>JANFAH010000010.1:0-1200000 GCA_024663395.1 Pisolithus tinctorius | reverse complement strand
ATGGTACGTGACACCTATTTTCCAAGCTACGCAGTTCCGGCTTCTGACGCCAGAACAAGGGAATATCTATTGTTACCTTCGACTGGGCCCAGATCGCATGCGTGTTTATCTGGTCCCTCTGCCGCCTGTACCCATCGGAAACTTCGACAGGTACATTGGGTCACCTTTGGCCACACCATGTATGCTCGTTTGCACGCAAGTGTTTTCTGTTTGGTGAACTCACTGATTTGGTCAGGGTGGGCAGCAGCAAATGTGCTGATGGGTTTTGTGATCTTTTACTGTGCGTGAGACGTTCATTCTCCTGAATATCTTACCCTCTTACCCACGCTGTGGTAGGGATCGCGACCCCCATACTATACGTTCGTACTTATCCACAGCTGTTAAGTCAGACGTTCAAGCTCACGCGGTCTACTAGTTCACGAACACGTGGGATTCGCTTTACATGCCGTGAGTAATGAATCTCTATTGCTTCCCTGTCCCCGGCCTTGCTGACTGGGCTGGTAGAATACAGTCGCGACTGGTATATGATAACTTGGCACAGCCGTACAATGTCACCCGAGTATTGACGAACCAGATCATCTTCGACGAGGCGGCTTACGACGCGTACAGCCCGCTTTTCATGTCGTACGCGTTTATAGCTTTTCAACTCTTCCCTCGGTGCTAAAGCGACTGAAGGACCTGTTTTGCCATGTCCTATGGGTACGTATGTACGAGCAACATGAGGTGGTCGACCCGCTAATTGTCTATCAGCTTAGCCTTTGCAACAATCACGGGTGTGTAATGAAATCCTTCTTCTGGAAATGCTAAAATTGACTCTGACTAGCAACCTTGACCCACACATTCTTGTATTTTCGGAAACAAATCATGATGCAAGCTCGGCGATCACTGGCGGAACAACCCGATATCCACGCTCGTCTTATGAGTCTGTACCCGCAAGGTAGGGAATATTGACGACACTGCACACCCTCGTATTTGAAATGTATTTGACCCTAATCATCGGCATGTTTCACCCCCTCCCTCCCTCCCCCAAGTTCCGGATTGGTGGTATCTTATCTTGTTCGTGGTGATGTTTGCCTTGGGAGTTATCAGCTTCGAGTTGTGGCCGACGCATCTGCCTGTGTGGGCGTTCGTGGTAGCGCTGCTCATCGGTAAGTATGCCAAACACGTTTTATATTTGTTCGTGTCTCCAATTCAAGTACTCCATCGCAGCGTTTACCTATGTCATACCTTGCGGGATGATACAGGCGATAACGAACCAGCAAGTCGGCCTTAAGTGGGTAGTTCATTTGAGTTCTTTGTCAGGACACTTATCACTCCTTAGTGTTATTACGGAGCTAATCGTAGGGTAAAGCAGTGGTGATAATCTCCTAACAGGGCAAGCCACTCACTCATGATTCCAGATACGCACTACCAGGTCGACCAATCGCAATGATGATGTTCAAGACGTGGGGATATATCGTATGTAGTAGGCTCTCGAAGTGATCATCTCCTTGCTGATCAGAACCGTTCGGCACGCAGACGATGACACAAGCGCTGACTTTTGCATCTGACTTTAAGCTCGGCCACTATATGAAAATTCCTCCGCGCAAGATGTTCTGGTGTCAGGTAAGTCGTCTAACCCGGGTTTGTACTTTTTGGTGGGGTGTTTCATGTTTGGGTATAGGCAGTAGCTGCTATGGTCGCTGCAACCACACAATTAGGCGTTCAATCATGGATGTTTAGCAATATACCGTAAGTACGGTTCTACCAGACGTACCTATACCCACGGATGCACTGGTATTAACGCATCCCATGTCAAGCGACATGTGTTCGGTAACCCAAAAGGACGGGTAAGAGAGAAGAATCACTGTTGAATATACGTACCTCTCAGCTGCACTCTAGGTTCACTTGTCCGTACACTCAAGTATTCGGAACGGCTTCTATCATATGGGGTTCGTGCACACGAGTATAAATGTGGATCCTATATCGCATGCTTAACCGCTCTTGGTCGTAGGTGTCGTTGGTCCCGCACTTCAGTTTTCCAGCGGACGTCGCTATCAGTGCGTAAAAAATGTCGAGGCTTTGTTGTTAGTGGTGACGCTGACTTGCCTTCCCAGTTGTAACTCGTTTCTTCCATACAATGCGATGCGCTGACCGCTTTCCAGCCCTACTCTATTTCTTCGTCATCGGTGCTATCGCACCCGCTATACCTTTGCTCTTGATGAAAAAGTGGCCAAATAATTTTCTACGATACGTTAAGTACGTGTTTACACCCTTAATTGACATCGACAGCGGACTGACGACCTGCCAGTTTGTAAGATCTCGTGCAACAATAATACCGGTCGATAGGTCCCCCCGAACTAACAACCAATTCAATAGCCCAGTATTTTTCAACGGAACGTCCCTTATACCCCCAGCGACCGCGCTTAATTTCGTACCTTGGGCGTAAGTGACCAGTTGCTCCTTGGTATTCACGCGCGCCAACCGCTGGGTGTAGGTTGGTCAGTTACATATTCCAAAATGTCATTCGAAGGTGGGGGTTACAGTGCCTTTTAACATTGGCGTCCACATAGCTTACCGTGTATCAGACATAATTTCCCTTGGTGGGCCAAGTACAACTGTGAGCTTTCCTCTATTCTTTCTGTTCCGTTACACCGAACTAAATGTATCACAGACGTGCTATCAGCCGCTCTCGACTCGGGTCTAGCTGTGTCAGCACTGGTGATATTTTTCACGTACGTGGTTCCATCTACCTCCCTCGTTTACCTTGGTTACATGTTCTACTTCTGGGCACACTTTTACAGACTACAACACCCCATGAGCGGAACAGTGAGTTGTCTCTTTCTGGCCCGTCTTTTGAACGATCACTTGATAGACCTACATATTTCACAGATCGGAGTGAGTCTGCAGCAATGGTGGGGGAACACGGTAAGTCTACGTGTCTTCTTCCTCCCACTAGGAGTGTGAGTATACTGACAGGTCATTTGCGATAGGTGTTCAGGCACAGCGCCGAAGGTCGAGGAATACCCGTTCGACAGCTCGCTACTGGACAAACATTTGGTTGAGTTTCAGACCCTTCTTTTATGTTTTTCTTCTTTTTTTGGCTTTCGGGATCATTAGATTTTAGTGTCATTTAACGGGGTGTGCAACATGTATCATACATACACGCTATTTCAACAGCATATGTTGTACGAGGCTCTCATCATATGTCGTGTCTTTTCGCAGATGACCCGCACCCGGGTATGTATCCAAGGCAGAAGATGTGATGCAGCTAGCTGCAGTAAACTACACATGTTGGCAGTACATATTATTCTTCTCGTAGTTAGTACATATGACCTATGTATCTCCTCTTCGTTAAACCCGTGATTTGATGCAGTGTACGGCTGTCCGTGTATGAATGAAGGATCGACGTGAAGATCAACCGCTGTGCACAATAGCGTCAAGTCTTGGTAACTACATCTGCAAAACTACCCGAGGGAGTGAGCAGGTTATACCTGCCTCTGTTTGGAAGTGACTTGTCGTAAGACTCGCTAAGACACTTGTTGGCCAATGAGAAGGCTCGCTCAAGTGCGAAAGAGCTGTTAACAGCCGCGTCGCGTAGCTGTTTCCCAGATGTATGATCATGGGACAAGTGGCGTACGCGCTTATGTATCTGTTCCACGAAACCTATATTCTGGAAGCATCAAGGTGACCAAACATCACTCGCTGCAACTTGCTCCCCAGCGAAAGGTTATGGAGGGCCTGGAATGGCTACTCTTAGCGTTTACGTCTTCTGTTTCTTTCTCACCGCAAACCTACAATCGCCGTGTAAAATCCCTGCTGGATAATTATCCTCCTATATCCCCACCTAGATCTCCTTGGTGGGAACACCAGCAATAACCTACAGGAGCATCGAACGACCAAAACCGGTTATGAGAACGTAAAGCCGCCGCCGCGTCACCGGGCATTGACCATCAAGTCAGTGAGCTGGACGGATCCAACATCCCCAGCAAGGGTGACTTCGTGGTTCACGAGACAGCCCTTAGCAGGATAGGTCGAGCTAGTCATCCTCGCTGTCCCTGGCGAACTCGGGCCCGTCCGCGTCCTCGGCGTCATCGATGGGCTACAAGTTGTACGCGCTCTAGTACGCCGGACAAACGCAAGATTCCAATTACACACATGGTCCTATTCATGCGTACCTCGGCATCCTGTCCCGGGAGAACCACAAAACTCGACGACACGCGAGAGTAGTCCGACATTTGCGATGACACAAGGCGAGCCTAGTCGACCGGACTGTGTTCGAAGGGGTACCAGCGGTAGAAAGGAAATCACAGGGAACAACATCTGAACTCATCTGCATATGTATACATGAGAAATCTCCAACTTGTTGTGAAGGACATCGCGCCTAAGCTCTCCCCGTTCACAAATTCGAACTCCACACTGCATGAAACCGTGCTCACTCCGACGATGCCTAGAACGCATCTACCGTGCCTACCCTCGAGGCGGGGAGACCCTCGTACTACGTGCTCCGAACCTCTGCGAAGCATGTGCATGGACAGAAGCAATCGTCAAGGCTGCCACGAAGGCGAGGGGGGATGTCAGTGATGCGCAGGGTGCAGAGGGAGGGAGCAGTCTTGCACATTGTTGGGACGTGTTGCGGGCGCGGGAACGCCTTGTGGAAGTGCGGATGTTGGCAAAGGAAATATTTTGGGGTATATGTTCTGCTCAGACCCGATCCATTGGAATTTTTGGGGATATACGGGCGTGGATCAAGGTGTTATCTCGTGTCGGAACCTGTAAATTAGATAGACTTACTAGTCTAGTAGTAGAGTAGACGATAGTGACAGGACTGGTCACCAGGGACGGTTCCATGCTGACCCATTGTATATTCCGGGCTTCTAGTGTTGCGGTGTATTGGTTTGAAGTATGTACATGCATCGCCGTACGTTGGTCTAATTGGTATCTTTGCCGACGTAATGGCTAACGCTCTGCCTCTTTGGAGTGGACCCTTCCACGAAGTATAAGGTACAGGCCAAGTGCGTATCGCATCCGCCGGACATGTTTACCACGGCACGGTATATCGCATCTACGTGTGACCACGAGTACTCCCAGCGTCTACACCTTCATTGATCAACAGCTGAACAACGTCCCGTCGCTCGCGAATGAGTCGGATGAGCGTGTCTATACCGAGCAGCACGCCCGTGTCAGGTCCTTGTCCAGGCACGAGTCGTGTGTGCGCAAAGTCGATTAGGGAGAGTCTGAACAGGCGCGGGTCATCCTCTTCATCCTCGTCTTCACATTCGTCGTCGTCGTCGTCGTTTTCTTCGAAAGACTCAACGACAGGACTCGATGCGACAACGTCGTCCAGTATGAGGTGACCGCTTTCGTCAACTTCGACCGTGATCGTCTCCTCTTCGGCTTCATCTTCTTCGTCCAAGGACCCCTCCTCCTCGTTCTCACTCAAGCCTTCGCCCGCAACGGTAGGCTTTCTGTTCAGATCAAAACCGCCTTCTAGTGTCCGCACAGCCTTTTCTGCACGTGCCCAGTCGCCTTCATATATGATAAGGATGCTTCCGCCTACGATGCGTACTTCCGCTTCGGCAAGTGCTGCGCGGAGACGTTCAAGTGCCTCGAGGAGGCGTGTGAGCAGAACGAACAGGGACGGTGGAGGTAGCCCTGGTTGGATGTTGCCAGGCGTGGTTATGTCATCGCTTGACGATGGGAAAGAGGGAGGCGCGGTGGTGGAAGAAGCTGGACCACGAAAGGGAAAAAACCGCGCGATCCCGTCTGGTAGATGCTCTGGCTTGATCGTTTTCCCGTATTTCTTGGGTGTAAGTACGGGATCAGGGTGATCGTTTGCATATACCTATACAAGTTCCTGAATACAAACACAGACATCAACAAGGAGTTATACCTGGAAGCCCGTAAGACGTACGCCAGTACTGAGACTGGTCGTGTTCGCAGCGGTACGAATCATACGCTCCTTCTTTTCGGGAGGAGCATCTTCATCGTAGAGTATGGTCCCCAACTTGACGTCGAGAATGCATGGTTTGTGGAACCCATATGTGAGATTCTCCAGGACGATCGTGGTCGTTGTTCCGTTGGCTGGCGGGACAGCGGGCAGACCATGTGTCGCCATCGTTTCCGGTGAGACGTCTACGAGGTGGTTTCCGATCGATAGCACTCCTAGGAATTTTGGAATCCATGGCAATAGCGGCTTCAATCCTGACGCAGCCGCGGTCGCGCCGCCGATGTCTGACGATATGCCATCACGAACGAGCTGGTAGAACGCCAGTTCTCTAGAGAGGGCCGGTTTAAGGAGTAACGAGCCATCCTCTGTTGTTTGTACTCCTGCGTGTCCACCGACCTGTGAGGAGAGCGGCGCTGTGGGTGGAAGGGTGTGGGATCGCTGGATGGTAATATGTGCATGTGGCGACGAGGTTGATCCCGTGTCCGTTGACATTGTCGGTGGAAAAGAACGAACTCGGACAGCAAGCCAAGAAAGCGGATAATCAAAGCTGTCAAACTCGATCCTCGTGGTTGTCTGGTTGATAGCTGGGCTGACGTCGAACGCTCGGACTCAAGTGCTTGCAGTCACAGCGAAACGAAGTTCTTGCCTTCGAAGAGCTACAGTCCACTAAAGTATTCTACACTCCAGCGTCAAATTGGTGCACTGCCAAAGCAGTGGCCAACTTGACGCTCTTCAAGTGTGGAAGTTGTCACTGATATGTGAGATACACGAGTCGAGTACTCCCACCAAATTTCTTGTCACAAGCATTCGACAGTGAGACTGCGAGCATCCGGCCCTTGCTCCAGCAACGTACTGCACTTAACTTCAACACCCGAGTCTGATTTACATCCCCAACTCGAATCTGACCTACAAACCTCGCACGAAATACGGGTCTGTCGGTGGCCCACAAGCAGTCGAAGAAACACCGTTTCTTTAGCTCCGAAAGGCATGGCTCGACGCCCAACTTCCCTCGGCACGCATATTATACCTTACACACGATGGAATGGATGGACCTCCACGGAGACAGCCCTTCACTCCTCTGTTTCGATCGCCGGAACGTCGGCTAACAGGAGGTAGGACCCACACGGATGCACAGATTATTCTACTGCTCGTCTCGAGCTCAGCTCTTTCCCACTGTTCCAACGGTGGGACGCTTCTTTAGTTTCCACCAGTCGATCCAGACTCCACAAGAACCTCCCGCGACGGAGACAGCTGACACTAGTATTGGCAGTCAAGTCAACGGAGCCCAACAGGAAATGGATGGCATGAACCCCATCCACGGGTAGCCGCCGTTGCTGCCAGTCGTCGACCATCAAGTCGGTGAGCGAGAGGTATACAACGTCAGGCTTGTGCGTCCGATGACGATTCAAAGCAAAAGTGACATCAAGGTTCACGAGACTGGCCTTACCAGATAGGTCGAGGTAAAATATTCGTTTCCGTCAGCGATACGTCAACGAGTGAACAGCAAGGTGGCACGGCAATTCGCGAATCCACACATCGGTCAGTGTCCAAATAATAGAGAACCAGAGAGGGGCCTTCGAACGACCACATTGCTGGAAGCTGGTATGCGAATTTAGAAGGCAGTCCTAGCACCATTGAGCACGTGCGGACAGGAAGATAAGGCTATGGCGGTTCGGACGCTGAAGAGCGCAAGTCGACATACTGTAGCACCCCTTTAAGAAGTCATTTGGGAGGGAAGAAAAAGATGGGATGCTAAAACTTACATAAGAACACGTGACTGCAAAGAACATGATTCCTGGATGCCGTTAGGCCAGGTCTGCAAACTCTTTGTCACCAATGATCATTCAGGGTTTAACAGTTGTTAACTCTGGTCACATGGTCATCTGAGGGTGGGGGGCGAATTGGATTTATTTGTTTTTTGTAACTGTTACATCACTGAATGTCGCGCTCACGACCTGGAGGCACATCTCGTTGATTGTGCGTTATCATGGACAGTGGCGTGCGCCAGCTTGTATATTGATGTTGCTGGTGTCGGTGACGATGCTGCGATTAGTTATGAGTTTGTCTGCCGAGAGTATATGCTCGAGCGTGTAACTGTGCAGAATGATGTCAGCGAGGGGGCGCTGTACCCTGCTGGTTCGTTGTTGGTGTGTCGTGCAAGCTCTGTTCGAGAGTTTGTCGAACAGTACCCTTTCCTGGGGCTCAAGGTACTGAAATCTATTGCAGACCACCACAATGTGGTACTGCACGACTGCTTGTGCCGTCAGTTGTGTGTGGATGCCCTCCATGGTCATATGTGTTTAGCTACTTGTATGTCGCTATTGTACATGTTTTGACAGTTAAAACATGCCCAGCGAGGGAAATGTGTCGCCCCTGTACTGCAAGCGGCTACTTCACTAGAGAGCAGTGTCGCAGATGTTAGAGCTGTGTGAAGACATGTCACACAGGCTCGACGAGAACCGATGATAATGACAGCAGAAGAGGGGGTGCAGATTTATCCCCCTATTAGATCACTGAGCAAAAAACTAGATATTGTTCGGGAATGGCAGGACTGTATGTCACCGCAGAAACTTGTTGAGGATGTTTGCGCTGTCTGTGCGCAGATGTTTCCTTGCGGTGAGCTTTCAGACATTCATCCCTCTTCAGAAATTCTTTCTGTACTAAGGAACAAATGGTTACCTGCTGACTGTGGCCCGAAGACATACAATATTGAGAGATATTCTGGAGCTATACTTTGCCACCATGGGATGCATTGCTTGTCCAATATTGCTGAGATATGGATATGCACAACATGTCGAAAGGCATTAACGGGAAGAACGGTCCGGCAACCAAAGGATGCAATAGCCAACTTTCAGTATTATGGTTTTGATGAGTTGCTGCATGACGTTCGGGAAAGTATACATGCAGCGAGTGCATTGGAGCTTATGCTCGTGGCTGCATGTCGAGCTACCATTGTCACTCATCATTATCAAATGAAGGGTATTCGAGGAGGTCGGGTTCCTGAGGAGGCATCTCAGCGGTTTAACAGAGGGAATGTTGCTCTTTTGCCCCAGGATCTGTCTGCACTGTCAAACGTTCTTCTGCCAACACAGCACGATTTGCAAGGGGCTGTTTGTGTAGTGTTTGCTGGCAGAGTGTTTCGGCCAAGTGCAGATGCGTTGTGAAAATTTCCTCTGGTACTTGTTAGCAAGTCAAGAGTTCGGTGTATTATTGAATGGTTAATTTCTAACAACGAGTGGTATATGAAAGAGGGCATTACATTTAGTCCTGAGAATCTGGCATCGTTGGTAATTGGTGGTGACGACGTAGGGGTATTGCAGGGCATCGAGATCACCCATCTCCGGGATGGGGATGAGACAGCTGATGCTGATGTTTGTGTGGATTGGTCTACGTTGGCGTCTGACCTTGTGACTGAAACAGTTGCCTACGTGGATGGTGATCGTTCTGAGTGGTCGCGGCATGCCATGAAAGCTGCAGCACTGGCTCATGCACTTAATCACAAAAGCTTTTTGGTTAGTTGAGCTGGTTCAGAGTTGATGAACAAGAACTCACCCGCTTTCTTAACTGCAGTGTTTCTGCATCTGGATCCCTGGGGTATTGGCAACTTCAATCATCCCACCCACTGGCCTGACCAACGCATCTCCTTCCAACGACAGCTTAGGAATTTGCTGCGGCAGGTGGATTTGCCGTTCGCATGGGATGCAACGTTTCCTTTCGTATGTTGGAATATCCTGCAAAAGCGAGCAGTGAGTGAGAATTCTGCGTTTCGCATATTGTTGGCTCGTCGGCACAGTCTTGTGAACGACATTCGGGAGGTGGAGGCGAGCATAGCGATGTTGGCAGAGAAACTGGAAAAAAACCTGAGAGCGAAAGCAGATTCGGTTGAGGAGAGGAAAGCCTTACAGTTGTTCTGTGAATTGAACGTGATATGTCAGTTGCTGCCTGGTAGCGATGGATATAAATTATGTTGCTGCAATGAAATCCGTTCCCTGACACGTCATTTAGGCACTCCAGCCTTTTTCCTTACCTTGAATCCACATGACATGACGAACGTTCTCATTGCTCACTATGGTGGAATGGATGTTTCCCGGTGGCAGCAATTAGGTGCGTATGAGCGTGCAGTGTTTGTCACATCACATCCTGCAGCAGCTGCAAAGGCATTTGATGTTATTATTCGAGGTTTTATGGACACCGTCGTGAAATATAACAAAGGGATCGGTTTGTTTGGGAAATGCAATGGTTACTATGCAACAGTTGAGGCACAGGGGCGAGGAATGCTTCATTGTCATATGCTACTGTGGGTGGAGAACCATCCTAACCTGGAATGGCTGCAACGGATGATGATGGCCAATGATAGGTTTGAGACTGCGCTTTTTCGGTGGCTAGAGGATCTTATTAAGTGCGAGCTTCCAGGAGACACATCAGATAATATAAATACCTCGGTGTCAAATTCTTCCAAACCCATTCGCCAGCAACATGAGCTTGATCCTTGTCTGGAACTGCCACCACAGATTGCATTGATGGAGAAAGGTAGTGTTGATATTGCGTTTAATGACTTCATTCGACACTTAGCTGTTGAATGTAATTGGCATGAACACACACCTACATGTTTCAAACACCTATGCCCTGGTGAGGAACCCGGTGATGAGAATTGTCACATGTGAATCGATGGGTCCATTTGGGCGCAGTCCTATGTCGATCCAGAAACACAGTCTATCCTTCTTCGGCAACTTCACCCGCATATAAACAATTATAACGACATTGTAATATTCCTTCTACAATGCAATATGGACATTAAGTTTATTGGCTCGGGGGCTGCCGCGAAAGCGTTGACTTACTATATCAGCGATTACATTACAAAGAACGACCTCCAGGTCCACATCGGTCTCCAGGCAATCCACACAGCTATTGATAGTCACCGAAAACATTTTATGGATGATGTGGAATCCTCGTCCTCTGTGCGTGAAAGAAACCTGCTCACGAAGACGGTCAATGCTATGATGGGTAGACGTGAAGTCTCGCACCAGCAAGTTATGAGTTATTTAATCGGAAGTGGGGATTATTACACTAGCCATGAATTCCACACCATCCACTTTCACGAGTTCGTAGAAGTGGCCATTGCTCATGAGCATCACCTCGATGGCGATTGTACTTGCAGCGTCCTGTCGATCCCTGATTGTCCAGATAACGTTTATGGTACTACATGTACCACGCATTCTACCCAGGGAACACTCTCTGTGATATCTGATACAGTGGATTACTTGATTCGACCCGCTGATCCTCCCTTCGATGGCATGAGCCTGTGGCAGTTTCTGGAGCAAACCGTGAAGGTGAGACATGCCCAAAGCAAAGATGAAAGGTCGCATCAGAAACTTACCAGGAATGGTGGTGATAATATGACTTCCACTTCAGAACGTCCAGCATACTCTCGTAGATTTCGAGCTACATTCGCAGATCACACCCACCCACAATATGATACTCACGAGCTCTGCATTCGTAACACATTTGTGGTGCCTGTTTTGATCGGTGATTCCATTCCATTGCCGTGGAAGTCTGATCTCCAAATGGAGGAGTTCAGCTGTGCAATGTTGCTTCTCTTTTGACCATGGTGCAAACCGTCGGATCTGTTGCAAAGTTACTCCTGCTGGATGGAAGCTTTCAACGCCTACAAATTTCCAGAGATAGCCTCTTGGATGATATCCAACTTCGTAATCGAGTTGGAATGTAAGGATGCCAGGGATGTTGTGTGCGATGATTATTACTCCAAGCCCTTACGTCCAAAAGCGCCTGTGGGTTTTCGTTCGTCGCAATCCAGCAAACTCAATGTCGATCTCTTAAGAGAGGCCCTTATTTTGGATTCTGGCCTTGACCATGCACTAGAAGTCGATTCACAGTTGTTGGTTTGTGAGGATTTCAGCGATTCCACAACACCAATAATACCACAGGATGAAATGGATATCATCGCGATGTCACATGTACTTCACCAACAACAATGTAGGAGCGTGAATCCTTGTACAGCTGATGGACGAGTGATGGAAATCAGCCTTGACATGGAGGATCAGATTTCGCTTCATAATACATACATGGCTTCCCAGCGAAAACAAAAGCGCCCTGCCAGAGCTTGCGACACCAATGATGACGATGACTGCCACTCGTCCAAAAATCGGAAACATCCACATATTGCTTCGAAAGGTTATACTCCAGCCGTCTCCATCACTGCCCTCCAGTCTCCGCATGTTTCTCCAGAACCTGGGGCAGAAACATTTGATGTGGATCTTTTTTTATTGGATATGATTGATAAGTGGTCCTTACGCGACAATGCAGAGCAAAGATGTGCCTTTACGATTATCATTGAACACATGCTACGGGATGACCTGGAACAGCTGCTGATTTTTCTAACAGGAATTGGGGGGTCTGGGAAGAGCCACGTCATCCGGGCAGTTGTCAACGCCTTTACGCAGCGAGGCCGGTCCCGCGAGATTCTGTTGAGCACGCCAACTGGAAGTGCTGCTTGTCTTATCAACAGCTTCACGATTCACGCACTCACCCTCATGAATACACGTTCTTTGGCAAGAGATAATACTAAAAAAAGGCAAATTAGTGATGAGTGGAATGTCAATATGGACGAATTACAAGATATCTGGCATGATGTCACATATTTAGTATTGGACGAGGTTTCAATGGTATCGGCTGAGTTACTTTCTGATATTGCGAATCAAATCAGTATGGCAAAGGCAGGAGAGCGTGCTAAAAAAGACTTACCTTTTGGTGGCATCAACGTAATCTTTGTGGGCGATATGGCACAGCTCTGGCCAGTGAATGGGACCACTTTGTATTCACATTCGGTAGTCAATAATTTATCCAGATGTACCTTCGAGACCGTGAGGGCCCAACAGCAACTATTTGGAGTGTTTCTATGGCAATCATTGACTCACGTGGTTCAACTTGTTCAAAACGAATGTGCCAAAGTTGATCCTACCTTTGTTGAGATGCTTGGGCACTTAAGATTAGGTGCAGCCACTACTACATCATCTTCCCCTCCATCTGATTGGCAGCGCCTTCAGCTAAGATTACTTCCGGAATTACACAGGAATCGCAAGGAAGAGTTTCTGCAGTTTTCAGATGCCCCAATTGTCTTTGGGGAATGGCGATTATGCGACCGTTGGAACAAGGAAATGGCCAAGTCATTTGCTCACACAAATGGTCTGTCATTTCAGTATTATTACGTGGAACACTTCTGTGACACTCAACACCTTACCAGTGAGGAAGACAATCGTTTGGCCCTAGTACGTACGAAGGAATTGAAAGACTACCTCAGATGTCTTCCTATGTTCCCTGGCATGCCAGTACTTATCACAGAAAACCTTTTGGTCACTGGAAAGGTTGTCAATGGTGCACGCGGCACAGTATGTGATATTGTTTTTGGCACTGTACAAGACAAACGCATCATCCGCTGCATATACATCACTATACCAGCATCTACTCTAGAATTACCTGGAGAAGATGCACATATTGTCACTGTGTTCCCTCAACTGAGTACGTTCTCCTATTTCTCGGAACATGCTGGAAAATTTCGCATCACCTGTTGACAGGTTCCTGTGGTCCCTGGTTGGGCATTTACTGATTACAAGGCACAGGGAACAACTCTCGACAAAGTCATCGTCGATTTAGCCAGTGCTAGAGATGTTCAGCATGCCTATGTTATGTTGTCCCGGGCGCATTCCCTGACAGGTCTTGCCATCTTACGATCATTTTCACCCCAACGGGTGCTCGGCCACCTGCAACACAATCTCTAGAACGAGTTGGAGTGCCTCACAAATCTAGACTCTGCTACAACGGCTGCTTATACTGAACGACATATCCAAACCACTCTGACGTTGTCATCGACATCATGTTAGTTTCTTTTTTTTTTTTTCACATCCAACCTCATGCCTCATCTCCTATTCCTTTGAACAAACATGGTACTGTGACCTCTGATTTATAATTCACAGTACAATTGGATAATGTTTCTATAACTCTCCCCTCTCCGTCATGTCTTTCTTACCATCCCCTGGTCACTTACTCGGCGCTGACCTATGGCCTGGTGACTTGCAGACCATCATCCAGAATTGTGTATCTATACACCAACTCCAGCAGTGGGAATGTTTCCCAACCTCCCTTTGCCACATGATCGAATGGGCAACAGTTGCCCAGCACCCGACTGCACCCGACCGAAGACGCTCACACTTACTCATCTACAAGACTTTGCCTATCCCGGAACCATGTGATGCATTGTACCCTGTGTCTGTGCGCATCTACGGATTCCTGGACAAATTTTGTGTCAGTGATTTCGGGAATTGGAATGGGTGAGCATTTACATTACATTCTTTATTACTGTCGATGACTGTGTTTGCAGAGACTGCACAAGAGCAGCATGCGCTGTGCAGAGTCTAACAATCAACAGTATGGGCAACACAGCAGCATGGCGAAATCAAATCGAGTGCTTGAATCTTGCTGCCACCTTTGCTAGCCGCATTCTCAAGATTCTGCTTCCGTCTGTACAATTTCGGCATCACTTGCACTTGCAAAGAAAAGTTTTTTCAAAGGTATTATGCGCCTGCTCGTTCATCTTACCATGATTCTAATGTATATCCTCAAGCGTCCGTTTGATTTGCAGGAATCTCAGGCCACACGCAACAATTCACCCCATGCTCAAAATGCGCACATTCCGAAGTTGCCTGAGTACCCATGGGAGTGGAATGGACCACTCGAGATTTTAGAAATGCAACAAGATGGAAATGTCACACCAATTCACGAACTTTTATTGTCTCACAGTGACTTCATCAAGATTGATGCAGAATTTGATCTCGTCGTTGTTCAAACCCATGCTTCCAGGGCCCACCTACGCATTTTCTTGAACTGCAAACAAATCCTCCGCCTCCAAGTTGCCCATCCCTCACAGGCACGTAACTATTACTCCCAGTCACCAGCAACAGCTGACCTCGCACCTCAACAGGCCACCAATGTGCCGTTGGCAACCAACTCCCCTACAGAAGTCCAACGCATTCAAATCAACCAAATTTCTGAAGAACAACCCAGCGTCCACCCATCTGAATCGACCATGCAGGAACTGGACCCTTCCTCCTCGCAGTTGACCCACCGCCATTCTACAGGATTCATGCCTGTTAATACAGCTCCCCTGTAACAAAGGAATAACGGCATCTTACACTACTCCCTGACATTTTCTTGGCTTTCGTAGCAGTAAAAGTCACATACTACTAGAATTCATAGATTTCCTTTTTGGCTCGAAAATAGTCTCGAAATCCAATTCTTGTCATTGACCATAAGCAATCACTGGTGTGACTTCCACAACTAGATAATTGTGTGCTCCCTTTCATAATCCCTCCCGCTCCAGACTCCTATTCGCACCCCACCATGTCCTGCTCTCCCCAGCGCTTTCTCTCCCCAAGCGTTCTCCGAATGTTCCAAAGCGTGGAAAAGCAAAATGTGGTATGACCTCGTAACTCTTCCTACCATACACTTACACGTCGTAGCGTCGTCCTCCATGATGGCTCCCAAACGTGATGCCTCCCAGCCTAAAGAGACACCCCCTCCAAAACAAACACGGACTACTGCTTCCTCTCTCGCCACCACCACTCCATCAACCAATGATACTCCCATTCAGCAACCCGCAGCACCTCCGACGACTAACGATGCCCCCGTTCAACAGACCGCAGGAATCACTTCCATGACAATGTCCATGTCCGATCTGCCAGAACCTGTTGCCAGCAAGAACTCCCCGTGCCACAAAACTGACCCTTCGTCTACCGCATCGACAAACACTCTCCCTAGCACAGGCTCATCAGTTACTACCGACGTGTCCTCAGCCCATCAAACCACTGACCCCCATTCGCATGAATCTCCCGTGCACCCCCAATCTTCGCCTTCTCGTGACAACCTGCACCCTTCCACTGTAAATGCTAGCACCATCAGTGCCGTGGCTCCAGTACCGGAATCTAGCATTTTCGATCCTGACCATGTATCCACATGTCCCGATCTGTTGCTAAAGTATGTGTTGCCTGATTATCCTTGAAATGTGCAACTAACTAGCGCCAACACGCCCCTCTTGTATCAACCAAAGCCGTCTTAGGATACTTTCCACATATTCAAACCATGATGCCAACACTTTTGTGCTTGGACACATCTTACCCACCGCAACCTGGGGAACTACAGACCCCTACGAGGATCGAAGCAAGGTACTCTGTAACCCAAGCATGAACGAACCAATCAACATCTGGATTCTTGGACATATCACCGGGACTTGGTTCATGAAGAACGGTGCCCCGGACAACCAGTGTTCCATCACGGTACTCTCCCTATCCTCAAAACTTGGACAGTACACAAATCTTTTACTATCCGAGTTCTCTGTCCCTGCACTGCATACGTTTCCATCCATCGGATTCAACCCTGACCTTGGCATCTGATACCATCGTCAATAGCCATAAATGAATATGACCGTGGCCTCATCCACACTGTCCGCTGGCAAAGCCCGAGAGGTGGTGGTGATGTATGTGCTTTTACTCTCTACTGCCTACCTTTTTCATCACCGTTACAGAGCATCCTCTTTAATTCAATTTATGACGCTCGTGAAATCCTAAAAAGCAAGAGTACAATGACAAAACTAGATATCTCCCATCTCGAAAAATGTGCTCTTGTCTTGTTAGAAATGCATCTCAATCGTTATCGTCAAAAGGATGAACAAGGAAGGTGGACGATTTCCAAAGCACAATTTGAACTACAAGCCATTTATCTCCTGCAAGACCCATATCTTCACAATGCAGAACAGACCCCCGACAGTGGTGTAGAAATTGCAGGCCTCGCAATTTAAAATCTGTGCTCAGTCCTCGACCCCTTTTCTAATTACGTACCGGCTACACTATCATCATCCGCTCATGGGTTATCTCTCCTAGACCATTGTCCCTTATCTGACCATATACAAAAAAAGCATGTCTAACCAAACAATGTCCATTTTCTACCACAACAAGATGCCAACTGTGCTAGCCTTCTTCCTCTCCAACACAGGTTACAGTGGACAATGGCTCGTATGCTTTCGACGCCTCCACAGTGACATCAAAATTCTGCACCAAAACTTCTTATTCCCGGGCATCCCATCTCCTTACGAGAGTGATGTCTACATCAACAACATCCACTCCCGCATCATCTTCGACCGCTTTAACCATCTGTACAACCGAACTCATGCGTCCTATTTATTCGTACGACTAGGCAACGGCAGTCAGCCTATCAACATCTGGCCTGAAAATGACACGGATGCACTGCTAGAGGCCCTTCTCCTGTATCTCACTGTCTCTTCCCCACCTCCGTCGACATCTAACAATTTACCAGATTAAACAACTTACACTCTCCCCTCACAACTGACAACCAAGACCCTCTCTACAATTAAAAGTCTCTGGCCCGCATTTATGCCCACTGTTTAAATTTTCTCGATGCTTTCTGGACCTTATGTCATTAACAATCTTTCCAATTCTCCCTTACCAGTTGTATTATGGACTAACAACCTCGATATTTGCATCATGGACTTGCTAGAAATAACTTGTGCCGTAGATTGCGTCATAAAGTACCTGTCAACCAATCAATGCCTGGCTGCGATCAATGATTGACATCTGCCACCCCCATTTCACCTTTTAGGATTGATACTCAAATCGACCATTCCCTCCCCCCCAAATTAACATTGTGGGGAACACCGATCTCTGGGCATTCTTCATCTCCCCGGTCAAGAAATCCTGTAGAGTGCATCATAGACAGCCTACCCTCCAAATCCCACGTCACACATTCTAGGCCTATGTACAAACCTCTGGCCTGCCTCCCCTTGCCATGCGCCTAGACCTCAAGCTCGTTCACAATAAAAGAGAACAGATGGTGTAAATGCAAAGACATGCTCAAATGACGTTGCCTAGCCCCCAAACAAGTGAATTTCCTCTCTTCGCTAATGGTGATCTACTACAGCTTGTCTTCGAGCATTGCAACATGAAAGACTTAATCAACTTTGCTGCAACATCCACCACTAACACTGCACGCATCCAGTGGTACTTGAGGCACCAACTCAATGTCATCTGCACTCCTTTCTTCCCCACCACTATGCATCTCACCAACATCCTCTCCGCATGTGATGCCATCGTCTCCGGATCCATGGCGTTATGTCTAGTCCTTCCAGCCAATGCCTGTAATTGGCAAACGTCAGACCTCGACATATATGTCCCGCATAACAACCAAGCGCAACTCTATAATCTTCTCCACAAACATCACTACACAATCATCCGCAATGGCAACTACAACGTCGAAAACTACTCCCCCTCCACTATTTTCACCGTCACCACCTTCGGAAATAACCAAAAAGTCATCGATGTCATCGTTTCCACAACCGCATTGGCACTCTCCCCAATCTTCCAGTTTCATTCCACTGCCATTATGAATTTCTTCTCTGCCGACTCCTTGTACTGCACATACCCAAGCCTCACCCTGCATCACCGTGCAATGATCAACACCACAAGCCACTGACAGCGCGCATTCTCCCCCAGTAACATCCAAGCCCTCCTTAAATACAAATCATGTGGCTTTCGGTTCATCTCCTGCGAGGAAACCAACCACCCACCGTTCGCATGCAGAACCCAAATCCGATCACTCAATGATCGAGGGTGGTTATCGCTCGACTTCACTACCGTTCCCCGCTGTGGCGCAGATCACACTGCTACTTTCTCTTGCTTGGGAATTGTTGATGCTATCTGGACTCTTGGAGGACAAGTTTGCAGGTCATCATCACTATGCGTACTGCCGATCCTCCACATCATCGAAGACTGCTCATACGTCCTGCTGAAGCCAAACCTACCCCAACTGACCGAACCACAGATATGTTATCTACCAACCTATGTAGAAACAGACACTATTTTTGGACTAAACCACTGACATTCAAACCTGATTACATAATTTGAAAGAATAATTAGAAAATTGATTGCATCCTGTACTCATCTGCGTCCAGGAGCGCCCTAGAGGGCTTTGGTATCTAATCTTATCTCCAATGGCAGTCCGCTGCTGTGCATTCAGTCGACCTGGTCTTTGCTCTGTAAAATCCTATCGGAATCCACCGACCACTATGACGCTGCATCTGTAACATTAAACAAACAAAAATAAAACAGTTGATTGCGCAACTTTTGCAGTAATGCGCAGAAAATTTGCAGGTGGCAGTGCCCACAGCTACTGACTAAGCAGGGCACGTGCACGGGGGAGCGAGCGGGTCAGGGCTACACACACTCCTCGCCCGTTCCTCGGGACTTGTTTCGATGCTACTGTACATAGCCCATGTAATAATTGGTATCTTGCCAAGAAACAGGCCCAAATTTGCTAGGCCAGTGATGACTTGTGGCGCGGAGTGCGGTCACACGAATTTCCAGGTGGCGATGCCGTGGGAATTTCCCGAAGGAGCAATCCCGCTGCCAGGTGGGAGGGGTGGGGGAGGGGGTCGAGCGTTCGAGCGGGCCCTGTGGGGCATCATGGCCTCGTGGATTGGGCGGGATGACTGGGGAGGGTGCCAACGAACTGTGTTCATGTCCTGCCTACGTTTATCTATTTTATCTGCCCTCCTAGCTAGTGCAAAGTAGTGCAAGGTGGCTGTGTTAAAAATCATGCAGGGGTAGTATAAAAAGTTGCGCAGGAGCAGTACTGCAAAAGTCATGCAATCAGCTGTTTTATTTTTGTTTGTTTAATGTTACAGATGCAGCGTCATACACTTTGCACTAGCTAGGAGGGCAGATAAAATAGATAAACGTAGGCAGGACGTGAACACAGTTCGTTGGCACCCTCCCCAGTCATCCCGCCCAATCCACGAGGCTGTGATGCCCCACAGGGCCCGCTCGAACACTCGACCCCCTCCCCCGCCCCTCCCGCCTGGTGGCGGGATTGCTCCTTCGGGAAATTCCCACGGCATCGCCACCTGGAAATTCGTGTGACCGCACTCCGCGCCACAAGTCATCACTGGCCTAGCGAATTTGGGCCTGTTTCTTGGCAAGATACCAAGGGACAAGCTTCCCTGGCATTGCTATGAGCACTCGAACATAGCAAGGGAGGATCGATGGTCGAGTCTTTCCCTTGCCGATGCATCACCGGGACGGGGTCAGACGACGAGAAGAAATGGGACGGTCCAATGGGAACTTGGTGGTCGTAGCGTGTCAGGCTGCGCACCACAGATAGGCACATTGATTCAACGCAACTTGACTCCGCAGTCGTTTGCCCTTCGCACATCACCACCATCGTTCCCTACAGTCATAGCACACTACTGCTCGAGACATCCTAAGACCTTTTTGCTCATCTTCACATCGCCATGGCGCCGTGCTCTCTTCGTTCCTGGTGGCATTCGTTGCGGCATTCTCAACCTCCGAGTGGCAGTGTTGGTGTGATATTCCCCACCGAAGCCACTTCTTCAGGTGCCCCGGATGCGGTCGTCCCTACACGGGCTTCAGATGATTGCTTAGATCCTACCGAGGCCAAAAAGCAGATTGATGGCATCCCTTCTCAAACCCCGAGTGGCAATGCTGGTGTGTTACTAGTTCCGATTCCAACTGAAGCCACTCCTTCATGTTACTTCGCATGCAGTCATCTCTACACGGGCTTCAGACGACCGCCTAGATCCTGCCGAGGCCAAAAAGCAGATTGATCGCATCCATTCTCTACCCCTGAGTCGCAATGCTGGTATATTACTCCCCACTGAAGTCTCTCCTTCAGTTTCTCCGGATGCAGTCGTCCCTACACGGGCCTCAGACTATCGCTTAGATCCTACCGAGGCCAAAAAGCAGATTGATCACATCCCTCGTTTTCGCATTCTTGTGATGGGCAGAGCAAATGCAGGTAAAACGACTATTTTACAGCGGGTCTGTAACACTACGGATCAGCCTGAGATCTTCGACGGAAAAGGAAAGAAGGTATGTGTGGGTGTGTTATGTGCTTCGTACTTATCAACATGTCATTTTGCCGGGTTGATACTGGGGCAGTGCGGGGTTCACTGGGGGTAAGGCCACCACATGAAATTACATGGTGCCTCACATCAAACTTATGCAGCATGGCTACCATAACATTGAGGATGAGCTAGTGTTTAAAAGTAACCCGCACTTTGTGTTCCATGACTCATGTGGATTCGAGGCGGGGAGCGAGGAAGAGTTTGATGAGATGAAGAAGTTTGTCGCAGATCAAGCTAAGGCCACTAAACTGGAGAGGAGAATACATGCAATTTGGTAGGGACATGTCTGACTAGCATGCCTGGAAATGCACTGACCTGGTCCTTGTATTTGATTTAGGTATTGCATTCCTTTGAATGAAAGCCATAGGATGGTGATGGCTGCTGAAAGGAAGTTCTTCAATGAGTGTGATTCAGGACATGGTATGTGTACACAAATATTGCATCCCACTTAGTGCAAAGATTGAGGATTTGCACAGTTCCTGTGATTGTGCTACTAACAAAGGCAGACACCTTAAATCTTGATGCAGTTCAGGAGCTTATGAGAAGGGGATTAACTATAGATGATGCAATGAAAGGGGCAACAGAGGTAGAAAAACAGCTGCAAAAGGGCTGTCTGGAAAAGATCAAAGGGTGGTTGAATGAACTGAAGTTTCCACCTCAAAACTACCTGATGCTCACTGGTAAGTAAGTCATGGATAAAAACAACTGTGGATTAACATGTGTCTCTTAAGGCATGGAACAGGAGAGTGCAGATTGTGAAGGGCTATTGAAATGCACAGCAAATGCTTTGACAGAGGAGGGGCTGCAAGGACTGCTTATATCATCACAGCAGTCAAACTTGGGACTGTGCATGGAATTTGCCATAATGAAGTGAGTGGTAAAAATCAAGCTCTACAGGGTGCTGACTACAGAAAGGACATTGAAAAGAAGCATGAGCAAAGAGGTGGATCATATTCAACTGGATAAGTTAGCCTATGCCCTTGGAGTATGGTTCCCATTTGTGAGCAACCAGTCTTTTGGGTGAATGAGAGGCTAATTAGGTCATAGGAGGTGTGTGAAATTCTGCAGGGGCAAGTATAACTGATGCTGAAGGTGATTGTTACTGTTGTGTTTGACTGTGATTAACAGGATGTAAGTTGATTCATTGAAGATGGTGGTGGATGCATGTTGACATGTTCACTCCCACCCTGTTGGACTGGGATTCATAGCTTGTGAGTGGAGTCATGGCAGATGGTGGTGGAAGCATGCTGACATGTTCACTCCCACCCCATTGCACTGGGGTTCATAGGCAGTGAGTGGAGTCATGGCAGATGGTGGTGGATGCATGATGACATGTTCACTCTAACCCTGTTGGACTGGGGTTCATAGGGAGTGAGTGGAGTCATGGCAGATGGTGGTAGATGCATGCTGACATGTTGACTCCCACCCTGTTACACTGGGGTTCATAGGGAGTGAGTGGAGTCATGGCAGATGGTGGTGGATGCATGCTGACATGTTCACTCCCACCCTGTTGGACTGGGGTTCATAGTATGTGAGTGGAGTCATGGCAGATGGTGGTGGATGCATGATGACATGTTGACTCCCACCCTGTTGCACTGGGGTTCATAGTATGTGAGTGGAGTCATGGCAGATGGTATTGGGTGCATGCTGACATGTCCACTCCCACCCTATTGGACTGGGGTTCATAGACAGTGAGTGGAGTCATGGCAGATGGTGGTGGATGCATGATGACATGTTCACTCCCACCCTATTGGACTGGGGTTCATAGGGAGTGAGTGGGGTCATGGCAGATGGTGGTGGATGCATGATGACATGTTCACTCCCACCCTGTTGGACTGGGGTTCATAGCATGTGAGTGGAGTCATGGCAGATGGTGGTGGATGCATGTTCACTCCCACCCTGTTGGACTGGGGTTCATAGAGAGTGAGTGGAGTCATGGCAGATGGTGGTGGATGCATGCTGACATGTTCACTCCAAACCTGTTGGACTGGGGTTCATAGGGAGTGAGTGGAGTCATGGCAGATGGTGGTGGATGTATGCTGACATGTTCACTCCAACCCTGTTGGACTGGGATTCATAGGCAGTGAGTGGAGTCATGGCAGATGGTGGTGGATGCATGCTGACATGTTGACTCTAACCCTGTTGGACTGGGGTTCATAGGAAGTGAGTAGAGTCATGGCAGATGGTGGTGGATGCATGTTGACATGTTCACTCCCACCCTGTTGGACTGGGGCTCCTAGGGAGTGAGTGGAGTTATGGCAGATGGTGGTGGATGCATGCTGACATGTTCACTCCCACCCTGTTGGACTGGGGTTCATAGCTTGTGAGTGGAGTCATGGCAGATGGTGATGGATGCATGCTGACTATATTCACCACTGCTTTGCTTGACTTGCATGCATAGTATGTGAGTGGACAGATGAAAAATGGTGGCCCTGGATGGTTACTGATTGTGATTTTTTCTCCTACCCCATTGCATTTGCATTCATAGGATGTGAGTGATGTTGGGGTAGTATCTGCTGTAGGAAAATATATATTCACAAAACTTACTGTTTCACTTGGCCTCTGGGTCTTAGAGAGTGAGTGTTGTGGAAATTGCCCATTTAGCCTGCTTCTCACAAGGTCTTCTCATCAAATAGATGGTGAGCTTGATCAGTGCATGTATCCCAACAATATTGCTGAGACATTGTGTTAGGATGTAGGTACAATCTTCCCATGGAGTATGCCTTTTTTCTTATTTCATCTCTTGCATCTCTCCCAGCATGTTAGTTCTCATAATTCTTCTAAAATCCTGACCAATTTTAACCCATTTCCAGAATGTAAGGTTTTGTTCTACATCCCACACATTCATTGCCCATATGTTTTACAGTTGGTTTGTCACTCTTTTGCCTACTTTAACATTGGTTCCTGTTTTACCCTTGATGTCTTGTCAGGTGGTATGTTTCAATTCCCTTTCTTTCCCTTGCTGTCTATGATGTGTTGAATTGGTTGGTCATAGCTACCCATCAGATGTGGAGACTATTCCTTCTCCATCCCTACATTGTCCATGTCAAGGCAGCCTTCCCTGTTGGCACTTGCAGAACATGCCATTGATAAATTATCTCTTTTGATGTTGCTTGAATCTGAAGCTCATGATTACAGGGTGTGTAATTGTCTTTGAATACTTGTTTTTCCAGTTGCAGGTCAAGGATGGGGGTAATACAAGGAAGGATTTGCATCAGGATCTGACAGTGATTGTCAGAAAATATCAGGAATCAGGTGTCCAGAATACTGTTATTGCAAACATTGCAGCAGCCTTCAAGCAGCACAGTGAAAATGTGGATGATTTATGCACCATGCTTGTGGGTATAGCACAGGCAAACCAGATGTGTAAGACATATTTTTTACCACAATGATGGAAGTCCTATTTTTGACTGTCCACAGCAAAGAAATTCCTGAAATGAGACAAGACAATTTCAGCCCTTATGCACTTCACTGTTCTTGGCAAGTCCCTCACTTTCCATCTGCTAACCAGTGTGATGATTTGATTTGCAGCATTTCAATGCTTTCCCATGTCTTTTTTGAAATCCCCTATTGCTTTGGAGAATCCTGTGAAATTTGGAATCTGCTTGTTATTGTGTACATTCATGTCCTCTTGTATAGTCCTATGCAACCTTCAAATTTGAGACCTGATTTCTTGCCATCAGAAGTTGAGAATTCATGCTGCCTTTGTATAACCCCATATAGATTGCTGGAATCTGGCAATTTATACAACAATCTCCAAAGTTCCATATACATCCAAACTGCCACCACAATGTCACATTTCTCACAAATGTGTCCAGTGGTATTAACCATTGAATCTCAAAACATCTGTGTGCATACTGTTGTATGTGGATATTTTCACCATTTATGGAGTTATTATTCTAAGATGTTTTCAATGTTTGCAGCAAAGCAACTGTTGATAGAGCCGGAAGGCCAATGAAATCTATGTATGATCAAATACAAGAGTAGCATGTTGGGGTATGGGACTATAGCTTATTATCAATTTATATGGGATGTTCAATATCCAATCTCCACTGCAACATGGCTAGTGTAAGGTTGTGGGGTGTTATCTCAAGCTTGCATGTGTGAAGTGTACTATATGGTATTTACATTGTTTCAAGACACAAATAAAAATTATTTGCAAGATTTTCTGAGCCTTGTATACATGAAGCATTGTGGGCAATGAATACCCCTGAGATGACTACTTGTTCAGGAGGAAATTCTTCCAGGGACTATCACACTCAATAATTAAGAGTATCTTGCAGAATATCAGCTCATATTCACATTGAAATGCCACTTCTGATCAGAAAAACATATGTAGCTTTCATGATCATCCAGGAAGATGAGCACACCTGTCAAAGTAGGCAAATAAATAGCCTTGGGACATGGCCAGATGTCCCTGGGATGACCAGGTCTGAGTGGCTTTTAGCTTGAATGATTTGGAGAACAAGTTCAGCCTCAATGCTTATGAAAATGGTGTTACACTAAGACTGAAGTTGAGATGTAGGTTAAGCTCAGTTGCACACTAAGGTTGTTACCAAGCAACAGCTGTGGTAACCTCTGTAAATGACAGAAGGTTTTTAGGCAACACCAGTAAGAGTGGACCTGGTTAGGGACACTGAGGGCAAAGTGTTGGAGCATAAAGTGCCCCTGTGGTACTTGACCACTGTGCGATGTTTTGGCTGCTTACATAAGCTGAAATAGCGCACACACTTGTAGTATTTCCTCTAGTATTCCCTCAGTAGCGAACAAACTACTGAGGGTAAGTCTGTTCATATTACAAGTATTCTACTATACTGACATCCTGTAGTAGCCTACAGGTACAGTAATACACTCAGTAGTTTGTTCACTACTGAAGTAGCCTACAGATATTTCTACACAAAGTTCTGAGGGAACACTGTGTATAATTGAGCAGCTCAAGTCTAGAGTTCCAGGACTTGAGCCAGCAGTCTAAATACTGTACAGAGGCAGACCATGAGGCCACTGCATGTAACTGAGCTAAATATGCTATTAGTTGAACAATAATGATGCATGTCCACAATGAGGTACAAGGGGCAAACACTACTGGTGGAAGTAGAAGGCCATCAGAGCAGAGAGGAGACAGCTGTAAAAGGAAAAGTAAGTCCAACAGAAAGGAAATGAGGCAGACAGCAGGCAAAAATGAGGTGAAATGTAACATTACCCCCCTTCTAAGGTTGAAGTCCCCAACTTCAACTACTCTCTGTAAGGTTCTCAGGTCATGTTGGAGATGGTGGAGTCATCAAAGTCATAGTTGTTATTGGACTCATTGTTTTCCTCACTTCTGATGAGGGTATGATCATCTACCAGCCTAGGGGTAGAGATTCTTTCATTAAGAGAGGGGCATAAAGAAGGGCACTGGGCTTGTGTATGCCCAGGACAAGTGGTATGACACAAGGGGCACTCATAGAGGTTATGGTTTACTTGGATATGCCTGAGGTGGCAACAGATGTAGCATGCTTGATGGTAGCATGGGTTGGAGGGGGTTAGAGGTTCAGCAGCCTCAAGTTCACTTTGAGTAGGAGAGGGAGGTATATCCTGAGTGAAGTAGGCAATTGCCTCAACACAATTCATGGTAACAGCTAATTCATTGGTGGAAACACTGAATGTGGTGACAGGATTGACCATAGAAGATGATGAAGGCAAGCCATGAGACTTGCAGGATTGAGGGTTGGGGCCTGAGAGGCAACAGGCACAAGGTTGATCTGCTCTGTGGAGGGAGTTGAAGGACAGGGATGATGATGATGATGATGATGATGACAATGCCAGAGGGGACAATGGCATGGAGGAGGCCAGGGGAGAATTTGCAGTCAAGGGCCTTCAAGACTCAGAGGGAGGGGGAGCAATCAGTGTAGGATGCTGCCTGAAATAGTGATTCTAGTACATAGGAGGCATGACTAGTAATAGAATTTTGCCTTTGCATGAGTGGCTGTGCTGCTGTCATAGCCATGTCTTGACCCTGGCTGGACTCAGTCTCATGTTCATTCAGTCCAGCTTTGGCCTTGCCAATCCCTCAACCCCAGATGGTCTAGCATGGTATACACTGCTTTGCAGTGCCTGTCACTTCAGTTGAACCCTGCCCAGTCCTGTCCCTGGTCCACCCTGTCCCAGTCTCTGTCACATTAGTCATACATTACTAATCCTTGTCTTACCAATTGTCTTAGCGATCTTTGCAAGACTGGCATTACCAGTCTCTGTACTATAGTTGTCTCTAGTATATAAACTCATAGATACTTGGCCTGTACTCTTCAGTCTGAAATCAACTAAGTTTATCCTGTTAACCCCACCTCAGCCTTGGACTCAGACTGAGACCCATGCAAGGGAATAGCACTGTAACCTCAGTTGCTAAGTCCAATCAGTCCACCCATCTGTACCTTTGTCTCTCCTCTCAATCCTGGCCCCTTGGCCTTGTGCCCACTTTGGTCTCCAGTCTGGCCTCAACCCAGACAACCATGAACTTGACAGTATTTCAGACTTGCCACTTGTGTGGGTCTAACATATCATGGCAACCAAGACTCATTTCCAACCTCCCCATGGCCATTCTGCTACCAACCCTGACTCTGCCTCAGCCAGTGGAACTTGCTGTGAGACAGCACTAGCTGCCTTGGGCACCACTAGGTGCTCCCCAGATCCTGTTAGTCCTTTCAGGGGCTTTTCAGCCCAGACATCTAATACCCCCACCCCATGTTGTCCCACTGCTCCCATCCCCAAGGATGATCCCAGCAATGATGGGCCAGACAATGATGATGACAACAACCCTGATAATGATGACCCCAGCAATGGTCCTGGTGATGATGGGCCAGGTGATGATAATCTGGAAGATAATGATCTGGAGGATGATCCAGACTTCCCAGATCCAGACACTGAACCTGCCATTATGGTCCTGGATAACCTTGCAGTGGCCATCAAACTGTTGGCTTGTAATGCCCACACTAGTCCTGAGTCCTCAAGCAGGACCAAGTTGCACGAGCCCGATACCTTTGATGGTACTGATCCCAAGAAACTTCATGCTTTCCTCATCCAGTGTGAACTTAATTTCCAAGACTGACCCTGGGATTTCAGGACCAACTGCACCAAGGTCATCTTCACCCAATCCTACCTCAAAGGTATGGCCTTAGAATGGTTTGAGCTGGACTTGCTCAGACCTGATGACCCTGATGACCAGCCTCTCTGGATGGACTCCTGGAGGGAGTTTGTCCTAGAATTACAAACCACCTTCAGTCTGCACAATCCAGTTGCTGACACCAAGAGTCAGCTTGACCATTTACATATGAAAGATAGTCAGCACATCAACAAGTATGTAGTGGACTTCAACTGGCTTGCCTTGCAAGTTTGGGGCTATGGAGATGGTGCACTGTGCCATCATGTCTACTCTGGCCTCCCAGACTGAATCAAAGATGAGGTCTATTGGGTTGGCAAGCCCTGGACTCTACACAAGCTCTTCCACCTTGCCCAAGAGATAGATGTGTGCTATTGGGAGCACAAGGAAGAAGTCCAATGGGCAAGTAAGCACCAAGGCTCATCCAACTCCAGCAACAATAAGTCTGGAGGCTCTGGCAACAGCAATCAAGCCAAGACTGGTCAAGAGAAAGCCAAGACCAGCAACAACAACAACAACACCAGTTCCACCCAGTCCAAGCTGGGTAATAACAGCAACTCGTCCAAGCCCAAGCCTAGCAAACTCAGGAAGGATGGGAAGCTCACCCCAGAAGAATGCAAGCATCACATAGACAGGAACCTCTGCATGTTCTGTGGAGGGTCTGGTCACTTTGCTGATAAATGCCCCAAGAAAGCCAGAAAGGCCAAGGCTTGTGCTGCAGCCACCACTGAGGCCACACCAGTCTCAGGTTTGGGTTCTACCCCCAAGACATAAAAATAGGTAGCAGCTCCTGGGAGTCCACACAATCCAACTCAACACATCTGCTCTTTCCAGTCTGAACTCTTTAACCTGCTATGTCACATTAGAAAATCCAGAATTACCTCAGCTTCATACTTTAGTGGACTCCAGTTCCATGCATTGTTTTATAGATAATCAATTTGCTAATCAACATTCATTTACCCCATACTTGGTCTCCCCAATCCAACTCTGGCTCTTTGATGGAACATCCACCTTTACCATAACCCAAGCAGTAGATGTCAACATCTGCTTTGCATCCAGCAATGTCACACCAGTAACCCTGTATCTAGCCCCATTGGATTCTGAGTGTAAGATAGTCCTTGGACATGACTGGCTCACCTGCTACAATCCATTGATTGATTGGGTATTGGGCAGTCTAACATTCCAGACTCCTGCACAAGGAATGCCAACCCTGTCAACACCCCCTGTAAGCCCAGTCTCCACTGGCCTTCCTGACTCTGGCCCTAGTGACCAACCTGGCCTTGTGCCATCTGTACTGGTCTCTGACTCCCTAGCTCACACTCCCCTGAAGGCCCCTCTCATTTCCCTAATCAATGCAGCTGCCTTTGTGCATGCCTGCAAACTAGAAGGGTCTGTCCAATTCCAACTTCAGCTCCACCCCTCAGACTCAGCTCAAGCCCAGTCAGCCTCAGCTTCCCCTCCTCCAGCCTTACCCAATGTGCTGGAAGAGTACCATGATTTTGCTGATGTCTTCAGTAAATCCAAGGGCTCAGCACTCCTGCCTCACTGGGAGTATGACCTGAAAATAGAGCTCAAAGAAGGAACAACCCTGCCTCTTGGCACCATCTACTCGCTGTCCCCAGTTGAGCTACAAGCTCTCTGGACCTTCATTGATGAGAACCTCACCACCAGATTCATTTGGCCAACTTCCTCCCTGTATGCTGCACCAGTCCTCTTCATCAAGAAGGATGGCTCCCTCTGGCTTTGTGTAGACTTCTGCAGCCTCAACAAAATCACTAAGAAAGACCGCTACCCACTCCTGCTCATCTCCGACCTCTTAGATTCACCAAGCTGAGCCAAGATCTATACTAAAATTGATCTTTGGCATGCCTACCATCTCGTCTGGATTGCCCCAGGCAATGAATGGAAGACTGCATTCCAGACTTGGTATGGTTCTTACAAGTGGCTAGTGATGCCCTTCAGCCTCACCAATGCCCTGGCTGCCTTCCAATGCTTCATGAATACCATCTTCATGGATATGTTGGATGTCTGTGTGGTTGTCTACCTAGATGACATTTTGATCTACTCCAGAGATAAGGAGTCCCACAAGCAGCATGTCCAAGAAGTACTCTGCTGGCTTCACCTTCATGGCCTTTACACAAAGCCAGAGAAATGTGAGTTCCACTTGGACTTGGTCGAATACCTTGGATTCCACCTTTCCCCCACCAGCCTCACAATGTTGAAGGAAAAGGTCCAGACTGTCTGCAACTGGCCTGAGCCTTGCAAGGTCAAGGACATTCAATCTTTCCTTGGCTTCACAAACTTCTATTGCTGGTTTGTCTTTAATTATTTGGACATTGTCGTACCACTGACTTGGCTTACCCACAAGGGGGCTCCTTGGAACTTCTCTGAGGAATGCCACCAGTCATTCAATAACCTCAAGGCTGCCTTTACTACCACACCAGTCTTAACTCATTTCATCCCCAGGGTCCCCATCACTGTTGAGACCAATGCTTTGGACTATGCCATCGCCAGTATTCTATCTATCACTTGCAGCAATGGCCAGATACATCCGGTCGCTTTCTATTCCTGGACTCTGATGGCCCCAGAGCTGAATTATGATACCCATGATAAGGAATTGCTTGCTATTTTTGAAGCATTCTGGACCTGGCACCATTACCTTGAGGGCTCTGCCTCACTGGTCAATGTTGTTACCAACTACAAGAATCTTGAGTACTTCTCTACCTCTAAAGTACTCACCCACTGCCAAGCTTGCTGGTCAGAGTTCCTGTCTCAGTTCAATATGATCATCAGATTCAGGCCTGGTAAGCTTGGGGCTAAGCCCGATGCCCTAACTAGATGATGGGACATCTACCCCAAAGAGGGGGATAGCAGCTATGCCTGAGTAAACCCACAAAACCTGAGACTGGTCTTCACCCAGGAGCAACTAGCAGTCTCCCTCCATGCCACTTACCTCAAGTACCTGGTCTTATGGGCAGTTGCACTAATGGATATAGAAAAACTTCATAATGATATCCTGACCACACTGCTGGATGACCTAGTCTCACAAATCCACCTGTCCAACATGTCTGATCCCCAGTGGTCAGTAGATGACACTGGCTTCCTTCAGCTTGATGGAAGGATCTACATGCTGGACTCAAATGACCTTCGCCTTAGGGTCTTGTGCCTCAAGCATGACCATCCTCTGTCTGGCCATTTTGGCCAAAACCACACCCTAGAGCTCATCCAGTGTGAATATACCTGGCCTGGCCTCAGGACATTTGTCAAAGATTATGTCTGGTCTTGCATGGCCTGCACTCAGGCTAAGGTTCCCCACCATTGGCCTTATGGCCTCCTCAAGCAACTCCCAGCCTCATCTGGCTTCATGGCCATCCTCATTGTAGTTGACCAGCTTTCCAAGCAGGCCATATTCATCCCAACCCATGACACTATCACAGCCCCAGAACTCGCCAAACTCTTCTTACTCCATGTCTTCTCTAAGCATGGAGTGCCGGCCCATATAACCTCAGACCAAGGCTTGGAGTTCATCTTGCACTTCTTCCAGTCACTCAGTAAGGCCTTAGACATGCATCTACATTTTACTTCAGGCTACCACCCTGAAGGTGATGGTCAGACTGAACAGACTAACCAGACCCTGGAACAATACCTCTGAGTGTACTGCAACTACCAGCAGGACAATTGGGCTGACTTACTACCTCTGGCTGAGTTTGCTTACAACAATGCCCCTAGCACTACTACTGGTGTCTCACCATTCTTTGCTAATAAAGGGTACCATCCTAACATCTTGGTGTACCTGGAGCATGACCTTACCTCTGCTTGGGCTCATGATTATGCAGTCGACCTGGATTCACTGCACCAGTACCTATGTGAGGAGATGACCCTTGCACAACAGTGCTACCAAGGACCAGCTGATGCTAAACACATGCCAGCTCCAGACTTCAAGGTCAGTGACCAAGTATATGTCAAAGCCAAATACTTCCAGTCAACTCAGCCTTCCAAGAAGCTCTCAGAGAAGAACCTTGGACCATACTCAGTCATAGCTCAGGCCAGTACCCATTTGTTCACACTGTGCCTGCCAGACTCAATGTGTGCAGTCCATCCAGTCTTCCATGTTTCCCAACTCAAACTGGCCATCCCTAATGCCATCCTGAACTGGACTCAACCACCACCCCCACCAGTTGAAGTCAATGGTGAACTAGAGTTTGAGGTAGCAGAAATCCTTGACTCTAAGGTTGACTGGTGTCACCAGTGTTGGCTTCAATACTTAGTCCGGTGGACTGGCTATGAGGGGACTGATGAAGAAACTACATGGGTGCTGGCTACAGAGTTAGACAATGCTTCTGAACTTGTACAGGAGTTCCATTTCCACTACCCCACCAAACCCAGCCCATACTGGTGAGGTCCAGCTTCGACCAGCCTCAGTTTTCTGTTTCTGTTTCCTATCAGTATCTAGTGTTCCTTTGATCCCTTACTTACTTTGTTTTCTTTTTCTTGTTTGTTCTCACTTACTATACAAGACCAAAACCAGACACCAGACACCAGGCACTGGGCACATGACATTTGCAGGAAAAGACAACAAGGGTGTTACACTATAGACATTACTCAACCATACTTTCATGCTCCCCTTTGGCCTCCTCCTCCTTGTCTTTGCTGTGGTTCTTCAACCAGTCAGCTTCCTTGTGCAACTCATCAGAGTCAAGCTCAGATGAGCCCAAGTCTGACAGGGACACCACCACCCCAAAGCCATATGACTTGTCAAGCAATGACTCCAGAGCATTGGCAATGTGGCCTGAATTTTCAACTGTGGCCTCTTGGAGTTTGAAGAGGCCTGCCAAGTTGTTGGCTATCATCCCCACAGTGTTGATCAGTTGCTTGAGCTTCTCTTCTAAGCCTGAGGAGTACACTACACTGGCCTTCCTTGCCCTGCTGCCAACAGCCATGGGCTTGTCAATGTCCAGCACCTCAACTGACTTCGACTTTGCCCATCTCTTCTTGCTGGGCCCAGCCTCAGGCACATCCTCATCAACCTTCTGCTTTTTGCCTTTGTTGACCTTTTCAATGGCCTTGGGACTGGCCTCAGTGCCTTTCCCATCCCTGGGCCACTGGCAATTGCCCTTCGAAAGGTTACATTGCATGCAGGCAACCCATTTCTTGTTGCTGTCTATGAGGAATTCGCAGATGACCTTGGCCCAGGCACAGTGAGTGCAACTATAACAAAGGAAAGAAGGTTAAGAGGAGGATGCACAAGGTAAAAATACTCACCTGGGGTCCATTACCACCCTCTTCACTTCACCCCCAGCCTCACCACTAGCACCCCCAGTGCCAGCCTCATCACCCTTGCCAGTCTCAGCCTTGCACTTGTGCTTGGCCTCCCATCTTTCCTCCTCTTCACATGCCTTCCTCTCCTCAACCTCCCTCTCTGCTCTCTCAGCCTTGGCCCTCTCCCTTTCAGCCTTCTTGGCCTCAACTCACTCCCTCTCCACTTGCTTGGCCTCCAGCTGTGCCTGCTCTTCTCACCAGGCTTGCTCAGCCACCTTTCATCTTTTTCTCTCCTTTGCCTTCACCCTCATCACCTCCTCTTCATCATCAGTGTCATACCTGATGTCATCATCAGGAACTTGGGCCCAATCAACAACAACTCAGCCTTCATTGTTGTTGTCAGCAGTGGCAATTGGTCTTGAGTTGGACATGATGAAGAAGATGTGATTAAAAGATGCAAAGGGCTTAGTGGGCCACAAGTATCAACTTTTCAAACTCAGCCAAAGTTTCAGACTCAGCCTACCACTCTCACAGGGGTCTCATGGGTTTGACCCCTAAGAGGGGGATACTGTCATAGCTGTGTCTTGACCCCAGCCAGACTCAGTCTCACATTCATTCAGTCCAGCTTCAGCCTCACCAATCCCTTAACCCCAGATGGTCTAGCACAGTATACTCTGCTTTGCACTGCCTGTCACTTTGGTTGAACCCTGCCCAGTCCTGTCCCTGGTCCACCCTGTCCCAGTCTCTGTCACATTAGTCATACATTACTAATCCTTGTCTTACCAATTGTCTTAGCAATCTTTGTGAGACTGGCATTACCAGTCTCCATACTGTAGTTGTCTCTAGTATATAAACTCATAGATACTTGGCCTGTACTCTTCAGTCTGAAATCAACTAAGTTTATCCTGTTAACCCCACCTTGGCCTCAGACTTGGACTGAGACCCATGCAAGGGAATAGTGCTGTAACCTCAGTTGCTAAGTCCAATCAGTCCACCCATCTGTACCTTCATCTCTCCTCTCAATCCCAGCCCCTTGGCCTCATGCCCACTTTGGTCTCTGGTCCAGCCTCAACCTGGACAACCATGAACTTGACAGCTGTGATGTGCTTTGTTTTTCCTTCCCTCCACTGTTGTCAGCATCCAGCCCACAGTGTGGGCCCCACTTCACTCATTTTTCACCAACTGAAGTCACTCCTTTCCAGCTCACTGTCAACCTCATTGTCTATCCCCACTCCATTGATCAGAATCACCACTTTGCACACCCAGACCAGCCACACCCAGAGCTGCAAGCATGGATGAAAACCAACCCCAGAGACTAGACTGGCCAAACTTCACCCTTCCAGCCCTCCAAGGCATAGTAGAACTTGTGATGGCTGGTGGGAACATGACTAGAGAGGAAGCCATCGAAGCACTAGAACAATGCTGGGAGCAGGATAATGCCCAGGACCAGGCCCAACAGGATGAACAGCCATGACAGGAAGACAGGCCTGCACCCCCACCCACAGACCCTCCCTGACCCCCAGTCCAGCCCCCAGCAGCCAGAAACAAACATCCTCCCCAACAAACAACTGACCCAACCCCACCCACCTTCAACCCTGATGCCACTATATCCTCCAACCTCCTGACCTGGCTGGCAGAGTATGCTATCAAAAAGATAGAAGCATTCAAATTTGTCCACATGTGGTACTTCACCAGGGAAGGACTACAAGAAGCAGTGCAAATGGTCAGATGCCTCAAAGAGAATGTCACCCTAGCAATCACCCAGGTTGGCGAAGGAAATGTCACCCTGTGCACAGCAAACTCCCTCACTGTGTCCAAAAATGCCAGACTGGACCACAACCTCACCTTTGCCAACTACATGTATGCCAAGAATCATTTCCTAATGTGCATTGAGAACACTGGGTGGGGAAATCAACTGGTTCTTCCATAGGATTGACAACCACTGGCTTTGAGACCAAGGTGATCAAGGGGAACACACTCTCCTGCACTGTGCTTCAAAAGTCAGGCAGGACTGGCATGACAAAGCAGCATGGAACCAGGCCTACAACATTGGAATCATAAATGAGGACCTCCTTGCAGACATCAGCCACAATCTAAACACCAAAAACATCCAGTTGGGACTGGATCAGGTCAGTATCCACCCCAGACTCCCCATATGAGCAATTACTGATGAGTTCTCCTTCCCCACCACCCACTCCCCCCCCTCTTGGCATACACTCAACTCTGGACACAACAACACTGCTGCTGCCTCATGGCCAATGTCCCCCCCCACATTGCTAATGATGACACTGCTGCTGCTACCCTCAGGCCCACTGCTACACAACCCCCCCATACACCATGCTGCTACACAGCACAACACACATGTCTTGCCACTGCTTCCCAATTGCTACTAAAGCTCCAGAGAAACTGCTACTCCTGGGCTGAGCATGTTGAAAGAGGCAGACAACCAACCTGCTTCCAGAAATGAAGATTCTCCCACTCCCCATCCCCCAGGTACAACCAAGGCCAGAGACCCAGGCTGCACTATCAGAGGTCACAATTGTGATGCCCAAGATTGTGCTCCCCATGAAGACGATCCAGATCCCCCAGACAAACTCCAAGCAGGGACACAAGACCTTGCCACAACTTTCGCACCAAGAACCACATTGTCTGCCCAAAGTGCCTCAGACAGCACAAGGACTGGTCCTTTTGCAATGAACCCATGTGTTGGGACAAGGTGACCATGGTGTACTGAACCTGGGACCAGCAGGGACACCTCATCAACAAGAGTGGATGGACCCTATGCTGGGATTTCCAACATCCCAAAGGATGCACCAGCAAACTACACTGTCATGAATGCTTGGGGTGTGGCAACACCAAGCATAGTGCACAAGACTGTCCACACTGCCAACCTGCTTTAAAAATGACAGCATGGAAGCACCTGCACCCCATACCATCCCCAAGCCTGGAAAACTCTACTGACTTGCTACAACCTATCCTCCAAATACCCATTGCTAATACACCAACTAGTCTATGGCTTCCACATCCATGTACCAAACATATCCTGCACATTCACCCTCCCCAACAACCCATCCATAGACAAATACTGCCCTGCTTTCTGAGAGATAATTGACAAGGAGTTTGCCAAGGGATGCTACCTGGGGCCCTTTCCCCCCCAGTTACTTGAACAGTATATAGGCCCTTTCCAGTCCTCCCCCTTGAGTATCATATGAAAATGTGGAAAGCTGGGGAAGTTTCACCTAATACAGAATTTATCTTACCCCATTGTAACTAAACATGGAGCCACTGCCTCAATCAACTCACAGGTTGACTCCTCCCTGTTCCCCTGCACCTGGGGAACTTTTCATACAAGGTGTGCTCTAGTTGCATCACTCCCCCCAGGCTGCCAGGGAGCAACTTGAGACATAGCTGAAGCATACAGAATGATCCCCATACACCCCTCACAGTGGCCAGGATTACTAGTGCACCTCAAAAGTCACCCACCAACTTTCACAGTAGACAGTGTTGTGCTTTGGATATGGACCCTCAGCAGGTGTTTACAGCAGAGTCAGAGATGCAGGCTTAGATATCATGACAGCTGCCAGGATCAGCCCAGTCATTGCATGGGTCAATGACCACCTATTCATAAGACTTCTCAAATCTAGGGTAAACAAATACAACACCAGCAGGAAACAAACAGCCATGCTAGTTGCTCAAAATGGGGGTGCAAGAACAGATGGCAGACAACTCTGGTACATGGCATGCAGCTAGCTGATGGAAGCCACAAAGAGCTTGCAGAGGAATGCAGCTTCCCACTACAACCCTTTGAGGAGGCCAATGATGACACACCACCCAGTAGTCTGCATGTGTACTCATTCAAACACATTGACAGCCTTGCCAACCAACTTGGCATCCCTTGGGAGCTCTCTAAGGACATGCCCTTTTCCCATGCCCCAATTTTCATGGGTTTTGTCTGGGGCCTAGAAGACAAAACTGTAGGGCTCACAGACAACAAAAAGGATAAATACATGGTGTCCTTAGATGAATGGTCTCATAAGAAAACACATGATCTAGAGGAAGTACAGAAGCTACATGGTTGACACTTGCACACAGCACTAGTGATACCAGGAGGGAATGCTTATCTAACATCATTACAAGCCATGTTAACCTTTTTTGGTGACAAACCTTTCATGCCCCACATGCAACCATGCAGCCTTCAATGAGAACTACTCTGGTGGTGAACAGCCCTACAAACATCACCCCCCATCCCCATCCCCATCCATCACACTGCCATCAATCTATGAGCCTTTTGAGATGCCAGCTCCAGCATCAGTCTGGTGATCACCATCAGAGAGAGATGGAGGGCCTGGAAGCTACACCCAGTGTGAGTCAAAGTGAGGAAAGGTGGTGAAAACCAACCAAATCCAACACAAAAGACAAATAGAAGCAAGTGGTGGTTTGCCTCTGTGGAACCTGGAGGGCAGAAAAACCTGATGTGGGGGGGGGACTTCAAGTAGAGTGCTCCTGGTGCAAGTCAATGATGAGTTATGCAGGAGTAGACAAGCAAGTGATGACTGGATGGGAGATGCTGAACAGAGCAAAGGTGTTCAGCCAAAAGTACTTTGGAGTAATGGACTTTGATAAAAATGTGCTCCTGGTGGAAGTCGATGATGAGTTACACAGGAGTGGGAGGATGACTAAGCAAGACTGCTGACTAAGTGGGGATAAAGCTTCAGATAAAGAATGGAGGCAGATAGACCCCTTTGTGGAGCCTCAACTACCAAGTATGATGAATGGTGACAGATAGACTCTTCCAAATGAGCCTCAACTGTCAACAACAAGGTATGCACTGAGAGAGCTGAACTGACTGACTGAATGCTTCTGGATTGCTTCTTCACTTGGGGGTTGTAGCTAAGTACATAGGGGTTTATATACTGTGGGGGGAGTGCAGCTTGTGACAAACAAGGCACAAACACCTGGTAAGTAATGAGTAAGGATTGAGTAATCATGATGAGTAAGCAAGAAATGAAAAGTAAGCAAGCAAAGAAGATTGGTAAGTATTGGCAATGAATGAGTCAAGGATAGTCAAAATATCACAAAATGAGTCAAATGGAGTCAGAAACTGAGTAAGCACACTGATTTCACATTAGGGGGTGGCAATGCAAGTCAGATCTTGGTGGAGACATCACTAGATCCAAAGATGGCATGACAGATGGACAGTGTTTCCAGATAGGGAAGTATTAATTCCAGAATTGAAGGGCATGAGTCAGGCATCAAAGGGGCTAGGGCATTGGGGGTCTGTGGGGCAATGGGAGCAGTAAGTGATCATGTCTCCCATCCTTTCATCCTCTCAGCAAAGTCAACAAAAGCTTCATGAATGGGGCTCTGATGGAGGAGGAGGAGAAGGGGGGATGTCTTCTGCTGGATCTTGCAGTAAGAAGGCAAGATGCATGTCATACTTGTCATGAATGCAATCAGGGAGGCTGGAGAACAGTAGATTATGTGGCAGCTGTTGCAATGTGGGGAGAATGATGGATGAGATTGGAATAAAGACAGTGCAGGGAGCAGGGAGGAATGATCCATATGCTTCATCAACTGGGGAGACTGAAACAACCACATAAGACCTTTCTAACCAAGTGACAGACATGAGGCAACCAAAGAATGTCCTTCTGGAAGTCATACTGATGAGGAGAACACACCAACCAAGCTGCATGGGATGGGACAAGGCTGACAATGATGGGATGAACCAGGGGGCTTCAGGACAGAAGCTGGTGGGAACACCTGGCAGATATATGTAGCCACTGTCTCTGGCAAATGAGACAAGTGAGATGATTGATGAAGAGGTGGCCATTATTGATGGACTTAGTGAAATGAGCATCTGAAGGATGGAGTGCTGTAGAAATGCATAGGGTGTGAGGGTCCTCTCCAAGTTTGGAAGGCAGGATTGCGTGGCTGAGCACTTTAAGTGAGTGTGAGAATGGAGTCAATATCTTTGTAAATGGCAGAGATACAATGAAAACTGGAATGCCATACACAGGCACTAAAGACCTTTTAATGTGCACTTAACTTGCTTCCTCTTTTCTCTTTAGCACTGATGACTTGTTCTTGTGTGAAGGATCACTGCTCACATCCAGCAGTCTTTCTATGCATGAGGCCTTTAGTCTTCATCTGCATGGCATGGGCATTGTGTGCAACTCATTGACAAGTTAGGCAGAGTCAGCTGTAACCATGTCCACAACATCTTTAGTGTGTGACACCAGGTCAGTGGTATGACAATGTCTGAGTAGTTGAAGATAAACTGGCAATAAATGTTCATGAAGCTGAGGAAAGACTGGATGTCCTTAACCTTGTGAGGCTTGGGCCAGTCACAAATGGTTTGGACTTTTTCCTTCAACATCATGAGGCCAGCAGGGGAGAGGTGGAAGCTGAGGTACTCAACTGAGTCTGAGTGGAACTCACATTTTTCTGGCTTTGCATAAAGGCCATAAGCTGAAGCCAGTGGAGTACTTCTTGGACATGCTGCTCATGGGACTCCTTATCTCTGGAGTAGATCAAGATGTCATCTAAGTAGATGACCATGCATACATCCGACATATCTGTGAAGATCATGTTGATGAAGCATTGGAAGGCAGCCAGGGCATTGGTGAGGCCAAAAGGCATTACTAACCACTCATAAGAACCATACCAAGTCTGAAATGCAGTCTCCCATTCATCACCCAGGGCAATCCAGATGAGATGGTAGGCATGCCCCAGATTGATCTTGGTATAGATCATGGCTTGGCTGGGTGAGTCCAAGAGGTTGGAGATGAGCAGGAGTGGGTAGCAGTCTTTCTTGGTGATTTTCTTTAGCCATGGAAGTCTACACAAAGCCAGAGGGAGCTGTCCTTCTTCTTGATGAAGAGGACTGGTGCAGCATAGGGGGAAGAGGTTGGGCAAATGAATCTGGTAGTAAGATTTTCATCAATGAAAGTCTGGAGAGCTTGTAGCTTGACCAGGGACAGTGAGTAGATGGTGCCAAGAAGCAGGGTTGTTCCTTCTTCAAGCTCTATTTTCAGGTCATACTCCCAGTGAGGTGGGAGTGCTGAGGCCTTGGCTTTGCTGAAGACATCAGCAAAATTGTGATACTCTTCCAGCACATTGGGTAAGGCCAGAGGAGGGGAAGCTGAGGCCAATCAGGCTTGAGCTGAGTCCAAGGGGCAGACCTGAAGCTGGAATTGGACAGACCCTTCAAGTTTAAAGGCACACACAAAGGTGGCTGCATTGATTAGGGAGATATGAGGGGCCTTCAGGGGAGTGTGATCTGGGGGGTTGGAGACTGGTACAGATGGTGCAGGGCTGGGTTGGTCACTAGGACCAGGGTCAGGAAGGCTGGTGGAGACTGGGCTTACAGGGGGTGTTGACAGGGTTGGCATTCCTTGTGTATGAGTCTGGAAAGTAATACTGCTCAATACCCAGTCAATCAATGGATTGTATTGGGTGAGCCAGTTATGCCCAAAAACTACTTTACACTCAGAATCCAATGGGGCAAGATACAGGGTTACTGGTGTAACATTGCCAGACGTGAAGCAGATATTGACATCTACTGCTTGAGTTATGGTAAACATGGACTTTCCATTGAAGAGCTGGAGTCAGATTGGGGAGACCAAGTACAGGGTAAATGAGTGCTGATTAACAAATTAATTATCTATAAAACAATGAGTGGAGCTGGAGTCCACTAGAGTATGAAGCTGAGGTAAATCATGATTTTCTATAGTGATGTATGGATTTAATGAATTCAGGCTGGAAAGAGTGGATGCATTGAGTTGAGCCTCCAAGGTTGCACAACTGGAGTCAATGCAGCTCCAGGTTTGTGCAGAGTCCTGGGAGCTGCTACCTATTTTTTTGTCTTGGGGGTAGAACCTGAGCCTGAGGCTGGTGTGGTCTCAGTGGTAGCCACAGCACCTTGGCCTTTCTGGTCTTCTTGGGACACTTCTCAGTGAAGTGACCAGGGCCTCCACAGAACATGCAGAGGTTGCCCTCAATGCAATGCTTGCATTCTTCTGGGGTGAGCTTCCTGTCTTTGCTGAGTTTACTAAGCTCAGGCTTGGACAAGTTGCTGTTATTGCTGCCTGGCTTCGATGAAGCCACTTTGGACTGGGTAGAGCCAGTGTTGTTGCTGCTGGTCTTGGGTTTCCCTTGACCAGTCTTGGGCTGATTGTTGTGACTGGAGCTGCCAGACTTATTGTTGTTGGAGGAGGACAAGCCCTGATGCTTATTTGCCTGTTGAATTTCTTCTTTGTGCTCCCAATGGTGCACATCTATTTCCTGGGCAAGGTGGGGAAGCTCATGTAGAGTCTGGGGCTTTCCAACCTGACAGACTTCATCTTTGATCCAGTCTGGGAGCCTGGAGTAGAAGTGATGGCACAGTGCACTATCTCCATAGCCCCAGACTTGTGAAGCAAGCCAGTTGAAATCAACTACATACTTATTGATGCACTGATTATCCTTCATGTGTAAATGGTCAAGTTGGCTCTCAGCATCAGCTACTGGGTCATGGGGGCCAAAGGTGGTTTGTATCATCATTGTCTGGCCCTTCATCCCCAGGGTCATCATCAGGGATGGGGGTGGTGGGGTGACATTGGGTAGGAGTATTGGAGGTTCAGGCTGAAAAGCCCCTGAAAGGACCCACAGGATCAGGAGAGCATCTAGTGGTGCCTAAGGCAGCTAGTGCTGTCTTGTGGTGGGTACCACTGGCTGAGGCAGATTCAGGGTTGGTGGTAGCACAGCCATGGGGAGGTTGGAAATGAGTCTTTGTTTCCATAATATGTTAGACCCACACAAGTAGCCAGTCTGAAATACTGTCAAGTTTGTGATGTCCAGGTTTGAGACTGGACCAGAGATTAAATCCAAACTATGGATGGCTGGGGAAGGGTTGTTTGGTCACATGTGACCAAAGGCAATATTCAGGGCCAGATGGAAGCACAGGATTCTGCTCCATGGTAGCTCAGTAGCATATCCTAGTGATGACACCCAAGGGTAAAGAGTATTTTGTCTCACCCCAAATTTCATACCAGTATTCCAGGGGCAGAAATGCATTTGTTGAGAGGGGGTTGGTTTATCCATCATGTTCTGAAGTACCAGATGGACCTTCATGTCATTCTCAGCCTTCCAACTACTGATTGGTCCCAGAACACATCAGGCATGGGTGGGGAAACACTGCAGGGAATGACTGACAGCAGGTTTTTTGAGGGACTGATGGTTATGAGAGCATATCATACTGATGGTACTGTAGTGGCCACCAGTAGGTGATAAGATCTCCCTGAGAACATGACCATGTGAACCAGAGAGATGATTTCATGAGTTGTGGTAAAAGAGGAAGGTTTAATGGTACAAATCCAATGTTTGTCATTGTTTACATGATGACAAATCATCAGGAAGATCATGTGGTTTATTATGTAATCACATTTTCCCATCCCTCACACCATCAATACCATCAAAGGTCACTTTTCACTATTTCACCAGTCAGGGACAAAAGTGTTGCAATGCACCTTTTGGAAAGAATACAGCATATCCACTATCTGTGTGTGTTCCACAAGTTCAAGAGTCCCCAGAGTCTAAAAGTGTCTATTGAGTCTACAGCATCTACAGTGTCTTCAGGGTTCTCCATGCCTCCTGCATCCTCTAGCCCATTGTGCCTTATCTTGTGTCTCCCTCACCTCAGATACACTCTTCTTATCACATAACTGCCTCTCAGAATTCCATATACCAAACTCATTGTTCCTCACATGTCCACAACCCTCCAGAATCAAATTCCACATCCCTCACACATATACCCTATCCCTTCTAGTGTTATCCTCAACTTCTGCTTCTGCTCAGCACCCCTTGGGCCAATCCTAGGAGATTCTCCCTTCAGCTTTCCCCCAGCCACACACTTCCCAGAAGTCATGTCCCACACCATCCATATCTTGTGACAATATAAATGATACTATTGAAGGGCCTGTCCATATGTTGTGATGCTATAAATGAGATTACTGATGAGCCCACCCATACATCACAACAATATAAATAATACTACTGAAGGGCCTGTCCTTATGTTGTGACACTAATAAACAATATTACTGATGGGCCCATCTATATGTTATGTCACGACCATGACACCGACATAAACCCCTAACATCTACTCCACCCTCTTCTGCACCCTGGGAACCTTTCTCCACCCTCTTCCAACACATTCCTGCACTCCTCCGACCCTCCCAACATGTCTCCACACCTCTCCAAGGTCCCCTGTCCATGTTCCAACCAACTCCACTCAACTCTGCCCTCAGGCTGGTCATGTGGAGGCCAGACCTTCATCTGTGCCTCCTCCAAGGCCTTGGTCAGCTCAGTGGGCTGTCAGACTTGTGGCCCTGCATTCCAGATAGGGTTCTGCCCTTGTGTTGGTTTTTCTCCATTCTTCTGCTCCTTCAGTATTTACCCTCTCTCCCTTGTTGTAGTAGTATCCTTGTCTCAGTTAAGGTCCCCATCATCCCTATCCTCTATCTCTTGTGTTGGAGGGACTGCTGACCTGTTACACACTTATTGGTTTGCATTCTATGCTGCACTGCCCTTGACCTACATCATATATAAGGCCACATAGTACTCTGATGTAGTCAGTACAAATATCAAATAAAGTCCCCACTTCTGACTCCCTCTGAGTTCCCTCTGGAGTTTTGTCTCCACTCCCTCTGAGTCTGCCCTACCTCTGAAATATGAGGGCTGAGCTCACACAAGGGGGCAGCACACTAGCTGAACCCAATGCCCTCTCATCTGACCTCTGATGTCTGACATCTGACTCTGACCTCTGCCTCCAAAGCTTTCCTCCATACCCCTCCACTCACTGTTTGTTGCATATCTCACCACCCAGTGGTCAGATTTGCTTTGGACTTTGACCACTGTACTGTGCAGCCCATCCCACTCCTACTCTGCCCTAAGAGGATGTCAGCAGTGTTGTGTGATCTTGACAGTATATTTGTACTCTCACTTGTACAAGCTCTCTCACTTCCCCTACCACATCTGCTATGCCTCCCATGACATGTCTCCAACAATGGGATGCTACTGAGGCCCTTGCTACAGCCTTGGCAAACCCCCAACATCTCCCTTTGGTTGTTGAGCCCTTCTGGAGCTTCTCCTTCAGGGGGTGCTCCAACTCAGACCTTGCTCCAGACAGTGCCTCACATGCTGCACCCTCCATCCATCAGCAGTCCACCCTCTGCTCTCTGCCACCTCCTGTCATCATTCACCCTGGCAGAGATGGACCAGGCAACCCTGACAATGATCCTGATGATCCTGACTACCATCCTGGTGATGGGCCTGATGATGAGGATGATCCCAACAACCTCATGGATCCCCTTGATGACCTGGTCCTTGCTCTGACCCAGGCCATCCATGCCCTAGCCCACTCCAACCAGTGCTCCAGAGACTCTGCTCTGTGAACCAAAGTCCACAAGCCAGATACCTTTGATGGGTCTGACCCAAAAAAACACTATGAATTCTTGGTGCAGTGCAAGCTCAATTTCCAGGACCACCCTCAGGCATTCCACTCCAACTGAGCCAAGGTCACATATGCACAGTCCTACCTTAAGGGCATGGCATTGGCCTGGTTCAAACCAGACCTCCTCAATCTGGATGATTACCTTAATCATCTGCTGTGGATGGATGACCACTGCAAGTTCCTCTGTGAGCTCACTACCAACCTCAGCCCTCATGATGCTGCTGCCAATGCTGTCCAGCATCTGGAAAACCTTACCATGAAGGACTCTTCATGTATTGTAAAGTACTTAGTGGAGTTCAACTGCTGGGCTTCTCAGGTAAAAGACTATGGTGAAGGTGCACTCCACCACCACTTCTACTTGGGTCTCCCTGACTGCATCCAGGATGAAGTGTCCTGTGTTGGCAAGCCTGCCACTCTTCATGCACTCTGCAAGTTGGCCCAGACAGTAGATGCATGCTACTGGGAGTGCAAGTCTGAAGTCTCCCACTCTGCCAAGCCTCCTCCTGCTGAAAGAACTCTGCTCCACACCTCCAACTCCAAGCTGAAACCCTCTGCATCATCCTCCACCCCTAAGTCTGACTCTAAAAAGGCCAAAGTGCCAAAGTCCAACATCAACCATCTCCTCAGAAAAGATGGAAAGCTCACAGCAGCTGAGCAGCTCTGCCACCTTACTGGTGGGCTGTGCCTCTTCTGTGGTGAACCTGGCCACTCTGCCAAGGATTGCCCAAAGTCAACTTCCCATGCTGCCAAGGCCACCACTCTGACTACTGTGGGGAGAGGGATCTCCCTGCACTAGGAGTGTATGTATAGTGTCAATTGGAGGTCTACTAAGCAGCTACAGGGTTTGCAACAGAAGTGATGCAAACACAACCCCTCTTGAGTGTCTTTGACACACTCTGGGCTCCAGGTCACCTAGTACTCTGCCCTGTTCAGCCACACCACTTCCCCCATTGTTGCATGACCTCTAGACACTCCCCTTGGCCAATGCAACAATGTTCCAACACTTGCAACCACTTTTGGGGCACCTGCACTCACTCACTTGTGCTCTTCAGGTCCGCACTATCAGTTATGTAAGCACATTTCTGTCACTCTCACTGTCTTATTGTTCACTTCCCCTTGGGACACTTGCACTTCCTTGCACTTTCTTTATTTTACTTGCTCTTTTGATTGCCAATGCTATATGGGCCTCATGGCCATCATTACATTGACCTCAGCTAATTTCCATTCTTTCCTGTTGCTCTTTTGACTTTTGACATTGCTTAGTTCACAGTTACATACTCCCCATGTAGCTACACATATACCTGTCCTCTTTGACAGGAAAAATAACAACTTTGAAGCCCCCAGGATAGAGACAGAGAGAGTGAGCAGAATAACAATGTTGACACAATCCCTTCACTTTCCCCTGCCTAGTGCTGAGTCACAGGCATAGTTCTGACAGATTTCTAGGCAGGCTGAGGCCTGTGCACTCTTTAATCCATTGCACTTTTTGTTTACAGGTTGAGTAACCTGTGCAACTCAGTTGCATCCACTCCCTACCCCTTCCTACAGCTAGATTGACTCCCCTTGGGTTGAACTCACCCCTTTAGATTGCCTATCCCTAGGCTGGAGCCCACATCCCCATACTAGGTAATAGATATCTGCTCCCCACACTGCTCTGCCTGAGGAGAGGTCAGAGCCAAAAAATTAATCTGCTCCTCCAGGGAGCCTGTACATCCTGGAGGAAGCATTGATCCCATCCATGCAGAAGTCCACCTCAATGCATCTGCTCTTTCTGACCCTATTTCCCTTCTTCCAATCATTTCTCTTCCTGATTTCTCCATAGATACTTTCCCCACTCTGGTTGACTCAGGCTCTTCACACTGCTTTGTCAACCCTACCTTAGTTATAAAATATAAAATCCCAACAAAAAATGTCTCTCCACCTATTCCTCTCCAACTGTTTGATGGTACTAGTAATACTGCCATTTCCCAAGTAGTAGATTTCTCTGTTTGCTTTGCCTCTGATGATGTCACATCTGTTTCTTGTTATGTAACTCTGTTGGATTCCACCTGTTCATTGGTCTTGGGACACAACTGGCTCACCCACTACAATCTGTCAATTGACTGGGTACTGAGCAGTATCTCATTCCAACCATCAATACAAAGAATGCTGACACCCTTGGCACCTCCATCACCTTCTGTCACAACTTCCACTTCAGTACCAACACCCTCCACTCTGTCCACTCCTCTGACATCAGCTCCACTGCCTACTCTGATGGCTGACTTGCCATGCACTGCTCCACATATCTCTCTCATCAGAGCTGCAGCTTTTGTCCATGCCTGTACCCTTCCTGGCTCCACACAGTTCTGCCTGCACCTCTGCCCTGAAGATATGAAACTCCAAGCCTCTTTGATGCCCTCTGCACCTCCTGATCTCTCTGCAGTACCCTCCAACTACCATCAGTTCACTGATGTTTTTAGTAAAGCAAAGGCTACTGAACTCCCTCCACATGGCAGCTTTGATTTATATATAGATCTCAAAGAAGGGGCTTCTCCATCTCTAGGCACTGTCTACTCCCTCTCTCTGCCTGAGCTCAAGGTGCTCTGCACCTTCATAGATGAGCACCTCAACTATGGTTTCATTAATCAGTCAACCTCTGCCCATGGTGCTCCTGTCTTCTTCATTAAGAAGAAAGATGGCTCACTCCACCTCTGTGTGGATTACCAAGGACTCAACAAAATCACCAAGAAAGACTGCTACCTGCTTCCTCTCATCTCTGACTTGCTCAATTCTCTGAGCTGTGCTAAAATCTATAGTAAAATCAACCTCTGCCATGCCTACCACTTAGTCCAAATTGGTGCTGGTGATGAATGGAAGACAACCATTTGCACTCACTATGGATCCTATGAATGGTTGGTTATGCCCTTCAGTCTTACTAATGTGCCAGCAGCTTTCCAGCAGTTTGTTAACAGCATCTTTGCTGACATGCTTGATATTTGTGTTGTTGTTTTCCTTGATGACATCCTCATCTACTTCCACAACAAGGAGTTGCACTGCCAACATGTAAAGGAGGTCCTCTGCTTCCTCTGCCAGCATCACCTCTTTGCTAAGCCAGAAAAGTGCAAGTTCCACCAAGACTCTGTCAAGTACCTCAGCTATGTCATCTCCTCATCTGGTCTGACCATGTCTGCTGATAAGGTCCAGTGCATTTGTGATTGGCCTGAACTGCACAAGGTTGAAGACATCCAATCCTTTCTTGGGTTCATGAACTTCTATTGTCAGTTCACTAGTAACTACTCTGACATAGTTGTTCCACTCACCCACCTCACTCAGAAGGGCACTTCCTGGAGCTTCTCCAAAGAGTGCTGCTCTGCTTTCCTCTGCCTTAAGACTGCCTTCACCTCTGCTCCAATCCTTACTCACTGGGTGCCTGATGCCCCTGTCACAGTTGAGACTGATGCATCAGACTATGCCATCACAGGTATCCTCTCAATTACCTGCTCCAATGGTGAACTCTGCCCTGTTGCTTTTTACTCCTGCACACTCACTTACTCCAGAGCTCAACTATGATACTCATGATAAGGAGTTGTTGGCAATCTTCAAGGCCTTCCACCACTGGTGACATTACTTGGAAGGCTCTGCCACTCCTGCTGATGTGGTGACTGACCATAAACACTTGGAGTATTTCTCCACCTCTAAGGTCCTAACCTGCCATCAGGCTCATTGGTCAGAGTACCTCTCCCCACCTGTGATTCCCACCCTGCCAATCTTATTAGAGGTGATAATAATGTGTGTGACACCCTCTTAATAGAGGGAAAATACTATACTTTCTGCCTCCTTCAATATCTCTTCAGTAATAATTGTACTTAGTGTGTAGTACTCCAGTAGCCTGGAGGAAATAGTACTCTATTTATGCCATGTGACATCAGTGGCAATGGCCACCCCCCCCCCCCCCCCATGCCTCCTTGTGCTCATTGCCAATGTTGGTAGAAGTTGCTGCCCTCCCATGCTCACTGTTGCCCACAACAAGCTCGTATTTTGTGTATATCTCCCCCAATTGTGTACCAATTTGCCTTGGACTTTCTTTACCTTACTCAGGAACATGTGACCATTCTATTTGTTACTGGCTACTGCTGAACAGCAATGTCAGAGAGTGCTACCCTGCATGTGATGTATTTGTAATGTTGTTGTATTTATAGTTCTATGATGTCAGTGGTTGTCAGTGACAGCTGCCACCTCTCATGCCCCCTCACACTCATTGTTACCCATGATGAGCTCATGTTTTGCATATATCTCCCTCAACTGTGTACCTATTAGCATCACATTTTCTTTACCTTACATGCAGGTGGCCCAGCAGCAATGATTAGTACCATTACCATTACTTGCTAGTATTTATAATTATCATATAATTATCATAATGTATCTATTTATGTATGACATTGGCAGTCAACAGTGATGCACTGACAGCAGATGCTCCACCCATGCTTGCTGTTGCCTACAGCGAGCTCACTATTGTCCAGTGTACACAACACATTACACATTGCCCTTAACAAATTTCTTGTATGTATAACAACTCTCAATACATTATGTATTAGCAAGAGTATGCAAGCTTATCATCCAGGTCTTCCTTGTTATCATCATCATCCATGTCTTGAATGAATTCAACACTTTTTGGGAGTGTTCTCTTGCATGATCCATGTGACCTCTTTCTGGGTGGACCCTCTCACCTGTTCTCCTTGTCTGCAGACAGCTCTGCACCACTGGGTGCCTTGTGCTTGTGTGATACACCCACATCTGCTCTTTTCTTGCATGGTTTAAGCACTGCCTCACCTGTGGTGACTCAGATCTCCCACTGCACTGAAAATTCCTGTTGCTTGCACTTCAAAAGCTTTTTCCAAAAGCATGTGCCAGAGCAGAGTGTGGCTCATAGTCTGATCACCTTGGATTGTCAGAGTGACTGGGGTCCATATGGGCCTTTCTCCAGCTGAAATAGGGTCTCCATTGGACTTTCTCCATGCTGATCAGGACCCAAATGAGGGTTTCCCCAGCTGAAATAGGACCTCCATTGGGCATTCTCCATGCCAAAAAGGACCCAAATGGGGTTTCTCCAGCTGAAATAGGACCTCCATGGGACTTTCTCCATGCAAAAATAGACCAGAATGAGAGTTTCTCCAGCTGAAATAGGGCCTTAATGGGCCTTTCTCCATGCAAAAAAAGACCCAAATGGTGCTTTCTCCAGCTTAAATAGGGCCTCCATGGGACTTTCCCCACACCAAAAAGGACCCAGATGGTGCTTTCTCCAGCTGAAATAGGGCCTCCATGGGACTTTCTCCACACCAAATGGTGCTTTCTCCAGCTGAAATAGGGTCTCCATGGGACTTTCCCCATACCAAAAAGGACCCAAATGAGGCTTTTACCAAATGGGTTGGGAGATTCTCCAAACAGGTATGGGGAACCTCCATGCAAGTGTGGAGAATCTCCAAGTGGGTTGGGAGAATCTCCATGCAGGTGTGGGGAATCTCCAAGCAAGTGTGGGGAATCTCCAAGTAGGTGTGGGGAATCTCCAAGCAAGTGTGGAGAATGTGGTGATCCTATCTACCATGTAATTGACATTGCATGCCATTGCAGTGTTGTTCATGTGGGTGCCACACATCTTGAGCTCATGATATTCTTGAAGTTTCTTGATGAGTAGTTCTTCTTCACTTTGTGAGAGCAGATGTGCCTCTAAATTGACCTTGACCAACTCTTGAAGTTGTGCCATGGGTAACTTCTCTCCAACAGGGTGATCTGGACTTGTTTGTTAGCACTCATATAACAGTACAGTCAAGTATACTTACCTGTATTGACTTCAAGTGATTTGGTGTGGACCAGGGCATTCTGTAGCATGGCACAGTGGCTGTGGTGATAGTTGGTCTTCATGTTGATGAGGCCCTTGATGTGGTCAAAAGTAACATTGTTGGCCACAGCAATGGCTTCAAGCTTCATGTTCTGAGAGTGGAGGAAACTCTTGAGTGCATCATGGAGTTCCTTTGCTCACTTGGCCTTGTCCTCCTTTGTTAATGAGTGAGAGCATTTCTCAGCAGTCAAAAGGAGGTGTGGCACTCATGCTTTGATAGGTTGCACAGGAACCCCAGGAGGAACTATTTGCTGAGGATTTCACATTCTCAACAAAGCTGGTGACAGGGTTGATTGTGCACTTGTCACTCTGTAGTTTGTTGGGGGAGGAGGAAGTCCAAGTCGAGGCAGTGCCCAGGCCACTGAGTTGACCAGCAGTTGGCATGTTGCTTGAGCTTGACCTTACCTCTGCATTCTGTAGCCCATTGAGTGAAGAGGCCAGCCAAGGTAGTGACCAGGCTACTGATGTGACCAGTGGGTACATTGCTTGTGCATGAACTTGCCTCAGCAGTCTGCAGCTCATTGAGTGAAGAGACTGGCCAAACTGAGGTAGCATCCAGGCCACTGGGTAGACTGGAGGTTGGCAAAGTGTAATTGACTGGTGGAACATTGGCAGTGGGCAGGCCAAATGACAGTCTATATGTTGAAGACATGCTGAGGTAAGGTCAGGGACACTGTCTATGATATAGATGGAAGTATGTGACTGTCAAATTATTTGCAGGGATTAACTCAGTTGTCTCATTACGAGCAGATGCACTTGCTGGGCTCATGCAGTTGAGTGAAAAATTCAACAGAAGCAAAATATATATTACCATAACTAAGGCCAGTGAGGGGGAAATCTTTGCTGTTGAGCATATCAAGATATGAGATAGGATTAGATGGAGCCATATCAGACAGTTGAGGACCATCACCAGCATGGTTCATACTAACAGCACTGAGAGCAGAAGGGAGAGGTCTGAGAGGAAGACACTGATGCACCAGAATATTTTCACACTGGCAGGATATGTGTTGATCATTCACACCACTCAAAAGTCCAATATCACCATGACATTGGCACAACACAATATTTATTGATTGACATCATGCATGCCTTGCATTTGAATCACATGGACACAGCCAACAACACCATACATTTGGGGCACCTAGAGTCTCAGTTGTAAGCCATGTTGCCACACCAAAACCAGACAACAGATAGTACCTTCAGATAATTTTGTGGCACAAAGGCATGCAACACTACAACACACAATCATGTCATGTGTGTGTGGTGGTGAGATAGGGTTCTACCAGTGGATGACACACAGTATAGGGTACCTGGAACTACAACATATGGTTCATCACTGTTGTACCATTGACAAGTTACTTACCAAGGTCCAATATCCATACTTTATATGACCTTTGAGTGGTGTGGTGGTCTCACACCAGCTACATGATACATGCCACAACTATGCTCAGGATAGATCAGCAACAGTTAGACCTACCAGGATACCAAGCAAGAGTGCCTCTACCCAGCAGGAATGCATTGAGTCATAGCACAAGCATCAGCTCAGAGAAATTAGCATGAAATTTGCTGAAAACCTATGGGCAATAGTAAGCATTCAAATACACATGTTGACTATGCTCAGTCACAATGACAGTTGCAACACACCATGATTGAGACAACAAAGAATTTTGTGGAGCTGATTCCAACACTTGCAGCACATTGTTAGCAGGTGAGTGGAAACAAGAGGAAGATGGGTATTTGACTTTACCCATAGAACTGATAAACATGTATTGCATGTTCAGCATACAGATGTATAGAGCATGGCTGGTCCAAACGCTTAATTCCCACTGTGTACATGTAGTGTTTTCGAGAAGCTTACAATATTTCATTTAGAAAATAGGGGTTCAGTGCAGGTGCCTGTGCCCTCCATTACCACAAGGTATTTACATATGTTTATACCTGAGCTAAGTAGCATAGTTGGCTTATCCAAAGTCTGTCAATCACTGCATGCTTCAAGTAAGTCTTTTATACAAACTGACTTGGCCTTTCAAAGCATGGCTAAATATTTACAGTGAAGAAGAAACCATCCAAGGCTAAATGCTCGCAGTCAGACTGTAGTGATTGTCAGCAGCTCACTACTCAATGTTGGTTCTCAAAGCCTGGGTATGTATAATCACCCATCCATGCAGTTGGCTCTCTGATGCTATTACACAGGGTCCACAAGGCACAGAATGAAAAGGCATGCCTCCAAGTTGCAAGGTAAGTACAGGGCGAGTGCCAGCAATATTTGACCCAATAAAACTTACTGTGTGGTTTGTAGGACAAGACTCCAGTAGGCCTTCCTCACAACTTTGAATGAGGTGCTGCTGATCTGATGTTATAGGCAGCAAGAATCATCAAAGTGCTCTTGGCAGACTGCTGTGTTGGCAGAAACTCTTGCTCCCATCAAGCATACTGCTGCTCCATTGGCAGAAACTCTCACTCCCATCAGGTGTGCTATAGAGCTATGGCATGTGGACTGGCAGCCAGAAGACCGATGGCCAGATGAGTTGGAGATCTTGAAGGAATCTGTATGGTCAAAGCCTGATCCTGCAGTGCTCAGTTGCTTCTGGGCAGGAATGAGGGCCCATATCAAGGAAGGAAAGAAGATTTTATCCTGCCTTCATGGGATTTCTCATGATGCACAGATGGAAGTGCCTTCCACCTCATTAGGAAGTTTCTATGACATGTGTGTTAATGTAGCTTTGGAAGTGAAGTTCTTTGAGATGTCACTACTACATGCTGATACATAGATTCAAACATGATATATTTCTGCACACATGATCCTGCCATTGCATGCCAGTATATAGAAGCAGTTATAATATGTGGTGCCTTGAGAACAAGATGGAAACCCAAACATCTCCATAGTGAACACTATAGCAAATGCCATGTTTCGCGAGCCTTGTGATCCATATACCTCTCTCAAGCACAGATAACCCTGAGATATTGGTACCACATGTATATTCTAACTTGATAAGTGCCCAGCATGCACCTGGCTTAATGCTAGTGTCTTGAGAATGTGATGGAAAGCCAGCACTTCATAGCAAACACCATAGTGAACACCATGTTTTGTGAGTCTTGTGACTGCCAATATATGTACATACCTACATTGAGAGTGTGTACACACTACATCTGTAACAGAATACCTACATATGCTAGTACTAGATGGTACATACTACTGGCTAGAAAGTACATGTCACGAGTAGGAGTCTTTAGCAATACTTGAAGGATATACCACCTAGCAACTTGCACAATGTATATAAGTAACCACTGATGACAAATTACCAGCCACTTCCATTTCAACTCAAGCCCAGGTTATAAGCTATGAAGGTGTCCTCTCACTGGATGGAGGTGTATCACATAATTGCATTGACATGATTTATCTACAGTAACTCAGTTTTAGCTACTTGGGACCACAACTCATCAGAACTACTGGCCATGGAAGAAGGCTTGATATGACTGAGGATATCATCTAAAGACTTGGGCCAAAATGGCCCATTAGGAACTGGAGTCACATACACCAATCCTTTGTTGTAGTTGGTAGTATAAGCTTGTAGTGCTGTGGCAAATGTCTTGAACCTCTTATGACTATTGTCAGGCACACTGGTGACACATGCCTGAACTGCCAGCCTTCTGATTGTTAGCTGTATGGATAAATATTATCTGAAAGTGGAACTGACCATTGGAAAAAAATGCCAACTTCCTGTCCTACTGTGATGACATAGTAGCCATCAATACCATCTGTGGTGTCAGAAGGCAGAAATGTTGACAGATGGGGCCCAGAAGAGTGGAGAGGAAAAACCAGTGTAGGGCATGGAGCTGTAGGTGGGGGACTGCTTGGGGCCAGTGCCAGCTGTTGGGTGGGGGGAGTTGACTTGGGCAAGAGATGAGATTTAGGAGTGGATGTTGGGCTAGTCACCAAGCAGGAGGAAACTGTCAACACAGGCATCCTTGACCTGGGCAATGCCTGTAGTATGTGTGATGGCATCCAGATCTGTGGTGTACATGGTGTCTGGGGAATGCATGAAAATGTTATAGACTCTTCTGTCATCATCCAAGTCCAAGTGACCATGTTGCAGTTGATATCTGTAGGCAATACATAGTTAGTATCAATCACCATGGCAGATAGAAAAAGATTAATTACCTGAGAGCCACATTGACTCTAGCAACTCATGAAGTGCACTAGAGGAGTGGCAATGGGATAGGCCAGAGCATGAGTGGGACTCGTTGCTCATTGAGTTATCAAGCTGATGGAATAGCATGCTGGAGGTATTGGAACAAGGAGGTTAATAAGCTGTCAAGTATATGATACAATCACATGGTAAATGTCAAGCTTGTGTAGGAGCAGGAAACACATCATGAACAAATGATGAGCCTAGGGATATTACAGATGAAGCAACCAAGGAATAGAGCTTGCCTTTCCCTCGGTCTAGTGTGAGAAGTCTGCTCAGCATGGTCACAAGGAGTCACATGCACTTGGCTTATGCATACAGTTTACAACCAGAAGATACTTGTGGCAAAGGCAGCAGAAGCCCAAAATGACCAGGCAGAGAGAATTGGCAGTGAGTATCACCTGTGATTCCCACCTGGAAGAGTACAAGGAACTTACCCTGATGAAGAGATGACACTGGAGGTGCTGGCCAACATGCAAGCATTGCATAGGTATAACAGTCAAGCTAAAGGACAGAGATATATATTGATAACTTGGAGAGCTGGGAGGATTGTGAGGAGGCCATTCTTGATGGTGTGTTGGATGGTACTCACAGTCTGGAGATTAGCAATGCAGGCAGGGAGCTGAGTGACTTGATAAGAGATATGTATTTGGATTTTGAAGCAGGGTAAGAACATGAACTTACTCAAAAATTGTTCTAACTGAGTATATACCCTGCAGGTCAGAAAAATGCACAAGGCACATTGATCATTGCATGTGCCAAGATCAAATCATTCAATGTGGTCAGGCATTCAATTTGCAAATGCCCACACTCACTAGCTCTTACTGGAATGGAGCCATGCTCAAGCCTTGATGCCAGCTAGGGGCCATTTTGCAGAGAGGGTGGAGGCTGAGGATCTGGGCAATGGATTGAGCACTGGAACTTGGAGAGTGCATGTGGTGGATGTGTTTCATGGGCCATTATAGTTCTGTGCAAAGGGTGTTACTGATGGCAACCATTTAGGCACTGAGAAAGTGAATCTTGTAGTCAGTGCAGATGACTCCTACATTGCCTCCACACTTGTGAGGCAAGGATTCATGCCGTGCTCCCCAATCAGACCTTCTGTGGCTATCATGATCAATGCTCTCAAACTATACCATGTCACTCACCTTTGTAGTCTGCATTTCTCCATTCAGGCCTTTGTCAAGACCATCTGTGATTTACAAGGTGTAAGTAGTTCATCTTGGATCTGGCAGTCTACTGATACACAACAGGTCACATTCCAGTGCTACTTATCCTGTCAGTTCTCCATCATGCTCAATCTCTACCTCAACATCTTAAATGGAGTGGGAGCCCTCATTATGGAAGCATTGTCCAGGACATCTGATGACTGGCACTTGCAGCATGCATGTCCTGTGTGCACCTATGAGTTGAAAGACAAGCCCCATCTCAAGTTCAAGATCCTATATGCTATGGATGGTAATGATTCCTTGAAGCATATACTCTGTCACATTGCAGAAGATGAAGACTCACATGAGCTGCCTACAGCTCAAAAGGTACCAATGACATGCTACCTCTCTTGTGAATTTGTTGATTCTTTTGCCCAAAGTGCTCCCATTCAAAGTACAAGCAAGGGTGTCAAGGTAAGTTTGAGTTTGAATTCTCTTGTAGTCACCTTCATGCAAAGTTGGTCAGACAGGAGATGAGAATCCATGCACCAGTCATTGGAAGAACATGGATGAGCAGATGATGAAACAGACATGGGGAGTCTAAAACAAGACTGGGATATTCCTGGCCATTTGCCAGCATGGGATGTCATTGCTCATTGCTGACATGGTACAGAGCAGAGAACTGTGAGTATATCTCTTGTTACAGCAGAATTAATGATAAATTCAAATCACAGTGCCAAATATCCAATTGCCATTGTGTCAAGGCTGATGAAGGTATTCAGGGCCAATCTCAGAGGTGGATACAACATCAGGTGTCAGTTCTCTACCACCCTTGCAAAGAGCATTATTGGCAAGGACATCAAGCAGAATTGACATTCCTGCCTGGTCCCAGCATTTCATGGTCATGCTCACTGGTGATTGTGTCAACTTTCTCACCTGAGCGTCTATACCAAAGGACTGGGCCTTGAAGACCTCAAAACATGTGAGAGGACATTCTCCAAGTCTAATGCACTCGCATCCTCATTATGCTATGTGAGTGCTTTCCATCATCAGCAAGCAATCAATGCATATTTTTCCCATAATGATGCATACAAAGTATATGTGAGTGTATGTGAGTATGCATTTCATGTTCCCCCATACTGTCCTCTAACAGTCATGCATGTAGTGAACTTCATATATAGCAACTATAAGCAGGCACTATTGATCATACAGGACTGTGAATTTGTGTTGCCATTGCTCAAATGTGAACTTGGGGTCACTGCTGATACTGAGTTCACTACATGGCTTCAGGAGGAGCAAAGCTATTTAGAGGGGCTGGAGATGGAACCTCTAAATGAGACCTTACAGATGGAGTACTGGTGGGCATTGGTGAACCTTGAAGCAAGCAAGTAAGTTCTCATAACACTGCTGGTTGCTAAAGTTAATTCCCCTTAGGAAGGATCTAGACTTGAAAGCTGTGCTATGGGATGTCACAACACCTTCTGACCCAAAGGACTATGCTATGTACATGTGCAAGACTCAGAAAGCAGAGACAGCTCACCAGCATGCCATAGAAATGTACAACAAAGATCTCTGCATTGTCCAGGATCTCAAGAGTAAGCTCAACATTGACAGCCATTGGACACCCAAGCAACCAGAATGGCACAATGCTGCACATCTTGTCACAAAGAGGACTTTTCAGTGTGTGCTGGACCATTTAGAAGCCCTCATCATTGTGCAGATATTCAAGCTCTTGAAAATGAACCATGTGGGTACTGGTGAGTGTTTGGTCCATATCATTTCACATTGGTCATTGGTGCTCACCACAGCTACAGGATACAAGATGCAGAAGCACATTGCAAAGGTGCTGCAAGTGCATTCCAGTGCAATTTGCATAGCACTCGAACAATATAAAACTGCTGCACATGCCATGGATCCCCCCCATCACATTCTCAAGTGGGACAAGGTAGTTGAATATGCCTTTATCACTGAATTCAACCTCCTTCAAGACGCCTGGCAAGATGTGTCACAGTGATCATGGGTGACACTGGCTGGATGTAGTGCAATGGACCATTACTTCAAGTTGTTGCATGCTCAAGAGGAGATCAAACACCTAGAGGTCAAAGCCCATAGGCTATTGATGTACTTGAGAGATGAGGAGTGCTTCCTGGATGAGAGTGAGCAGCAGGTGCGAGCTCTCCACCCCCCATTAGCTCATCAGATAGCTTGTTACCACTTGATACACAGTTGATTCACCTCCCAACACCTTAAGTGCCTGCATGACATCACCAAGCTGCCCAGCTACAAGGGCTCTCTCTCTTTTGGTGAGAGCATGTGAATGGGCCCTGGTGAAAGTGCCTCTAAGCTGCATGTCATCATAGCACCCTTGTTAATCAACACTGTTTGCTCTCAGTTGATGGATTCCAATGATATAGACACTCAGGAGAATCTGGAGAAGGAGGAGAAGGAGGAGACTTCACATATGGTGCTGGAGGTCCTTGATGCTACTATTTATGCAAATACTACTTGACTTAGTTTTTCTGTAGATAAATTCTCAAGCATAAAATCATGAACCTCTGCAGGGGATATTAAGTATGAGTACCATCATGTGCTCCCAAGTAAGGTAAAGAAAATGCGATGCTAATAGGTACACAGTTGAGGAAGATATATGCAAAACACAAGCTCATTGTGGGTAACAACAACTGCAAGGGGGTGCAAGGGGTGGCAGCTGTCACCAACAACTGCTGACATCATAGAACTATAAATACAGCAACATTACAAATACATCATGTGCAGGGTAGCACTTTCTGACATCACTGTTTGGCAGTAGCCAGTAACAAATAGAATGGTCACATGTTCCCAAGTAAGGTAAAGAAAGTCTGAGGCAAATTGGTACCAATTGGGGGAGATATACACAAAATATGAGCTTGTCATGGGCAACAGCAAGCATGGGAGGGCAGCAACTGCCACTGACATCGGCTGACATCAGCAATGAGCATGAGGGGGTGTGGGGGGGGGTGGCCATTGCCACCAACATCACACAGCATAAATAGAGTACTATTTCCTCTGGGCTACTGGAGTACTACACACTAAGTACAATTATTATTGAAGAGATATTGAAGGAGGCAGAATGTATAGTATTTTCCCTCTATTAGGAGGGTGTCACATGCATTATTATCACCTCTAATAAGATTGGCAGGGTGGGAATCACAGGTGCCTCTCCCAGTTCAATCTAGCCATCTGTTTCCACCCTGGCCACCTTGGAGCCAGGCCCAATGCACTTACCTGCTGCTGGGATGTTTACCCAAAAGAGGGGGATAAGGACTACATGCAGGTAAACCCTCATAACCTCTGCCCTGTGTTTACCCAGGAACAGTTCACTTTGTCCCTCCATACTACCCACCTCTTGGCTCCTGTGCTCAGAGCTGCCATGATCTTCAATGTTGAGTGGCTCCATGCTGACATCATCTCTGCACTGCCCTCCAACCCTGTCTCTGCTACCTGTCTCCCAACTCCAACAGACCTCCACTGGTCATTAGACCATGAGGGTCTCCTCTGCCTCGATGGCTGCATCTTTGTCCCTGACATTGATGGCCTCCACCTCTGAGTGCTTCAGTTTAAACATGACCATCCACTTGCAGGTCACTTTGGGCAGAGCTGCACTGTAGAGCTTGTGTTCTGTGAGTATGTATGGCCTAACCTCTGCACTGATGTAAAAAATTATGTCAGGTCCTGCACCACTTGTGGTCACAGCAAGGTCCCATGTCACCACCCTTTTGGCCTACTGAAGCAGCTCCCCATCCCTGAGAAGCCATGGAACTCCATCTCCATGGATTTCATCAAGCATCTCCCCAACTCTGCAGGCTACTCCACCATCTTGGTTGTTGTAGACCACCTTTCTAAACAGACCATGTTCATTCTGACCCATGACTCCATCACCTCCACTGACCTAGCAAAACTCTTCCTTACCCATGTCTGTTCCAAGCATGGAGTACCCACTCATGTCACCTCCAACAGGGGTCCAGAATTTGTGTCACACTTCTTCCACTCCCTCAGAAAGGCCTTAGATATGTGCCTTCATTTTACATTGGGCTACCACCCAGAAGGTGATGGGCAAACAGAGTGCATGAATCAGACCCTTGAGCAGTATCCCTGCACCTACTGTAACTATCAGCAAGATGATTGGTCAGAGTTACTCCCACTAGTGGAGTTTGCTTGTAATAATGCACCAAGTGCTACTACTGGAGTCTCTCCCTTTTTTGCTAATAAGGGATAGCACCCAAACTTGTTGGTTTACTCTGACCATGATCTCACCTCTCCAAAGGCCCATAACTATGTTGTGGAGCTTTCTGCCCTGCATGACTTCCTCTGCACTGAGAAGGCTGCCACTCAACTCTGCTATCAAGGTCCAGCTGATGCTAGATACATTCTGCCACTGGAGTTCAAGGTCAGTGACCAGGCTTATGTCAAGGCCAAGTACTTCTGCTCCACCTGCCCTTCAGCCAAACCTGCAGAGAAGAACTTGGGCCCCTATGCTATCATAGCTAGGCCTGGTACACACTCTGTCACCCTCCACCCACCTGATGTGATGCAGGCCATCCACCCTGTCTTTCATGTGTCACAGTTAGAACCTGCTACTCCAAACCCCTTCCCTGATCAGCACCAACCTCTGCCTTCACCTGTTGAGGTGGATGGTGACCTTGAGTATGAGATTTTGGAGATCCTCAACTCAAAGGTGGACTGCCACCACTGCCACTGTCAGCTACTGTATCTAGTCCACTGGGTGGGCTATGAGAACACTGATGATGAAACCTCTTGGGTGCTGGAAACAGAGTTAGAACATGCCTCTGAGTTGTTGGCTGCTTACCATGCTTGCTATCCTCACAAACCTGGACCTAACTCACCTCTGTCCTAGCTTCACTATGGCCTTCAGGGGTTCAGGCCCTAAGGGGGGGATACTGTCATGACCATGACACTGACATAAGCCCCTAACATCTACTCTGCCCTCTTCTGACACATTCCCATGCTCCTCCAACCCTCCCAACATGTCTCCACACCTCTCCAAGGTCCTCTGTCCATGTTCCAACCAACTCCACTCAACTCTGCCCTCAGGCTGGTCATGTGGAGGCCAGACCTTCATCTGTGCCTCCTCCAAGGCCTTGGTCAGCTCAGTGGGCTGTCAGACTTGTGGCCCTGCATTCCAGATAGGGTTCTGCCCTCATGTCAGTTTTTCTCCATTCTTCTGCTCCTTCAGTGTTTACCCTCTCTCCCTCATTGTAGTAGTTTCCTTGTCTCAGTTAAGATCCCTGTCATCCCTATCCTTTATCCCTTGTGTTGGAGGGACTGCTAACCTGTTATACACTTATTGGTTTGCATTCTACACTGCACTGCCCTTGACCTACATTGTATATAAGGCCACACAGTACTCTGATGTAATCAGTACAAATATTGAATAAAGTCCCCACTTCTGACTCCCTCTGAGTCTGCTCTACTTCTGAAATATGAGGGCTGAGCTCACACAAGGGGGCAGTGCACTAGCTGAACCCAACACCCTCTCATCTGACCTCTGACTCTGACCTCTGCCTCTGAAACTTTCCTCCATACCCCTCTGCTCACTGTTTGTTGCATATCCTGCCACCCAGTGGTTGGATTCACTTCAGACTTTGACCACTGTACTCTGCAGCCCAACCTGCTCCTACTCCACCCTAAGAGGAAGTCAGGGGTGTTGTGCAATCTTGACATGTTATGTCAATATAAGGGCCTGTTCAGTAACACAATTAAGTCTGATTGAAGTGAATTTGAACCCTACCTAATCATGAGAACTTGAATGAAATCTCACAGTGACAAGTGTGGCATGACTCCAATCATGGGAACAAAATTGAATGAGATTGGATTTTGCTGATCATGCTGATCAGATTAGCCCCCAATGTCTCCCTCAACTTCAATTGCACGACAGTGGCAAACTACAAAAGAAAAAGGCAGCATTATGCAGAAGCATTGGTGTGTAACCATCCTAGCTACAAGAGGTGGTGTAGTTGAATCAGAGATAGATGAGTAGTTGCCCTAGCTGCAGGAGCTGCTGCTGCTGTCACAACTCTTTATGCGGCTTCACTTGAGAAAACTCCTAAGCACACTTCTGTTCTGACTAGTCAGAAATGGGTAGATGAGATTTGCACTGGCCATCCCCTGCAATTCCAGGAGAATATTGGTATGGCCCAGCCCACATTCTATCAATTGGCATATACCCTATGGACAGTGGGCAAATTGCAACCCACCCATAACCTTACAGTGGAGGAACATCTTGCAATCTTCCTCTACATTCTAAAGGGCCACTCCAACCATGAAACACAAGAATGGTTCCAGCACAGTGGTGACACAATATCAAGGTGAGTCCATAGTATGATTTTACTAGATAAGATCTGAATTGAGCTGTAACCATCAGAGTGTTTCATTGGGTGCTTGAAGCTTGTATCTCACCACCTGTCTATGGATCTTATGTCAAACTCCCAGGCCATAATGCTCCTATCCCACCAGAGATTTATGGCCAGCCAAAGTTCTACCCTTTTTTCAAGGATGCACTTGGTGCCATTGATGGGACTCATATTGCTGTTCTTGCACCCACCTATATGCAAGCCCCCTATCAAAATCACAAGGGATTTATCTCACAGAATGTGCTTGCATCCTGCAGTTTTGACATGCACTTTCAATATGTCCTCAGTGGCTGGGAGGGCAGTGCTGCAGACAGTCACATCTATCATGATGCTTGTGAGAGGGATTTTCACATTCCCCCTGGCAAGTACTATCTTGCTGATGCAGGTTTCCCCTCTTGTGATGCTCTGCTTGTCCCATATCATGGGGTCCACTGCCATCTCAAGGAATGGGAAAGATCAGCAAATAGGTATGTCATCACATGGTTCTTTATTCATGTACCAGCATTGAATGGGTATCAGACCCCAGAATCCAAAGGAACTATTTAACCTTTGACATGCATCAGCTCACAATGTAGTTGAGCACATATTTGGTGTTGCCAAGTGTCATTTCCCCTCCCTGAAAGCACCTCTTGAATTTTCCATCAAAGTGCAAGCCAAGCTAATTCATGCCATCTGCTTCCTTTTCAACTTTATTTGCACTTATGATCCTGATGTCCTCAGGGACAATGATGATGTAGAAGGGTTGGAGGATGTGGGGAGCTCCAAGAATCAGGGATACACCATTGATGACCTTGGAGGAGAAATATCCCCTGCAGAAAAGACTAGGGCTGACAGACAATGAGATAACATTGCAGATGCAATGTGGACAGAGTATCAGAGGTATCTAGCTGAACAGTAGGTACAGTTGATCTAGGTACTCAAGAATCAGAGGAATAGAAACATTCAAGCTGTTTCTGTAAATAAACTGACTGGTGTCACACACCAAAGGTGTTTGGTGAGGTGGACATGGATGCAGCTGATGAATGGAGATGAAGACCATAGCCCTCATGTGAAGAAGGACAGCCAGAAATGTCAGAATTCATCCCTCACACAAGAACAAGTCATCAGTGCCAAAGAAAAAGGAAGGAAGCAAGTTAAGTGCCAATAAGAATTCTTAAGCACCAGTGTATGGCATTCCAGTTTTCAATATATCTCCACCAATTCTGCAGATAAGTTCAAATGTAAATATGGACAGAAAACGTCCCCACACTCGCTTATAGTGCTCAGCCACATGATCCTACCTTCCAAAACTGGAAAGGATTTGTGCACTCCACACATTTCTACAGCACTCCCTCCAAAAGACACTCATTTTGCTAATTCTTCAGATATGGCCACCTCCACATCAATCATTTCACTTGTCCCCTTTGCTAGGGACCATGGCTATGTATATCTACCAGGAGTTCCTACCAGCTTCCATCCTGAAGCATCCTGGTACATCCCATCCTCATCTGCCCCCTCTCAGCCCATCCAGCTTGGACAGCATGTTCTTTTTGTCAGTATGACCTCTAGGGGGATGTTCTTTGGTTGCCTCAGGTCTATCATTCACTTGGAAAGGTCTTATGTGGTTGTTTCAGTCTCTCCAGTCCAAGAAGCATATAGATCATTCCTCCCTGCTCCCTGCAATCTCTTCATACCAGTCTCATCCATCATTCTTCCAAAATTGCGACAGCTACAGTATAATCTACTGTTCTCCACTCTCCCTGATCACATCCATGATGAGTATGATGCACATCTTGCCTCTTTATTGCAAGATACAGCAGAAGATGCTCCCTCTTCATCCTCTCTTCCAACAGAGCCTCATTCATGAAGTTTTTATTTGCTTCACTGAGAGGACAGTTAGGGGGGGAAAGTTGTGATCCCCTATGCTCCTGCCACCCCACAGACCCCCAAAGCTTGACCCCTGTTGACATCTGACTCACCCTGTCTGCTTTTGGATGTACCATATCAGCATCAGATCAGTGCTGCCTCTCTGTCATCCCACTTTGGCCCAGAGGTGATCTCTTCAAGATGTGACATGCACAGCCTCCCCCTAATGTGATTCCAGTGCACTTTCCCAGTTTCTGACATTACTTGACTCATACTTTGACATTCTGACTGTCTTTGACTCACCTATTGCCAATACTTACCAATCTTTTGACCTTGCTTACTGATTCTTCACTTTTTGGCTTACTTATCCTTACCAATGCTCACCAATGCTTTCTAAGATGATTACCCATCACTTACATTCCTTACCCATCAGTTACCAATCACTTACCAAGTGTTTGCACCTTGTTTTCCATAGGCAATGCCCCTGTACTGTATATAAATCACTGTACTTAGATAGCTGAATAAGAAGAAGATGTCAGAGAGCCCCTCTTGCTCACAATTCATCATCTCTCAGTAATTCATTCAGCAGCTTTGATAGTTGAGACTTTATTAAGGGTCTAGCTATTGTCTACTTCACTTATTATCATCTATCATCCATCTACTTTGCTCCAAGTCTTCCCTGAGCTCAGTGCAGCCCAGAGCATTGAATTAAGTCTCCATCCATCCTTCTGTAGGCTGACAGCAGTCTACCCTATTGCATTCTATCACATTCTTGCTCCCTCTTCATCAGGAGCACCCCCAACCCTCAGCACTCATCTCTGAGTGTTGTAGCTCACAAAAACCCTCCCAAGTCAAAGGTTCTACCATCTAGGTATGGCATAGGCACACCACCACTCACTCTTATTGTCTTTTGTGTTGGTTTTGGTTGGTTTCCACCACTGAATCACACTCTGACTCACACCAGGCACCCTTCCTCGAGCTGAGATACCCTCCACAGCAGCCTGACTTGTGCCAAACAAGTCAGCAACATCAGCCATCTCATTATCAGACAGACCTTCCTCCTCTGAAGCAAGGTGAATTGTGGCCATGCATCACTGTGGGGATGTCACCAGAGAGGTTATGAATGAAGTGCCTCCAGCTGGTGCCTCAGTCATTGATGATGATGGCATTGCAGCCACAGCATCAGCAAGGGACAAAAGTGCATTGCTGACAGAGGTAATTGCCTGGGGGCCAGATATATGGCCACAGCATGAGGTAGTTGCTGTCCTCTTGGCTGAGGTTTTTGGGAGGGGGGAGAGCTGTGTTGCAGAGCACTTGCAAGACATGGGTGTCAGCTTATTCTGGGTCAGACAACATGTTTAGCAGGCAAGAAGTATTCACACTTACCTCAATTGTATTATCCTCAGACTCTGTGTCCAAGTCAGTAAGGGTGGCATCACCTACATCTGGGCCATCAAGAGCATCTATGGCTGAGATATGACTAACAGGATGAAAGGCTAGACTACCAGTGGCAGCTACACCATCAAGGAGCTCTGCAATGGCATCATACAGAGGGAATGAAGTGGTCTGCCAACACTTCACACTCTTATGAATCTATTGATAGTTGTCAGTATAGAAACAGCCAGGTAATGCAGACTCACTTCAATGTAGGCATCTCAGACCTCCTTCGTGGCATGCACCATCTTGGTCTCCTCATTCCACCCAAACCCAGATGCCTTTCAAAGCTCCTTGACAACGCCATAGTCCTTCTTGAGCTGGAGCATTCAGTCAGCATGATAGACTCCTTGACCACCAAACTCACCTTGGTCCAATGTGTTTTGCACCATTCAACAGTTTTCAGAGCTCTGCCTGACTTGGTTTCACTGCCCTGAAGGGCCTTCTCAACCTCAACCCAGGTCTCATGCTTGAATCCACTATCTGTTGCAAGTATGTTGTCCTTGGCTTCAAGGAGCTTGGTGACAAGAACTGACTCATCAGTGCTGGACCCCAATGTGGTATCTGCCTTTGTTTGTGGTGTGGCTGTGCCACCTGTTGTGCCTGGTTCAGCTGCAGAAATTTGAAACTCCTTTGCAGACTTTTTGGCCATAAGGACTTGGGACAGAAGGCAACAGGAAGACAAACAGAACAACTATGCTCTGGTAAAATAAGGGCTACTGAACAGCAATCAAAATTTTCCCTCATGTTGTGACATTTGACAGACCACAATAAGGCCTGTTGAACACTCATCAGGCAATATTTCACTTGATCAAATTTTCATGATGTCATTTGAGTTTTTTGCAGGAAAAATCATTCTTAATTGTGTTACCAAACAGGCCCTAAATGATACTACTGAAGGGCCCATCCACATGTTGTGACACTATTAAACAACATTACTGACAGGCCCATCTTTATGTTTCAACAGGGGTACACCCTACTGTGGATGGCCTGTCTATATGTTATGATGATATAAATAATACTACTAAAGGGCCTGTCCATATGTTGTGATGCTATAAATGAGATTACTGACAGGCCCATCCATAAGTTGTGAAAATATAAATAGTACTACTAAAGGGCCCATCCTTATGTTGTGACACTATTAAATGATATTACTGACAGGCCCATCTTTATGTTTCAACAGGGGTACATCTTACTATGGATGGGCCCATCCATACATCAGGAAATTCACACATTACTAACTCTGTCCTATTCTCATACTATTTATGGCCTATTTGTACTATTTGCACTAAAATAGCCATAAAAGACAGAATAGTCATTTTAGTAGGTTCATTTACTATCCACACTATTTTTTGTACTATCTTTTGACTATCTTTCAGCTATCTATGCTATTTTCTCCACTATTTCTACTATCCAAATTCTCACCAACATCATTTGTTCAGCTCAAAGGTAGGGAATAGAAATCAATGTATTCAGGATAAAATGCAGCACAAAATCAATTAAATGAGAGTAGCCCTATTGATGAGTTGAGAAAGAGCAGCTACAAAACTTGGGAATATCTCAACAACAGCAAACCCAGCTCAACCAACCCCTGACACATCATGTGACTCATGTGACATGCTGGCAGCTTCCCTACATGGAAATGTGAGTGACTCGAGCAAGGAAGTGGATGAAAAAAAAAAACTAATATGTACAGCTGTTGTAGTGTGAGGTGTGAGGGCTCAAATTTTCATCTCGTCTTTTGTTTTCTAATTTATTGTCTCGCTTTTTAGATATATTTCCCTTTTGTTCTAGTCTTTCCCAGGTGCTTTTAGATCTAGTTACAGTGTGTTTCTTCCCCCCTCTCAGGTCATGCACTGTGTCTTGCTCATTTTCACACTGCATCTCTCTCTTTTTGGCACATTGATACTCCTTGACAATAGCTCCCTGTGAATACCTGTTTCATCTAAATGTGCCCAGCAATTCAAGAGATATTCCATGTTTTGTAAGAAGGGCCACCCTTGAGGCCATGTCATTGTATCTCATGCATCTCTGTGCTGGGTCTCTCATGTGTGCCATCACACCTTCCCCCCACTGCCCCCTCTCTTGGGACATCTCGTTTGTCCAATTCCGCACAGCAGCTGTCAAGATATGATATGCCCATTTCTGTGTTCAGAAGGGCTATGAGGTATTTTGGCACATAATTCATGATTGGGTGGTCTGATCATTATACTTTCTCTTTTCTGTGTGTGTCTAGGTGTTCCCTACAGCCCTCTGGAGTTTCATGCTGGTTGCCCAAGTCATTGATGCTCAGGGGACTCCCCTCTGCCCCCAAGTGTACCTTGTGAAATTGCAAGTGTCGTATCTTGTCCATTTTATCACCAGCCTTCTCGCTTTTGGTAGGGTGTGGTACTACTCATTGAGGGCTTTTGAATGGTATATTGGATGTTGTGCTTGCTGCAGTGGATCTGGAGATATGCTCTGTTTTGTAGTCAGAGGCACCTTCAGACAATTTTGTGAATATCTTGGGGCTAGGTGCATGCATTCACCCAGTTCTTTTTGCCCCATGCTCCTCAAGTTCCCCTTCATTGTCTCCTCTAGTTTCACACTGTTTTGAGCACCTGTCATTGTCTGGCACTCCCCCCTTCTCCCCATTTAGTGTCTAATAATATGCATTTGCTACATCTTACCCATTTCATTGGAGGATCTCATTTTTTTTGGAGTCTTGTATTACTCTTCTGGGGCATCCAAACAGTATATAATACATTGTGCTTGCTGTGGTAGATCCAGAGCTATTCCCCATGTTGCAATTGGTGATACCTATGGATCATTTTGCAAATATTTCAAGACTGAGTTTGCACATTGTTGGAGATATATTCTCCCCTGTCTTCTCACTTCTTTTGGTGCGATGTTTGGCCGCTTACATAAGCCATTAGAGCGCACTTACTACACAGTCATTACACTGTTCCCTCAGTAGATTGTTCACTACTGAGGGTAAGATCACCATTCATTAGCAGTATTCTACATACTGACTCCCTGTAGTTGCCTACAGGAATATCTAATATATCAGTAGATTGTTCACTACTGAGGTTGCCTACAGCACCCTTTTGCAATACACATTCACACCATTCCTTTTCTGCCCTGTTTGCCATGTTCCCTTCTGCTATGTCCCCTGGCTTCTTGTCATCTGAGTGCATGTACTAACCAAAATAATGCTGCCAGCAATGTCATGTGACATGTTGGGGGTTGGTTGAGCAAGGGTGTTGGAGCACAGTATGCCATCCAGTCTACACTGAGTTGATTAGTTAATATGTTAGGTACTTAGTTTACACTTCATCTTACCTTACACCTCAGACTTCATCATTTCAAGTCTGAGGTATGGTGCCATTTTCACTACTACAGTACACCTTTTTTACTCACTACCTACACAGTTCTGTGTCTAGGTTAGTAGATAATATAGACTTTGTCATTTCAAGTCTGAGTTCTGTGTCTAGGCTAGCTTGAGTAGCCTTCTGCTCTCACCCTACCCACAAAAAAGGGGACTTCTCAACAACCACTGGACAGAGCCAGATGAATGAAGCATCCCTAGAGACAGATTAGTCAGGAGAGCAATCCACCCAAAAAGTGAGAGAAATGGTGATGAGATGCATGAGATATGATTACAGGACTTTGAGGGTGGACCTTGCAACAGAAATCAAGATATCTTGACAACTGCTGGACAGAATTAGGTGAACAAGGCATCCCTCAAGACAGACTAGTCTGGAGAGCAAGCCATCCAAACAGCAAGAGAAGCAGTGGTGAGACACACAAGATATGATCACAGGACCTTGAGGGTGGACCTTGCCACAGAAATCAAGATATCTCAACAACTGCTGGATGGAATTGGATGAAAAAGGCATCCCTTGAGACAGACTAGTTGGGAGAGCAAGCCATCCAAAAAGCAAGAAAAGGGGAGGGGAAATGCATGAGATAAGATCACAGGACTTAAAGTGGACCTTGCCACAGAAATCAAGATATCTTGACAACCACTGGATGGAATTGGATGAACAAGGCATCCATTGAGACAGACTAGTTTGGAGAGCAAGCCATCCAAAAAGCAAGAGAAGGGGTGGGGAAATGCATGAGATGTGATCACAGGACTTTGAGAGTGGACCTTGCCACAGAAATCAAGACATCTCAATGACAGCTGCACAGAACTGGGCAAAAAAAGCATCAACAGGATGGGTCCAGTGAGAAAGAACTGCAGCTTGAAAAGTGAGAGCAATGCCTGAAGAACACATCAGATATGAACACAAGACCTCATAGCTGAGCTCACACAAATGCAAAATAAATCCAGAACCACTGGGTGCATCAAAACATTCAGGGCATCAACATGGAGCCATCATTGAGCAGTATGCACCTGTGTAATATTGAGAGATGTGGCAGGAAAATGACTGAGGTAGACTCCATGTTGATGTTGGGGCTGGATGGGGTTCTCCATTGACAGTGGCTGCTACCATCATTGACAGGATGTTGTGGGGGTAATATATATATAAACTTACTGTTGTCATCAGGACACTGCAGACAAAAAAAAACTTGCTGGCATGGATGCTGGGGATGGGGGTGGACATCATGGATGTCAACAGCACTGAGGGTGAGTGTGTTAGTTGGGCCTGTGCAACAGAGGGTGCTCACCTGTCATTGTTGACAGCATTGCAACCTGTCCATGTACAGTACTTGGTGGGACTTAGGACAATTTTCAAAGTGTTGTGATTACAAATCCAGTGATTTGTGATCACAACAAGTAGTTCAAATTTTTTCAAGTCCCAAGACTCTGCAACAACAAAATGAAGGTAAAAGTTTGCCCACTGACATGCTGCACAGCATTCCCCTGGACCAGCAGTGCCTCATCTTCACTGGCAAACAGCTTGAAGACAGGTGAAGATTCAAGAGGGTATCCCTCCTAACCAATGGCATCTTCTGCCCCTGCAAGTTGTATATTTACTTTTTTTTGTTTTGTTTACTAACTATCATTACCAGCCCCCTGCATACATGCCCACAGATTGCCTGCCTGCTCACACTCACTTTTGAACAAACTGGCTAGTAAGTATTTATACTCTGTTACTTTTTTGTTTCATCTCACTAACTATAGTTACAGGGCACACCCACACTTGTGTACACCTACACCTGCCCTGCACAGCATGATTGCATGTGCTACTTGGCATATATATATATATATTCATTGTCTAATTATTCTGCTTGTACACACTCACCTAGCATACCCTAACAGATAGCACCATGCACCCTTGTATCTTTTTCAACTTTTTGACTTCAATAAATAGTGTGATGAGTAAGAAAAGTGAGAATAGTTGGAAAGAGTTGTAAATAGTATCTCAATAGTAGAATTAGTATTTTGTGGATTTCCTGATGTATGTTGTGACAGGGGTACAGCTTATTATGAGTGGGCCTGTCTGTATGTTGTGACACCAGAAATGATATTACTCCCAGGCCCATCCATATGTTGCCAACTCTGTATTCTAATCATAGATGGGCCCATCATTATGTTGTGACCCTCTCCATGATATGATAGGCAGGCCTGTCTTGATGTTGTGACTGTGGCATACCCTACCATGGACAGGCCCATCCATGTCTCACAGTAGCTCAGTATACTTAATTGGTCACAGGCCCATCTAAAGTTTCAGCATCCTTACCTTCCATGGGCCCTCCCACATCAGGAAATTAACACATTGACTATTTTGACTATTTTGTGACTATTGCGACTATCTGTGACTTTTTTTGAAGGAATCTACTATCCATGCTTTTTTTTGACCACACACAGCACTGAAGAATGAAAAGAGAATGGAATCTATTGAGACAACTCAGGAATACTAAGTAGATGATATATCTAAGCAAAGAAGACTAGAAAATGTCTCAAAATTCAGAGATATTGAGCCATTGGTGTGATACACACTCTCTGAGAGAAAAATCACAATATCTCTTTGAAACCTCCATCAATTTTAATGTATGTGGTATCTACTGAAAGCTATGAATTAGGTGGTTTGAATGAGACCAAAATCAGTGAGAACAGTGCAGTCATACTTGTTGGAGATGGGTAACATACCTGTGGGAACAACCAACAACCCAGGGGCCAGTGTTCCCACAGTTGTGATTCCCATGTCCCACAGGCATGGTAGCACTGTTCTCACTGATTTTGGTCTCATTCAAACCATCTAATTCATAGCTTTCAGTAGATACCACACACATTCAAATTGATGGAGGTTTCAAAGAGATACTGTGATTTTTCTCTCAGAGAGTGTGTATCACACCAATGGCTCAATATCTCTGAATTTTGAGACATTTTCTAATCTTCTTTGCTTAGATATATCATCTACTTAGTATTCCTGAGTTGTCTCAATAGATTCCATTCTCTTTTCATTCTTCAGTGCTGTGTGTGGTCAAAAAAAAGCATGGATAGTAGATTCCTTCAAAAAAAGTCACAGATAGCCGCAATAGTCACAAAATAGTCAAAATAGTCAATGTGTGAATTTCCTGATGCATATGTTGTGGTAATGTGCTTACAGGCCCATACATATGTTGCTCTCACTCTAGGCCCTCAGGCCTGTCCATGTGTACCAGCTAATCTATTTAAGTGGGCCCATCTTGGGGTCTATAATAGAGCGATTAGTGTAACATTCTTGCAATGAAAAGCAGTAACTACCGTCAGGTAGTGTTGCATTGTTCATGGCAACAGGGTTGTTGCAAAGAGTGTTGCACCATTTTGTCAACATTTCAACAATCATACTAATTTTGTTGCAGCATGTTGCAACACTCATTGCAACGTCTATACTACTTTCATTGCAATGCATTGTAGTGCCCTTGCCCCTTTCATTGCAACACGTTGTAATGTTGCAACATCCGTTGCAATGTCTATACTACTTTCATTGCAACACGTTGTAGCGCCCTTGCCCCTTTCGTTGCAACGTGTTGTAATGTTGCAACACCCGTTGCAATGTTTATACTACTTTCATTGCAATATGTTGCAACACCTTGTGACCACCATATTAATTACAACTTAATTGCTTATCTGCCAGCATATGCAGTTGGATAGCTCAAGCACGTTTGCACATAGAAGTATGACATATACATGACGATGAGACAATTTCGACAAAGAGTACGAATTACGAAAAACTTAAGGAACCGTCTTCCTTTTCCTGGCGTGAACGATTATCATCAAAACATAGCGTCCCAATTGAATTGCATGACTTACTTTGACTTCCTCGCCGCACCATCCTTGAGTTCAGACCGCTTCTTCTTCACCCTATGCACCGCCAAACCATTCTCCTTATCCGCATCGCCTATCATGTTGTCTCGCTGGGCACGCAAGGATGGGACTGGTTTGCGTTTAGGACGGCCTAGCGGAGGGTCCCCAAGCACCTTGGAGGCTGGTGGCGGAGAGCTGTCGTCAGATGGGGCGGGAGGTAACAAAGGCAGGTCTTGTGTCAAGTGCTCATATTGCCCTGCCATTGTGAAATAGTCCAGATATGGATCGGTAGTACTACCAGTAAGAGACATCAAATGGTTCGTAGCATGGACAGTTGCAGGGTTAGAGCTAATGAGGGGTAGGCCATCGAAGTTCCACTGTGGTGTAAACATCGACATCGTGTCGGCCTGGAGAATGCTATCCAGTTCCGTGCTGAAAGAGCCGAAATCCTGTGAAGATAAAAGATGATTGGAAATACCAGAAGGCTGGATACTCGCTGAAGGGACAAGAGTGCGCTCAGGCATTGCAACACTCGGAAGTCCCATGATGGAACTGGGCATTGCAACGCGTGAAGGTGTTGCAACATATGCTGGAGTTTTGGCTGGACTTGCAATACTCAGATGCGTGGTCTGAATGCGCAGTGGTGAGACAATAGGATAACATGATGTTGCAAGAGCAGAACCTGTAACGAGTCAGGGTGGAGTTGTTGCAACAGACATACCATCACGAGAAGTTGCAACACTTAAATACCGAAGCATTGAGAATATAAATATGAGAGTGGAAGTACCGCTCAACTTGTCCAAACGCCCAGCATTGTCAACCTCCTGGTCATCATCGATGCCTGAATCATCACCTTCCTGGTCATCACCAATGCCCGCATTGTCCCCTTCATTGTCCTTGCCAATGCCTGCGTCATTACCTTCCTGACCCTCACCAACGTCAGCGTCATCTTCGTCATCCATGCTCCTGTGGTTGTCAGGCTCATCGTCATTGTCACCCTTCATGACATCAGCACCATCGTTTGTGTTGCTGCCCTTGTCATGGCCTGTTTTCTTGCTGATGGAGGAGGCTGCAATGATGGGTACATTATCATCTTCCCAGTCAGCATTGCAGCTTTTCTAACTAAAAAATAGAAACTTACAGAGCTTGGAGTCAAGGAATTCCATGTATGCTTGCACCACAGTGGAGTTGAATTGACGGTAAGACTCTGCAAAATTAAGTCCACATCTATTCTTCCCGATGTGAAGGCTATACGAACACTGTTGTGAGCTAAAACACAATTAGTAGTACTTTGCTCACCTTGCAACCACACACTGCTCCTCAGCGTCTGCCAGATCTGGCCCACCCATCAGAACTGAAAAGGACCAGCCAGTCTTTTGTGACAAATGGGTGAGAATCTGTGTGAGTGCTGGCGCGCACTGCTGTATATTACTGAAAGAGGAATGAGCGCTAACTGCCCTCAGCATCACAGCCAGTGTTCCCACCTTCTACGCATTTCAGCATCAACATCAGCACTGATTTCATCGTCACTCTCAGCGGGGGGCGTCTTCCTAATGGTATGTTGCTCGTTATGGATGCGCATATCTTCGTCTCGGATCTCTTGAGGTTCCACCCTAAACTTTTTGTCGATCTGATCGCGAAGACTGGAAATGTTACTATCGGTCGATGTGACGAGACCTAAACAACAGGGTTTGTTGTAGGCTCGCACCAAGAACCAACAGAAAGAAGAGAGAAAGAGAGGGAGATGGTTTAGAAGCAGGCGAGTTTAGGACTCGAAGACCCAAATGAACTAGCTTAGAGCTAGTTGGGTGATTGAGCAATGGTACTTATACTACAGTACACGAGGTAACGGTGAGGCGTACATGAGATCCATGACATCATAGTGATGTCATAATGATATCATAGTGGAGCGGAACGTACTAGAAGGAGGAAGCAAGGTAAAGGTGAGGCGAGGTCCAGACCGGGGTCCAGGCCGAGTCCGAGAGATAAGATAAGATGAAAAGATTAGATAAGACGAAAGGAAAAGGGAAGAAAGGAAAAAGAGTACGTATCGTAACACTATCCCCTCCTTAGAAATCGACTTCCAGGCGATTAAGGGTCGGGACAGTGTCAGTGAAGTTTTCCAGGGGTTTGAAGAGGGAGAAAAAGAGAGAAGAATCCATGCCATGGAGTTTTCGAGGAGCGGAGGGGTTACGATGGTGGAAGTTTTTGATGGCACCCGGGGCAGACTTTAGGGCAGACTCAGGTTCCCAGGTGCGATCCTCGTCATGGTAGCCCTTCCAATGGACGAGGTATTCAAGCCTGTTTCGCTTTAGGCGAGAATCGGCGATATAATCCACCTCAAACTCCTCGTCACCCTCGTGCCCCACCACCAGTCCTGGGCGAGTGACAGTTTGACCCTCTAAAGGCCCCTTGTATGGTTTTACCCAAGAAACATTAACGACCGGATGGATCTTGAGGGTTTTTGGGAGTTTCAATTCTACCGCATTGGGTTTTAATGAAACAACCTTGTAAGGACCAATCCATCGTTCCGTGAGTTTCCTGGAGGGGCGGCCAGAGAGGGAAATGCGGGAGGTCTCCAGCCAAACCATGTCACCAACCGAATAGGAGGGGGCGTCAGAGCGAGACGCATCAGCAGACACTTTCATCCGTTCTGCAGCTTTGTCCAAAGCCTTTTTTGTGTCCTCCAAAACCTTAGCGAGGTCAACAGCGTGATCTGTAGCTGCCTCTGCCTTGGAGAGGAAGGGTTCCACGCCCATCCTGGGGGTGTAGGAACGAGTGACCGAGAAGGGACTTTTTCCAGTAGACTCTTGTCACTTGTTATTATAGGAGAACTGGGCGACTTTAAGCCAAGAAGGCCAAGAATCCTGTCAGTTGTTGACAAAGAGGCGGAGGTACTGCTGCAGGTCCTGGTTAAGTCGCTCCGTTTGACCATCAGTCTGGGGGTGGAACGCAGTGGAGAGCTTGGGTTTGACCCCAAGCATTTTGCAGAGCTCAGAGGTGAACGCGCTGGCAAACTGGGGGCCACGATCAGAAATGACGGAGGACGGTAAGCCATGTTGAGTCCAGACATGGTCGCGGAAAAGCTCTGCTGTTTGTAGCGAGGACACCTCCTTGACAGTAGGGGCAAAGACCACCTCTTTTGAAAATCTGTCCACCACCACCATGACGTTGTCGAAGCCTTGCGCCTCTGGTAACTCCATGAAGTCGACCGAGATGTCGGTCCAGGGACGTTCAGGAATGGGGTTTGGAAGGAGTTTCCCTGCAGGAGGTACCCTAGAACTTTTAGCCATTTGGCAGCGGTGACACGCTGAGACGTAGTCTCTAACGGTGGCGGTCATTCCAGGCCAAACATAGTTGCGGGAGACGAGTTCCAGAGTCTTTCTCCATCCAGGGTGTCCTGCAAGCGGAGTGTCATGGTGTTTCTCGAGGCAGTGGACCCTGACAGCGGGTGGGACATAAACCTTTCCCTGGCAAATGTACAACCCCTCCCTGAGCACGGAACCTTCTGGTCGCGGTGTCACCGAGGAGGCGGACTTCAGGGCGACGACAAGGTCAGTGTCTTCTCCTACCACCAAGGTAGCTGCTACCCTGGAGGGATCAAGCAACGTGACTCCTTGATTATCTGACCCTTTCGGTTCGTGATCCTCTCTCCTAGAGAGGGCGTCAGCCTTAGCCATTGAAGACCTGGGCTTGTACACCAGCTTGTAGTTGAAGCGAGAGAGGTACTGGGCCCAGCGTGCTTGGCGACGGTCCAGGTTCTGTGCCTTCATGAAATACTGGAGATTTGCATGATCTGTCCAGATCTCGAACTGGTAAGGGGTGGCCTCTAGGTAGTGTCGCCACGTTTCTAGAGCACGAATTATGGCCAGCATCTCTTTATCAAAGACCTGGTAGTTTCGTTCTGGCGGAGACATGGAGTGAGAGTAGAAGGCGACAGGGTGCCAGAGGTCATCCTCGCATTTCACGGAGAGCACGGCTCCAGTGGCAAAGTCTGAGGCATCTGTTTCTAAGCGGAACTCTTTGTCTTGATCTGGAAAGGCAAGGACAGGAGCGGTGGTAAAGGCAACTTTTAAAGCATCAAAGGCCTGTTGTTCCCGGGGACCCCAAGTCCAGAGCTGGTCTTTTCTTGTGAGGTCATTGAGTGGTCAGGCGATCTGTGCAAAGTCCTTGATGAAACGGCGGTAGAAGTTCGCTAGTCCCAAGAAGGCTCGCACTGAGCGGACCTTTGTGGGAACTGGCCATTCTGTTATGGCTTTAACCTTGCTTTCATCCATGCTGACCCCTTCGATTCCAACCACCATGCCCAAGAACTCCACCTGCTTCTGTTTGAAGAAGCACTTCTCCGGCTTGACGAACAAGTCATTCTCTTCTAGCCTTCTTAACACTTCCAGGACTATCCTGTCGTGCTCCTTCTCATCATCCGTCTTGGTGAAGATCATCAGGTCATCGATATAGACCACAAGGATGTCCTCCATGTCACCGAAGATGTCATTCATCATGTTTTGGAAGGTGGACGGCGAGTTGCAGAGGCCGAAGTACATGACCAGCGGTTCGTAAGCCCCTTTATGAGTAACGAAGGCGGCCTTCCACTCGTCTCCTTCCTTGACACGGACATTGTTGTATCCCCATTGGAGATCCATCTTGGTGAAGAGTTTACAGCCCTTGAGCTTGTCGACGAGCTGAGAAATAAGGGGGAGAGGGTACGCGTTCTTAACCATATGTTCATTGAGATACCAGTAGTCTTGTACCATGCACTTCTTTCCATCCTTCTTTGGAACGAAGAAGACCGGGGAAGTCTGGGGTGACTTCGAGGGACGTATATACCCCTTACGTAGTTGGTCCTCGAGGAAGTCCGACACCTCCTTCTGTTCTTCTACAGAGAGTGGGATGAGACGACCTCGCTTGGGAGTGAAGGTCTCTTTAAGATCGATGGCATGATCCCAGGGTTTGCGAAGCAGCATCCTTTCCGACTCTTCTTTCGAGAAGACCTTTAGGTACTGGTGATACTCCTTTGGGACGAGTTCCTCCGTGGTACCAGTCCGGACTCTGGTAGAACAAAGCTTTGGATAGAGATACTCCATATCCTGTGCTTCTCGTTCTTCAGCTATCCTTTCTGCTCTTGTCCTTGGGGCCAGATCATGACACTCGCGGGGACAGCGGGACAGCTTCACCTGCTTGGTTTCCCAACACACCTCTGGGTTGTGTTTTTGTAGCCAAGTGTAGCCAAGTATGAGCGGATGCGTACCAAGCGTGGTGACCTGAGCCCAGACAGACTCTTGGTGTCCTTGGTAGTTCATAACAAGGGAGGCGACATGAGTGATGTTGCCTGCCACATTAGGGGTTCCGTCAACGTTAAGGACAGCGACGGGTCGACCAAGCTTGATTAAAGGGACATCGTTTTCATCGGCCCACCTCTTGTCCAGGAAGGTGTCGTTGGCTCCTGAATCCACCAGCGCTTTTACATTCCACTTCTTTTCTCGTCCTTCTAGCACCACTTCTAACTCCAACTCTGCCTTCAGATCTACTGTTCTTACTCTCGGGGTTTCTTTTGTTTTCTGGATAGGCATATTTTTATTTTTATCGCAAGAGGAATTAAGCACCGGCAGTTTTACATCCGTGGCCGCGCCCACTTGGGTCGCCTCTTCAGATGGTACAATAATCTCTGAGTTAAATATATCCTGCTCAGTAGAGAAATCGTCAACGCCTAAGACAGAAAACTTGTTATAAACGTAGCCAGTGGAGACCTGATCCTCTACTGGCCAAACTCTTTTCCCTGGCTCTTCATCTCACTGATCTGCTTGTCGTAAAAGAAGGCCTGCATTTCTTCAAACAACATTTGACGAAGAGCGGTCTCTTGTGCCTCCTGTGTCACCTCCCGTATGTTTGGCCTAGCAGGACCCTTCCCTTTGGTACGAGGGCAATCACGTTTGTAGTGGTTCCCCTGACAGTCGAAACATTTGATGTGGGAGGGAACGGGGCGAGGTGGGAAGCGAGCAGCGCCAATTTCCATGGGAGCGCCGTGACCGGGTTGGGTTCCGGTAGGAGTGAAGTGGGGGGAGTATGAGGGGCGGCCATAAGAGGGGTGGGGAGCGGGTTCGTCAGGGTAGTGATTATATAAAAGTTTGAAGCAGTCCCTGGCAAGGGCAGCTTCCTGGAAAGCGATGGTCATTTGGAGGTAGTTACCCTGCGTATATCCCCTCCTTAGGGCCTCCTTCACAATAGCAGGGTGAACGGCGTTTTCCAGAAGAAAGCTGGCAGTCTCGTCCGTAACCCGTCCCTGAACCTTTAGGGACTCGAACTTTGCGTAGAACTCTTCATACCGTGAGTTCCCTTGGCGCATCGTGCGCATTTGTGCTTTGGCCCATTCGACGTCTGTTTGCGGGGCAAAGAATCTATTGATGTCCTCGATCATTTCAGCCGTATCAGGCCATACTCCGGTAACGATGGCGAGCGAGAACTTGGCCTGGGCGAACCTTCCAGCCACAGGTCCTGTCATTCGAGACCACACCGCGGTACATTTGTCTTGGGCAGTTGGCAAGGCAGTCCTATTCTGGGCGACCCACACCTTCATTTTCACCCACCACTCCGAGAACTTGGCACAATCACCAGCGTACTGACCCAGGTCGGCCATTACTTCAATCCTCCTCTGAATGACATCGGCGGGGAGGGCATTCCACTGGTTTCGCTGACCCTCAATGGTCGCGATCGTTCCTTGAGCATCTCTTAGCTCGTTGCTTAGTCTGTAGTTTTCGTCTCGAAGAGCGTCGAGAGTGTCGCGGAGGTCGGTAAGCTGGTCCTGGATGCCTTCCATAGTGATCTGGACGTTTTAGCGTGTGATGGGGGCGGAGGTTGTAGCGAGGTTGCTGGGGTTCAGCGGGGAGGGAACAAAGGAAGACGGACTCGATGGAAAAGGGATAAGAGGGAGGTGGCGGAAGGGAGTAGAGGTTGTGGTCGAAAAGCGGGGTGAGCGAACGTCGCTTGGGGATGTACGGGACGAAGAGGTTGGGATCTGGTTCTGAGGCTGGGGGACTTGGCGAGTACACCCACGAGCCTTCACGGAAGAAGCGAGGAATGGTGATGGAGGGTGCGAGGGTACAACGATAAGAAGCTAGTTCAAGTGTGACGAGACCTAAACAACAGGGTTTGTTGTAGGCTCGCACCAAGAACCAACAGAAAGAAGAGAGAAAGAGAGGGAGATGGTTTAGAAGCAGGCGAGTTTAGGACTCGAAGACCCAAATGAACTAGCTTAGAGCTAGTTGGGTGATTGAGCAACGGTACTTATACTACAGTACACGAGGTAACGGTGAGGCATACATGAGGTCCATGACATCATAGTGATGTCATAATGATATCATAGTGGAGCGGAACGTACTAGAAGGAGGAAGCAAGGTAAAGGTGAGGCGAGGTCCAGACCGGGGTCCGGGCCGAGTCCGAGAGATAAGATAAGATGAAAAGATTAGATAAGACGAAAGGAAAAAGAGTACGTATCATAACAGTTGAGATGTCAGGCTTGACCCGCGAGGTATAGTACATTTTTGAATAAATTTCCAGTGGCTTTTTTATGCGAGTTTTAGCTTTCATCAAGCCATCGATAATGGTCAATGTCTTCCTGTTCGCAGCCCGATTTTTCCCAGCTCCCACATGCCAGCGCAACCACTGTCGTAATTGCTGCGCGAAATTCAGTGAGCTCTTCCGTGAAGTAATGTGATATCGCTGACCTGTTGGCGCTTGGTGACAGCGTCTCCGAGGATCTTGTCCTGCTCAAGAGTCAATGATACATCCAGTGGGAGGTCTGGGAATGCAACAGCCCTCTCGGGCCAGAGTTGCGACCATTGTTTGAAGATGGTCGGCCAGTATCGTGAGTATTCCTTGGTGCTCATACTCGAGTACTGCACTAACTTGTCCTGCAAAAACTTCTTCTGCTCGGGGGTCGTCCATTCCTTCCTTGGCATGTCTACAACGTGATGCCAGTCACTAACCCTAATGTGTACCGTGCAACAAAATCAAACTTACTGGCAGCCGACAGTTATAATGCAAGGACAGAGAGTCGAGACAAGGTGAGGCATATAAACAAAACATTTTATACTGAACATGTTGATGCAGAACGCGCTGATACATTTGTCGCATTCAACAAGGAGCGCGTCAACACATCTTATCTTACACTAGGTGATCTACGTTGATTAGGGATCTAGGCCACTGCATTCAAAATGAAAAATCAACGCAGATCCTAAAAGGTATGCGTTGGCAAGTCTTCTGTGTAATATATCAATGTATCTTATGTTACAGATCTCGGTGACTGCAGAAAGCCTCGGATTCGTGGAATGGCCACCAAGCGAGAGTGAAGGCAACTACGGTAATCCGTCTTCATGCTCATGTAGCGCATTGATGTGTCTTCGTACAATGCATCCATGTATCTCATGTACAGATCTCGGCCACCACAGAACACGTCAGATTCACAGAATGGCCACTGAGTAACTATGCGACCGGCATGTAGGAGAAAAGCACAAGAGCGAAGACAGTGATGGCGATTCAGATAAATTGCAGATCTTCAATTATCAAATACCACAAGTCATTGTTCTCGAAACTGTGGCAAGTGCAAGGTCAGCGCATTTGGATAGCGAGGGAACCACTTCATTCTGTAGTACTACATAGTGTCTAGTGGGTAGTTCTGGAACAATAAAATGCCTCTTGTACACATCCCAGCCACATCTGCACCTTCCATAGCATTCATCAAGAGGTCCTCCAGAATTTGTGATGCTAAGTGAATACAATCGTACGTTTCCTTGGTAGGATCATTCAGGTCGTCCCAGTGTTGCCATTTCAACCTGTGCACTCGTGACTCCAAGCCATCCACCTTGGACAGAACGGCCCAAATTTTTGAATAATCTCCACTATCAATGTAGTTTTGGCATAGGTTGTCCATAAACGAGTGACAGGAGTTCCCTATTATTGCCTTCAGCGAGTGGTTGATCTGATCAATGGAATCTGGCCCAGAGCACGATGACGAATTGACACGAAACCGCCTATCGCGGTGCAATGAGGCATGAAACTGTTCCAGGTGAGTACCTCCAACCTGCCTGGGCCTAAATCCTTGTTGTTCCTTAGGATCGCTGAAGGGTCTCAGGTTACAGGATATGGGGAGTGGAGTGAGTGTGCATGGCAGCTTAGGGGACGATTCTGTGTCCTGTCGTTCACTAGGATCGCCGAAGGGTGTCAGGTTATAGGATATGGGGAGTGGAGTGAGCGTGCACAACAGTTCAGGGGATGGTTCTGTGTCCAAATGGATCGCCCTAGACTCATAAGAGTAAGTAACTCACTGTGACAACTAGTTAGAAACCCAATTGTACGAAGTCTCCTCCGACTGGAAAGAACTCTTGGCTCTGCCTCGTTTTGCCTTGAGCTTGAAGTTGATTTCGTCTCTATGGCTGAGGATGAACAACAGTCCTGAGCCGAGAAGCGTCCTTCAGAATAAAGAGAAATAAATTTGATACCTCTGATAGTATTTCATTCGATAAGCCCAAGCAGCCAAAACCTTTTGATCTTGTGTTTTGTATAATTTCGGCCGCCCCATGTCGAAGTTGTCAGAGTAGTGAGAGCATGTCACCGTGGTAGGAGATTTACTACGTATGCCTATTACAGCAGATAACCATATACACACAAATGACTAATCCTAATCGTGTATTTGCTTCGTACCTATTAGCGCATTTGCATGTATACCCTTTAGTCTCCAGACGTTCTGTAGCGCGAAGAATTCAGACACTAGACAGCACCTTCCAGAACGTCTCGGGACTTTATACCCATGTGTTTCGTGCTGTTTTGTTTCATATTCCCGGTCTGATAGTTAGATTTTGCAGAGTCATGCACATGTTTAGGCAAAAATCAGTTGTTAATTTGTGTATACAACTAATAATGTTCAAGCAAAAGTCAGCACAAGACGGATCACTGTAACTGAATCAAATGCCACAAATACAAAGCCTCCGCCATGGCAAGGCCATGTTGCAAAAGTTGAAGAGCAAATACGTGGTCACTTAATGTGCCATTACGTGCACATATAATAGTGTCAATAGCCTCACATGTATAGCCATGAGCAGTGAGATATCGTGCCACATGAGCACCAAGCACCTGGGCATGAATATAGGTAGCTGTATTTTCAGAGTAGTGGTGGCGACTTTCTGTGATCCCCCTAAGACTCCGTACATGTGCATATATAATTGGGCTTGTACGAGATCCAGAATCACACCGAATCGGAGGCGGAGCTGAGGTCAAAGTGAGAAGTTGGATGTCGACGAAGGACAACATCATCCACCCACCACTCACAGAATGTCCACACACTTGAGAAGGCACGGATTGGGTCAGTCGAGGGGCCACAATGTCAGCGTCTTGAAGGCCTACAACATCAGCGTCTTGAAGGGCTATTCGTGGTAAGTGCACAACATCAGCAGGGAGAATGGTATATGACACTAACTGATGGATTCAGCTACTTCGTCTACTGTCACCACTCGTGGTAGTTGATCCTCAATGCCCTTCACCGCCATATACACTAAGGCCTCATGAAGTGTGTCGGTCCATTTCCATTTTGCCCAATGAAATGAGCTCCCCGCATGAGTGGCTCCTTCTCTAGTATAGGATTGTGATTAGTCGGGGAGAATTTGTAGTATGAGACACTTACTCAGTGCGATGAACACCGGGGGGGTTTCCGACAACAACTGCGTAGAAACTGTCACCTGTGTCTTTGAGGAGGTCTCGAACTGCTGGCGACTTGTTGAGGAAGGTGACCAAGTCATGGGTGGTCGGTTCAGGTAGTATTGGTTGTAAGACGCTATCCAATGTTTGCATGACAAGTTTTGCCTCGTCCATGGAATTACACTCGATGGCGATGGGGAGTGGAGGTGATGACCTCCCACAAAGGATATATGGACTATAACAATGCGGTTTTCCATTATTATCTGTATGCATTAGTCAGTTGAAGAGTCTGACTCACCACCCATGGTAAATGCCGGGTTTGGTCCCACCTATGATTACCCACCAAGACATTGTAGTGCATGGCAGGTGATTCTAGTCTCATGCTCTCTCATTTTATAACCAGTCCACTATCTAAGCACCGTCTCCAGGCTTCAATTAGTCCTCAGATCACGTAACCTCGGGTGCCAAATGCTAAGTGCAGTGTGCAATTCGCCATCGCCGAAGTCCACAGTCAGCGGTCCGGGGAATGCTCGTGCTCTGTGTTACACAAACTTCTTTAGAGGTGAGTGATTAGGAAAGAAGCATCACTGAAAAACCCTGAGGATGAATCGATGATGTCCGATCACCTGCCGTTTCGCCAGGATTTTGCCTTATAAGTTTTAACTTTAATCCTGAAGATCAACATACTGCAAACCCCGAGGATGTCCAACCGTCTGTCGCATCGCCATTGTCAAGATTAACCCTGAAGATCAACATGTACGTTCCTTCAACTTTAAATCCGAGGCTAAATGAAAAGCATGTTACTATAGGTCAGGTATTTATTACAGCAGTCGTGCGTTCGGCTTGCTTTCAACCCCCCTTCCCTACTCGTCCTTTGTTACTGGTATCGAGTCACTGTTTATCATGCCGCATAAATGCATCAAGCTGATATTGCCGAATGAAATGGGACTCCACGGTTTCTCTATTTCATATATGCACGAGGAACCAGCCATAATGGTATGTGCAATGATGTTCGCATGAGCATGAGATGACTGACTTACCCCTCTCAAGACATTTCAGATTCTTATTGATGACTCCAACGACAGCGATTCTCCAACCGATACTAAGGTTCCGGTGGCGTCCAATGTCACCCGGGATGTTACCAAGAAGGAGGTGTCATCGGTGAGCATTCCGTTCCATTATGTAATGAGCATCTTGCTTATGGCCTTAAATTTACAGCCCAAAACTCGCAAAAGGGGCGTCGACGGCTCTCCCTCGCCTGTGGCAGTGAAACGGACTAGGGGGAGTGCTTGAACTACCTAAGAGCTAGTTCGGTAACGAAGTCCCACAAAGAATCCAGGTGAAAAAACCCAAAAAAAAGTCCCAGGCCTTCATGACATAAGCATACAGAGTTCAATCAGAGCCCCAATTTAGGAGGAGAGCATCTGGTGTATGGCCGAGATGCCATGCTAGAGGCGGGGTTATGCATCAAAGCTCCACTTGTACAGCATCTACTCTTGCTTTTCCCTCCGTTCGTTGCCATGCCCCCTCGTAAAGCAGCGAAATCGTCCGACCACAAGGGCAAATCTCGTAGTTCGCGGTCCCCAGATGGCCACTCGACGCAAGTATTGTGGTCAGATAAGGATACGTTTGCTCTTCTTGACTTCATCGATTCCCACAAGGCAACCGCTGGTGACGGTTTAAATTTCAAGGCGCCATTTTGGAATGCCTGTGCAGCTTCTCTGATGCTTGCAAACCCTGAGAAAGGGGGGCCCAAAACCCCTAAATCATGTAAAGAGAAATGGAAAAGGGTGCGTGAGTCAGTCAAATGACAGAATAACTAGCTGATATCACACAGCTACGAAGTACATACGCGGTCATTGATCATCTCAGCCGTTCATCTGGATTTGCGTATTCTCTGAAGTCAGGGGCTGATATCGGTGTTGCAAATGAGAATTCATGGGACAGTTACGTGAAGGTATGATTCAATCCGATCAGATTGAATGTCCTGTGCTAATGGTGATGTCGGCAGGTCCACAAGGATGCAGTGCCTTATAAAAACAAGGGATGGCTATTCTATGACAGGATGAGTGCGCTCATACCTTCCAAGTGCAAGGGCTTGAATCGCTTTTCGGCACTGAGTATCAACGATTCTTCTGGAGGCCTGTCCTGCACCAGGTTGAGTTCTTCCAACAGCGAGAGCACGGGGAACAACATGCCGTCCCCGGGGTCACCTTTCGTTGACTTCCCGATACCAGCGTCTGTTGGAGGAAGTGCACCTAGCGCACTGGTAACCAGTAACGACGTGGATATGTCGCCCATTGTTCCATCAGCATCGCCGTCTATGAACCAAACGATTTTCTACCCGTTCGTGACTGGAAGTGCTGGCTTCAGTATGCCAACAACTTCCTATGCTCCACCATCATGGCCATCTGCCAATCAACCCTCATTCCACTCATTTGCAGCTGGAAATCCCATCCCCCCTACACTAACAACTTCCCATCGCCTGGCGCCATCTACCGTCGCTTCGGTTCATAGCGGATCTACTTTTAACTGGCACTCAGACCAGTCTGTTCCCCCCCCCTGGCACACCTTCAAACTTCACCCCTCCAACTGCCCCGTCGTCGTTCAATGGCTCGTCTGTCAGCTCCGTCAAGCCATCCTCCAGTATTTCGGCTCGTATGGAGCGCTCCAGAAAGCGGAAGGCAGACGACGATGACGATCAATCTGTTGTTTCGGGTGCTCTTTCAAGCACTGCGGCTTCAACTGCCTCATCGGCACGAAAGCGACGCACAGGGAACATGATACTTGAACGAGTGGAAGAGGAAGTTGGAGGTATCCATGGTACAGTCCGCTTGCATATGACCACCGTCACTCACGCAATCACATCCCTTGCGGAATCACCTGCGCCCGATCCCAAGCCTGATATCCGCCAAGATCTGGTCCATCCGTTGGTGACCAAGGCGACACAGAAGCTGTTGCTGTTGGACATGGATAAGTTCTCGCCAACCGACATTGTTAGGATCGCAAATCACTTCGAGGGAAACGTTTCCCATGCCAGCCTGTACTTATCATTTGCTAGCGATCCTGACCGTATGGCTACAGTTTGGCATGCATGGCTTGAGGTGAAGCTCAATGAGATTGGGAGACGTAGCCAGTAATTGTTGTACTTGCAGCTTGTAGTATCCACATTTTACCTTGATGTTTGTTGCAATATCATCGGCGTTTCGGTTCTCTCACTCTGCCTCTGGAGATCAGAACTCAAAGAAGTGCAATTTGGATCGTAAGGGTAGCGTAACGTAGAGAGAAATGATGGTATATAAATGCTAATCCGCAATGAACTCTCCCCTTCGTACTCGTTTGGCAATGTAGCTATTCCAAATGTTTTGCGCGATTGCACCCCGCCTCTCCGACATCCAAAGGCGTTCTGCAGTAGTTGTAACGCCATCGGCGATCACGCCAATTACCTCCTCTGACTCATCCGGCAGCGGAGGTGATATGAAGCCTTCGATGTTGTCTAACTCCAACGGATCGTACATGCGGATGATGTTGTGAATACAACATAAAGTGGGAGGAATACGGGCCTGGACGTCCATGCCATACTCTGGAGGCACAATGAGAATTCGGAAGTGATGTTTGATGACTCCGATTATCCGTTCGATCATGTTTCGAAGCTGCACGTGGCGAAGGTTGTAGCATTCCTCGGCGTTTACTGGTCTGTAAATTCCAATGAATTATGAGTAAATAAAAACATCGATAGAAATACTTACCATACGTGTGCGCGGCCCCATTCTGCGAGATGGTATTGTTGCCCTCGGAATGGAGTCAGGAGTTGGGGGCAATTGGGGAACCCTGCACTGGCAAGGTAGTACTTGCCGTCCGGAATAGCGAGATCGCTCAGCCGTGCATTGTGATAGACCAACGAGTTGGCCGCAGACCCCTCCCACCCGCTAAGGACATATGTGAAGCACATATCGAAATCGCAGCAGAGCAGGCAATTCTGGGAGGTGAAACCTTTGCAATTTCGCATTGCATCCCTTTCCTCCGAACTGGGAGCACACGCGATGTGCGTCCCGTCGATTGCACCGACAGCATCAGCAAAAAAAGGGAAAAATTTGGGGTTATCGCGAATAGTTGGGTGGACAGGGGCATCACTGTGCGGCAATCATACGTACTTGCTGTATATATCACGAGACGAGAATGCGAACAGAATTTTTTTGAAGTACCTGGAACAATGATTAATCCACCGAAAATGGCGCGGTCGAAGACTTACTTGGAGATCGTGCCGTTCGACCTTTGAAAATGTTCACCTACATGTCTGATGGACAAACCGGTGACAGAGGTATATAGAAAGATCGCGAGTTGCTCTTCGAGCATGATGTGTTTGGAAGGACTGATTCCATGCTGTTGGAGCTCCCGCAATAAGATGTCGAATACGTGCTTGTGAACTGCGAGTTCTGTACGAATTCGCTCGGGATGGCCGTTCAACAATTCGGCTACCCACCCACTCCCAGTCAGGATCGACGTGTGGTATGGAATCAGGTCAGCATGCCGCGTCGCTTCCACAACGGCCTGTAGAGCATCTGCCAACACGAGTAGCAGGGATAAGAGTTGGAGGTGATGGTGGATGAGGATAAGAATGAGGAGTTTGCGGTGTCAATAGTGGTCGTCGTTGATGTTGATGCACCTTTCCTCGGTCTCATCGTCTGCAGCATCAGGAGGATCCCCACCCATCAGGTTCCTAGTTACGCCCGACTCGTCAGCCATGACAGTTGTGTTGCGGTTATCGATATCGCCTATGTCTCCTCCTAAATTGGAGCTCCGCTTGAACTCTGTATGCTTATGTCATGAAGGCCTGGGACTTTTTTTTGGGTTTTTTCACCTGGATTCTTTGTGGGACTTCGTTACCGAACTAGCTCTAAAGGGTTAATAGATCTACCCACTTCTTTGATTACATAAGTTGTATTTGGCGTGTTGTAAATGCATGGCTCCCAAGTTTCAACCTATCAACGTATATATGAAGGACCGTATACAACGTGAAGTGAATAATCCGCGGTCGTTTCGGTCGGCTTTGTTGATCACCGTTGCCCCAGCGTCCAAAAGCTCTTGGAATGTGGCACTCGGATTCGCCAACGATATATACAGCTATTCATTTGATCATTTTGGTGAGAGATTCAGCGGTATCGAAAATTCGTAGATCCTCATCTTTTTTCACAAGCAAAAGGCCGAGGAGATGAAACATACACGCTTTTGCTTTCATCGACAGTATGTTTATGCCCCTCCTGCACTGTACTTACATACTGCCCATTATCAACAGGTCACTTTCATGCAGCAAGAATCACATGTCAGCAATGGGCCGTCCCCGCCCCGACCTCCTGCGGGCCCACTTTGTTTCCAAAAAATTCCTGGCTTTACCATTCATAAACGAAAGGCTGAGGAGATGGAATCCGCATCTACCCGTCGCCACACCAAGATTCAGTTGGACACGCATGGTGCACTCCATTTGACTACCCACATATTCACCACTCCCAACCCTGTCCCCAAACCTACTGCTGTGCAGCCCGGGGTTGTGTGCCATCGCCTAGAGATTCCTGAGTGTACGGACAGACTGCCGTCTGGTGTCGACCTTGGAATTTTGGGTACGGAGCCCAGACAGACAACAGAATCTGTAAGTGAACTTTTTGTGAGATCGGACGCAACTTGGCTGATGTATTGATTAGGACTTACCGCTCCTCACAAGAGGCAGAGAAAGAGAGCAAGATGGCAGTGGCGGATGCTGAAGCCAGACTTGGCGTTCTACGAGAACGTGCAGGGCTAGGAGCGACAGACGAGAAGGGGAAAGGGAAGGCGGTCGACGGGGGAACGAATGCCCTTACTTCGGCTACAGGTACTGGAATCGGAACTGGGAAACACATCAACCTCTTTGAGGACCTGGAACAGGTACGCTCCAGCGTTTGGGTTACAGTGCTGAAATTTAATGGCCCGATTAGCAAGAACTCATAATATCCGCACGAGCCAGCAAGAAGACGACACATTCTGAGCTCGACAAAGGCGTACCTCTGGCGCCCAGCACAAAGGACCTGAACCCTTGGTACGCTGACAAGCGAGCCAGCAAACGGACCGAGGCAGAGAACGAAAACGATCAGGATGAGAAGAGGTCAGAATGTCTGTTTTAAAAGTGATGGAATAATTTTGACGCTTTGCTGTAAACCAGAATGCGGGATATGGTCTTCAAGACAATAAACGATCCCCTGACTGCGGTAACTCAACAACTAGCAGCCCGCTCGTCATCGTCGAATGACACTCGTTCCTTGCCTCCCAACAATCGCTCAAGAAACAAACGCTTCCCCCGAAATCCGGACCCTCCCCCACCTCCTCCACCGCAACCGAAACCACTAGATCCCACGAGCGAACGCCTTCGGCGCGAATCGTCAGAACGGGAGCGTGCGCTCGCTCTTATTCGTAAAAAGAAACGAGAAATGGCAGGCAGCGAAACTCCGAGTACCGTCCATGGTGGAATGGACGGTGGTTATGGTGATGTATTTAATCGGCGAGAGGTGGATGAGGCTCACGCGCAGAGGGACCGGTGGAGAAAGAGGCATTGGTAGAGCCGTAGTTGGGGGAATTCTACGCCCTTCCTCGGCCAATATAAGATCTTCCTCGTGTCCAAGTTCTGCAAGTTACTACCCAGCTACCAGGGAACAAACCTTCGGAGTCGTCTTCCTTCAACTCACGCACGGCTCACTGTTCCGTCTGGCCTACAGATTGAATCCTGCCGATCATCTCCTCGACACATAGTTGACGTCGACTCCATGGGTGGTCCTTATATAAGACAACGTATGGTAGCTGAGTTGGAGTTACTAAGTCTACAGTTCGGTGCTCAACATGACTTTCAACGTGTCTGCAACCATTTTGTACATTATTAGTAGTCGTCTTCCGGCAAAGCGACTCCCGGATGTAACCTTGCCCAAGCAAACCTCTTATCCACCCACTCCTCCACACCTTCCGAAGCCCAACAAGCAACTTGGAGTGATAGCCACAATCTAAAATGTCGGAATAGTTTTCCTTGCTCATATAATGCACCCCACTCCCTGCTATCCATGACTTTGCAAAAGATCTCGTGCAATTTTTCTCTATCTTCCGCAGGGCCACCTTCATAGCCACCTTCTTGATCCTCCAGATCCTGTATCCATGCAGGTATAACGGCACACTCCCAGAGGGGTGCGATGGTCACTCCTTCGAAATCAATCAGACTTGTCACATCACTGGATTTCTTGTTGATCTATTAGGCAACTACTGGTTAATTCCAAGCAAAGATATGTTAGATATGAGCCCATGTACCTAGTTAGGCTGTGTGACATGGTCAGCAGAGGTTGACAATTGGTCATGTGACATGGGCCAGTGGAGGTCAAGACAACCTACAAGTTGTCACTGTAACATAGAGCTAGTTCAGTAAGAGCCAGTTTGGAAACCAGAAATTCTGCAGAAGTCCATCTTTGATAGTTTGTGTATGTTTGGCTGTCTGGATCGTTGCTAGCTCTGAGTTTGAATCATGTCAGCCTCAGCTTATCGTCATTATGGATGAGGCTGTTGATGATAGTGGCTTTGAGGAACTTCACTGACAACACATGATCCAGTATATGGGTCTCATCATCAGCATCATCATTTGTGCTACTGCTCAACAAGCCACTCCAATCAGAAAGAGACCAGAACCATACCATACTTCAGCCCTTACTGGTGAAGGCTGGGTCATCGAACTTCTTACTGGTCACCAGGAACACATCCAATGTGAACTTGGCATGCATGCCAATGTGTTTGCACTTCTTGTGGTCCATCTTTGAGAGATGGGCCACAGAAATTCTTGATTCGTTTCACTTGAAGAACAGCTGGTGATCCTCCTATACATGAGTATCACTGGCCTAACTATCAGGCATGTTGGCAAGTGCTTTCAGTGTTTGAATGACATGATTTCTCGGTATGTCCATTTAGTCTACCAATTGTTCTCCTGTAACTGATGTTGGGCTCATACAGATACTTCTGCAAATTTGTTTTCATTTTTTCCTTGTTGCCATTCTATGATGTGTACATTCACATGCCTGCTGTGGATGAGGTTCAGTCTGGAATTAGAGAGGATACAAGGTTTTGGCCATTCTTTCAGGATGCAATTGGTGTGCTGGATGGAAGCCATATCCGTGCTGCACTGGGAGCAAGTGACCAGGCACCATATTGCAATTGCAAAGGCTTTGTCTTGCAAAACTGCCTATTTGCCTGTGACTTCCAACTCAAGTTCACATATGCCATCACTGGGTGGGAGGGTTCAGCAATGGATGCACATATTTACCAAGATGCACACTCAAAAGATTTGATTATTCCTGAGGGTAAGTATTTCCTTGCAGATGCTGGCTTCCCCCACCACCTGGAACTCTTGGTTCCCTACTGTGGTATCCACTACCACCTCACTGAGTGGCATTGTACAAAATTGAGGTGCATGCAACATTTCTATGTGTAGTATTACTGTGCTGAACTGAGCAGGCCCAGAAACAAGGAAGAACTATTCAACCTATGCCATTCATCCACTCAAAATGTAATTGAGTGCATTTTCAATGTGATCAAGTGGCATTTTTGTATCCTCCTCCTCAGTCCTGAATACAACATATGAATCCAAGCCCAAATTCCAGCTGCACTGTGTGCAATCCACAATTTTATCTGCATGCATGATACTGACGAGGGTCCTGTGGTGGGAGAAGACCATGAGGTTCAGGAGGGCAGAGGCAGAGGATTGGATGTGTCAATGTCAGACACTGAAGACACTGACAGTACTGACGTGCAAGTGCTGCATGCAGCTCATGCCCTGCATGACCAGATTGCACAACAAATGTGGGACACTTATCAGGATATGATTCATGAGGGCAACATGGCTTCATTGGATGATGACAGTGGTTCAGCAAGCAGTGCTGACAATATGTCTTTGTAGTAGTTTTTTTTACTTTGTCATGCATCTCCAATTACTGCTATACATTTACTTTCCTCATTGCACAATGTTTAAGAAGCAAAAAAAAATAAGACAATGCTGCAATCAATGGATACAAAGTATAGTTGGAAGCTACATACAGTGGCTCACAAAATTGTCCCAATGTTTGCATGTTTGTCATTAATCATAGTGTAGCAAGTGAACTATCATTATTGAGTCCAAGGTGTTGGTGGATGGGTTAAAGCCGCTGGTCATGGCTCTCTGATGAGTCATATTACATAATATTTGGATAGAAACTGATGACAGAATACCCAAATGGAAATGAGAGCTCATTGGGACAATTATGTAACTGTGATATACTGGAGATGTAGTCCTTGGGAACACATATAAAACATGGTGAGATGCTCACCAATGCTTACATAATGTATTATGTGGTCTACTGAATGATTTGTCAACAAACAAACAATGCCAAACAGTGCTTTTGCACTCCTAAGCCTCCTTGCTGTAACACAAGTCAAGAAATCACCATTCTGGCTCATCAGGGACATTCTGTCAGGGCAACCTCAGTAAATGCTGGTGTACACTAGAGTATAATCAATAGAATATGTTATCAGCACCATTGGTCTCTTCAGAAACCTGCTGGAAGTCATCTCCTGCACTGTTTCCCCACCAATGCCCCATGTGTCCTGGAACTAATCAGTACTGTGAGAGCTGAGAACAATGTGGAGGTCCAATCTGACATTCATCCTATCATAAACAAACCAATCACACATGAACTACTACAGCACAGTTGAAGAAAAGCCTGCCTGAAGGCTCAGGTGAAGCACAACCCTCCTGGGCACTCCCAGTATCATGGGAGGGTTGGCCAGACTGTACTCTGAGCTGAACTGGGGATCACTGGGAAGGAGTTATTTGGTCATATAAGACTAAAGGAAGTATCCAGTGCCAGATAGAAGGCCAAGAATGTGCAACCTGGTAGCTCAGTAGCATATCCCTCCCATGGTACCTGGAGTGAGAGAGGGTTTAGCTTCACCATGACCTCCATACCAGTTTCCCCTTCACAGAAATGCACTAGTTAATCAGTGATTGGTTTTTTTATGATAGGATGAATGTCAGATTGGACCTCCACATTGTTCTCAGCTCTCACAGTACTGATTAGTTCCAGGACACATGGGGCATTGGTGGGGAAACAGTGCAGGAGATGACTTCCAGCAGGTTTCTGAAGAGACCAATGGTGCTGATAACATATTCTATTGATTATACTCTAGTGTACACCAGCATTTACTGAGGTTGCCCTGACAGAATGTCCCTGATGAGCCAGAATGGTGATTTCTTGACTTGTGTTACAGCAAGGAGGCTTAGGAGTGCAAAAGCACTGTTTGGCATTGTTTGTTTGTTGACAAATCATTCAGTAGACCACATAATACATTATGTAAGCATTGGTGAGCATCTCACCATGTTTTATATGTGTTCCCAAGGACTACATCTCCAGTATATCACAGTTACATAATTGTCCCAATGAGCTCTCATTTCCATTTGGGTATTCTGTCATCAGTTGGTATCCAAATATTATGTAATATGGCTCATCACAGAGCCATGACCAGCTACTTTAATCCATTCACCAACACCTTGACTCAACAACAATAGTTCACTCACTACACCACAATTAATGAAGAACATGCAAACATTGGGACAATTTTGTGAGCCACTGTAACTCAACTCCAGCCTGTATAACCCAAGTCTGGTGTTTTACCCCTGTCTCCGGTCCATTTCGGCCTCCTGGCCTTGTGCTGCTCCACCCTGGTCCTCCCAGGTCCATGTCTGGGTCACCCGGACATAACTTCAGTCTGTATTCCTTTGTCTGTACTATATTTAGTCTGGCCTTTTGTCTGACTTCAAATCCTGTGTCTGACCCTGGTATGCCAGTCACCTGGACTTTGGCTATTAGCCTCTGCATAGCCACTGTGGCTATCCACCCTCTTGCTAATCTTCTTGCTAATAGCTTATTAACAAGTCCAGCTCTATGTTCATTATCCCGGACTGGCCTCATGTATTTAACCCCTGTACATACTTCGTAGCAACCCAGTCAGAATATCAACTTAGTATTACCCCCTGAGTCTACTCTATAGCTAAGGCTGAGCCTTAAGCTATTCCTGGCCCCTGTCCTGGACCTCTCCCTGGCTTGCATAAGGGTACAGCACATAAGTTGAGACCAAGGGAGGTAGATCCAACACCGGACTGGCTTCCCCTTGTGCGCACTCCAACACCAGTGGGTTTCCCACGCTACCGGCCTTAAGTCCAGTCCTCCAGACTTAGCCCCTGACCTCTGGCCTCAACTCTGGTCCAACTGGACTTGGCCCCTGTCTCCCAGCCTTGACTTTGGCCACTCGGACTAGCCCCTGTCACCCGGTCTTGAAGCCTGGTCACCCGAGGGTAAACCTGTACTTCACAGCTATGCACAAAACTGTCTCACTGCCCTCCGAACATGAAAATGGTGATATCTCAACAGCAGCTTCATGGAATTAGACAAAAGAGGCCCCCCCCAGAGAGGTCTCAGCAAGGGGAACAAGTGGTGTGACAAGCAATAGGAAAGGTGCAGGACTGAGTGGAGAGCTGCAGACTTGTCCCCCGAATCTGATGGTAACATCATTGCTGACACCAGTGACACCAATATACAAGTGGCACATGACAAATATGTTGTAGGGGAAGCAAAAACTACACTAGTAGTAATCTTCATTTCTATACTCCTCAGTGAAGTTGTCCTCATATTGTGCAGCATTACCCCTGTTAACCCAATGAGGTTCACCTGACTGGGTTGGAGGGTAGTTGTCATTGGTATATGGACCATTGTAGTAAGGATGGTTGGTTCAAGACAGAATGTGATGGAATCCTTGGTGAGATGGAGGAAATTGATTGCAGTGGCCAGAAGGTAACACCTAGAGAGAATGCAAGTCAACAGTGAAACCTCTGCAAAATTGAATTACTCACATGATAGGGGATATTAGATGGGCCAGGATCACAATAGTTTGTACAGTCACCCTGAGAATCCTACATAATTTTTCCTTAGTCTTCTTACTGAAGGTCAGAGACCTGGATACTCACTTGTCATCTGGGAAAAGACTGCTGGGCTGGGCTGGCCTCTTGCATGTGAGGACAGCTTGGAAGATTATCCCAGTGTAGATCCTATACAACGCTTCATTAGTCTTGTTATCAGACCATAGGAACCAAACCCTACCCCATATTGCAGAGCTGGTGCAGGAGGCTCAGATGGGCCAGGCTCTTGAGTGTGCACATTGCTTGGAATTGTGGACAGGTCACAATGTGAATCTTGCGCAATGGGGTATGCATCCCAGCATTGATCACATGGTGCAGTTTGATGGTCAGACTGTAAAGCCTTGCAAATGTCAGCAGATACTGGATATCAAGTAAAGAGCAGAACTTACCTGGGGACCAATAGTATTGCGATTTGATGCCTCTGTCATGACCGTGCATTCATCCTACATCATCACTAACTCTGCACCTTTTTCCACCAGTCATTTGCTCACTCTGCACCAACTCTGCCCACCTTCTATTGTCTACAAATCATCTCTGCTCCGACTACTGTTGGACTTGTGTTGCTCTCCTACTGGACCAAGCAGACCATTCTCTGAGTGGTCATGTGACTACCTTTGGACTTCTCCCTGACAGTGCACAGTCAGGTACTCCACAGTGCATGCACCACATGGTCCAGCACCTGGACTGTTTCCTTTTCTGGATGTTCTATGTTACCCATTCATATGTCCTCAATCTACCCTTCATTTGTCATCTAGGAAGTGTTTACTTGAAAATTTCTGAGTCTCTGTATGTCAGTTCCGATTCCAGTTACTGTACCTCTGTAGTAGTATAAAAGCATGTATCATACTCTGCTGTTTCCTCAGTATGAATATCAACTTAGTTCCTACTCCTTCTGTCTCTGACCTCTGTCTGTCAGAGTTACCCCTGACTCTCTGTTTGTACTCTCCCTCTGAAATATGAGGGCTGAGAGCGTTGTGAGGAATCCGCATTCCCTGGACACGTAAGCCCTATCATTAACCGTTCCATGACTACTGTTACATCCGCTCCCCTCTCGCGTCCACCGTTGTTCACGCGCTACCTTCCCACGCCCTCGCTCCCTCTCGCGTCCACCGTTGTTCACGCGCTACCTTCCCACGCCCTCGCTCCCTCTCGCGCAATGCTGTACCCGCGGCCGCTGTGCACCGGTTGTTGTTTTTCCTCGGACTCTTTCTCTTATCACGGTCTCTGTTCCCTTAGTGCTTGTAGTGTACCCTCGGCCTCTGTTTGGCCTGTCTTCTGTGTACACGCTGTTGCGCAGCTTTCCCTTACTGTAGCCTGTCTTACTTAGGTTCCGGGTTTGCCTGGACTATAAAACCCTGTACTTAGGTACAGAATGATACCTTTTGGCACTCGGAAGGTCACCACGAGTTTCTTTTCCACTTTGTCTACGCCGCACATCTCGCATTCCGCCGCGCACGAACTACGTATACCGCTCGCACCACTCGCATCGCCAATACTACTCTGCAGACCACGCTGCGCATGTCACGAAACACTACTGCTACAAGGCGCTGGGTCTCTCCTTCTAGTCCCAACAGTCCAGAATCCCTTGGGACGAACAATTCGTTCCCTTCATTTTTTATTGTTGTTATCTAAGCCATCTAGCTCATGTTATACAGCTACTTGGACTTTTCCTACAACTGGAGCCCACCATGAGGGATTCTGCTGTCGCTTCCAGAAGGTCGCTCAGGCACACCGCCGAACGCACCGAACTAGAAAATTTACGCCTGCACTTTTGCAATCTGAACCTGTCAGAAGACTCCGACATTTTCCGCCCTGTTTCACCCGTAACACCGGACCACACGCAATTACCCGCTGACATTCCATGGGTACTACCTGCGATCACTCCTCCTGATATCTCGGCAGATCAGATATCCGTCGCGTCGGATCACCTAGATCTCACTGCCCCTGATTTTCCCAGTGGCTTTATCCACTTGACTCCCCAAAGGCCCGAAACCCCGCCATCACCTTTAACACCCGTCACATCATCTGATTCATCATCACCGACGCCCTCTTTTTCCCGTCTCTTTGACGCCTCCGAATCTATACCCAGACTCCCAGCTCCATCCGCCACACTGCCGCGACCACTCACTCGGTCGCAGACCACCCATCAGCCAATTAGTAACCCGCCAACACTTCCGCCTGCTCGCTCGCGCACTATACCAACCGCTTCGCACCCGCAACCAATACCTGTTCCACCCGTTACCAATCCAGCACCGCCACCACAGGTTAACCCACCAATGGCTAATCCTCAGTTTCAGATGCCGCTCCGCGGAACACAAAACTCACCTAAATTTAGCGGAGATTCTCCTGCACAGCTTCCGCACTACCTTGAAGACATCGACTTCCTCGGTACTCTCGCTGCTCTTGATGACCGTGGCAAGATCAAAGCTGCAATCCGCTACGCTGACCTCGAAGAAGCCGAGGTCTGGCAAATGCTTCCGGAAGCCGCTCCCATGGCCAATGACTGGGATGCCTTCGTAGTAGCTGTTAAGGGGTTGTACCCTGGCTGCGAGGGTGACGACCGCTACTGCCATGCAGACTTGCAGTACCTTGTCGAAGAATATCAGTCCAAGCCTATGCAGAACCAGGATGACCTCGGAGAATACCAGCGGAAATTCGCTAAGATTTCTGCCCTGCTCATTAAAACTAAAAAGCTTGCAGAGACGGAACGGGATTCCATGTTCCTGAATGGCTTCCCGAGGGCCATTGCAGATCGTATTTGTCATCGACTCTCTATAGTCCGCACCGACCTCCACCCTGACGATCCATACCCGCTCACAGAAGTCGTCAAAGCCGCCAAGTTCCTTCTGACAGGATCTGCTCTTCGTAGCGCGGTACCAACAATGGGTACCACGGCCTCGCCAGCTGCACCTCCCTCGTCGGCTTACATGCCGCAAGTGCCACCTGCTGGTACTGTCGTTAAACAGGAATACAACTTCCAGACGCAGCCTCCGCCGCAGCAACGCAGACCCGGCTGCGGCTTCTGTGCAGACCCCAACCACTGGACAAGGATGTGCGCGCTCATTGAAGTTTATATCCGTGCCGGTAAGATCACGAGAGGTACAGACAACCATCTCTATCTGGCGGACGGGAGCCGAATCCCACGTTTCCCTGAATGTAACTCACTGAGAGAGGCTGTTGACCGCGTCATGGCTGACAGAGACCAGGCCAGCGCGCGTGCTGCGACTCCTGCTGCTCCGTGCAAGGCACCGCTAACCTCTTCTGCGTTGCTCATCCCGAAATTGACATGCAGTTGGAAATCCAGCCTTCTGCCTTCTTAAACACTGTCCAAGACGCCGATGAACCTGTCGCAGACTTAGCCGACCCTGACTTCCAAGCATATGTCGCTCAAGCTTGGGCTACCTACCAAGCGGATAAAGGTAACAAGGGAGCAGTCATTCCCCGCGGAAAGAAAGCCCGCTTCGACGGAGTTGAAATCACAGCTCAACCCGCGGCACGTCCTGCCAACCCTCCATGAGTCAACCCACACGCAGCCACTGTCGAAGAGGAAATCATTTCCCCTGGTGTTCAAAGTTCGCGTGCCGCTCGCCAGGCATCCGAGCCCTCCACACCTGCACCAACATCTACCGCTACGAAACCATATGTTCCTCCAACTAATCCGGCTCCAACGCCCGCGCGCAAGGACCCCATTCCCGCGGCAATTGTTCCGACACAGACACCGTACCCAGCAGCTCACAATCAAAACCAGTACCGTTACTCGTTCCCCCTCGAAGACGAAGCCGCACCCAAGCGTATCGTGGAGCGCGTACTCGAAACCAGCGTTGCCATGCCAGTCAAAGAATTATTTGCAGTAGCCCCAGAGTTTCGCAAACAGTTCAGAGACATCACCATGGCGAAACGCGTCACCACAAACGAGATTGAGGTAGTTCGTAGCAACGATGAAGAAGGAGTACAAGTGAATGAATTGACCGGCCGCGATCCTCAAAGAACCACGCGCGAATACGGAGACCACGTTATCCGCGGTGATGATGGCTCCATCGTAGCTCACCACACTCTGCCGCTCCGCTGCATCGAAGCCAAGGTCCCTGGGACCGACATCACAATCAACTGTGTACTAGATTCCGGTTCGGAAATCGTTGCCATGCCCAGGCGCGTTTGGGAAAAGATTGGGCTTCCATTGCGCTGCGATCATCTCATGACTATGACATCTGCTAACATGTCTAAAGACACTACTGTAGGCGTACTAGAGAACCTGAAACTCGACTTTGGCGCTGGGCCAGTCATGCTACAGGTTCAAGTAATTGAACATGCCAACTTTGACATGCTCCTCAGACATCCGTTCATTTGCCTCATGAGTGCGGTAACAAACGATTTTCCTGACGGCGGACAGCGGATCACTCTCCATGATCCGAACGATGGCCGCGAGTACACTTTGCCCATGCGCCCGTGGCGCGAGGGCTGTCTGCGCTGCAAGTGCGGCAAGCACTGCCATAGCCACCAAAGTATAGTCGAGTGGGGTTTTTGAATATCGATGATCCACCAAATGGTCGGGGAGAGCCTACTAAGACGTCCTGTTTCCTATTTAGCCGCTGTTATCCGTTCCTCAGTCCTACTGTCTCATCCCTAGCCTTCACTTCGACGAACTTCTCTTCGCCCGCGGCACCCGTACCGTGGAACATACCCACCGGAATACCCTTGGCTGCTTTCACTTTCCTCTCTTCCACTCAGACAATACTAAACCCCTCTGCTATAGCCGCATTTGGCAGCGTTTATCGACTAGATCCCGCGGTTCGCACCCTCGTTTACAAGCCAGTTGCCAAGAAGGTTCGGACAGTACCTGCCCCGATGGCGGAAGAATACCGCATCATGCGCAGCCTGCCTGACGACCCACTCGCTGGTCTCCAACCACTTCCAACCCATCCACCAGACTTCGCCCCAGGCATCCGCTTCACTGCCAAACGGGCCGCGGAACTTGACCTCGACCCTGCAGAATGGCTTTGGCCAGAAGAACTTAAACTCGTAACTTGGCTTGTTTCGGTCCATGAGCTCGCATTCGCTTGGGACATTACAGAGCGTGGACACCTAGACGAACGGTATTTCCCACCAGTAAAGATTCCTACGATTCTGCACACGCCTTGGGTCCAACGCAATATCCCTATCCCGAACACGATACATGCCCAGGTCATAGACATGATTAAAGATCGCATCAAGTCCGGCATGTATGAACCTTCTACAGCGGCTTACCGCTCCCGCTGGTTCTGCGTAGTAAAGAAAGACGGAAAGTCTCTTCGCCTTGTGCATGACTTACAGCCCCTGAATGCAGTGACCATCCGCGATGCGTCCGTCCCGCCCTTCGTAGAACATCTCGCAGAATCCTTTGCTGGATATGCGGTGTATGCGATGATGGACCTCTACTCTGGGTATGACCAGCGTGCACTCCACGTTGATTCCCGTGACCTCACCACCTTCGGTACCCCCCTCGGACCACATTGGCTTACTACTCTGCCGCAAGGTCATGCGAATGCGGTACAGGTATACCAGGGAGATACTGCATTTGTTCTCCAGGATGAGATCCCGCATCATACCCTACCCTTCATAGATGACGTCCCCGTGAAATCTGAGACCACCTGCTATCAGCGCGCAGACGGCTCCTATGAGACTATCCCGGAGAATCCTGGGATTCGGAAATTTATCTGGAATCACTGTATAGTCGTTAACCGTATCCTTCAGCGTTTGCAGAACGTCGGAGCCACTGTCTCGGCAAAGAAGTTCGTGCTAGCCGCTCTGTCCGCTGTGATCGTTGGCCACAAGTGCACCTTTGAAGGTTGCATTCCTGAAGAAAGCAAAGTGCAGAAGATCTGCGACTGGCCCGAGTGCTGCAACCTGACACAGGTCCGCAGTTTCCTCGGTGTCTGCGGTGTGCTACGCATCTTCATCAAAGACTTCGCCAAGATCGCGCGGCCGCTAGTCGCACTCACACGGAAAGACGCACCATTCACATGGGACGAGCCGCAATGCGCTGCCATGCAACGACTCAAGGATGAAATTGTAAAGTCCCCTGCACTCCGAAGAATCGACTACGAGTGCGGTCGCGAAGTAGTTCTAGCAGTCGACACATCGGTCATCGCAGTTGGCTACATCCTCTACCAGCTTGGCGAAGATGGCAGACGGTACCCAAGTCGCTTCGGATCCATCACCCTCAATGAAGTGGAAAGCCACTACTCCCAGGCTAAGCTTGAGTTGTATGGTCTCTTCCGCGCGTTGCGCACGGTACGCATATACATCTTCGGTCTCACTAACTTCACTGTGGAGGTAGATGCAAAGTATATTAAGGGCATGATAAATAACCCAGATCTCCAGCCTAACGCGACGATCAATTGCTGGATCGCTGGCGTCCTCCTCTTCTCGTTCAAACTCGTCCACGTTCCTGCGGACAAGCATGCTGGCCCTGACGGCTTATCCCACTGTCCGCGGTCAGAGCTCGACCCGCCCGAGGTTGACGACCATGACGATTGGCTGGACCGTTTTTACTCTTTCTCTACACAGGTTGTCAATGACCGCCCGCCTCCTATGTCACTTTCCAGTCAAGATCGCCCTTCCCTACCGCCACCCGCTTACCATCGGGCGAGCCTCCAGCCGCCTGCATCCTTCTATCTCGCATTCTCTGCGACTGCTGATGCTAATAACCCTTCTGATACCCCAGACGACCCTGCCATTCCGCAGTCCGCAAAAGCTCGGGCACGTGAAGCAAAGATAGAAATGATCCGCGCATTCCTCGCGACCCGCGAGCGACCACTTCAGGTAACCAATTTTCATAAGCATTTAGGCTGAAGTTTTTCTACAAATCATCCAAGCTAAAAGCCACTCAGACCAGGTCATCCCAGGGACATCTGGCCATGTCCCAGGGCTATTTGCAGTGTGCAGGAGCTGGGATGTCCCATAATCCCAGCCCTTTGGTAATATATTTTGGGCTGTCCCATGGCTGCCTTAGGTGTCAGGGGTCCTCAGCTGCAAAAGTGCAGCTCATATTCACACTGAAATCCCACTTCTGACCAAGAAACCAAAGCAGTCACAATTATCCAGGATGATGAGAATACCTGGCAAAGTAGGGGCCTATGTATGTGGCAGCCACTGACTTTCCAAAACCATTTGGTACACTTATTATGCACAAATTTGAAGTGGGAAATCAGTGTGATTGTGAGGTGTCATCTCCAGAATCATACAATACTTCTGGAAGTGAGCCTTGCATCATTGTGATAAATTTTAATGGATTCAGCACTGTCCCATGAGTAAGTTCCATTGCTTATAGAAGGAGTACACATTAATAAGATCATACTAAATGCATTCAATGAGGATGAGTGGAAGACCTTCCAAGCCAAGGAATAGATTGTAGCACAATACATGACACTATTGTGGGGCACAAGCATGTGAGAACCCCACTGTCCAAAGGGGTTATGTAATCTGATTGCTGTGGTGCCCAATGTCCCATTATGACCCTGGGCTGTAAGGCCCTCCAGTGGACCACCATGTGCTTCAAATACCAATCCAGCCAGGATGGGCAGAAGACTGAACGTTGTGGATTCTCAAAGGAAGGGTGGACTTGTGTTGCTAAAGACCACTGAAGTCTGTTGGAGATGGTGCATTCTGTGTATTACTCTTCATGGATAATTATTCCCAAAGTTCTGATCTAACCCCCAAGCAACTGACATTAGTACTCAAACCATATAGCTCAGTGATTAAACCACAAGGTCAACTCCAGGAGACTGCTGGTTCAATCCCACCTTTAGTCACATGTTCATCAAGGTCATCTATGTAGAACAACCAAGAGGCAATGATGGGACATCCCACCACCCATTTTTGGAGGCCAGTGGGAGGTCCCATGATAGCTTTGGAGGCTACTGTGGGACATCCCACCCCCCTCTCTGGAGGCCAGTGGGATGTCCCATGATAGCTTCAGAGGCTACTGTGGGACATCCCAGCCCCCTTTCTATAGACAGTGGGATGTCCCATGATAGCTTTGGAGGCTATTGTGGGACATCCCACCCCCTGCTCTGGAGACCAGTGGGATGTCCCATGATAGCTTCAGAAGCTACTGTGGGACATCCCAGCCCCCTTTCCATAGGACAATGGGATGTCCCATGATAGCTTCAGAGGCTACTGTGGGACATCCCACCCCCCTCTCTGGAGGCCAGTGGGATGTCCCATGATAGCTTCAGAAGCTACTGTGGGACATCCCAGCCCCTTTTCCATAGGACAATGGGATGTCCCATGATAGCTTCAGAGGCTACTGTGGGACATTCCACTCCCCTCTCTGGAGGCCAGTGGGATGTCCCATGATAGCTTTGGAGGCTACGATGGGACATCCCATCCTCCTCTCTGGAAGCCAGTGGGATCCCCCATGATAGCTTTGGAGGCTACTTTGGGACATCCCAACCCCCTCTATGGAGGTCAGTGAGATGTCCCATGAGAGCATCAGATGCTACCATGGAACATGCCACCCCCTTCTCTGGAGGCAAGTGGGATGTCCCATGATAGCTTTGGAGGCTACTGTGGGACATCCAACCCCCCTTTCCAGAGGTCAGTGGGATGTCCCTTGATAGCTTCAGAGACTACTGTGGGACATCCCACCCTCCTCTCTGGAGGCCAGTGGGATGTCCCATGATAGCTTTGGAGGCTACTGTGGGACATCCCACCCCTTGCTCTGGAGACCAGTGGGATGTCCCATGATAGCTTCAGAAGCTACTGTGGGACATCCCACCCCCTCTCTGGAGACCAGTGGGATGTCCCATGATAGCTTCAGAAGCTACTGTGGGACATCCCAGCCCCCTTTCCATAGGACAATGGGATGTCCCATGATAGCTTCAGAGGCTACTGTGGGACATCCCACCCCCCTCTCTGGAGGCCAGTGGGATGTCCCATGATAGCTTCAGAAGCTACTGTGGGACAGCCCAGCCCCTTTTCCATAGGACAATGGGATGTCCCATGATAGCTTCAGAGGCTACTGTGGGACATCCCACCCCCCTCTCTGGAGGCCAGTGGGATGTCCCATGATAGCTTTGGAGGCTACTATGGGATATCCCATCCTCCTCTCTGGAAGCCAGAGGGATCCCCCATGATAGCTTTGGAGGCTACTTTGGGACATCCCAACCCCCTCTGAGGAGGTCAGTGAGATGTCCCATGAGAGCATCAGATGCTACCATGGGACATGCCACCCCCTTCTCTGGAGGCAAGTGGGATGTCCCATGATAGCTTCTGATGCTACTGTGAAACATCCCAACCCCCATTCCAGGGGACAGTGGGATGTTCCATGATAGCTTTGGAGGCTACTGTGGGACATCCAACCCCCCTTTCCAGAGGTCAGTGGGATGTCCCTTGATAGCTTCAGAGACTACTGTGGGACATCCCACCCTCCTCTCTGGAGGCCAGTGGGATGTCCCATGCTAGCTTTGGAGGCTACCATGGGACATCCCAACCCCCTTTCCATAGACAGTGGGATGTCCCATGATAGCTTTGGAGGCTACTGTGGGACATCCCACCCCCCCTTCCATAGGCTGGTGGGATGTCCCATGATAGCTTCAGAGGCTACTGTGGGACATCCCACCCCCCTTCCAGATGCCAGTGGGATGTCCCATGATAGCTTCAGAGGCTACTGTGGGACATCCCATCCCCCTTCCAGATGCCAGTGGGATGTCCCATGATAGCTTCAGTGGCTACTGTGGGACATCCCACCCTCCTCTCTGGAGGCCAGTGGGATGTCCCATGCTAGCTTTGGAGGCCACTATGGGACATCCCAACCCCCTTTCTATAGACAGTGGGATGTCCCATGATAGCTTTGGAGGCTACTGTGGGACATCTCACCCCCCTCTCTGGAGGCCAGTGGGATGTCCCATGATAGCTTTGGAGGATACTGTGGGATGTCCCACCCCCCCTTCCATAGGCCAATGGGATGTCCCATGGTAGCTTTGGAAGCTACTGTGGGACATCCCACTCCCCCCTCTGAAGGCCAGTCGGACATTCCACCCCTCTCCATAGAGGCCAGTAGGATGTCCATGTACTATATGTCAGAACACCGAAATCCCTCAACTCACCAGGGAAAAACAATCACTTGATCACAGTAATCAAATATAGATAAGGTACACAGGAGACCAGGCAGCAGAACTCACCAGAGCCCCTGGCCATTGGACACAGTGACACTAGGAGAGTTGTCAGTCAGTGATCACCACATCAACACTTGCTTAATGTCACCATATCCCCTCCTCATTGCTGGAGGCTCCTTTATCTGTAGGTGTGGCCTCTAAGCTTCACCTCAAATGTCCATTGACCTAACTCTCTGCAGCCCAAACTCTTCAAACAAGCATACAGTATTTTGAGTAGATGCATCTTCCCTGTAGAATGTCAATCAGTAGAAAATTCATTGGTAGATCAAGTGAGCAGCAATATTGCAGTGTGGCCACAGGAGGTAACAAAATAACAGTCAAGCAGACAAATGCTCTTGCATTCAAAATGACAGAGAACTGAGAGATTTGATTCACTCACTGCTCACCCTATCACGGAAAAACAAACATGTATTTCTAAAGAAAATACTGAGGAGACTAATAATCTAAGTAATCCTCAGGAAATTCGTCCTCATACTGTGCAGCACTACCTCTGTCAACCCATTGCTGTGCTGTAGGCTGGGCTGGGGGGTAGTAGTCAGAGATATATGGAGCATCACGGTAAACATGATGGTCAGGGCGAGATGGTATGCGATACGTCTGACGGGACAGAGGGAAACGCCCCGAACCGCGGCGGGCAGGCGGTAATACCTATAGAGAAGCTAAACAAAATGTGACAATGAAGGATCAAGCCACAAACATTGTAGGGAATATCGGAGGGGCCAGGAACATGATAGTTGGCGCGGTCATAACGAGGGTCCTGTGGGACATCCTATTGGTCTCCTTCAAGAAGCAGAATGCCTGGGTTACTCACCTCATAACGCCAAGATGGTGGAAACTGCTGAGAAGGGCCAGGGTCCCGTGGGTGCGAACAGCTTGGGACAGCATCACGATGCAGATCCTGTGCAGTCCTCCATTAGTCTTTTAATCAACTGGTATGTCCGGACCTCACCCCATAGCGCCGAGCCGGCAAGGGGCGCTCAGATCGACCGGACTCTCGAGTGTTCTCGTGGCTTGTGTGTGCTGGTGGGTCACGAAGTGCATCCTGTGCATGTCGCCTGTTAGTTTCGACCAAAATGCAGCAGGGTAAATCACTACACCGCGGTCGCCAGCAATGGGGCATGCATCCCTGCCTTCGTCATGCAGGGGCATTTGGTGGTCAGAGCGTGAAGCCTTGGGGAGCATTAGTGGACACCAGAGGTTGAGTGGATTGACTCACCTCACGAGGAACTGTGTCATTATCCGTCACCTCCACACGAGGCCGCTTGCGCGATGGAAATGGGATTCCGCTCTGTGCATGATGTGCCGCCATACCTGGATCCTCTTCTTCGTGGGACTTCTGCCACTCAGGATCGTCAGACACCTTGCGCAAAACCGTGCCATCAGGAGCCTTGACCAGTGCGATCTCTCCCTTTAATGGGTGTACATCCCTTATGCTGATGACATCTGCAAAAACGGTCAGCGATGAGTTAGACAAAAAATGTACACAATACCTTCATTCCAGGGTTTGATTTTGACCTCTGGCACACCATCCAGACGATCATTTTTCTCGTCATCGTCGTCATCAGATTGTCCATCGTACATCAAGCCTAGCTTTCTCCACAGATAAGGTACCACAAGTTGGCGGAGAGTGTCAGCTTTGAGTTTCTTGTACTCAAAACCAGGGCCCGGTGGAGGCACCCCAAGTGGCCAGTTGATTATGATGAGAGAGTTCCTCCTAACGAACTCAAGAAGCTGCTGCCAAATGATTTTCTGGGGATCACCAACTTCGACCCCACGGGTCGCTTATGGGAAGACACTTAGAAGAGAATATACGGAATACCAGAAATACGTACTGCGTAGATCTTGGAGCGCCGTTATCAACTTCTCCTTCATCATAGATCCAAATACCTGGCAGTTGCGATCTCTTGGTATCTCCTTCATTCGACAACGCAACTCCAATGCCAGAGCTGAACTGGCAGAAGCACTCGTCCTTAATAACCCAGCCTCAGTACCATTACCATCCCTGAGACACCTAATTGCAATGAGTCTGAGTAAGATATGTGTAACATCACTTACTTAAATATTGCGGTGTACTTGTCCATAAGTCCCCGAACATCAATGGCACGATCATTGATGTACTTTCGTATGATATCGGAACCACCAAATATGCCAGAGGTCTGGCGTCCTGCAGGGTCTTGTCCAACATACATCACAACTCCAGCAATTTCAATGTCTTCAAGAGTCGACCACGCTTCAGCCTGCTCGACGGTAAGATCTGCCACCCACCCACCCACTTACAACCACTTACCAATCCGGTGTGAGTCAAAGTGTGGAAAGGCAGTGGGAACCAACCAAAACCAACACAAAAGACAAAAGTAGAGCGAGTGGTGGTGTGCCTCCGTGGAACCTGGAGTGCAGAAAACCTAAATGGGGGGGAGTTTCAATGGCAGGTGCTCCTAGCGCAAGTCGTCGACGAGTTACGCAGGAGTAGATGAATGGATGATGTCTGAGGAGGGGATGCTGAACAGAGCAGGGGTGTTCAGCTGAAAGGACTTGGGAGTAAATGGATTTCGATAGGATGTGCTCAAGAGGTTGCTGACTAAGCACTGATGATACTGCTGATGATGAATAGAGGTAGATAGACCCTTGATGGAGCCTCAACTACCAATGATATAAATGAAGACAGATAGACTCTTCCGAATGAGCCTCAACTGTCGACGACGAGATATGCTGAGCTGAGCTGACTTCTGGATTGCTTCTTGATTGATTGATTGTGGGTAGCTAAGTACATGGGGGTTTATATACTGAGGGGGGAGCACTGCTTGTGACAAACAAGGCACAAACACTTGGTAAGTAATGAGTAAGGACTGAGTAATCATGATGAGTAAGCGAGAAATGATAAGTAAGCAAGCAAAGAAGATTGGTAAGTATTGGCAATGAACGAGTCAAGGATAGTCAAAAGATCACAAAATGAGTCAAATAGAATCAGAAACTGAGTAAGCGCACTGATACCACATTAGGGGGTGGCGATGCAAGTTAGATCTCAGCGGAGACATCTCTAGATCCAAAGACGGCATGACAGATGGACGGTGTTTCCAGATAGGGAAGTATTAATTCCAGAATTGAAGGGCATGAGTCAGGCGTCAAAGGGGGCTAGGGCGTTGGGGGTCTGTGGGGCAATGAGAGCATACGCGATCACGTCTCCCACCCTTCCATCCTCTCAGCGAAGTTAACAAAAACTTCATGGACAGGGTTCTGATGGAGGAGGAGGAGAAGGGGGGACGTCTTCTGCTGGATCTTGCAGTAAGAAGGCAAGATGCATGTCATACTCGTCATGAATGCGATCAGGGAGGCTGGAGGACAGTAGATTATACTGCAGCTGTCGCAATGCGGGAAGAATGATGGATGAGACTGGAATAAAGACGGTGCAGGGAGCAGGGAGGAACGATCCATATGCTTCGTCAACCGGGGAGACTGAAACGACCACATAAGACCTTTCTAACCGAGTGACAGACCTGAGGCGACCAAAGAACGTCCTTCTGGAAGTCATACTGACAAGGAGAACACGCTGACCAAGCTGCATGGGATGAGACAGGGCTGACAATGACGGGATGAACCAGGGGGCTTCAGGACGGAAGCTGGTGGGAATGCCTGGCAGATATACGTAGCCACTGTCTCTGGCAAATGAGACAAGTGAGATGATCGACGAAGAGGTGGCCATGATTGATGGACTTAGCGAAATGAGCGTCTGATGGATGGAGTGCTGTAGAAACGTGCAGGGTGCGAGGATCCTCTCCAAATTTGGAAGGAAGAATCGTGGGGCTGAGCACTTTAAGCGAGCATGGGAACGGAGTCGATATCTTTGGAAATGGTGGAGATACGACGAAAACCGGAATGCCGTACATGGGCGCTAAAAACCTTTAATGCACGCTTAACTCGCTTCCTCTTTTCTCTTTAGCACTGATGACTCGTTCTTGTGCGAAGGATGACTGTTCACGTCCAACAGTCTTTCTACGCATGAGGCCTTTAGTCTTCATCTGCATGCTTGGGCATTGCGCGCAACTCGTCAACGAGTTAGGCAGAGCCAGCTGTAACCATGTCCACAACACCTTTGGTGTGTGACACCGGAGAACTGCGTCTTCGCGTTGTGGACTCTGACTGCGATGGACTTGACTGATTTGTTAGCGGGCACTGCTGAGGAGCTCTCGCTCCATTCATAAACGGCCTTCAACTTCTCCTTTCTTGCCACGGTGTCGTCTTTGGGGATATCTTTCATGAGTTGATTGTACTCTGCCGTAATGATATTGTTGACCATGTTTCGGTCAGCTGGGAAGAATGTTATAAAAGAGTATGTGACAAGGGCATGCATACCGCCATCAGGTTTCGGTTGGGTGGCCCAATACCACGAGCGGAAGAGGTTGGCCTCGTTGAGCTTCGTGTGAGATGGTTTGACACTGAGCCCAGCAGCGACAAGGATGTCACGAGGAGACTTGCCGTGTCGACGTCCAAGTTCTTCTGCTTTTGCCTTGACTTCGGTCGCGAAGTCACGTATCTCATCGAGAGCGGCATGGGACAAGTTCCCAGTCTTCCTAAATTTCGCGTTCCGGGCGTGTTCATGATCATCCTGACTCACTATATCACTGTCGTCAACATCCATAGCCCTACTTTTGCCCTTGCTTTTAGGTTTGTGTTCCACACGGCGACCAGGACGACGTGGGGGAAACTCATCCTCAGCGTCGGAACTGGAGTCTTCAGCTGGTGGCGAAGATGGAGGAAGTGATGATTCAGAATCATCCTGATCTACTATGAACATGTCAATATCGGAAGAGAATGCATTGCAGTGCGACAAAAGACACATCAAAGGATAACAAAGTGTCTAGAAAAGAAGTGAAAATGACACAGGACACTTGGCGACTCTCATGAGGATCCAAAGTGCCTAGCTTTAGACCATTGGGCACCGAACCCACAGTCAGATGAGAGAAGGGGGGGGCACCAAACCCCGGAGTCAAGGATATAACAACGCAACATCTACAGAACTGTGAGAGAACGAGAAAAATATTCAAAAAAAAACGAACCTTCATCGTCTGGAAGTTGACTAGCCCCATCATCAGGACATTGACTGCCCTCGTCAGCAGGAACGTTGACCTCAACCTCCTCAGCCTCAGCCTCAGCCTCACCAGTATCCTCCTCCATCGGAGCGCCCTCGACCTGGTCTTCCTGCAAGATCGGGGTAGTAGAATTTTGGGAGGACACAGAAACACTAGGAGTGAGTGATCTCCTCCTGTCATGGAGACCGAACATATGTTCTTCCCATCCTTCAGGCGGTTGCACCGCGTGCCGGGGCTTGGGCTTGTCTTTTTTGATCTGTGAAGGCAGGGGTCAGATGGGATCGACGGTGACAAGATAACTTACCTCTGGTGGAGGAGCCATCTTGGTGGTGGGGATTTTGCGGTTTCGAAGAACCCGGGTGTGCAAATCCATAGAGTCGTCCGCGACTTGGTCAACACTTTTCGGCGCGCGAGGCATGTCAAGAACGATGGGGGAGGAGGGGAAAAGCGGTCAGATGAGGTATTTAAGTAAAGCCATGCCTTACCTGACATAAAAAAACCCATGGAGTTATTCGGTAAAATGGCGGCTTGTTGCGATGGAATAATGACGCTTGCGGTTATTACATGAGTAGCGAGTGGAACAAAAGGAAAATATCAGAAAAGAAGATTGGTGTCATGCCGTATCGTGATAAGTACCAGGTGGAACGAACCATAAGGAATATGCAATAATCAATACAGAGAGAGTACGTACCACTTCGTAATAACATACGCATGCAATGGTAGTGAACAGAGACTTGAACAATTCGGACTCTGTTCGCAGCGGGTCTCGTGCATGCGATCGAAAACGAACCTGCACAACAAACCCTTGAAGGACCAAACCCCCCCCCCCAAGAACGAACCTGTGGTGAATGCCGAGACAGGGGAAGGAGCTGAATGGAAGATGTAATAACGAAAACGGAGGAAATACATCGCTAATAAGCGGAGACTCGAACCCCTGAAGGCCCAAAACTGGAGGGAACACGTACCACTTGGTAATGGAATACTGTGTGCAACGGTGGTAAACGGAGAGCCTCGGAAGATGAGCTCTGTTCGTGTGGGTTTCATGCGTGCGATCGACATCGAAACATCAGTAAATGCCGGAACAGCAAGAGAACAGTAAGGAAGAAGCAATAACCAAGACAGAAGGAATACGTACCACTTAGTAATATGATACACGTGCGACGACGGTGAACGGAAAGGCTCGGACGATGCCATGACTCTGTTCCCGAGGGTCTCGTAGACGCAATCGACGAGAACCTTCGAAGGCTCCAAACCCCCAAGGGCGCCAAGCCCTCAACTCTTGTGGACAACCGCGCCAAACGGTAGGGGCGAGAACGGATGCAGGTCAGTAACAACACGTACATGATGAAAGGGTCCCGATCTTGAAACCTTTGTATTTGCGATATCTCCACTTACCTGCACCAGGTAGAAAATCCGTTAGTAGTCGTGTTGTTGGTTACACTTGAGCCAAATAAAAAATAAAAAAGCAAAGCTTTATACAAAACAGGTATGTTTACAGGGTCACCGTGAAAAATACTCCGGTCGAAGTATGCCAACACTCGTCCGCCAGGGACGGATCACTTGGTTCCATGTCCGGATGTCCGCGGACGAGAACAGTGGCGGAGTCAGGGGTGTCGGCGGACGTCAGATGTATTGATACGGGGGGAGTGGGGACCTCCACGCCGATGGGGGAAAAGGGGAGGAAAGGGACCGCAGCGGTGCCCTCCTGACAGGATGACGACGTTGAGGGAGCCGAACTCGACGGAAATGATGGTGCTATGGGAGATGATTACTGTCAAGGAACAAAAGTCTTGGAAAAGCGCCCACCTTCACGCTGGGATCTCGAAAGTAAGATGTCAGCAAGGGTGGCAGCATCGACTGCGCTCAATTCGAGATGCGAAACAATAGTGATTAGAGCGCCTGCATAACCCTTGAACGTTAGCTATCAGACAGTGGTTAGAAAATCACGCACTTAGGTTGATGGCGCTTATGCTTCGCCCATTATCGAGTGAGGGTGGCTGGCACATAGTGAGACGAGGAATGGAAGGGAGAGGGAAAGAAACACAGACAATATTGTAAGTCGATAGGCGGATCTCCAACAGAAGGTTCTTCTTCCCCATTTGTTAGCAGCCATGGAATAACACGTAGGATCCGCCTCGGTGAATCCTGCATGCACGGTCTGTAGGAATGTTGTAATTGCACTCTCGTTAAACGGATCATTGTACTGCCCCAGGTAAAGAATATAACTAACGGAATAGATGCAAAGGCTAAACACTTACTCGTTCGCGGCTCACCATGACGGAAGCGGAGACAACACTAGGAAGGACGGGAAGACTTAATTAGCATCCCTACACAGGAGTAATCGGGGATCAGGAACTGAGGAAACAAGCGAGCCTCAAACTCACCAGCTTGTAAAATGAACGGAATATCCTCGGGAAACGAAAAGGTAGAGTTTAGGGTATATCCATACCAAGATGACTTTCGAAGGCTCCAAGCCTTTGAGAGCTGCGAAGGGCACCAAGCCCCTGGCCCTTGGTAGGGGACGCACCAAACGTTCCCCTGGCGTAATAGATGTCGAAGAGAACGTACCGTTGACCATGAAAGTAAGAAAGCGAACAAGATAAACCTGATTAGCGTCTCCACACAAAGGCGGTTGGAGATCAGCGAAGGAAGGGAGACGCAAGCCTCGAACTCACCGGCGGGCAAATTGAAAAGACTCTAGTATCGGAAGGAGAAGATGGAACTGGGGGTAGCCACGGCAAACCATCGGCCTTAATAGATAACGGAGAGAATGCTGCGTTAACCAGGAAAGTAAGAAAGCGAGCAAGAGAAACCCGATTAGCGTCCCTATACAAAGACGATCGGAGATCAGCGAAGGAAGGGGGAGACGCAAGCCTCGAACTCACCAGCGGGAAAAGTGAACGGAGTCTTGTCTCAGATGGACAAGGCGGAGCTGGGGGTAGCCACGGAAAACCATCGGCCTTGATAGATAACGGAGAGAACACTGCCTTAACCAGGAAAGTAAGAAAGTGAGCAAGAGAAACCCGATTAGCGTCCCTATACAAAGACGATTGGAGATCAGCTAAGGAAGGGAGACGCAAACCTTGAACTCACCAGCGGGCAAAGTGAACGAAGTCTTGTCTCAGAAGAAGGCGGAGATGGAGGCAGCCAAGGAGAAATGTCGGCCTTAACAGGTGACGGAGAGAATGTAGCATTGATCAGGAAGTTTGAGAAAGCGAAGAGAAACTTGATTAACGTCTAGGGGAGACGCAAGCCTCGAACTCACCAGCGGGTAACGTGAACAGCTGAGTCTCCTTTGGGAAGTAAAAGATGGACTCCAGGGTAGCCAAGGAAAGCTGGCAGTCTTCAACGCCCCGAGTTGCGCTATACGAAGTAGCGCCTCCATGAGATGGAGTCTCGTCCGCGCGACCGACAGCCAATCCATACCAAGACGACTCTCGAAGGCTCCAAGCCTTCGAGAGCCGTCAAGGGCACCAAGCCCCTGACGCTTGGTAGGGGACGCACCAAGCGTTCCCCTGGCGAAGGATTAACGACGAGAGTGGAGAGTGGAGAGTGGAAAGTGGAGAAGGGAAACAAGTGTGCGAACGTGTCAACATTGTGTATGTTTGGTTACTAAGTACACACCTATGACAATTAATTTGTCGGTATTTCCTCCGGGACTCTGGTTTGAATTGAACGCGGGGGCATTACAACATATGTTATATATTAGGTTAAGGCACCAATTAGCCCGCCCCGCATGCGTAACCTGACTGCATACCGGCGGCATCGCAACGTTGCCCACGGCACCGCCACCACCAAATAGTCCGCGCGCACCGCCAGCAAATTTCTCGTGCTAAGTCAGCTCTGACTTAATGCGGTAATGATCACGTGCTCACTGCACTTGTCGCACTTCTTTTGCAAGCCCTTCAAACGATCCACGCGTCTTAATCCACGACCGCCTTCACGCTATTGCCTCAGGTAAGTTTCTTCTTTATTCCTCTTTCTTTTTATCAATTCGTGTCGCGGAGAGGAACGTTTGGCAGCGTTCCTCCGCCAGGATTCGAAGGGTTTGGTGCCCTTCGAGCGCTGAGATAGGTTTGGTGCCTATCTCAGTAAACTTGGCGTGCTCGTGGTACCAGTCGCGCGGACGAGACTCCATTTCGTGGAGGCGCTACCTTGCATAGCGCAACTCGGGGCGTTGAAGACTGTGTGCCTGGCATCTGTGCATGAAATCTTCACCGGGTGCAAGGTTCTATATACCGTGTAGGTGCGTGATCCACTTTTTTTTCTCATTTATCTCCCCCTTGACGGTCTCACAGATATCAGCAACGCTAGTGTTGTCGGAGGAACGTTGGATGATGTGACTCCATGTCGTGGGCTGGTACTCCGACTCGGTGCCAGGGCGCGCTTCAACAATTCTACTATAGCCGTATTGCTTTATTTAACTCCTCCCCCCTTCGAATGCCTCTTATCTCCTGGGTACGTTTTTATTGACCCTGTGGTGGAATCCGTACTAAGACGCTACATATTTCAGTTCTTATTTCATTTATAGGATCGATATGCCTCAAGAACGCGCTCAACAGGTCATAGCAGCAACCCAACCAGGGCGATGGTGCGCTCTATTATTTAACCTAATGTGGCTCATAACCAATGCATTCTCTTTCAGGGAATTATGGTGCCTTCGACGCACGCGTTCTCGCGAAATATAACGACCACTGGATCACCTCTCCTAATGCCGACTTCGTTCCCGAACCGTTTCTCTTCGAGGGGAAGACAATCACAGCTCTGCCGCGACGGCCGATTCGGCCACATCGACTGTTTCCAGTGGCCTCAACTATATGCCGAGCGTTATATGTGGGCCGGATGTATCCCTCGACATGCAGTCTATCGGGACGACCCGACGTGGTCTTGGATGTGGTGGAACATCAGGAATGTGCCGGAAGACTTCGCCTTGGAGAGAGGATCGGCGTTCAGGGTTGGTAGGGTTCATCCGGACAAGTGGAAGCATCTAGAGATCTTGTATAAACGACTAGAAGAACGGGCGAAGAACTGGCCACCAAAGAACCCTGACGACGAGGGACCTCTCCGGGTGCACATATGGATTAGGCAATGTCGAAGGTCTCTCATGCGTCTGAAGGTATGATATCTCGTTGTCTGATATTTCAATAGTTGACAATTCCATAGCAACTCCCATTCACCTTCCGTGATACGGTGGTCCTAGTCGCGCTCTTCCAACGTCTTTGTCTGGATATTTACGCTATGGTAGACTCCCTTGAGATAAAAATTACCCCCCCTTCTGGCCCATTTTTTAATGCAAAACAGCGTTGGATGGGTGCATTTACCACGGATCCTGATGTCTGCGAGCGACTTTTTGAAGCACGCATCCCCGTATGGCTAGTCTGGAAGCCGGAGTTAGTGCCAAAGGATATGAAGATACATCGCGAGGTCGACATTACACGCCCGGAAGGCATTATCACTACCCCAGATGAATTCGAGGTCGGCCAAATGCTCAAGTGGAACGCTAGGTGGTATTACCCTGGCGATCCTATGCATGTCCACACCCGCGAAGCTCCAGTAGTGGGCCTTGAGCAATTTGCGGCGCCCTGGCCAGAACCAAGTCCCGCGGCGTCGACTCCCACAACCTCCGGCTCAATGGCCTTGAATACCTGCGAGTTCCAGCACGCCCGGCTCCGCCTCGGGAGTTGTCAGAACGGATAGGGCTAAACATCGCAGCGGTCCTTGTGGGTGTTTCGTTACTGATCGAGATCTTTACTGCTTACAACTATCTGCTCAGATAATTCTGCAGGTTCGAAGAAGGCCAAGACTTCCACCGCTCCGAACGTCGACTTGCCGCAGGATTTTGATGATCCTGCCTTCCCCGCTCACATTTACTCGTGGCACACTGCGCTTACTGACGTCAACAAGGACCCCAAGAGAATTCGTGCCAGTGTGCCCAAAATCGCGTATTTTTTCCCTCACCCCGCGCTATTTATGAGAGGCGAGTCCTCGGAGCGGAGGCAGAGGTACCTCCGGAATTGGTTGGTGGCCCGAGCAGGTTGGATCACGCGACTCGCTGCTTCGGATGCGTCCCCCGTCATTCCCCGTTTGTGGCGCGATTATCTTAACACGATTCCCTGACCGCATTTCGATCAGTTTTTCTGGGAACCAAATACGTGAAGCTGCTGATATCTTTGGTCCGGAGTTCGTGAAGGTTCAGCATGATGTACCTGAGTCATGTGCAGTTCCGCGACATTACAATTGGTCTCGCAGACCTCGCTACCATCGACTCGGCAACAAAGGGCAAGATTCTCTGGGACCTGTACGAGCATAATTTCCGCTTCGAGCTGGTTGCCTTGGACCGTCTGCTGGTGCCCGCCCTCTGGTCGAATGTGGAATCTGAGCGGCTGGACCAAGTCCGTCAGGTAAGTTTTTGCCTTGCACCTCAAAAGAATCCATTTACTAAATTTTTATGCAGATCTTCCCGGGAGATTCGGAGCTTACCATGTTCGCCGAACCCTTCCCGGTTAAGGATCAAGGTCTGGCCTCACTAGAACCCCAAACGAAGCTGGAATATGTCGAGAGGTTCCGGATGCTGCTCGCTTCGTGGCCAGGGTTTCCGCCGGATTTGGGAACCTCACTTCCATCGTCAGCCTCACCGGCGCGTGTTTGGGCAGTGGAAAAACGGCTTGCGTTATTTTACGTGCAGTCATTCTTCGATAACTTCGGTCGTTTGCCTATCGTCCTCCGTCTTATTCCGAAAAATCCTCGCAGTATTTACGGCTTGGGCGATAACCTGCTTAATCCCATCATCATCCGCATTATCATCTGCATCGTCGTCCGCACTTCCCCCCCGTCCCCCACAAGCATAATTACGTGGCTATGTACTTGTAGTTACCGTAAAATCTGCATCCATTTCACCCCTCGTCTGTGTCATTGTTCTCTGCCTATCGTGTATCAAAAGGTCAGCTTTCATCTATCACTGCCAGCTAACCGGACGTGCTCGTGGTGGCTTGGTGTTGACGACCAGCGGACTAGAATTAGGTGTTCTGGTCACAGTCCTCCAACTTGGTGTTGCTGGATTGTCGTCTCTCCCTGGCTAGAGAACTGATCAACATTCCAGATGTCATTTCGTCGCCCAAGGAAGTTTTTGAATCACCGTTCCTCGATTCCCGTGACCTCCGACTCGCGTTCCTCTGGGAGTCATCCTCCTCCCGTACCAGTCTCCGACTTGCATTCCCCTGGAGGTCAAGCAGTACTTGTTGACCATGACCGGGTTGAGCCGCCGCGCCGCTGCGCCGGGCACAGCCAATTTTTACCTTCCCATTGAACGTCTGGTCACTTTGCCTGGGCGTCGCAGTTTCACGCAGCCGCCTCAGGGGACTTCAGCCCCCCGCACTGCTTCTGCTACGAACTCCCCTCCCCTCACGGGAGCTTGCCTCCCATCTGAGGACGAGCTCGCCCCTGCCCATTTGGATTGTCTAACGGAGGGGCTACATGTCAGTCACGATGACTTTTTTGCCCCGCCATCCTCGCCGTCCCGCAATGCTCACAAGAAAATGAGACAGTGGCAGCGGTGGTCATCTGAAACCATCCCCTCACTTATCGAGCCCTATCTTGCATATCGACGGCTCTCTAGAAACTTCCGGCACCGCGTTGACTATGAGCGCCCAGAGTGTAGTTGCGTCTCTCGACGATTGAAGGTTCTCTGTGTTAGTTTCAATGGTAAGATTTTATTGCATGTTTTCCTCTCTACTTAGACATATGGCTTGTGCCAGGTTTGCAAGTGGTTGATCTCGCCGTCTGTCCATGTGCGCCGGCAGCACTTCAGCTCCTGCAGATGGGGTACTTTCCATCTGCACCACTGGGGCCAACCCTTGCTGTCAGTTTACAGCTTCTGAGTCTGGTCAGGCAGGTCTTTATGCGCATGCCCCCAAACATTTCTGCATGGTGCGAGTCCCTTGAAGCACATCTTGCTAGCATGGGCTACAAGGTAGACACAAAGGTTTGTGTCTGAATTCTGTCCCATTGATTATATTATCTGTATCCACTGTTTTCGTTTATGTTGTGATTATGAGACTACGGTTTTGTGTATGTCTAACCTATTGGGACTTTGTTGTTTGTGTCTAATGAATGATTGCACTGTGGTTGTATGAATGTGCACATGTCTGTAGATCTGATCTTGTGTTGTGTTTATCAAGTCAATGCATGCCTTTAACTATTTCCATCCATATCTATTAATGATGTTTGCTAATGATACTTACAGGAAGGTATACGTCGAAGGTTTAGTAATGCATACCACTGGTATTGCATCCTGGAAATCTCAGTTGATGAATATGTTCAACAACACTTGGAAAGTGCTGCAACCCCACCAGCAGACATCCTCCCTGCAGTTCCATCATCCTCTCACCACCCTCCAGATGTCTCAAGCTCAAGGACATGGCCTTCAGAATACCTACGAAAGCGTTGTCCATTATGCTTTGGTAGTCGCAACTGGAAAAATAATAATAGGTATGTTTCTTGGTGCATATACATAATCCTATGTTACTAAATAGTCTTGGGTCCTAGCTCCTCTGATCCTGATGCAATTGTTTGCATTGATGCTTGCTTTACCCAGAAACGTAGAAGAAGTCAACAGGATGACCCAGTAAACCCTACAGGTTCAGTTTTTCTGTCACAAGAAGACATTGATACTATGGAATGTGAGGTTGAAGGTTTGAGAAGGACAAAGGCATCAATGCAAAAGAGGAGTGGTCAGTCTTCTAAGAAGAATTGTGGAGATGAGGATAGGTTTGAGCAGGGTATGAGGATACCACCATCAGTCCTCAAGGGTTGTAATGAATCCTTCACTGCAGCTGATGAGAGACGTCAGAAAGTGAGCTTAGTCATTTAACCTGTCTGCAATATTCTGATGGTGGTATAGGCAAGTACCCAATTCTTTTCAGATACTGGAGTTATGGCCCTACTCTGTCGTCATGATCGTGTTATTCACCTTGCCAACATGACTTCAGCAGGGGAGAAGCAACACTATGCACTTGCCCTCATCAAATCATTATTCAGTCACCTCCCTGATGATTTTCACATTGGGCTGTTATATGACATAGGCTGTCAGCTTGAACAGAGCTGCAGAAAGTGGGGCTACCTTGGGCCATTTCTACCCCGAATTTCTTTTGCTATATCAGTCTTTCATGCCTTTGGTCATCAATGGGCTTGCCAGCTCATCTATCACCCTCGGAAACGAGAAGGGTTTGGGCTTTCTGATGGAGAGGGTTGTGAGCGATTTTGGAGTTCAATTAAGCCACTAATACCATCTCTGCGAGTTTCTGGGGTATGCAATTAGTTGTGTCACAAAATGCAGGCTAATATTTTATTCAGTATCATCAACGCCTCTTTGTTATTGACTCCCAGGTGCGCTATCTTGACATGAAGAGTCTTACTGGTGTTGGCCAGTGGCTTTTGCGGCGCTGGAACCACTGTCAAGAAAAAAAGACTTCTGCAAAAAAGGGTCTAAGAAAATCTGGAATCAATATTCAGACACTTCAAGCTGAATGGGAGGCTCAGGTTTCAGTACAAACCAAGCCAGCATCTCGTAAGCCTCCTGTATAAGTGATTCCTCTTGCTGTGAGCTGACAGTAATTTAAGGGCACTCTGCAAAAGCCACAGAAAATTTTATAATGCAAATGATGGCAACTCAGAAATCACTGGAAACTTATGAAGCTAGACTAGATGAACTGGAGAAGGGTCTTCTCCTGAGGAGGGGCTGATATGACAAATTTAAATATACAGTTAGCAGAGTGTCACAAAAAGATTATACATTTCAAGCAAGCTTCACAAAGACAGAGGGCAAGCCTTGGAATAGATGGGCTTGCAGAGCTTTCCAGGCTCCAGAATAGTTCCTTTCTTCAGGCTGGTGGTTCTTCCTCTTCTAGATTTATAAGTTGATTGAATTCAAAGCATTCAGCTGCATATGCATGCATTGGCAATCAAGAAGCGTATCCGAGACCGATCTGTGTCAACGAAAGTTTGAATTAGAGAGACTAGAACGGTCTTACCGACAGACAGTTAGTGGTAAGTGGTGCTCTCAAGCATTTGCCTCTTGTGGTTGACTGCTTTGAAGAAAAAAAACTTCAAATCCATGTGGAAGGATCTGTCCGGCGACGAGAACCAGGAATTGTCAAGCTTTCTACCTCCTACAATAATTTGTGTTTGCAGTTGGTAGCTCTCATCCGCCAGGGGAAAGCCCCTCAAGGGGCCATAGCACCTATACTGATCCAAAGGGATGGCTTGTTCAAACTAGATGTGGATGATGATATCTGGCAGGATATTGGTCTGGAGGATGATTCTGTGGGATTGCCACCAGCTTGGTTAGCTGATGAAAGGGTGCACTTGGGGATCAGGTCACTCCTTGAGCTGAAGAGGTGTGAGGAGGAGGAAAGGAGGCTCCTGTATGAAAGAAAAACCTTGATGGAATGGCACTCAGAGGAATGGAGACGGCTGGAGAAATGCAGAGTGGATGCAGGTAAGAGAGCTGTTGTGTCATTGAATATATTAAGATAATTGAATGAAAATCAGGTGCAGATCTTGCATATGAACTGGACCACAGGGCTTCAGCACTAGCAAGTCTGAGTCTCTTGTGGCAGGAAAAAATGAGGGACTTTCCAGGAGGTGCTGATGAGAGCTGGGAGGCAAGGGTTGAAGAATGGAGGAATATGGATTGTGCACCACTCACCATGGACATGGACAGAAATGAAGAGGTGGGATGGGAGGACTTGGAATCTGAGAATGATGATGGGGATGATGAAATGCTTGATGATGACTTGCTGTGTGTTGCTGAGGAATTTGCTCTTGCAGATGAATATCACCAACAGTTCAGTGAGATGTCATTGACAGAGTTCTCATGGGCAGATGACTGGGAATTAGATGTATTGGATATGGATCCCCCATCATCTCCAAGTAAAAGACCACGTAGATAGTGAAGCTAATCTTGTATGTCTCTGAAAAATTCATTAGATGAGTGCCCATGGCATCTGAAATATTTTAATATACCAGGAGTGTGCAGAATTGGGGGGATGGCCCCCAGTAACCTCCAAAGCTATGATGAAACATTCTACTGGCCTCAAGAAAGGGGGTGGGATGTCCCACAGTAGCCTCTGAAGCTATCATTGGACATCCCACTGGCCACTGGAAGGGGGGGGGGTGGAACATCCCACAGTAGCTTCCAAAGCTATCATGGGACATCCCATTGACCTCTGGAAGGGGGGATGGGATGTCCCACAGTAGCTTCCAAAGCTATCATGGGGCATCCCATTGGCCTATGAAAGGGGGGATGGGATGTCCCACAGTAGCTTCCAAAGCTACCATGGGACATCCCAATGGCCTATGAAAGGGGGATGGGATGTCCCACAGTAGCCTCTGAAGCTATCATGGGACATCCCATTGACCTCTGGAAGGGGGGATGGGATGTCCCACAGTAGCTTCCAAAGCTACCATGGGACATCCCATTGGCCTATGGAAGGGGGGGTGGGATGTCCCACAGTAGCCTCTGAAGCTATCATGGGACATCACACTGGCCTCTGGAAGGGGGGGTGGGATGTCCCACAGTAGCTTCCAAAGCTACCATGGGACATCCCATTGACCTATGGAAGGAGGGGTGGGATGTCCCACAGTAGCCTCTGGAGCTATCATGGGACATCCCACTGGCCTCTGGAAGGGGGGGTGGGACATCCCACAGTAGCTTCCAAAGCTACCATGGGACATCCCATTGGCCTATGGAAGGGGGATGGGACGTCCCACAGTAGCCTCTGAAGCTATCATGGGACATCCCACTGACCTCTGGAAGGGGGGGGTGGGATGTCCCACAGTAGCTTCCAAAGCTACCATGGGACATCCCAATGGCCTATGGAAGGGGGATGGGATGTCCCACCATAGCCTCTGAAGCTATCATGGGACATCCCACTGACCTATGGAAGGGGGATGGGATGTCCCACAGTAGCCTCTGAAGCTATCATGGGACATCCCACAGTAGCTTCCAAAGCTACCATGGGACATCCCATTGGCCTATGGAAGAGGGATGGGATGTCCCATAGTAGCCTCTGAAGCTATCATGGGACATCCCACTGACCTCTGGAAGGGGGGTGGGATGTCCCACAGTAGCTTCCAAAGCTACCATGGGACATCCCGATGGCCTATGGAAGGGGGATGGGATGTCCCACCATAGCCTCTGAAGCTATCATGGGACATCCCACTGACCTATGGAAGGGGGATGGGATGTCCCACAGTAGCCTCTGAAGCTATCATGGGACATCCCACTGACCTCTGGAAGGGGGGGTGGGACATCCCACAGTAGCTTCCAAAGCTACCATGGGACATCCCATTGGCCTATGGAAGAGGGATGGGATGTCCCATAGTAGCCTCTGAAGCTATCATGGGACATCCCACTGACCTCTGGAAGGGGGGTGGGATGTCCCACAGTAGCTTCCAAAGCTACCATGGGACATCCCAATGGCCTATGGAAGGGGGATGGGATGTCCCACCATAGCCTCTGAAGCTATCATGGGACATCCCACTGGCCTATGGAAGGGGGGGGGGGGGATGTCCCACAGTGGCCTCCAAAGCTATCAAGGGGCATCCCACTGTCCTGGGCATGGGGCCCCATGCCAATCAGATCATATAGCATCCTATGCCAGTGGGGCACTGACATGCTCATCCCCCACAAGAGCATCATTTTGATACTATGTATGTATGTACCTCAACTGTAAGTTGGAAACAAAAGTACTGATCTTAGTGAGGAGTGACTGTTGTAACAAACACAAACTTACAGTACTATTGGGGGGATTCTGAATCCATTAGCCTTTAGTAATTGACAGGTTCACCTTCATCCACATTGTACAATTCTGCAGATGGCATCACACAAACACACTCATTGCCCAGTAGTCTTCATATATCACTTAATATGTATAATAAGTGTTTTTTGGGAGGGTAATGTTTTCATCCATCCCCCCAGTTTGATAGGTATGCTCATTGTCTGGATGATGATCATAACAGCAATGTGTTTGTGATTGAAAGCTGACATTCCAATGTGGGTGTGAGCTGCACTTTTGCAGTTGAGGACCCCTGACACCTAAGGCAGCCATGGGACAGCCCAAAATATATTACCAAAGGGCTGGGATCATGGGACATCCCAGCTCCTGCACACTGCAAATAGCCCTGGGACATGGCCAGATGTCCCTGGGATGACCTGGTCTGAGTGGCTTTTAGCTTGGATGATTTGTAGAAAAACTTCAGCCTAAATGCTTATGAAAATTGGTTACCTGAAGTGCGAGCGACCTCCTGACCTTACTGATGTGCAGTACTCATCCTTCTTTAATTCAGCCAGCTGCTTCTTCCTCCTAGATGGTAACTTATGGCGTAGAGAACCGCACGGACGGCACCAGCTAGTTGTCGACGAATCCAAGCAGTATCGTCTCATCAAAGAAGCACATGACGACCTCGGACACAAGGGAGTCTTCATGGTCTGCACGCGCCTTCTCCTTCGCTTCTGGTGGCCTCTTCTTGTCAAGGATGTGAAGTGGTATGTTCGCACTTGTCACGAATGCCAGATCTGCCAGACGCAAAAGCTTCATATCCCCCCCACTGTACCCATGATAGGGGGCCTGTTTCATAAAGCTCACATTGACACGATGCTGATGCCCAAAGCTGGCGGCTACCGCTACATAGTACAGGCTCGTTGCACGCTCACCTCATATCCCGAATGGCGCATGTTGCGCGCAGAAAATAGTACCGCGCTCGCGTCCTTCATCTTCGAGGATATCCTATGCCGCTGGGGTCCACTCACCGAGATTGTCACTGACAACAGTCCCGCATTCGTCCAAGCTTTAGATGCCCTAGCCACGCAATATCATATCCGTCACATCCGTATCTCTCCTTACAACTCTCAGGCTAATGGCATTGTAGAGCGCCACCACTATGATGTTCGCGAGGCTATCATGAAGAGCTGCGAGAACGATGATCGCCACTGGCACACCGTTGCGCACTCCGTCTTCTGGGCCGAGCGGGTCACCATTCTGAAGTCTACAGGTTTATCCCCTTACTTCATGGTGCACGGTGTCGAGCCACTGTTTCCATTTGATCTCGCTGAGGCTACCTTCCTCTTGCCCCTATCCTGCGATGATGCAACGCTGCTGACTACCACAGAACTGATTGCTTGGTGTGCGCGCCAGCTACAGAAGCATCAGGATGACCTAGACCAGGTCCGCGGCAATGTCCTCCGCGCACGCTTCCAGTCTATCCAGCAGTTCAAAGCCGCCTTTCAGAATCGCATTAAAGACCATAACTTCGCTCCCGGCACCCTCGTGCTTGTTCGCAACTCCCGCATAGAGAAAGAGCTGAACCGGAAGACAAATCCACGGTACACCGGTCCCATGGTCGTCCTTCGTTGGACCACTGGGGGCTCGTACCTGCTGGCCGAGTTGGATGGCTCCATCTCCAAACTCCGCTTCGCTGCATTCCGCTTACTTCCCTACCACCTGCGGTCTCAGACCCACGCAACTGTGACTCGCATTACTGGGCTAGATGATGAAGAACTAGACCACCTTCTTGAAGAGGCTGAGGATGACCCCACTGATGATCATGTGGAGGCTCTCTCTGCGGACAGCTGACTATCTGTCCTTTCCAGTGCCCGCAGTTTGTCCATCGTGCTATTCCCCCGTACCCTCTTCTCCCACGATACCCATACCTCTTTCCGCGGCCTCGCCCGCCTCCCCGCAGCTTCTTCTACTACACTCGTTCCTCCTCCCATGCTGACTGGGGACAGTCAGCGTCCAAAGTTCCCCACAGGGGTGACCAGCATACCACTTGATCTGCCCGATATCAGACATAGTTCGTTTCCTTTTATCTGTTTTACCCCGGGTTTCGTCCGGAGACCTCTATTCCACCCCGGGTTTTGTCCGGTGATTCTACTGATAGCTAGTCCTCGCTCAAAAAACATAAAAACCACTTACAAAAAGTCCAAAACCGTCCAGAAAAATAACAAAACACCGAATAAGTATATAGCCAAAACAATGTCTCTCCTATCTCTCTTACTAGTCTCACTGATGCCATCCTCGGCCGCCCTATACTGCGGATACTTGCAACCACCCCGCGCATTTCTTCTTCGAATGCGCAGTCAGCATGCGCCCCTTGATCCGTTTTCCTTTCAGTTTTCCTTCTGTCTCCTTCCAATTAATACCCAAAGACCGTCCCAGTTACCCAACAAACATTCCCTTTGTTCTCTCTTCAAGAAATCGTCACATCCTACCGTCAACACCACACCACGAGGACTCACCGCTGAGAGAAGTCGAAAGCTGCATGAAGAAGACAAGTCAGGTGGTACCCCGCGCACTCTACACTACCGCAGCCAGTCCAGGGCCAGTTCCTCGCCGAGCGGACAGAGGTCCTTCGCAATGCCTGGTGTCACAACTACCGGAGACGGGACAAGGCTTGATATATTCCCGCGCATAAGGTGCGGGCGGCAGCGGGAACGGAACAGGACGCAAAAGGGTGTCTACAATCTACGCGGTCTTCTACTCTATGCCAAGCTCTTCGAGGGCCTCCGTGAGCTGATCGATGCGGACCTGCAGACGCATGGTGGCTGCGTGCGAAGCTGTGGCCTCGGCCCTCACCATCGTCAGCGCTCGAGACAAAGCCGCGGCAGCCTTGCCATCCAGTCCGCCACGCACCGGTGCCTTGCCCTTCCTGCGGGTTCTGCTCTCAACCACCTCCACGATGTCGTCGTTGTCGTCGTCGTGAGCCCGCTTAGACGGACCGGCCTTAGGAGCCTTCGAGGATCGCCCTGCAGCGGGTTAGTCTCGGTCATGTTGAAACACGGTCGTCACTTACCAATTGATGTGCCGGCCTGCGCCCGCTTTCCCGCGGCCTTCGTCGACTTCTCGCATCCCTGCTTCATATGCGTGCAGCCATCGCATGTTCGACCCTCTACACCGAAACACACTGCGTTCTTCACTGAGCACCTCGCACACAGCACCTTGTGCAGAACTGACCTGGGAGGGATCACGACCTTTCGTCCTGCCTCGTCCTCGCTCTCCGCAACGGTCTGCCATGAATGCTGCAAATCTGCATGGTTACCACGACCTTGTGAGCCGCTAAGGCTCACTTACCTTGCGAGCCGGTTGTGGGACCTCCACATGAGACATTTTCACCCCTGCGCCTTCGTTGCCAACATCCACCGCGGTCTCCTCTCCCATCTGGACGTCTTGCTCTGCCTTTGCGCGTGCTTCGGCCTCCTCCGCGGTCCACTGCTCATACCAATCGTCAGCCTCCGCCAGCGCGGGAGCGTCCTCTGCATCAACCCGCACGGACACCCCGAGAGCCTTCCCTCGCTCGACCAGAGGCATCAGTACCGCCTGTTGTGGGCTCGTCAGAGTCACGCGGCCAGGTCACCATACGAACCACCTACCATCTTCTCTTCCCAGCGCCTCAACCACGTCATCTTCTCCTCCCACATGTCCTCCCGGTCGTCAGGCGCGCATTTCGCCTCAGCCACGAGCCCTGCTGACGCAGCTGCAAGCTGCTCTCTTAAGGAGGCCTTTTCAGCCTCTGCGGGATCCGGAGTAGGCGCGCGAACGAGTTGGGAAAGGCGAGGGGCACGGTTAGCAGACATGACTAGAGCGATAGAGAAGGTGATTGATGAGGGGGGAAGAATCAAGTCGATGCGAAGGTTTGAGCCGCGCATTAACAATTATATACTTAGCGGCCATGAGGCGCTTATGTCATCGGTCTGGATGCCTATATGCGGCATTCAGTGGTCTCCTCGCGTTCCTCGGCTCCACGCTTGCTTCGCTTCTATGCGGAATCGTCTGGTGTTCTCGAACCCTCAGCACCACACCATTGCCACCACCACGTGGCAAGCTATTTATGTCCTCCGTGCCACGTGACTGACCGGGGATGGTCAGCATCTAAGTCCCCCGCAGGTGTGAGGAATCTGCATTCCCTGGACGTGTAAGCCCTATCATTAACTGTTCCGTGACTACTGTTACGTCCGCTCCCCTCTCGCGTCCACCGTTGTTCACGCGCTACCTTCCCACGCCCTCGCTCCCTCTCGCGCAATGCTGTACCCGCAGCCGCTGTGCACTGGTTGTTGTTTTTCCTCGGACTCTTTCTCTTATCACGGTCTCTGTTCCCTTAGTGCTTGTAGTGTACCCTCAGCCTCTGTTTGGCCTGTCTTCTGTGTACGCGCTGTCGCGTGGCTTTCCCTTACTGTAGCCTGTCTTACTTAGGTTCCGGGTTTGCCCGGACTATAAAACCCTGTACTTAGGTACAGAATGATACCTTTTGGCACTCGGAAGGTCACCACGAGTTTCTTTTCCACTTTGTCTACGCCGCACATCTTGCATTCCGCCGCGCACGAACTACATATACCGCTCGCACCGCTCGCATTGCCAATACTACTCTGCGGACCACGCTGCGCACGTCACAAAACACTACTGCTACAAGGCGCTGGGTCTCTCCTTCTAGTCCCGACAGTCCAGAATCCCTTGGGACGAACAATTCGTTCCCTTCATTTTTTATTGTTGTTATCTAAGCCATCTAGCTCGTGTTATACAGCTACTTGGACTTTTCCTACAGCGTGCAAGGGGGTAGTGCATGAGCTAAACCTGACACCCTCATTCTGCTCTGCCCTTGCTTTGGCAGTCGTCATTCCTGCCAACACTCTGCTAGTCAGAGTTCTGTTCCTGTGTGTCAGACTTGCTTCTGAATCACTCTCTAGACCTTATATAGTGTCAGAGTTGGTTGGAATAGGCCTGGACTTGACAGTATATTCATACTCACACTTGTACAATCTCATGTTCTGTCCTCCAACAAACTTACACCATTATGAGAACTCAAGCTCAATCTCAAAGAGAGGTCACTGAGAACCTCGCTGTAGTGCTAGCTAATCCACATCAACTCCCTTCCATCATTGAACAATTCCAATCTTTCTCCACTCGATACCACTCTCACACTGAAGGCGAAAGTGCTTTGCAAGCTGGTTGCTCTGACCTCCACCCAACAACTTTCCATACTCCATCTCCTCATAACTGAGATGATAGACCTGACCCTGACCCTGATTATCCTGATGGTGATCCTGATGGCAGGGGCAGCAGTGATGGGGATGTCCCTGAAGACCACTTGTACAATCTCATGTTCTGTCCTCCAAAAAACTTACACCATTATGAGAACTTGAGCTCAATCTCAAAGAGAGGTCACTGAGAACCTCGCTGTAGTGCTAGTTAATCCACATCAACTCCTTTCCATCATTGAATAATTCCAGTCTTTCTCCACTCGATGCCACTGTCGTGCTGATGTTGAAAGTGCTTCGCAAGCTGGTCACTCTGACCTCCACCCAACAACCTTCCATACTCCATCTCCTTGTAATCGAGATGATGGACCTGATCCCAACTCTGACTATCCTGATGGCAATCCTGACGGTGGGGGCAGTGGTGATGGGGATGTCCCCAATGACCTGGCTGAGCTGCCAGAGGATCCCCTTGTAGCTCTTGCTAGAGCTGTCCATGCACTTGTGCAGTCTAGTTCATGCACTGGGGACTCTGCTCCGAAAACCAAGGTCCACAAGCCTGACACCTTTGGTGGCGCTGACCCTAAGAAACTCTGTGAGTTCCTTGTTCAATGCAAGCTGAACTTCCAAGACCACCCTTGTGCATTCCACTCTGACAGAGCAAAAGTTACCTTCACTCAATCTTACCTTAAGGGTATGGCCCTGGCTTGGTTCGAGCCAGACCTACTAAATCCTGACAACTATGACTACCTGCTCTGGATGGACAACTTCCATGAGTTCTTACAAGAGCTTACAACTAATTTCGGTCTGCAGGATACCATAGCAGATGCCATCCAACAACTCAAGAACCTTACTATGAAGGATGGCTCTTGAATTACCAAATATGCCATGGAGTTCAATCACTGGGCTTCACAGGTCAATGACTACAGTGTCAGTGCACTCTGCCACTGCTTCTATAGTGGACTTCCAGACTGCATCAAGGATGAGATCACTCATGTCAGAAAACCTTCTACCCTCATGCAACTCTGTGAACTCACTCAGACCATCGATGTGTGCTACTGGGAGCGCAAAGCAGAGGTCTCGTGCACCACCAAGTCCGCCTCTGAGAAGTTGCAGTCTTCCAACTCCAACAGTAAACCTAAATTGTTGTCCTCCTCCTCTGCTCCAAAGTCCAATGCCAAGGGCAAGGGCAAACAGAAAGATCCACCCAAGTCTGACACGCCCAAGTCCAATATTGCCCATCTTCTGGGTAAGGATGGCAAACTCACCTCTGCTGAATGACAGTGCAGGATGAAAAACAACCTCTGCTTCTTCTGTGGCAAGGCTGGCCACTCCACCAAGGACTGTCCCAAGTCCACCTCCCACACAGCCAAAGCCTGTGCAGCTATGGCTGGAACTCCACCTCCTCTGACTGCAGAGAAGGCAGAGCCAAAAAATTGGTCTGCTCCTCCAGGGAGCTTGCACAGCCTGGAGGAAGCATTGATCCCAACTGTGTGCAACTGGACATCCAACTCAATGTGTCTGCTCTTTCTAGTCCCAATTCTTTACTTCCATCTGTAACTCTTCTTGACTACTCTGTTGATACTGTGTCTGCGTTGATTGATTCTGGTTCTTCTCATTGTTTCATAGACCTGTTGATAATCAAAAAATGTGCCATTCCTGTTTCCTTTATTTCTCTGCCAATTCCACTCCACTTGTTCAATGGTAGTACAAATGATGTCATTTCTCAAGAAGTAGATCTTTCCCTCTGCTTTCCTTCTGGTGATGTCAATTCTATTTCATTTTATGTTACTCCATTGGATTCTTCATGTTTGCTGGTATTAGGACACAACTGGCTCACCTGCTTCAATCCATTGATTGACTGGGTACTGGGCAGTGTATTGTTTGAACCATCATTACAGGGAAGGCCGACACCCCAGGCACCTTTGTCACCTTCTGCTGTGACCTCCACCCCATTTGCAGCTCTGACTGCACCTCCAACAGACTCACCATGCTCTGCTCTGCTCATCTCACTCATTAATGCTGCTGCATATGTCAGAGCCTGTGCTCTCCCTGGCTCTAGACAGTTCTGCTTGCAGCTCTCTGCTGATGATGTGAAGCTTTGTGTGTCCTCCACCTCTTCTCCACCTCCTGACCTCTCCTCAGTTCCTCCTGAGTATCACAAGTTTGCCAATGTCTTTAGTAAAGACAAGGCCACAGAACTTCTGCCACACTGCTCATTCAATCTCAAGATCAACCTTGAGGAAGGAGCCTCTCTGTCCATTGGCATGATCTACTCTCTTTCTCTGCCAGAGCTTGAAGCTCTCTGCACCTTCATTGATGAGCATCTTGGCTACAGTTTCATCAAACAATCCACCTCCACTCACAGTGCCCCTGTCCTCTTTGTAAAGAACAAGGATGGTTCAAAATGGCATTCCAACTTGTTATGGTTCTTACAAGTGGCAGGTAAAGCCATTTGGTCTGACTAATGCGCCTGCAGCCTTCCAGCGATTCATCAATAGCATCTTTGCAGACATGCTCAATGTCTGAGTCATGGTATACCTTGATGACATCTTAATTTATTCACAGGATGTGGAGTCACACCACAAACATGTAAAAGAGGTACTCTGCCACCTTTGACAGCATGGTCTTTATGCCAAGCCAGAGAAGTGTGAGTTTCACTCTGACTCTGTCAAGTACCTTGGTTATGTTCTTTCTCCCTCCAGTCTCACCATGTCCACTGAGAAGGTTCAGGCAGTCTGTGACTGGCCTGAGCTGCAGAAGGTATGAGACATCCAGTCTTTCCTTGGTTTCACAAATTTCTACAGATGATTCATTAATAACTACTCTGACATTGTCGTTCCACTCACTTGCCTCATGTGAAAGGGTGCTCCTTGGAGCTTTTCCAAGGAGTGCCACTCCACTTTCCTCTGCCTGAAGGATGCCTTCAGCTCTGCTCCTGTTCTCACTCACTGGGTTCCTGACACTCCACTTACAGTTGAAACCAATGCCTCTGACTATGCCATTGCTGGTATTTTGTCAATCACCTGCTCTGATGGTGAACTCTGCCCAGTCGCTTTCTACTCTCACACCATGACCATGCCAGAACTTAACTATGATACCCATGACAAGGAGCTGTTGGCTATCTTCAAGGCTTTCTGCCATTGGTAGCATTACTTAGAAGGTTCCACCTTACCTGTCGATGTGGTGACGGACCACAAAAACCTTGAGCATTTTTCCACCTCTAAGGTTCTCACTTGTCGACAGGCCTGCTGGTCAGAGTACCTTTCACAGTTTAACCCTTCCATCTGCTTCCAACCTGGCCACTTAGGAGCCAAACCCATCGCACTTATGTGATGTTGGGACATCTACCCAAAAGGGGGGGATAGGGACTACATGCAGGTAAATCCTCACAATCTCCATGCTATGTTTACACAGGAGCAACTCACATCATCCCTCTGTACCACCACCCTCATGGCACCTGTACTCTGCACTGCCATGGTCTTCAATGTTGAGTGCTTGCACTCTGACATCATCTCTGCCCTACCATCTGACCCTGTCTCTGCCAGCCATCTTCCAACTCTGACTAAGCCTCAGTGGTGCCTGGACTCCGATGGTCTACTCTGCCTTGATGGTCACATCTTTGTCCCTGACATTGATGACCTCCACCATTGAGTGCTTCAGTTCAAGCATGATCATCCTCTAGCAGGCCATTTTGGGCAAAACCACACCCTAGAACTTGTCTGCAGGGACTATGTGTGGCCTAACCTCTGCTTTGACATGAAAGAATATGTCAGGTCTTGCACCACCTGCAGACAGAGCAAAACTCCATGCCATTGCCCTTACAGTCTGCTGAAGCAACTCCCTGTCCCAGAGAGACCTTGGAACTCCATCTCCATGGATTTCATTGAACACCTCCCCAACTCCAATGGCTACTCTGCCATCCTCATGGTAGTGGACCACCTCTCGAAACAGGCAGTGTTCATCCCCACCCACAACTCCGTCACCTCTGCCAAACTTGCTAAGCTCTTCTTAACCCATGTCTTCTCCAAGCACAGAGTCCCAGCTAATGTCACCTCTGCCAGAGGTCCTGAGTGTGTCTCACACTTCTTCTGCTCTCTAGGATAGGCCCTTGGTATGCATCTTCACTGCACTTTGGGTTACCACCCAGAAGGCAATGGCCAGACTGAGCAAACAAACCAGACCCTCAAGCAGTACCTTTGTGTTTACTGTAACTACCAACAAGCCCACTGGGCTGAGCTGTTACCTCTAGCAGAGTGCACCTTCAACAATGCACCAAGTGCAACAACTGGAGTTTCTCCCTTCTTTGCCAACAAGGGATACCATCCAAACCTGTCTGTGGTCCCTGACCAAGACTTCACCTCTCCAAGGGCTCACAACTATGTCATCAAGCTCTCCACCCTTCATGATTTCCTCTGCTCCAAAATGTCCACTGCTCAACAGCACTACCAGGGTCCAGCAGATGCTAAATGCATACCTCTGCCTGAGTTCAAGGTTGGCAAACAGGCCTACATCAAAGCCAAGTACTTCTGCTCCACTTGTCCTTCAGAAAAACTCTCCAAAAAGTACTTAGGTCCATTCACCATCTTGGCCAGGCCAGGTATGCATTCTGTCACCCTTAAGCTCCCTGACTCTGTGTGCTTGGTACATCTGGTCTTCCATGTTTCACAACTGGAAGCTGCAGTGGCTAACCCTTTCCCAAACTGACAACAACCTCTGCCTCCACCAGTGGATGTTGATGGTGACCTTGAGTATGAAGTATCAGAGATACTCAACTCTAAGGTGGACCGCTGTTGCTGCCACTGTCAACCCTTGTATCTAGTCCGCTGGGCTGGTTACAAGAACACTGACAGAGAAACCTCTTGGTTGCTTGCAACTGAGCTAGATCATGCCTCCAATATAGTTTCTGCTTTCCATGAATGCTACCCACACAAACCTGGCCTGTATCAACCTCTGCCATAATACTCCGCTCACATAATCTTCCTCCATGGGCCCACTCTGCCCTTTACCACACTACCTTAAGTACTTTAGAGTTTTCTCTGCTTATCTGTTTCACTTCTCAGAGTCACAAGGAAAATCACAAGTCTATTTCGTAGTAGTACAAAAAATATACAACAAAAAACAAAAGACAAAAGAAACAGGGAAAGAAAAAGAAAACTCCTCTACTCCTCCATTGCTTGCTCTCTGCCACCCTCCTGTTCTTCACCACCTTCCTGCTCCCCTTCGACTTCTTCCTCGATATCCCCCTCCACACCTTCATCTGCTTCCTCTTGCTGGTCCTCCACCGCCTCTGACTGAGGCCTCTTCCAACCTCCACCTGTGTGCTCGAGCTCAGCCATCCTGGCCTCTCAGACATCCTCCCTCCTCCTCATCTCCACCCACTCCACCCAGGCGCAGTACAGCCCCCACTCATTGGCTGTCTGCTCTGCTGCCACCACCATCTGCTCTGCTGCCTCTGCCATCCTCTCAAAGGCCAGTGCAGTGACCTTGTGTGCTTCAGCCTGCCTCTCCATGGCCTGCAGCTGTCACTCCTGCTCCCACTCCACCCACCGTGTGTGGACCCCCACACCCAAGGGACCCTTGAGTGGGGTCGCAGGCTCATCTCCTTCTCTGCCTACCTCCCACTCATGATCTGCCTCCTCCATCTCTGTCACTTTCTCCTTTCCCTTCCCTCATGTCCTCTTCTTCTTCTCTCCTTGGGAGCTCCCCATCCCTGCTCTCTTCTGTGAGGGTCCCACTGCCACCTCTTCTCATGTCCAACTACATGTCTTCTTCTTGTTATGACAGGGCATGCAAGCCCTGGTCTTACCTTGCCCTGGCTTGCACTGTCCCACCATCAGACTTGCTATACAGCGAGTGCAGGGGGCCCTCCTGGTCACAGTGACCACCACAGAGGCCCCAGGGACCTTCTGGGCAGTGTTGATGTCATACACTGCACCAGTTCACCTGCAGTAGAATAAGGTCAATAAAAATAAAAATAAAAATAAAATAGGTCAGCTCTGCCTGACTCACAGTACTCTGCCACTTACCTTTGTGCAGCCTTGTCCTGCCTGGCCTGAGCCCTCTGCCTCCTCCTCTGCTGCCTTCTTCTTTCGAGCCTCTTCCTCCTCCATGGCCCTCCTCTGGGCCTCCTCTTCCACTCTCTTCCTCCATTCTGCCTCCAACTGCTCCTCCTCCACCTTCCACCTCTTGGCCTCCTCATGCTTGGCCTTGTGCTCTGCCTTGTACACACACTCTCTCCACTTGGCCTCCTCTCATTGGCACACCTTCTCTGCAGACTTCTCCTGCTCAGTGTTGGTGGACCCATCTGTCAGGACAGCCAGTTCCTTGTCTGTGACTTGGGAGTAGTTGCAGACATGGCCAGGGGTTGGCTGGGGGGTTTTGCTCTGGTGCTGGAAAGACATGATGGTGGGGGATGGGATATGAAGGTTCAGTACCCTAACACATGTTTTTTAAGTGGTACTTCAAACTCCAATGGAGCTCCACCATGGCTAAACCCATTATCCTTGAGGCATCAGAATAATTTCAAATGATCAACTTGTGTTGATCTCATCCTGTATGTGTGGCCTTCAGGGGGGGGCACTGTCATGACTGTGTGTTCATCCTACATCATCACTAACTCCACACCTTTTTCTGCTGGTCATTCACTCACTCCACACCAACTCCACCCACCTTCTATCATCTATGAACCATCTCCACTCTGACTACTGTCAGACTTGTGTTGCTCTCCTACTGGACCAAGCAGACCATTCTCTGAGTGGTCATGTGACTACCTTCGGACTTCTCCCTGACAGCATGCAGTCAGGTACTCCACAGCACATGCACCACATGGTCCAGTGCCTGGACTGTTTCCTTTTCTGGATGTTCTATGTTACCCATTCATATGTCCTCTGTCTACCCTGCATTCATCGTCTAGGATGTGTTTACTTGAAAATTTCTGAGTCTCTGTATGTCAGTTCCAAATCTGGTTACTGTACCTCTGTAGTAGTATAAAAGCATGTATCATACTCTGCCATTTCCTCAGCATGAATATCAACTTAGTTCCTACTCCTTCTGTCTCTGACCTCTGTCTGTCAGAGTTACTGTAGAAATATCTGTAGGCTACCTCAGTAGTGAACAAACTACTGAGTGTATTAATGTACCTGTAGGCCACTACAGGATGTCAGTATAGTAGAATACTTGTAATATAAACAGACTTACCCTCAGTAGTGAACAAACTACTGAGGGAATACTAGTAGCAAATACTACAAGTATGTGCGCTATTTCAGCTTATGTAAGCAGCCAAAACATCGCACAGTGGTCAAGTACCACAGGGGCACTTTATGTTCCAACAGTTACCTCCAACTCTCTGTTTGTACTCTCCCTCTGAAATATGAAGGCTGAGATCGTGCAAGGGGGTAGTGCACGAGCTAAACCTGACACCCTCACTCTGCTCCACCCTTGCTTCAGCAGTCTTTGTTCCTGCCAACACTCTGCTAGTCAGAGTTCTGTTCCTGTGTGTCAGATTTGCTTCCAAACCACTCTCTAGACCTTATATAGCATTGGAGTTGGTTGGAGTAGGCCAAGACTTGACAGCCTCCATGTGGGGTCACTTCCAAGAGGGAAGAGGGAGTTGTTGCTGCAGTCAGGGTTGTGGCTGTCGAAGGACCTCCATGCCTTGCTGCTGGCGATCTGTTTCCTTGAGGGACTTCTGCCACTCTGGATCATCTGAGATCTGCTGCAAAACAGTACCATTGGTAGCTTTGACAAGCATGATCTCACCCTTCAAAGGGTCAGCATCCAAAATATCAATGACCTCTACACAGAATAACTTACTGTGCAGATCTCTCAATGCAGCCAACATCTTCTCCTTCATCATGCTTCCGAATACTCTGCAGTTGCAGTCTCTTGGAGTCTCCTTTGTATGGCAACATAGTTCCAGTGCAGAACCCACATCTCCAATGGAACCAGTGCTGGCCACCCTGGCATCCACACTGTTGCCATTCCTGAGACACCTACAACAATCCAATGAGGTCAAATGAAACATGCAAGAAATAGACTTACTTGTATACTTATTCATGAGTGACTGGACATCAATGCCATTTTCATTGATGAAGTTTCTTATTGTCTCAGAGCCTCCAAATATGCCAGAAGTTTGACATCCTGCAGGGTTCTGTCCAACATACATTACTGCTCCAACTATTTCAATATCCTTGAGATTGGACCACACCTCTGCCTGTGGAATGATGAGAATCAATGGCTGCACAGTTGCAACCACATACCAATCCAGAAAATTGTGTCTTTGCATTGTCCACTCTAGCTGCAATAGATTTGACAGATCGGTTAGTCGGTATGGCAGAGGAGCTCTCACTCCACTCATAGATGGCTTTTAACTTTTCCCTCCTTGCCACAAAGTCATCCTTGGGGATGCCTATCATGAGGTGTTGTACTCCTTCGTAATCAAATTGTTGATTGAATTTTGATTGGCTGGTCAGGACATTAGAACAGTAGATGTGAGAGGGAGGAAAGCCATACCACCATCTGGTTTGGGCTGTGTGTCCCAATACCATGAGCAGAAGAGGTTGGCCTCATTAATTTTGGTATGAGAAGCCTTAACACTAAATCCCATGGCAATGACTATGTTGCATGTAGACCACCCATGCCATTGGCCAAGTTCTTCTGCCATTGTCTTGACATCCTTTGCAAAAGCACATATTTCATCTAACACTGCAGTGGACAGATTCCCTGGCTTCTTGAGGTTTGGGAGTTGGGTGTCACAGTCACTGTGGTTTGCAGCAGCAATGTCCTTGGCATCTATAGCCCTACCTTTGCCCTTCTTCTGAAGTCTAGTATAGATTGGGCCACCTTCTTGGCAAGGATGGACAATGTCCCCTACAGGATGGGTGGAGTCATCAGACTTGTAGATGGGTGGTGAGGATGGGGGAAGCAGGGACTGGGCACAAGAAACAGTCTGAGCATTGCAAGCACATTGTCACACACCAAAGGTGGTGTGGACATGGTTACAGCTGACTCTGCCTAACTCATCAATGAGTTGCACACAGTGCCCATTCCATGCAGATGAAGAGTAAAGGCCTCATGTGTAGAAAGACTGCTGGACATGAGCAGTCATCCTTTACACAAGAATGAGTTGTCAGTGCAAAAGAGAAAAGAGGAAGTGAGTTAAGCATGCATTAAAGGTTTTTAGCCCCTGTGTATGGCATTCTGGTTTTTGTCATATCTCCACCATTTCCAAAGATATCGACTCCATTCTCACACTTGCTTAAAGTGCTCAGCCACACGATTCTGCCTTCCAAATTTGGAGAGGATCCTCACACCCTATGCATTTCTACAGCACTCCATCCATCAGATGTTCATTTTGCTAAGTCCATCAATCATGGCCCCCTCTTCATTGATCATCTCACTTGTCTCATTTGCCAGAGACAGTGGCTATGAATATCTGCCAGGCATTCCCACCAGCTTCCATCCTGAAGCCCCCTGGTTCATCCCATCATTGTCAGCCCCATCTCATCCCATGCAGCTTGGTCAGCATGTTCTCCTTGTCAGTATGACTTCCAGAAGGATGTTCTTTGGTTGCCTCAGGTCTGTCACTCAGTTAGAAAGGTCTTATGTGGTCATTTTGGTCTCCCCAGTTGATGAAGCACATTGTTAAGTATGGGTTTACCCTCAGGTGACCAGGCTTCAAGACCAGGTGACAGGGGCTAGTCCAGGTGGCCAGAGTCAAGGCTGGGAGACAGGGGCTAAGTCCAGTTGGACCAGAGTTAGGACTGGAGGTCAGGGGTTAAGTCCAGAGGACTGGACTTAAGGCGGGGAGCATGGGAACAAGGCCGGTAGTGTGGGAAACCAACTGGTCTTGGAGTGCGCACAGGGGGAAGCCAGTCCAGGGTTGGATCTACCTCCCTTGGTCTCAGCTTATGTGCTGTACCCTTATGCAAGCCAGGGAGAGGTCTAGGACAAGGGGCTGGGAATAGCTTAATGCTTGGCCTTAGCTATAGAGTAGACTCAGAGAGTAGTATGGGGTTGAGGGTAATACTAAATTGATATTCTGACTGGGTTGCTATGAAGTATGTACAGGGGTTAAATACATGAGGCCAGTCCAGAGTAATGAACATAGAGCTGGACTTGTTAATAAGCTATTAGCAAGAAGATTAGCAAGAGTGTGGACAGCCATAGGGGCTGTGCCAAGGCTAATAGTCAAAGTCTGGGTGACTGGCATAACCAGGGTCAGACACAGGATTGTACAGTAAGCAAAGTCAGACAAAAGGACAAGACTAAATATAGCACAAACAAGGAAAACAGACTGGAGTTATGTCTGGGTGACCTGGACATGGACCTGGGAGGACCAGGGTGGAACAGCACAAGGCCAGGAGGCCGGAATGGACCGGAGATAGGGGTAAAACACCAGACTTAAGTTATTCAGGCTGGAGTTGGGTTATACAGGGCCAGGGTTGTGTTTGCCAGGCCAGACCAGGACTGGAGTTGACTGGAGCTAGGGGCTAGGGGTCCAGACTGGACTGGGATTGAGTCCAAGAGTCATGGACATGACACATATGGATCATTCCCCCCTGCTCCCTGCAACATCTTTATTCCAGTCTTGTCCATCATTCTTCCTGCATTGTGACAGCTGCAGCATAGTCTACTGTTCTCCAGCCTCCCTGATCACATTCACAATGAGTATGACATGCATCTTGCCTTCTTACTGCAAGATCCAGCAGAAGATGTCCCCCCTTCTCCTCCTCCTCCATCAGAGCCCTGTCCATGAAGTTTTTGTTAACTTCACTGAGAGGATGGAAGGGAGGGAGACGTGATTGCTTATGCTCCCATTGCCCCACAGACCCCCAATGCCCTAGCCCCCTTTGATGCCTGACTCATGCCCTTCAATTCTGGAATTAATACTTCCCTATCTGGAAACACTGTCCATCTGTCATGCCATCTTTGCATCTATAGATCTCTCCACCAAGATCTGACTTGCATTGCCACCCCCTAATGTGGTATCAGTGTGCTTACTTGGTTTCTGACTCCATTTGACTCATTTTGTGATATTTTGACTGTCCTTGACTTGTTCATTGCCAATACTTGCCAATCTTCATTGCTTGCTTACTTTTCATTTCTCACTTACTCATCATGATTACTCAGTCCTTACTCATTACTTACCAAGCATTTGTGCCTTGTTTGTTACAAGCTGTGCTCCCCCCACAGTATATAAACCCCTATGTACTTAGCTACCCCCAAGCAATCCACAAGCAATCAGAAGCAATCCAGCAGTCAGTTCAGTGCATACCTTGTTGTCAACAGTTGAGGCTCATTTGGAAGAGTCTATCTGTCTTCATTCATATCATTGGTAGTTGAGGCTCTACAAAGGGGTCTATCTACCTCCATCATTTATCTGAAGCTTCCTCCATTCTTAGTCAGCAGTCTTGATTAGTCATCCCTCCACTCCTGTGTAACTTGTTGATGACTTGCACCAGGAGAGTGTTTTTACTGAAGTCCATCATTCTAGAAGTCCTTTTGGCTGAACACCTTCACTCTGTTCAGCATCCCCTGTCCAGTTGTCCCTTGCTTGTCTACTCCTGCATAACTTGTCAATGACTTGCGCTAGGAGCACCTGCCATCAAAGTTTCCCCCTCTTAGGTTTTCTGCACTCCAGGATCTGCAGAGGCAAACCACCACTTGCTCTTATTTGTCTTTTGTGTTGGATTTGTTTGGTTTATACCAACTTTCCACACTTTGACTCACAGCATGCATCATCATCATCTAGGAGTCAACATGTCAACATGAGGCAGATACATATATTGATGGTAACAGAACAGGATCACAACAATTCTTTATCTATATAACAACCAAGGGAATGATGGGCAGCAGGAAATGGTCATGAGTATCCAAAGCACCAAGCTTTGAAACACAATTGGGCACCAAGCCCACCATTGCATGACCAGAGAGGCACAAAACCATGAAATCAAAAGAAATGAGAATTATCTGAAAGAAATGTGAGAGAACAAGGGATACAAAACAGAAGAACCTACCACAGGAGTTGCTCGAGCTCTCCATCTCCTTGTCATCATTCTCATTCTCATTGTAATCAGAACCCTTGTCATTGTCATCACTACTGGGCAGCTGGTCATCCTCTTTCTCACTACCAGATGGCAGGTCATTGTTGTTCTCACTACCAGACAGCTGATCATCCTCATTCTCATTACTGGAAGGCTAGTCATCCTCATTTTCATTGTTGTCAGGATTCTTCTCTACCTCCTCCATTGCAGAGTCCTCATCACTGATTTGGTCATCCAGGCACAGGGAAGGGGAAGGGAGTATTGGGGTATTTGCAATGGAAGGATGAGGTGTCAAGGAGCGTCTTCTATCTCTCAGGCCAAACATGTGCTCTTTCCAGCCTTCAGGAGGCTGGACTGCATGCTGCAGTTTCAGTTTGCCAATCATATCCTTCAGAGTAGATTGCTGTGAGCAGAAAACAACAGAAAGTAAATTATTACTTTTGGATTTTGTGTTTGAAAACATCCAAAATAACATTGTATCTCTTCTTTCAATTTATTTCAACATGTTCTGTTATGAAAAATTGGGAAATGCTTGCAGTGCATGTTGCACTCCATCATTAGAGACAACAGCACCACCTTTTTTTACTTGTTTGGAAACTGGGGCATTTTGTGAGGATGGAATCCTTCAGTTGTGAAGAACATGAGTGTTCAAGTTGGCAACAGAGTCCCTCAAAGGCTCCAGGATATCAGCAGAGTGGGGCATGGTTGTATGGGGGTGTTGAGAAATAGGGGGATGCAAGGCAAGTATTTAAGATCAGAGCACATCAAGACAAGATGAACCACATGGGAAAAAAAATCCATCTAGAACATGTTGTCTCAGCATGCAAAGTTCTGGATATAGTGTCAGCAAGGACATATGAAACCACAAAAAGAGGACACAATGTAAGGGAGATGAAGGAAAAGCACGCAGGAAAGAAGTGGTTGTAATGCATAGCATGGATGACACACCTATTAAAATGGAAACATATGGGTGGAATTCCAATCGAAATCCAGAATGGCAGTATTCCATCTGCGCAACCCAGAAAGTGGGTTTCCTCAGGACTGAAAAACCACAAGAGTTCATCAGTATCCAGTAATAGGGAAAGGAATGGGCTTACTAGATGGAAAATGAATCATTCAAGCCCCTAAGGGCAGTCACTGATGAGAGCAGGGTCAATGGAGTCTGATAGATGCAGTCCCTTTCACACGATTGATAGCCAAATTGAGCAAATAATGTAGACCAAATGTCAGAGGTACAGTGACCTTTGGGCAAAGTTGTTGCTGAAACAAATCTCCAGGACTGAGCAACAAGGGTCATTGTCATCCATGCAATTGATCACCAGATTGACACCAAGACCACCCTTGAAGGCTCCAAGCCTTCAGGGGCTGTCAAGGGCACCAAGCCCATGACATTTAGCAGAGAGATGCTCCAAGCATTCTGCTGCTAAGTGGTAGAGCTTGAATGGTAGAAATTTACAAAGGATGGAAAGTGCCAAGTTGCAACTTGTCTCACAGTCAGGCTGCCATATGCAATATGCAGCCTGAGGATTTATACTTTGTAGTAATTAATTGGAGTGATTCATATTCATCCTCTGAAGTGCTGCCACAGAAGAGAATGGTATCACACAAGGCCAGAAACATGTTTTTTGGAAGTCATTGCTTGATCTGCTGTATGTTCACCAGTATACCATCACTGATTGGCCTGCTGGAGTTAAGGGATGCCAACCCCATCAACACCCCCTGTAAGCCTGGTTCCCACTGGCCTTCCTGACCCCAGTCCTGGTGACCAACCCAGCATTGCACTGTCTGTACCGGTCTCTGACTCCCTGGCTCACACCCCCCTGAAGGCTCCTCTTGTTTCTCTAATTAATACAGCTGCCTTTGTATGCACCTGCAAACTAGAAGGGTATGTCCAGTTCCAACTTCAGCTCTGCCCCTCAGACTCAGCTCAAGCCCAATTGGCCTTGGCTTCCTCTCCTCTGGCCTTACCCAATGTCTCAGAAGAGTACCATAACTTTGCTGATGTATTCAGCAAGGCCAAGGCCTCAGCACTCCCACCACACCAGGAGTATGACCTGAAGATAGAACTCAAGGAAGGAACAACCCTGCCTCTTGGCACCATCTACTCACTGTCCCTGGTCAAGCTGCAAGCTCTCTGGACTTTCATCAATGAGAACCTTACTACCAGATGCATTCAGCCTACCTCTTCCCCTTATGCTGCACCAGTCCTCTTTGTCAAAAAGAAGGATGGCTCCCTCCAGCTCTGTGTAGACTTCCATGGCCTCAACAAAATCACTAAGAAGGACTGCTACCCACTCCCACTCATCTCTGACCTTTTAGATTCACCAAGCTGAGCCAAGATCTATACTAAAATTGATCTTTGGCATGCCTACCATCTCATCTGGGTTGCCCCAGACAATGAATGGAAGACCACATTCTGGACTCAGTATGGTTCTTATGAGTGGTTAGTGATGCCCTTCAGCCTCACCAATGCCCCAGCTGCCTTCCAGCACTTTGTCAACACTATCTTTGCAGATATGTTGGATGTCTGTGTGGTCATCTACCTAGATGACATTTTGATCTACTCCAGAGATAAGGAGTCTCACAAACAGCATGTCCAAGAAGTCCTCCACCAGCTTCAGCTTCATGGCCTTTATGTGAAGCCAGAGAAGTGTGAGTTTCACTTGGACTCGGTCAAATACCTTGGATTCCATCTTTCCCCTCCCACCTCACGATGTCGAAGGAAAAAGGCCAGACCATCTGTGATTGGCCTGAGCCTCACAAGGTCAAAGACATTCAATCTTTCCTCAGCTTCACTAACTTCTATCACTGTTTTATCTTTAACTATTTGGACATCATCATACCATTGCCTCAGCTTACCCACAAGGGGGCTCCTTGGAACTTCTCTGAGGAATGCCACTGGTCATTCAACAACCTCAAGGCCACCTTCACCACTGCACTGGTCCTACTCATTTCATCCCTGGGGTTCCTATCACTGTCAAGACCAATGCTTTGGACCATGCCATTGCTGGTATTCTATCTATCACCTGCAGTGATGGCCAGATTCATCCAGTCACTTTCTACTCCTGGACTCTGACGGCCCCAGAGTTGAACTATGATACCCATGACAAGGAATTGCTTGCAATCTTTGAAGCATTCCAGACCTGGCACCATTACCTTGAAGGTTCGGCCTCACCAGTTGATGTTGTCACTGACCATAAGAACCTAGAGTACTTTTCTACCTCTAAGGTACTCACTCGCTGCCAAGCTTGCTGGTCTGAATTCCTTTTGCAGTTCAATATGATCATCAGGTTCAGGCCTGGTAAGCTTGGGGCTAAGCCCAACACCCTAACTAGATGATGGGATGTCTACCCCAAAGAGGGGGATAGCAGCTATGCCTGAGTGAACCCACAGAACCTGAGACCAGTCTTCACCCAAGAGCAACTAGCATTCTCCCTTCACATGACATACCTTGAGTACCTGGTCTTACAAACAGTTGCCTTAATGGATATAGAAAAATTACACAATGATATCCTGACCACACTGCTGGATGACCCAGTCTCACAAATCCACCTATCCAACATGTCTGATCCCTGGTGGTCAGTAGATGACACCAGCTTCCTTCGGCTTGATGGAAGGATCTATGTGCCAGACTCAAATGACCTTTGCCTTAGGGTCTTGTGCCTCAAGCATGACCACCCTCTGTCTGGCCACTTCAGCCAAAACTGCACACTAGAGCTCATATGGTGTGAGTATACCCGGCCTGGCCTCAGGACATTCATCAAAGACTATGTCTAGTCCTGTATGGCCTGTGCTCAGGCTAAGGTTCCCTGCCATCAGCCTTATGGCCTCCTCAAACAACTCCCGGTGCCAGGGAAACCATGGAATTCCATATCTATGGATTTCATTGACAGCTCCCAGCCTCATCCAGCTTCACAGCCATTCTTGTAGTAGTTGACTGGCTTTCCAAGCAGGCCATATTTATCCCTACCCATCACACCACCACAGCCCCAGAACTTGCCAAACTATTGCTTCTCCATGTCTTTTTGAAGCACAGAGTGCCAGCCCATGTAACCTCAGACTGAGGCTTGGAGTTTGTCTCCCACTTCTTCTGGTCACTCAGTAAGGCCTTGGATATGTGCTTACACTTCACCTTGGGTTACCACCCTGAAGGTAATGGCCAGACTGAGAGAACTAACCAGACACTGGAACAGTACCTCCGAGTCTACTGTAACTACCAACAGGACAACTGGGCCAACCTACTACCTTTGGCCGAGTTTGCTTACAACAATGCCCCTAGTGCTACTACTGGTATCTCACCATTCTTTGCCAATAAGGGCTACCACGCTAACATCTCAGTGTACCCAGAGTGCGACCTCGCTTCTGCTTGGGCTTGTGACTATGCAGTTGACTTAGACTCACTGCACCAATACCTATGGGAAGAAATGACTCTTGCTCAACAACAATACCAAGGCCCAGCTGATGCTAAACACATGCTGGCTCTGGACTTCAAGGTCAGTGACCAAGTATATGTCAAAGCCAAATACTTCCAGTCAACTCAGCCATCCAAGAAGCTCTGGGAGATGAACCTTGGACTGTACCTGGTCATGGCTCAGGCCAGTACCCACTCATTCAGACTGGGCCTGCTGGACTCAATGTGTGCAGTACACCCAGTCTTCCATGTCTCCCAACTTGAGCCAGCCATCCCTAATACCATCCCAAACCAGACTCAACCACCACCCCCACCAGTCAAATTCAACAGTGAACTAGAGTTGGAGGTAGCAGAAATCCTCGACTCTAAGGTTGACCAGTGTTGCCAGTGTTGGCTTCAGTACTTAGTCCAGTGGACTGGCTATGAGGGGACTGATGAAGAAACCACTTGGGTACTAGCTACAGAGCTGGACAATGTGTCTGAACTCATACAAGAATTCCATTCCCACTACCTGGGTAAACCCGGCCCATACCAATCAGGACTGGTCTCAACCAGCCTCAGTTTCTGTTTCTGTTTCCTATTGGTATCTAGTGTTCCTTTGATCTCTTACTTACTTTGTTTCCTTTTTCTTGTTTTCTCTTACCTTCCTATAGAAAACTGGACACTGGACATGTCACATTCACAGACAGGAATAACAAAAGCGCTATGCTATAAACACTACTTGGCCATATCCTCATCTTCCCCCTTGGCCTCCTCCTCCTTGTCTTTGCTGTGGTTCTTCAACCAGTCAGCTTCCTCACACAACTCATCAGACTTGAGCTCAGATGAGTCTGAGTCTGAAGGGGACACTGCTATCCCAAAGCTGTATGATTCATTGAGCAATGACTCAAGGGCATCAGCAATGTGGCCTGAATGTTCAACCACAGTGTCATGACTGTGCATTCATCTTGCATCATCACTAACTCCACACCTTTTTCTGCTGGTTGTTTGCTCACTCTGCACCAACTCTGCCCACCTTCTATTGTCTTTGAACCATCTCTGCTCCAACTGCTGTTGGACTTGTGTTGCTCTCCTACCAGACTGGGCAGACTGTTCTTTGAGGGGTCATGTGACTACCTTCAGACTTCTCCCTGACAGCATGCAGTCAGGTACTCCACAGCACATGCACTGCATGGTCCAGTGCCTGGACTGTTTCCTTTTCTGGATGTTCTATGTTACCTGTTCATATGTCCTCCATCTACCCTTCATTCATTGTCTAGGAAGTTTTTACTTGAAAATTTCTGGGTCTCCATATGTCAGTTCCAATTCTGGTTACTGTACCCCCATAGTAGTATAAAAGCATGTATCATACTCTGCCATTTCCTCAGTATGAATATCAACTTAGTTCCTACTCCTTCTGTCTCTGACTTCTGCCTGATGGAGTTATCTCCAACTCTCTGTCTGTACTCTCCCTCGGAAATACGAGGGCTGAGATTGTGCAAGGGGGTAGTGCATGAGCTAAACCTGACACCCTCACTCTGCTCCACCTTTGTCTCAGTGTTCTTTGTGCCTGCCACCACTCTGCTAGTCAGAGTTCTGTTCTTTTGTGTCAGACTTGCTGCCAAACCACTCTCTAGACCTTCTTTAGCATCAGAGTTGGTCGGAGTAGGCCTGGACTTGACACATGGCCTCTTGGAGTTCAAAGAGGCCTGCCAAGTTGTTGGCTATCATTCCCACAGTGTTGATCAATCATTTGCGCTTCTCTTCTAAGCCTGAAGAGTACCCCACACTGGCCTTCCTCACCCGACTCCCACTGGCCTTGGGCTCATCAATGTCCAGCACCTTGACTGACTTCAATTTTGCATGCTTCTTCTTGCTAGGCCCAGCTTCAGGTGCGTCCTTGTTGACCTTCTGCTTTTTGCCTTTGTTGACCTTTCCAACAGCCTTGGGACCAGCCTTGGTGTCCTTCCCATCCCTGGGCCACTGGCACTTGCCCTTCAAAAGGTTGCACCACATGCAGGCAACACATTTTTTATTGCTGTCCACAAGGAATTTGCAGATGACTTGAGCCTGGGCACAGTGCATGCAGCTAAAAAAAAGAATGTCAGGAGGGATATGCACAAAGTTTGAAAAAGTACTCACCCAGGGTCCATAACCACTTTCTTGACCTTGCCAGTCTCACTACCACTGGCCCTGGCCTCACTGCCCTTCCCAGCCTTGGCCTTGTGCTTTTGCTTGGCCTCCTTTTCCTCCTTGGCTCTGTGCCTCTCCTCTTCCTCACATGCCCTCTCCTCTTCAGCCTCCCACACTGCCCTCTTGGCTTCAGCCTTCTCCTTGCCACCCTCTCAGCCTCAAGCTGTGTGTGTTCTTCATGCTGGGCTTGTTTGGCTGCCTTTTGTCTCTTTCTTTCCTTTGCCTTTGCCTTCATCACCTCCTCATCATCAGTATCATACCTGATGGCATTGTCCAGTACCTGGGTCCAGTCAACAATGGCCTGGCCTTTGTCATTGTTGTAGTCGTGGTGATCAGCCTCAATTTGGCCATGATGGTTGGGATGTGAAAGAAAGATGCAAAGGGCTTAGTGGGCTACTAGTATCAGTTTTTTGAACTCAGCCAAGTTTTCAGACTCTCAGCCTACCACTCTCGCAGGGGTCTCATGGGTTCAACCCCTAAGAGGGGGATACTGTCATAGCTGTACCTTGACCCTGGCCAGACTTGGCCTTGCACTCTTTCAGTCCAGCCTTGGCCTTGCCTGTCCCCTATCCCCAGTTAAAGTGGCTGTCACTTCAATTGAATCCTGCCCAGTCCTGTCCCTGATCCATCCTGTCCTGGTCTCCATTACCTTAGTCATACATTACTAATCCTTGTCTTACCAATTGTCTTAGCAATCTTTGTGAGACCAGCATTACCAGTCTCCATCCTATAGTTGACTTTAGTATATAAACTTGTAGATACTCGGCCTGTACTTCCTCAGTCTGAAATCAACAAAGTTTACTCTGATAACTGCACCTTGGCCTTGGACTCAGACTGAGATCCACACAAGGGAATAGTGCTGTATCCTCAGTCACTAAGTCCAATCAGTCCACCCATCTGTACCTTCATCTCTCCTCTCAATCCTGACCCCTCAGCCTTGCACCTGCTTCAGTCTCTGGTCCAGCCTCAACCTGGCCAGTCACAAACTTGACAGCCTGTGACATGGATTGGTGTTTCTGGCAAACTGAACTTGTGCAAACACAGTGCATGTGCTTAGTCAGCAATGCAGCTGCTCACCACCAAGTCCAGTGATACAAACATGAAATGAAAAGCAAGAAACAAAACAAGTCCTTCAGCCCCTAAACTCCTGACCAAGATGGATTCTCCTAGGGAACTCAAACTCATCCCCTACACCATGTTAGAACTTTGCATGGTTGATCATGAGGCAACCTGGAGAAAATTTGTAGTAGAGGAACATGCCACATATTTGATCGGCAAGGATAGATATGAACAGATGTGTTGCTAACTTGAATCTTTGGGACTAAAAGGTGAGGGGAGAACTGCACTATCATCTATGTGATTGATCACTGAATCTGTACCAAGGGTAGATGAGTGGGGAGACAAGGGTGTTGCTACAGAAGGCATATACTGGCCAGGCAGAACAATGGAGTGCAGCCAGAGGTGGGGAGAATGACGGACCTAGTACACATAGTATGCACTGGTAAATGGGTCAGTAGACTGTGAAGTGTAATGACACATAACTTAAGTCAAAAGCACATCAGGAAAATAACACTTTACTATTTTTGACTTTTTGGGAAGGAATCTACTATCATTACCCATGTCCTGCAGGCATGGCTGCACTTTTCTTGCTGATTTTGTTCTTGTTCAAACCACCTAATTAATAGCTTTCAGTAGATACCACATACATTCAGATTGATGGAGGTTCCAAAGAGATATTGTGATTTTTCTCTCAGACAGTGTGCATCACACCAATGGCTCAATATCTCTGAATTTTCAGACATTTTCTAGTCTTCTTGGCTTAGATATATCATCACTTAGTTGTATCAATAGATGCTGTTCTCTTTTCACTCCTCAAAATGCTGTATATGGTCAAAAAAAAAGTACAGATAGTAGGTTCCTTCCCAAAAAGTCACAAATAGTCACAACAGTCACAAAGAAGTCAAAAAAAGTCACAAAAAGGTTAAAAATAGTAAAGTGTTAATTTCCTGATGCACTGACCCACAAAACCTTGGTTAACATCACTGAAAGATGAGGGTCAGTCTTGACTGTCATTGTGCAATTGATTGTCAGATCCACTGGACACCAAGACCACCCTTGAAGGCTCCAAGCCTTCAAGGCTGTCAAGGGCACCAAGCCCCTGACATATGGTAGAGGAATGCACTGAGTGTTCCCCCAATACCATGCAGACAGCATACAGAAGACAAGAGTGTTGCTAAGTAATAGCTGTGGGTGGTGTGAATGTTTGTTTTGGCTGTGATGATGTAACAATTGTGCAATTCTGAAATGACATGTTAAGATTCTGTCATTCATTGAAACTTTAGTCACATTGGTAAAAGTGGCCAAATCTATTAACAAAGTAGCAATGGCACACTAGCACTTGTAACCAGGACCTGCTATAAGTAGCTTATCAACATGTCATTACAGTAATGCACAAATGCATCTCCTGTGAATATTACAAGGAATGACATACAGAACACAAAACTTACATCTAATTACCCGATTATTTGACAATTCAGAGCCCAGACTCAAGGTCTTCCTCAAGCACACTGTAAGTCAGGTGTCACATTCATTTGTGGTGCAGGTCACATGCACAGCAGTACCTGTAATATTTCTCATGACTACTAGTAAGTGCTACCTACTACTTCGAGTCACCAATGCCCCTCCATATAAACCAATTCAGTGCAAGGTAAGTTTCCCTCTATCTTTTCCATCTTACTTTTCCAGACAGCCTGGTTGCTCTTTCCACAAACATTTGGAGCATTCATCCATCAGGTCTCAGGGATTTGGTGCCCATGAGTTCTTGATAGGCTTGGGGCCTATCAAGAGTTATCCTCACACTTTCTGGGGCATTTCTTCATCGAAGTTCAGGTGTTAACATAGTCTATATGTGTGCAGAGTCAATACACCAATCATCATCACCTCTTGTCAAGAAGATGTTTTTTGAAAGTAAGTTTTTATTCTCTTTCATTCATACCTTTCTTTCAAACATCTGCTCAACTTATGCTGTACTTGGAGCCAAATGTTTGGAGCATTTGTCTGCCAAGTGCTCTGGGGTTTGGTGCCTTGCAAGTTCTCAATAGGCTTGGGGCCTATCAAGGGCAACATTCTTGTTTCATTTCAGTTACACCAGCCTTAATGCTGCATGATTCATTTTTTTCTCCCCTGGTCATCATCTCCATCAATTTAAGTAAGTACTGACTGACTTCTTTTGTTTCCAGGATGAATGTAGCTAGCATTTGCCCTTATGAATTATCATTGTGCAACTGCCCTGGTGATGGTGCATTCTCGCTGTCCCTAACTCAGCTCAAATTGATCATCATTATTTTCAGGGAGATGGGGTGCATTCAATGTGCACATCCTAGCAAAGTGTGACAACCACTGGATCACATTGCTGAACACTGACTATATTCCCCAACCCTTCATCTTTGATGGAGAAATGATCATGCCCCTACACAATGGATGGTTTGGCCATATAGACTGTTTTCAATGGCCACAGTTATTCGCAGAATGCTACACATGGAGTCCATGTGTCCCTTGGAAAGCAGCCTATGGAGACAACCCAATGTGGAAGTGGCTGTGGTGGAATGTTACCCAGTCAGCAGAAGATTTTGCACTGGAAAGAGGGTCTGCCTTCAAAGTTGGCAGGATTCATGCTGACAAGTGGAAGTCAATGGAGACTGTTTATAATCAACTAGATGAACATTTGCAAGGTTGGCTAAAGAAGCACCCCCACTACGAGGGTCCTCTGAGACCTGATGTGAGTCAAAGTGTGGTTCAGTGGTGGAAACCAAACAAAACCAACACAAAAGACAATAAGAGCGAGTGGTGGTGTGCCTATGTGGTACCCAGATGGTGGAACCTTTGATTGGGAAGGGTTTTTGTGAGCTACAACACTCAAAGATGAGTGCTGAGGGTTGGGGGTGCTCCTGACAAAGAGGGAGCAAGAATGCAATAGAAAGCAATAGGGTAGACTGCTGTCAGCCTACAGAAGGATAGATGGTGACTTAATTCAATGTCCTAAGCTGCACTGAGCTCAGGGAGGGCTTGGAGCGAAGTATATTGATGATAGACAATGATAAGCAAAGTAGATGATAGTTAGACCCTTAATAAAGTCTCAACTATTGAAGCTGCTGAATGATTTACTGAGTGATGATAAAATGCGAGCAAGAGAGGCTCTCTGACATCTCTTCTTTTTTTAGCTATCTAAGTACAGTGATTTATATACAGTACAGGGGTGTTGCCTATGGAAAACAAGGTGCAAACGCTTGGTAAGTGATTGGTAACTGATGAGTAAGGAATGTAAGCAGTGGGTAATCATCTTAGAAAGCATTGGTGAGCATTGGTAAGGATAAGTAAGCCAAAAAGCGAAGAATCAGTAAGCAAGGCCAAAAGATTGGTAAGTATTGGCAATAAGTGAGTCAAAGACAGTCAGGATGTCAAAGTATGGGTCAAGTAAAGTCAACAACTGGGAAAGTGCACTGGAATCACATTAGGGGGAGGCTGTGCATGTCACATCTCGAAGAGATCACCTCTGGGCCAAAGTGGGATGACAGAGAGGCAGCACTGATCTGATGCCAATACAGTACATCCAAAAGCAGACAGGGTGAGTCAGATGTCAACAGGGGTCAAGCTTTGGGGGTCTGTGGGGTGACAGGAGCATAAGGGATCATAACTTTCCCCCCCTTACTGTCCTCTCAGTGAAGCAAGTAAAAACTTCATGGATGAGGCTCTGTTGGAGGAGAGGATGAAGGGGGAGTGTCTTCTGCTGTATCTTGCAATAAGGAGACAAGATGTGCATCATACTCGTCATGGATGCAATCAGGGAGAGTGGAGAACAGTAGATTATACTGTAGCTGTCACAATTTTGGAAGAATGGACAAGACCAGTATGAAGATGTTGCAGGGAGCAGGGAGGAAGGATCCATATGCTTCTTGGACTGGAGAGACTGAAACAACCACATAAGACCTTTCCAAGCAAATGACAGACCTGAGGCAACCAAAGAATGTCCTCCTAGAGGTCATACTGACAAAAAGAATGTGCTGTTCAAGCTAGATGGGCTGAGAGGGGGCAGACAAAGACAGGATGTACCAGGATGCCTCAGGACAGAAGCTAGTAGGAACTCCTGGTAGATATACATAGCCATGGTCCCTAGCAATGGGGACAAGCAAAATGATTGACATGGAGGCAGCCATATCAGAAGAATTAGTGAAATGAGTGTCTTTTGGAGGGAGTGCTGTAGAAACATGTGGAGTGTGCATATCCTTTCCAATTTTGGAAGGTAGGATCGCATGGCTGAGCACTACAAGCGAGTGTGGGAATGGTGTTGGTATCTGCAGAATTGGTGGAGATATGTCGAAAACCAGAATGCCATACACAGGTGCTTAAGAATTTTCATTGGCACTTAACTTGCTCCCTTTCTTTTTCTTTGGCATTGATGACTCATTCTTGTGCAAGGGATGACTGCCAACATTTCTGGCTGTCCTTCTTCACATGATGGCTATGGTCTTCATCTCCATTCATCAGCTGCATCCATGTCCACCTCACCAAACACCTTTGGTGTGTGACACTGATTTGTGGCTGGGGTCATGTTGGTGATGTCTCCTGCATCTGAAGGTATGATTTTTTTCTGGTTCAGATTTTGTTAATTAAAATTTTCTCTAGCAACTCCCATTTACGTTTTGAGACACAGTCATATTGGTCACTTTTTGTCAATGCCTCCTCCTAGATGTCTTTGGCATGCTAGAATATCTGGACACAGACCTCAACCCTGCTACAGGTGTTGGAACATAAAGTGCCCCTGTGGTACTTGACCACTGTGCGATGTTTTGGCTGCTTACATAAGCTGAAATAGTGCACCTACTTGTAGTATTTTCTACTAGTATTCCCTCAGTAGTTTGTTCACTACTGAGGGTAAGTCTGTTCATATTACAAGTATTCTACTATACTGACATCCTGTAGTAGCCTGCAGGTACATTAATACACTCAGTAGTTTGTTCACTACTGAGGTAGCCTACAGATATCTCTACAACAGGCACTGTTGTCAATTCATTTGACTGCTGGATTGGGGCATTCATGAGAGACCCTGACATTTGCCAGCACCTTTTTGAAATATGTGTGCCTGTCTGGATGGTCTGGAAACCTGATTTTGTACCCCCAGACATGCAAGTGTTGAAGACTGTTGAGATTACATGCCCTCATGACATAGTCATGGATCCTGAGGTTTTTGAGGTCAGGCAGATGCTGAAATGGCACAGTGCCTGGTACCACCCTGGTGAATTGCACCACAGGCACACTTGACAAGGCCCAGTGATTGGGCTCGAGCAATTTGCAGCTCCCTGGCCAGAACCACCATGCACCAGCAGTGGTGTGGCCTCGACTCCCACAAGCATGGGTCCCACAGCTTCCAATGCTGCAAGTTCCAGCAGTGCAAGTTCAAGTATGGAAGCTGTTAGGACAGGCAGGGCTCGACAACATAATCAGCCATGTATGTATCCTATTCATTTTGTCTCAGTGTGTTTAACATTTTGCTCAGATCCCCCTGCAGGCTTGAAAGGAGCCAAGCCATTGGTCATTCTGAATCCCAAACTGTGGGAAGACCTTGGTGATCCAGCTATTCCCCCTGCTATGTCCACATGGCACACTGCCCTGAAGGATGTGAATAAGGATGCAAAAAGGGTTAGTCCCAATGCACCCAAGGTTGCTTACTTCTTTCCCAGCCTGAGTCTACTTGTGAGGGGCAAGTCCTCTGATCACCAGCAGAGGTACCTGAGGAATTGGCTAGTCTCTTGAGTAGGTTGGATCACTCAGCTTCCTGCCTTGGATGCATCTCCTGTTATCCCTTGGTCCTGGTGGGATTTCCTGAACACAATTCCCAAGCAGATTTCATCCACATTTTCTGGCAACTGACTATGTGAATCTGCTGCCCTCTTTGGTCCTGAGCTTGTCAGCCTCCAACACAACATACCTAGCCATGTACAATTCTGGGATATTTCAATTTCCCTTGCAGACCTCACTACCAGCAATCAGATGATGAAAAGCAAGATTGTAGGGGATTTATATGAACACAACTGCTGGTTTGAGTTGGTTGCTCTTGGCCATGCAATGATGCCTAGCTTGTGGTTGAATTGGGATTCAGAGTGGCTCAATCATGTCTGGCAGGTATGTACAATTTTACCTCACCAGGAATGTGCTGTTTCTGAACTCTATGCAGATTTTCCCTGGTGATTCAGAACTCACCATGCATACTGAGCCTTTCCCTCAGCAACATCAAGGCCTTGGCTCATCCAACTTTCAATCGAAATGGGAGTATGTAGAGAAGCTCTGGGTGTTACTTGCTGTATGGCCAGGATGCCCCTTGGCCTTGGCAGAGCCAATTATGCCATTATCATCATCGTTGTGTGTCTGGGAAATGGAAAAGAAGTTGGCTATATTTTATGTACAGTCATTCTTTGATACTTTTGGTTGTCTGCCCCTTCTTCCCTGCCTTATTCCAACTGCACTGTGGGGTTACAGTTCAAATAGTCAGTAACCTCCTTCATCATTCCCCAATACCATTTTTACTCTGTACATTTCCTGAACGATATTTGTAGCACACTGCAATTGCAATCTCAATTTGTTTGTTGCATGCTTGCTCCATCTCTTTCCCCATTGCCCTCACTAGTCATGTGCAAAGGTCAGTTCACTTTTCTACACTGGAGGCTAACTATTGGAGATGTGCTGGTTGTCAAGTCTGGGCCTACTCCGACCAACTCTGATGCTATATAAGGTCTAGAGAGTGGTTTGGAAGCAAGTCCAACACAGGGAAGCAGAACTCTGACTAGCAGAGTATTGGCAGGAAGGAAGTCCACTGAGGCAAAGGCAGAGTGGAGTGAGGGCATCAGGTTTAGCTCGTGTGCTACCCCCTTGCATGATCTCAGCCCTTGTATTTCAGAGGGAGAGTACAGATGGAGAGTTGGAGATAACTCTGACAGGCGGAAGTCAGAGACAGAAGGAGTAGGAACTAAGTTGATATTCATACTGAGGAAATGGCAGAGTATGATACATGCTTTTATACTACTACAGAGGTACAGTAACTGGAATTGGAACTGACATACAGAGACTCAGAAATTTTCAAGTAAACACTTCCTAGATGACAATGAAGGGTAGATGGAGGACATACAACCGGGTAACATAGATCATCCAGAAAAGGAAACAGTCCAGGTGCTGGACCATGTGGTGCATGTGCTGTGGAGTACCTGACTGCACACTGTCAGGGAGAAGTCTGAAGGTAGTCACATGACCACTCAGAGAACAGTCTGCTCAGTCCAGTAGGAGAGCAACACAAGTCTGACAGTAGTCAGAGCAGAGATGGTTTGTAGATGATAGAAGGTGGGTGGAGTTGGTGCAGAGTGAGTGAATGACCAGCAGAAAAAGGTGCAGAGTTAGTGATGATGTAGGATGAATGCATGGTCATGACAGTGCCCCCCCCTGAAGGCCACATGTACAGGATGAGCTCAACATGAGTTGATCATTTGAAATTATTCTGATGCATTGAGGATAATGGTTCTAGCTGTGGTGGAGCTCTGTCAGAGTTTGAAGTACTGCTTAAAAAACATGTATTAGGGTACTGAACCTTCATATCCCATCCCCCATCATCATGTCTTCCCAGTGCCAGAGCAAAACCCCCCAGCCAACCCCCAGCCATGTCCACTGTCACACACCAAAGGTGTTGTGGACATGGTCACAGCTGACTCTGCCTAACTCATTGACAAGTTGTGCACAATGCCCATGCATGCAGATGAAGACTAAAGGCCTCATGTGTAGAAAGACTGCTGGATGTTAACAGTCATCCTTCACACAAGAATGAGTTGTCAGTGCTAAAGAGAAAAGAGGAAGCGAGTTAAGCATGCATTAAAGGTTTTTAGCCCCTGTGTATGGCATTCTGGTTTTTGTCATATCTCCACCATTTCCAAAGATATCGACTCCATTCTCACACTTGCTTAAAGTGCTCAGCCACACGATTCTGCCTTCCAAATTTGGAGAGGATCCTCACACCCTATGCATTTCTACAGCACTCCATCCATCAGATGTTCATTTTGCTAAGTCCATCAATCATGGCCACCTCTTCATTGATTGTCTCACTTGTCTCATTTGCCAGAGGCAGTGGCTATGTATATCTGCCAGGCATTCCCACCAGCTTCTGTCCTGAAGCCCCCTGGTTCACCCTGTCATTGTCAGCCCTGTCTCATCCCATGCAGCTTGGTCAGCATGTTCTCCTTGTCAGTATGACTTCCAGAAGGATGTTCTTTGGTTGCCTCAGGTCTGTCACTTGGTTAGAAAGGTCTTATGTGGTCATTTTGGTCTCCCCAGTTGATGAAGCATATGGATCATTCCTCCCTGCTCCCTGCACCATCTTTATTCCAGTCTTGTCCATCATTCTTCCTGCATTGCAACAGCTGCAGCATAGTCTACTGTTCTCCAGCCTCCCTGATCACATTCACAATGAGTATGACATGCATCTTGCCTTCTTACTGCAAGATCCAGCAGAAGATGTCCCTCCTTCTCCTCCTCCTCCATCAGAGCCCTGTCCATGAAGTTTTTGTTAACCCCACTGAGAGGATGGAAGGGTGGGTGACATGATTGCTTATGCTCCCATTGCCCCACAGAACCCCAATGCCCTAGCCCCCTTTGACACCTGACTCATGCCCTTCAGTTCTGGAATTAATACTTCCCTATCTGGAAACACCATCCATCTGTCATGCCATCTTTGGATCTAGAGATGTCTCCACTGAGATCTGACTTGCATCACAACCCCCTAATGTGAGATCAGTGTGCTTACCCAGTTTCTGACTCCATTTGACTCATTTTGTGATATTTTGACTATCCTTGACTCATTCATTGCCAATACTTACCAATCTTCATTGCTTGCTTACTTTTCATTTCTCACTTACTTATCATGATTACTCAGTCCTTACTCATTACTTACCAAGTGTTTGTGCCTTGCTTGTCACAAGCTGCACTCCCCCCACAGTATATAAACCCCCATGTACTTAGCTACCCCCAAGCAATCCACAAGCAATCAGAAGGCAATCAGAAGCAACAGTTCAGCTCAGTTCAGTGCCTATCTCGTTGGAGTAGGGAGGCCCAGGGACAGGAGGCGAGGATACAGCCACAGCATGCTTAGTCAGATGGACACACATACAGACATGCAGAGACACATGTACAGCTAGGATATGATACACTGCAAGCTCAGTTCATACCACCAAAGTCAAGTCCAACCACTCCATGTGGTGATGAGAGTGGAACCTACCCAAGCAGCTCCACCGCACTGTATTCACCATACTGATGCTGTACCAACGCTAGTGAACAGATGCAAGGCAACTGCACAACCCACATGTGTATAAAGGGTACAAAAGAACAAGCTGAGTAACTAACTTAGAAGCAACCACCATACTATTGTCAATCTGCCTTGCAGAAGTCAACCACAAAATGTACGAGGCCAGTTCATGTCCTCATGTACACTGGAGATCACAGCAGCATTGTCACCCCTTGGAACCCCATACACCAGCAATTACTCGTTCCCATCAGGTACTCAATCACCAGATATTCTGCTATTGCCCTCACAAGAGCACCTGCCGTTATCACCACAGGAGTACATCAGTAAACCACTTTGTGTGCTGGCAGTCCTAGGGAATCTGTCCAGTGCTGGGCAGCTCTGGACAGCTCTGGCCAGCAAAAGTGATTTACTGATGTATACATCTATATGTGGGATCCCACCGACCCAAGGAAACTCCCCAGAACATCCAGAAGACAAAGACTTCTTCATGGCATTCCCTACAGTAGCACTCCCAACTCCCCCAGCCTCATCAGCAGTATGCACTACCCACAGAGAAAGAGCTAACTCAGCCCCATCAAGCACCTCAACACCACTGTAATGACTGGTAGACTTTTTGCTTCCATGTTTCCTACTTGCTTATATATATTCACCCCTGGTTAGGGTTCCGCTTTAGGGATGCTTAGTCATCTTGGACTTTTCCTTTGTTTACTCTTTCATTCTTACATGATACTTAGTAAGGCTGCATCTCGTTACTAATGCATGTTCACATTCATCCAATAGTGCAGTTCTCTCTTTTGTTTACTTCTTTCTAGAATGTTCTCTTGTGGCAGTACATACAAACAGTAAGGCAGTATATAAGTCCCGTCATTTGTCATAGCCAGACTCTCTAATCTAGTTTGTTTTGAGCTTGTCCTCAATCAATGGGTTCTACTCCCAAGTCTCTCTGGTTTGAAGTGTTAGCTGAGAAGACTCTCATCTTTGATTGCTTCAACCACACCTCCCACCCCAGTCAACACCACAGGTACTCCCATTCCCAATGACGTCACAGGCACCCCCACCCCCACCTCCATCATTACTGCAAGCACCCCCACCACATCCATGACCAATGGTGGAAGTGGTGCCTCTCTTCTATGGAGACCGTGCAGAGACAGAAAACACAAGTGACTTCCTTAAGGCATTCAACCATAGCATGCTATTCCTAAACCCACTGGCTACCAATGCACAAAAGATAAAAGCCCTAGCCAACTACCTGGGGATGGGCTCTCCAGTGGAGCACTGGTATGAAAACCTCACAGCCACACAATGCACTAGCTGGGATGAACTAGCCAAAGCATTTAACACCAGGTGGCCAACACTAAAAAGTGTGACACAAATGTCAGAAGAATATCAGACAGAACTACTAGCACTTAGATTGCCTGAAGAAGATGTTGGAGTAACCAAGACAGTAGGACAGCAGAAAGTATGGGCACATGTGAAATGGGTGGATGAAGCAATGCAGCTCGCATCATTAGCAGGAATCGAACAAGGATTGACACTGATCTGGCAGGTCAAAAAACAGCTCCTGAAGGCAGTCAGGAGGTTGCTGAATGATGAATACAAGGACTGGCAAAGTTTCACAGACAATTTGAAGGTGCTGAACATGTCAAAGCTGTGACAGGAGAGGGAGGAGATAGAGGATTGGAAGAAGAGAGAAGAAGAGCAGGACCAGAGGCTACTGCAGAAGATGGAGGCAACAAAAAGGGCAATGATGGCAGACCTAGCGGTGCAGCTCCAGCACCTCATGATAGGACAGGTCGCAGTAGCATGCACCAACCCATGAACATCACCATCAGCAACACCACCCACCATGCAATTCACCCTCCAGCAAACACCACAACGCACTGTGGCATACACCTCACCCACAGAAGAGCTAATGGAGACAGTGTGGAGAGGACTAGAGCAATATCCACAGCAACAGAGCAATGAGGAGGGACAGAAAATGTATATTGCACAACTCGCAGCCTGGACAGCAAAGCATGGAGAAATGTTGTGAATCACCAAGCACACACCATACCCATTCAAACTGGGAACAGCAATGGTGTGCTTGGGGGAATGCTTTAGATGCAGCACCCACAGTCATGGAAGCAGGGACTGCCTGGCCTCGGAGGGGGACTTGTCTAGGCAAAGCCATCATGAAACAGTGTGGAGGGCGCTGTGCAATAGGATTCTCGGACCATTCAATAAGAATATCACACATACCATCAGACTCATAGTGCTAGAGGATCAGGAAAATGACAACGGGTTGCTGTGAAGGACAGCACAACAACCCAGATGTCAAATGTATCTATGTTGGCTCGCTCTGGCTCGCATGTACCACCTGTCATAACACAAGTTGTTGACCTTTACTCCATGACATGCAGCAACCAAGACCAGTGGACAGATGCAATGGACAAACCTGTCCCATTCCCACATGCAATAACCATTAAAAACCCAGATGGCACCAACACAGCACAAATTCAGGCCTTGTTCAACGATGGTGCCATGACAGGTGCCATGTGCTCATCCATATTCAGTAAAGTCAGGCACAACCTGCAAGGGTGGCAACCCTCCAAGCAAATGCTACAGTGGCTCACAAAATTGTCCCAATGTTTGCATGTTTTTCATTAATCATGGTGTAGTGAGTGAACTATCATTACTGAGTCCAAGGTGTTGGTGGATGGATTAAAGCAGCTGGTCATGGCTCTCTGATGAGCCATATTACATAATATTTGGATAGAAACTGATGGAAGAATACCCAAATGAAAATGAGAGCTCATTGGGACAATTATGTAACTTTGTGATATACTGGAGATGTAGTCCTCAGGAACACATATAAAACATGGTGAGATGCTCACTAATGCTTACATAATGGATTACATGGTCTACTGAATGATTTGTCAACAAACAAACAATGCCAAACAGTGATTTTGTACCCCTAAGCCTCCTTGCTGTAACACAAGTCAAGAAATCACCAGTCTGGCTCATCAGGGACATTCTGTCAGGGCAACCTCAGCAAATGCTGGTGTACACTATAGTATGATCAATAGAACATGCTATCAACACCATTGGTCTTTTCAGAAACCTGCTAGAAGTCATTTCCTGCACTGTTTCCCCACCAATGCCCCATGTGTCCTGGAACTAATCAGTACTGTGAGAGCTGAGAATGATGTGGAGCTCCATTCTGGCATTCATCATATCATAAGCAAACCAATCACCCATTAACTAGTGCATTTCTGTGAAGGGGAAACTGGTATGGAGGTCAGGGTGAAGCTAAACCCTCTCTCACTCCAGGTACCATGGGGAAGGATATGCTACTGAGCCACCAGGTTACACATTCCTGGCCTTCTATCAGGCACTGCATATTTCCTTTAGTCTTATATGTCCAAATAACTCCTTCCCAGTGATCCCCAGTTCAGCTCAGAGTACAGTCTGGCCAACCCTCCCATGATACTGGGAGTGCCCAGGAGGGTGGTGCTTCAACTGAGCCTTCAGGCAGGCTTCTCTTCAGCTGTGATGTAGTAGTTAGTGGGTGATTGGTTTGCTTATGATATGATGAATGCCAGAATGGAGCTCCACATCATTCTCAGCTCTCACAGTACTGATTAGTTCCAGGACACATGGGGCATTGGTGGGGAAACAGTGCAGGAAATGACTTCTAGCAGGTTTCTGAAAAGACCAATGGTGTTGATAGCATGTTCTATTGATCATACTATAGTGTACACCAGCATTTGCTGAGGTTACCCTGACAGAATGTCCCTGATGAGCCAGACTGGTGATTTCTTGACTTGTGTTACAGCAAGGAGGCTTAGGGGTACAAAATCACTGTTTGGCATTGTTTGTTTGTTGACAAATCATTCAGTAGACCATGTAATCCATTATGTAAGCATTAGTGAGCATCTCACCATGTTTTATATGTGTTCCTGAGGACTACATCTCCAGTATATCACAAAGTTACATAATTGTCCCAATGAGCTCTCATTTTCATTTGGGTATTCTTCCATCAGTTTCTATCCAAATATTATGTAATATGGCTCATCAGAGAGCCATGACCAGCTGCTTTAATCCATCCACCAACACCTTGGACTCAGTAATGATAGTTCACTCACTACACCATGATTAATGAAAAACATGCAAACATTGGGACAATTTTGTGAGCCACTGTACATATGGCAAACAGAACAGTCATTCCATCAGAAGCAACATGGTCAGGAACAATATGGGTGAATGGGGTAGAAGCCAAAGGAACATTCAAAGTCTTCAACAGCAGAGGAGGGTGGTCTTTTCTGTTTGGAAAACCACTACTATGAGCGTTCAAGGCTAAACACAACTACATCACAGATGAAGTCATGATTACAGATGACACAACCACTGCAACACTACAAAACCAGTTCACCAGGAGCCCAAGACTGAGCAAAATGAAGGAAGAATGAAGAATATGAGTCAACACCACAAGCACAACAGGTGAACCAGAAAGCATCGAAGAAACACAATCAACAGACACAGAAAAAATATTTATGAGGCTAACAGATCCATTCACATCGCCAAGGATAAAGTACATTCTGCAAAACATCAAGATTGGCAGTGATCTATCAGAAGAAGAAAAGCAGAAGGTGACAGAACTAATCATGGAATTTGCAGATATATTCACATGCTCCCTTGGCAAGGTACTACCAATACCAGGAGCACAGATCGATCTAAACATACAGGACAACACAACTTTTCAAACAACAGTAAACCAATGGCTGATGAACCCACCACAATGCCAGTTCATGCACAAATGGGTAAATCAAATGCTAGAAGCCAACCACATCGAGCAAGCCAACATCCTGCAGATTAAACACATTGCACCAATGGTACTAGCACAGAAGACACACAATACTAACAGAGGGATGACACTAAGTGACCTCCAACAAGAACTGAACAGACAGTGTGCTGACACAGACCTAACACAACCATTTGCAGTAGCAATGAATGAACAGGAATGGCAGCCCAACACAGCAACAAAGCCATCAAATGAAGCACCAAAATGGCACATAACACAGAACTTCTCAGATTTGAACAAAGTCACTCAAATACCACCATTATTCCAAGGCAATATCAGGGCAAAACAACAGCACCTAAGTGGACACAGGTATGTCTCAGTGTTTGACTTTGCAGTGGGCTTCTATGCTATACAGATCCCTGAGAAATGGCGACCATACTTTACATTCTTTGTTGATGGAAAGGGCTACTTCTGGTACAAAAGGATGGTGATGGGATGGACAGGTGCACCAACAATGTTCTCAGCAATGGCGACTGACTGCCTACATGACATACTATCAGACAACACAATGGAATTGTTCATAGATGATGGCAGCTGCGCAGACAACACCTTCAATGGTATGCTAACAAAACTATGAAGGATCTTCCAGTGATGCAGAACATGCAAACTATCACTATTACCAACCAAGTGCCACTTGTACATGACAGAAACAACATTCACCAGAGCAACAATCAGACCACATGGAGTGCAACTGGATCTAGCAAAGTTATCAGCAATCGTCAAGTGGAAGCAACTGGATGATGCACTCAAGCTAGCATCATTCCTTGGACTAACAGGCCACTTCTGAGATCTCATCAGAGGGTATGCCAAAATTGAGGGACCACTTTGGGATTTGCTAAAACAAGTCAACATACCTAAGCCCATCTCTAAGTCCACATACCAAAAGACCCTGACTAACCACAAGCTCTCAGATAAATGGGAGCCCAAGCACACAGCAGTGTTTCTAAACCTCAAAGTAGCATTAATAAGCCAACCAACGTTGCATGTGCCATGATATGATGGGATGCCATTCATAGTAACCACAGATGAATGCCAAGAAGGCATCAGAGCCATACTCATACAGTGTAACAAGATTCAAACACCAACAGGCAAAACTATCAAAAAAACGGTACCAATAGCATTTGCATCGAAATGAACATCATCAACTGAGAGGAACTACAAGCTGTTCCTATTAGAGTTTGTGGTGCTGAAGTTTGGCTTAGACCACTTCACAGACATAGTATGGGGCTTCCCAGTGGAAATCAAAACAGACTGTCAAGCTCTCAAGGATGTCCTGTCAAATGACAACATATCTGCAGACACACACGATGGCGAGATGGAATACTAGTGCATAACATTATAGTGGTGCAACATGTGCCAGGGCATCTCAACATAGTCATGGACAGGCTAAGCCGACAATGGGACAACAGAGACTGCAGCAGCGAGGAAGATGGAAGTAACTGGTCAGTCAGCCCAGATCCTGAAACAACACTAGGACTAGTCAATGACATGTTCACCATCAACAAACTATCCCAAAGCAATCAAGAATTATGACAACATTTCAACAACAAACTGCTGTTCTGCAAGGTTGTAGATGCCATACTCAACACCAATACAAACACACCCATTCATGCCCATAGCAAGGCAAGACATTGGGCAAAGCAGTACGTGATACAGGAGGGTAAGCTATGGAGATTGTATGGCAGCACCAGTATCAGGCCACAACATAAGGTAGAGTGTATCTCATGGGAAGAGGCTGAAGAAAAGGCATGGCAAGCACATGAAACTGGAGGACACTGGGGTCGGGACACACTAAAAATCGCTTTAACAGATCGCTACTATGCACCAAAAATAGATCTCATGATAATGAAGGCCATACATGACTGCACAAAATGCAAAAACTTCGGCACACCCAAACTAAACTCACTGTTAGAGCCCATAACAAGAAGACACCCATTCGAGCTACTAGACAGAGACTACCTATCAATGCCAACGGGCAAGGGCAGGTACCACATGCTAGGCCTTTTCTTAGACATGTTTTCACAGCACCTTTGGGTCACTAAATTCAAAACAGCAGGTACGGCTAAAACGATGGTAGACAGCCTGGCAAACATCTTCAACAGCTTTACTGCTGCAGAAATGTTCATGACTGACAGAGGTCACCACTTCAATAATGAATTGGTCAGGGAGTACTGTGCTAAGTGGTCATGCATGCACCAGGTAGTAGCTGCATACTCACCATGGGCCAATGGACTACTCAAAGGAACTAACAAGTTGCTATTACATGTTCTCAAATGCTTGTGTGCACCAAACATGGGAGAGGATGATGTGGAGAACGATGGTTGGGAGAAACTGCCAAGAATGTGGCCAAGCCACCTGGATGACACGGTCCGGGCCATGAACAATTGCCTACTTCTGTCTCTCAAGTTCACACTGAAAGAATTGCTCCTAGGTTTGGTCATCAACACAAAGTGCACAGAGCTAACATCCAGTACCATGGAACCATCAGCACTCGATGTGGCAATACACATGGTGTATGCCACACAGCAACGACTAGATGGCTACAACAAAGCAGTGCAACATGCAATCAAATGAAAAACAGCATTCAATCGTTGTGTGCTGAAATGACAGCCAGCAGAAGTAGTATTTGATGTAGGAGACCTCATACAAATATACTGAAACAACCTGGACTACACCTTCAGAACAGAGGGGAGACTACTACCTAAGTGGTCCACTCCTCACAGAATTGTCACTTGTCTGAGAAACTCCTACAGGTTGGAAACCCTAGCAGGCACACCACTCGAAGGTGAATTTAGCATGAGACACCTACATGCATTCAAACCAAGAGAGCACTCCTCTTTTGCATTGATGCCTTTGTCCTTCTCAAACCTTCAACCTCACATTCCATAGTATCAATGTCTTCTTGTGACAGAAAAACTGAACCTGTAGGGTTTACTGGGTCATCCTGTTGACTTCTTCTACATTTCTGGGTAAAGCAAGCATCAATGCAAACAATTGCATCAGGATCAGAGGAGCTAGGACCCAAGACTATTTAGTAACATAGGATTATGTATATGCACCAAGAAACATACCTATTATTATTTTTCCAGTTGCGACTACCAAAGCATAATGGACAACACTTTCATAGGTATTCCGAAGGCCATGTCCTTGAGCTTGAGACATCTGGAGGGTGGTGAGAGGATGATGGAACTGCAGGGAGGATGTCTGCTGGTGGGGTTGCAGCACTTTCCAAGTGTTGTTGAACATATTCATCAACTGAGATTTCCAGGATGCAATACCAGTGGTATGCATTACTAAACCTTCGACGTATACCTTCCTGTAAGTATCATTAGCAAACATCATTAATAGATATGGATGGAAATAGTTAAAGGCATGCATTGACTTGATAAACACAACACAAGATCAGATCTACAGACATGTGCACATTCATACAACCACAGTGCAATCATTCATTAGACACAAACAACAAAGTCCCAATAGGTTAGACATACACAAAACTGTAGTCTCATAATCACAACATAAACGAAAACAGTGGATACAGATAATATAATCAATGGGACAGAATTCAGACACAAACCTTTGTGTCTACCTTGTAGCCCATGCTAGCAAGATGTACTTCAAGGGACTCGCACCATGCAGAAATGTTTGGGGGCATGCGCATAAAGACCTGCCTGACCAGACTCAGAAGCTGTAAACTGACAGCAAGGGTTGGCCCCAGTGGCGCAGATGGAAAGTACCCCATCTGCAGGAGCTGAAGTGCTGCTGGCACACATGGACAGACGGTGAGATCAACCACTTGCAAACCTGGCACAAGCCATATGTCTAAGTAGAGAGGAAAACATGCAATAAAATCTTACCATTGAAACTAACACAGAGAACCTTCAATCGTCGAGAGACGCAACTACACTCTGGGCGCTCATAGTCAACGCAGTGCCAGAAGTTTCTAGAGAGCCGTCGATATGCAAGATAGGGCTCGATAAGTGAGGGGATGGTTTCAGACGACCACCGCTGCCACTGTCTCATTTTCTTGTGAGCATTGCGGGACAGCGAGGATGGCGGGGCAAAAAAGTCATCGTGACTGACATGTAGCCCCTCCGTTAGACAATCCAAATGGGCAGGGGCGAGCTCGTCCTCAGATGGGAGGCAAGCTCCCATGAGGGGAGGGGAGTTCGTAGCAGAAGCAGTGCGGGGGGCTGAAGTCCCCTGAGGCGGCTGCGTGAAACTGCGACGCCCAGGCAAAGTGACCAGACGTTCAATGGGAAGGTAAAAATTGGCTGTGCCCGGCACACGGCACGGCGGCTCAACCCAGTCATGGTCAACAAGTACTGCTTGACCTCCAGGGGAATGCAAGTCGGAGACTGGTATGGGAGGAGGATGACTCCCAGAGGAACGCAAGTCGGAGGTCACGGGAATCGAGGAATGGTGATTCAAAAACTTCCTTGGGCGACGAAATGACATCTGGAATGTTGATCAGTTCTCTAGCCAGGGAGAGATGACAATCCAACAACACCAAGTTGGAGGACTGTGACCAGAACACCTAATTCTAGTCCACTGGTCGTCAACACCAAGCCACCACAAGCACATCTGGTTAGCTGGCAGTGATAGATGAAAGCTGACCTTTTGATACACGATAGGCGAGAACAATGACACAGACGAGGGGTGAAATGGATGCAGATTTTACGGTAACTACAAGTACATAGCCACGTAATTATGCTTGTGGGGGACGGGGGGGAAGTGCGGACGATGATGCAGATGATAATGCAGATGATGATGGGATTAAGTGGTTATTGCCCAAGCCATAAATACTGTGAGGATTTTTCGGAATAAGATGGAGGATGATAGGCAAACGACCGAAGTTATTGAAGAATGACTGCACGTAAAATAATGCAAGCCATTTTTCCACTGCCCAAACACGCGCCGGTGAGGCTGACGATGGAAGTGAGGTTCCCAAATCCGGCAGAAACCCTGGCCACGAAGTGAGCAGCATCCAGAACCTCTTGACATATTCCAGCTTCGTTTGGGGTTCTAGTGAGGCCAGGCCTTGATCCTTAACCGGGAAGGGTTCAGCGAACATGGTAAGCTCTGAATCTCCCGGGAAGATCTGCATAAAAATTTAGTAAATGGATTCTTTTGAGGTGCAAGGCAAAAACTTACCTGATGGACTTGGTCCAGCCACTCAGATTCCACATTTGACCAGAGGGCAGGCACCAGCAGACGGTCCAAGGCAACCAGCTCGAAGCGGAAATTATGCTTGTACAGGTCCCAGAGAATCTTGCCCTTTGTTGCCGAGTCGATGGTAGCGAGGTCTGTGAGACCAATTGTAATGTCACGGAACTGCACATGACTCGGTACATCATGCTGAACCTTCACAAACTCCGGACCAAAGATATCAGCAGCTTCACATATTTGGTTCCCAGAAAAACTGATCGAAATGCAGTCGGGAATTGTGTTAAGATAATCATGCCACAAATGGGGAATGACAGGGGACACATCCGAAGCAGTGAGTAGCGTGATCCAACCTGCTCAGGCCACCAACCAATTCCGGAGGTACCTCTGCCTCCGCTCCGAGGACTCGCCTCTCATAAATAGTGCGGGGTGAGGGAAAAAATACATGATTTTGGGCACACTGGCACAAATTCTCTTGGGGTCCTTGTTGATGTCAGTAAGCGCAGTGTGCCATGAGTAAATGTGAGCGGGGAAGGCAGGATCATCAAAATCCTGTGGCAAGTCGACGTTCAGAGTGGTGGAAGTCTTGGCCTTCTTTGAACCTGCAGAATTATCTGAGCAGATAGTTGTAAGTGTAAAGATCTCGATCAGTAACGAAACACCCACAAGGACCGCTGCGATGTTTAGCCCTATCCATTCTGACAACTCCTGAGGTGGAGCCAGGCATGCTGGAACTCATGGTATTCAAGGCCATTGAGCCGGAGGTTGTGGGAGTCGACACCACAGGACTTGGTTCTGGCCAGGGTGCCACAAATTGCTCAAGACCCACTACTGGAGCTTCATGGATGTGGACATGCATAGGATCGCCAGGGTAATACCACCTAGCGTTCCACTTGAGCATTTGGCCGACCTCGAATTCATCTGGGGTAGTGATAATGCCTTCTGGGCATGTAATGTCGACCTCACAATGTATCTTCATATCCTTTGGCACTAACTCCAGCTTCCAGACTAACCATATGGGGATGTGTGCTTCAAAAAGTCACTCGCAGACATCAGGATCTGTGGTAAATGCACCCATCCAACACTGTTTTGCATTAAAAAATGGGCCAGAAGGGGGGGTAATTTTTATCTCAAGGGAGTCTACCATAGCGTAAATATCCAGACAAAGACGTTGGAAGAGCACGACTAGGACCACCGTATCACAGAAGGTGAATGGGAGTTGCTACGGAATTGTCAACTATTGAAATATCAGACAACGAGATATCATACCTTCAGACGCATGAGAGACCTTTGACATTGCCTAATCCATATGTGCACCCGGAGAGGTCCCTCATTGTCAGGGTTCTTTGGTGGCCAGTTCTTCGCCTGTTCTTCTAGTCGTTTATACAAGATCTCTAAATGCTTCCACTTGTCCGGATGAACCCTACCAACCCTAAACGCCGATCCTCTCTCCAAGGTGAAGTCTTCCGGCACATTCCTGATGTTCCACCACATCCAAGACCACATCGGGTCATCCCGATAGACTGCATGTCGAGGGATACATCCGGCCCACATATAACGCTTGGCATATAGTTGAGGCCACTGGAAACAGTCAATGTGGCCGAATCAGCCATCGTGGCAGAGCATGATTGTCTTCCTCTCGAAGAGAAACGGTTCGGGAACGAAGTCGGCATTAGGAGAGGTGATCCAGTGGTCATTATATTTCGTGAGAACACGTGCGTCAAAGGCACCATAATTCCCTGAAAGAGAATGCATTGGTTATGAGCCACATTAGGTTAAATAATAGAGTGCACCATCGCCTGGTTGGGTTGCTGCTATGACCTGTTGAGCATGTTCTTGAGGCATATCGATCCTATAAATGAAATAAGAACTGAAATATGTAGCGTCTTAGTATGGATTCCACCACAGGGTCAATAAAAACGTACCCAGGAGATAAGAGGCATTCAAAGGGGGGAGGAGTTAAATAAAGCAATATGGCTATAGTAGAATTGTTGAAGCACACCCTGGCACTGAGTTGGAGTACCAGCCCATGACGTGGAGTCACATCATCCAATGTTCCTCTGACAACACTAGTGTTGCTGATATCTGTGAGACCGTCAAGGGGGAGATAAATGAGAAAAAAAAGTGGATCACGCACCTACATGGTATATAGAACCTTGCACCCAGTGAAGATTTCATGCACAGATGCCAGGCACACAGTCTTCAATGCCCCGAGTTGTGCTATGCAACGTAGCGCCTCCACGAAATGGAGTCTCGTCCATGCAACTGGTACCACAAGCATGCCAAGTTTACTGAGATAGGCACCAAACCTATCTCAGCGCTCGAAGGGCACCAAACCCTTCGAATCCTGGCGGAGGAACATGCCAAATGTTCCTCTCCACAACACGAATTGATAAAAAGAAAGAGGAATAAAGAAGAAACTCACCTGAGGCAATAGCGTGAAGGCGGTCGTGGATTAAGATGCATGGATCGTTTGAAGGGCTTGCAAAAGAAGTGCGACAAGTGCAGTGAGCACGTGATCATTACTGCATTAAGTCAGAGCTGACTTAGCATGAGAAATTTGCTGGCGGTGTGCACGGACTATTTGGTGGTGGCGGTGCTGTGGGCAACGTTGTGATGCCGCCGGTATGCAGTCAGGTTACGCATGCTGGGCAGGCTAATTGGTGCCTTAACCTAATATATAACATATGTTGTAATGCCCCTGTGTTCAATTCAAACCAGAGTCCTGGAGGAAATACCAACAAATTAATTGTCATAGGTGTGTACTTAGTAACCAAACATACACAATGTTGACATGTTCACACACTTGTTTCCCTTCTCCACTTTCCACTCTCCACTCTCGTCGTTAATCCTTCGCCAGGGGAACGCTTGGTGCGTCCCCTACCAAGTGTCAGGGGCTTGGTGCCCTTGACGGCTCTCGAAGGCTTGGAGCCTTCGAGAGTCATCTTGGTATGGATTGGCTGTTGGTCATGCGGACGAGACTCCATCTCATGGAGGCGCTACTTCGTATAGTGCAACTCGGGGCGTTGAAGACTGCCAGCTTTCCTTGGCTACCCTGGAGTCCATCTTTTACTTCCCAAAGGAGACTCAGCTGTTCATGTTACCCACTGGTGAGTTCGAGGCTTGCATCTCCCCTAGACGTTAATCAAGTTTCTCTTCACTTTCTCAAACTTCCTGATCAATGCTACATTCTCTCCATCACCTGTTAAGGCCGACATTTCTCCTTGGCTGCCTCCATCTCCGCCTTCTTCTGAGACAAGACTTCATTCACTTTGCCCGTTGGTGAGTTCAAGGTTTGCGTCTCCCTTCCTTAGCTGATCTCCAATCATCTTTGTATAGGGACACTAATCGGGTTTCTCTTGCTCACTTTCTTACTTTCCTGGTTAAGGCAGCATTCTCTCCATTATCTATCAAGGCCGATGGTTTTCTGTGGCTACCCCCAGCTCCGCCTTGTCCATCTGAGACAAGACTCCGTTCACTTTTCCCGCTGGTGAGTTCGAGGCTTGCATCTCCCCCTTCCTTCGCTGATCTCCGATCATCTTTGTATAGGGACACTAATCAGGTTTCTCTTGCTCGCTTTCTTACTTTCCTGGTTAATGCAGCATTCTCTCCATTATCTATTAAGGCCGATGGTTTGCTGTGGCTACCCCCAGTTCCATCTTCTCCTTCCAATACTAGAGTCTTTTCAATTTGCCCACTGGTGAGTTCGAGGCTTGCATCTCCCTTCCTTCGCTGATCTCCAACCGCCTTTGTGTGGAGATGCTAATCAGGTTTATCTTGTTTGCTTTCTTACTTTCATGGTCAATGGTACGTTCTCTTCGACATCTATTATGCCAGGGGAACGTTTGGTGCGTCCCCTACCAAGGGCCAGGGGCTTGGTGCCCTTGGCAGCTCTCAAAGGCTTGGAGCCTTCGAAAGTCATCTTGGTATGGATATACCCTAAACTCTACCTTTTCGTTTCCCAAGGATATTCCGTTCATTTTACAAGCTGGTGAGTTTGAGGCTCACTTGTTTCCTCAGTTCCTGATCCCTGATTACTCCTGTGTAGGGATGCTAATTAAGTCTTCCCTGTCCTTCCTAGTGTTGTCTCCGCTTCCTGTCATGGTGAGCCGCGAATGAGTAAGTGTTTAGCCTTTGCATCTATTCCGTTAGTTATATTCTTTACCTGGGGCATACAATGATCCGTTTAATGAGAGTGCAATTACAACATTCCTACAGACTGTGCATGCAGGATTCACCGAGGCGGATCCTACGTGTTATTCCATGGCTGCTAACAAATGGGGAAGAAGAACCTTCTGTTGGAGATCTGCCTATCAACTTACAATATTGTCTGTGTTTCTTTCCCTCTCCCTTCCATTCCTCGTCTCACTATGTGCCAGCCACCCTCACTTGATAATGGGTGAAGCATAAGCACCATCAACCTAAGTGCAGTGATTTTCTAACCACTGTCTGATAGCTAACGTTCAAGGGTTATGCAGGCACTCTAATCACTATTGTTTTGCATCTCAAATTGAGCAGCAGTCGATGCTGCCACCCTTGCTGACATCTTACTTTCGAGATCCCAGCATGAAGGTGGGCGCTTTCTCCAAGACTTTTGTTCCTTGACAGTAATCATCTCCCATAGCACCATCATTTCTGTCGAGTTTGGCTCCCTCAACATTGTCATCCTGTCAGGAGGGCACCGCTGTGGTCCCTTTCCTCCCCTTTTCCCCCATCAGCGTGGAGGTCCCCACTCCCCCCGTATCAATACATCTGACATCTGCCGACACCCCTGACTCTGCCACTGTTCTCGTCCACAGACATCCGGACGTGGAACCAAGTGATCCATCCCTGGCGGGTGAGTGTTGGCATACTTCGACCGGAGTATTTTTCACAGTGACCCTGTAAACATACCTGTTTTGTATAAAGCTTTGCTTTTTTATTTTTTATTTGGCTCAAGTGTAACCAACAACACGACTACTAACAGATTTTCTACCTGGTGCAGGTAAGTGGAGATATCACAAATACAAAGGTTTCAAGATTGGGACCCTTTCATCATGTACGTGTTGTTACTGACCTGCATCTGTTCTTGCCCCTACCGTTTGGTGCGGTTGTCCACAAGAGTTGAGGGCTTGGCGCCCTTGGGGGTTTGGAGCCTTCGAAGGTTCTCGTCGATTGTGTCTATGAGACCCTCGGGAACAGAGTCATGGCATCATCCAAGCCTTTCCATTCACCATCGTCGCATGTGTATCATATTACTAAGTGGTACATATTCCTTCTGTCTTGGTTATTGCTTCTTCCTTACTGTTCTCTTGCTGTTCCGGCATTTACCGATGTTTCGATGTCGATCGCACGCATGAAACCCACATGAACAGAGCTCATCTTCCGAGGCTCTCTGTTTACCACCATTGCACACATATTCCATTACCAAGTGGTACGTGTTCCCTCCATTTTGGGCCTTCAGGGGTTCGAGTCTCTGCTTATTAGCAATGTATTTCCTCCTGTTTTCGTTATTACATCTTCCATTCAGCTCCTTCCCCTGTCTCGGCATTCACCACAGTTCGTTCTTGGGGGGGGGTTTGGTCCTTCAAGGGTTTGTTGTGCAGGTTCATTTTTCGATTGCATGCACGAGACCCGCATGAACAGAGTCCGAATTGTTCAAGTCTCTGTTCACTACCATTGCATGCATATGTTATTATGAAGTGGTATGTACTCTCTGTATTGATTATTGCATATTCCTTATGGTTTGTTCCACCTGGTACTTATCACGATACAGCATGACACCAACTTCTTTTCTGATATTTTCCTTTTGTTCCACTTGCTACTCATGTAATAACCGCAAGCGTCATTATTCCATCGCAACAAGTCGCCATTTTACCGAATAACTCCATGGGTTTTTTTATGTCAGGTAAGGCATGGCTTTACTTAAATACCTCATCTGACCGCTTTTCCCCTCCTCCCCCATTGTTCTTGACATGCCTCACATGCCGAAAAGTGTTGACCAAGTCGTGGATGACTCTATGGATTTGCACACCCAGGTTCTTCGAAACCGCAAAATCCCCACCACCAAGATGGCTCCTCCACCAGAGGTAAGTTATCTTGTCACCGTCGATCCCATCTGACCCCTGCCTTCACAGATCAAAACAGACAAGCCCAAGCCCCGGCACATGGTGCAACCACCTGAAGGATGGGAAGAACATATGTTCGGTCTCCTGTGACAGGAGGAGATCACTCACTCCTAGTGTTTCTGTGTCCTCCCAAAATTCTACTACCCCGATCTTGCAGGAAGACCAGGTCGAGGGCGCTCCGATGGAGGAGGATACTGGTGAGGCTGAGGCTGAGGCTGAGGAGGTTGAGGTCAACATTCCTGCTGACGAGGGCAGTCAACGTCCTGATGATGGGGCTAGTCAACTTCCAGACGATGAAGGTTCGTTTTTTTTTGAATATTTTTCTTGTTCTCTCACAGTTCTGTAGATGTTGCATTGTTATATCCTTGACTCCGGGGTTTGGTGCCCCCCCCTTCTCTCATCTGACTGTGGGTTCGGTGCCCAATGGTCTAAAGCTAGGCACTTTGGATCCTCATGAGAGTCGCCAAGTGTCCTGTGTCATTTTCACTTCTTTTCTAGACACTTTGTTATCCTTTGATGTGTCTTTTGTCGCACTGCAATGCATTCTCTTCCAATATTGATGTGTTCATAGTAGATCAGGATGATTCTGAATCATCACTTCCTCCATCTTTGCCACCAGCTGAAGACTCCAGTTCTGATGCTGAGGATGAGTTTCCCCCACATCGTCCTGGTCGCCATGTGGAACACAAACCTAAAAGCAAGGGCAAAAGTAGGGCTATGGATGTTGATGACAGTGATATAGTGAGTCAGGATGATCATGAACATGCCCGGAATGTGAAATTTAGGAAGACTGGGAACTTGTCCCATGCCGCTCTCGATGAGATATGTGACTTCGCAACCGAAGTCAAGGCAAAAGCAGAAGAACTTGGACGTCGACACAGGCAAGTCTCCTTGTGACATCCTTGTCGCTGCTGGGCTCAGTGTCAAACCATCTCACACTGAAGCTCAACGAGGCCAACCTCTTCCACTTGTGGTATTGGGCCACCCAACCGAAACCTGATGGTGGTATGCATGCCCTTGTCACATACTCTTTTATAACATTCTTCCCAGCCGACCGAAACATGGTCAACAATATCATTACGGCAGGAGTACAATCAACTCATGAAAGATATCCCCAAAGACGACACCGCAGCAAGAAAGGAGAAGTTGAAGGCCATTTATGAATGGAGTGAGAGCTCCTCAGCAGTGCCCGCTAACAAATCAGTCAAGTCCATCGCAGTCAGAGTCCACAACGTGAAGACGCAGTTCTCCGGATTGGTAAGTGGTTGTAAGTGGGTGGGTGGGTGGCAGATCTTACCTGTCGAGCAGGCTGAAGTGTGGTCGACTCTTGAAGACATCGAAATTGCTGGAGTTGTGATGTATGTTGGACAAGACCCTGCAGGACGCCAGACCTCTGGCATATTTGGTGGTTCTGATATCATACAAAGTACATCAATGATCATGCCATTGATGTTCAGGGACTTATGGACAAGTACACCGCAATATTTAAGTAAGTGATGTTACACATATCTTACTCGGACTCATTGCAATTAGGTGTCTCAGGGATGGTAATGGTACTGAGGCTGGGTTATTAAGGACGAGTGCTTCTGCCAGTTCAGCTCTGGCATTGGAGTTGCATTGTCGAATGAAGGAGATACCAAGAGATCGCAACCGCTGGGTATTTGGATCTATGATGAAGGAGAAGTTGATAACGGCGCTCCAAGATCTATGCAGTATGTATTTCTGGTATTCTGTATATTCTCTTCTAAGTGTCTTCCCATAAGCGACCTGTGGGGTCGAAGTTGGTGATCCCCAGAAAATCATTTGGCAGCAGCTTCTTGAGTTTGTTAGGAGGAACTCTCTCGTCATAATCAACTGGCTGCTTGGGGTGCCTCCACCGGGCCTGGTTTTGAGCACAAGAAACTCAAAGCTGACGCTCTCTGCCAACTTGGGGTACCTTATCTGCAGAGAAAGCTAGGCTCGATGTATGATGGACAATCTGATGATGATGATGATGATGAGAAAAATGATTGTCTGGATGGTGTGCCAGAGGTCGAAATCAAACCCTGGAATGAAGGTATTGTGTACATTTTTTGTCTAACTCATCACTGACTGTTTTTGCAGATGTCATCAGCATAAGGGATGTACACCCATTAAAGGGAGAGATCGCACTGGTCAAGGCTCCTGATGGCATGGTTTTGCGCAAGGTGTCTGACAATCCTGAGTGGCAGAAGTCCTGCAAAGAAGAGGATCCAGGTATGGCAGCACATCATGCACAGAGCGGAATCCCATTTCCATCGTGCAAGCAGCCTCATGTGGAGGTGACAGATAATGACACAGTTCCTCGTGAGGTGAGTCAATCCACTCAACCTCTGTTGTCCACTAATGCTCCCCAAGGCTTCACGCTCTGACCACCAAATGCCCCTGCATGATGAAGGCAGGGATGCACACCCCATCGCTGGCGACCGTGGTGTAGTGATTTACCCTGCTGCATTTTGGTTGAAACTAACAGGCGACATGCACAGGATGCACTTCGTGACCCACCAGCACACACAAGCCGTGAGAACACTCGAGAGCCCGGTCAATCTGAGCACCCCTTGCTGGCTTGGTGCTATGGGGTGAGGTCCGGACATACCAGTTGATTAAAAGACTAATGGAGGACTGCACAGGATCTGCATCGTGATGCTGTCCCAAGCCGTTCGCACCTGCAGGACCCTGGCCCTTCTCAGCAGTTTCCACCATCTCGGCGTTATGAGGTGAGTAACCCAGGCATTCTGCTTCTTGAAGGAGACCAATAGGATGTCCCACAGGACCCTCGTTATGACCTGTGCCAACTATCATGATCCTGGCCCCTCCGATATTCCCTACAATGTTTGTGACTTGATCCTTCATTGTCACATTTAGTTTAGCTTCTCTATAGGTATTACCTGCCTGCCCGCCGCGGTTCGGGGTGTTTCCCTCCGTCCTGTCAGACGTATCGCATACCATCTCGCCCTGACCATCATGTTTACCATGATGCTCCATATATCTCTGACTACTACCCCCCAGCCCAGCCTACAGCACAGCAATGGGTTGACAGAGGTAGTGCTGCACAGTATGAGGACGAATTTCCTGAGGATTACTTAGATTATTAGTCTCCTCAGTATTTTCTTTAGAAATACATGTTTGTTTTTCCATGATAGGGTGAGCAGTGAGTGAATCAAATCTCTCAGTTCTCTGTCATTTTGAATGCAAGAGCATTTGTCTGCTTGACTGTTATTTTGTTACCTCCTGTGGCCACACTGCCATATTGCTGCTCACTTGATCTACCAATGAATTTTCTACTGATTGACATTCTACAGGGAAGATGCATCTACTCAAAATACTGTATGCTTGTTTGAAGAGTTTGGGCTGCAGAGAGTTAGGTCAAAGGACATTTGAGGTGAAGCTTAGAGGCCACACCTACAGATAAAGGAGCCTCCAGCAATGAGGAGGGGATATGGTGACATTAAGCAAGTGTTGATGTGGTGATCACTGACTGACAACTCTCCTAGTGTCACTGTGTCCAATGGCCAGGGGCTCTGGTGAGTTCTGCTGCCTGGTCTCCTGTGTACCTTATCTATATTTGATTACTGTGATCAAGTGATTGTTTTTCCCTGGTGAGTTGAGGGAACTCAATGGAATTCAAATGGAATTGAAATGATTATCTCAAAATAATGGGTAAATAGCCTGAATTTTGAGAGGACTAAAAACACTCAAAAGTCAATTTCCTTCAAGTTTTGACAGATAGGGTTTTTCCACATGGTGAGGGGGGTGGCAAGGTTGGAAAGCAAGGATTGAAAGTGGTGTTGAGGCAAGGTTAGCAGTACCTCAGATTAAAGGGACTTGGGCAACATCTCTTGCTTACTAATCAGGTGTTGTTATCATCATCAGGATACTACAGTTCTATGTTACATGCAAGCAGTGTAGAGCTGCAGAGGTTGACTTCTGGATTTATTTTGGTCTTGTCTGGGTTCTCTCATTGACTTTTCCCTATAAACATTGTTGTTCAATGCTTTTTCTAAGAGCCTATTTTTGTGTTGAGAATTAATCTACCTGCATTGCTACTAAAACAGGTCTATCTTTTATCAGACCCATCATGTTGTTATCATTTGCAGCTGCACAATTTGCCCCCATTTAATCTGCTACATTGGCCCTTCACTGTGCTCTGTGAGTTAGTATAAAAATTAGATAACATTACCTGTGCAATATGTCAATACAGCCCTGCATGGTGGATCTGGTTGACTTGAAGCTGCCACAAAATTGATTTGAGAGCATTTTGGTGTTCTGACATATAGTACATGGACATCCTACTGGCCTCTATGGAGAGGGGTGGAATGTCCAACTGGCCTTCAGAGGGGGGAGTGGGATGTCCCACAGTAGCTTCCAAAGCTACCATGGGACATCCCATTGGCCTATGGAAGGGGGGGTGGGACATCCCACAGTATCCTCCAAAGCTATCATGGGACATCCCACTGGCCTCCAGAGAGGGGGGTGGGATGTCCCACAGTAGCCTCCAAAGCTATCATGGGACATCCCACTGTCTATAGAAAGGGGGTTGGGATGTCCCATAGTAGCCTCCAAAGCTAGCATGGGACATCCCACTGGCCTCCAGAGAGGAGGGTGGGATGTCCCACAGTAGCCTCTGAAGCTATCATGGGACATCCCACTGGCATCTGGAAGGGGGGTGGGATGTCCCACAGTAGCCTCTGAAGCTATCATGGGACATCCCACCAGCCTATGGAAGGGGGGGTGGGATGTCCCACAGTAGCCTCCAAAGCTATCATGGGACATCCCACTGTCTATGGAAAGGGGGTTGGGATGTCCCATGGTAGCCTCCAAAGCTAGCATGGGACATCCCACTGGCCTCCAGAGAGGAGGGTGGGATGTCCCACAGTAGCCTCCAAAGCCATCATGGGACATCCCACTGTCTATAGAAAGGGGGTTGGGATGTCCCATGGAAGCCTCTGAAGCTATCATGGGACCTCCCACTGGCCTCCAAAAATGGGGGGTGGGATGTCCCATCATTGCCTCTTGGTTGTTCTACATAGATGACCTTGATGAACATGTGACTAAAGGTGGGATTGAACCAGCAGTCTCCTGGAGTTGACCTTGTGGTTTAATCACTGAGCTATATGGTTTGAGTACTAATGTCAGTTGCTTGGGGGTTAGATCAGAACTTTGGGAGTAATTATCCATGAAGAGTAATACACAGAATGCACCATCTCCAACAGACTTCAGTGGTCTTTAGCAACACAAGTCCACCCTTCCTTTGAGAATCAACAAAGTTCAGTCTTCTGCCCATCCTGGCTGGATTGGTATTTGAAGCACATGGTGGTCCACTGGAGGGCCTTACAGCCCAGGGTCATAATGGGACATTGGGCACCACAGCAATCAGATTACATAACCCCTTTGGACAGTGGGGTTCTCACATGCTTGTGCCCCACAATAGTGTCATGTATTGTGCTACAATCTATTCCTTGGCTTGGAAGGTCTTCCACTCATCCTCATTGAATGCATTTAGTATGATCTTATTAATGTGTACTCCTTCTATAAGCAATGGAACTTACTCATGGGACAGTGCTGAATCCATTAAAATTTATCACAATGATGCAAGGCTCACTTCCAGAAGTATTGTATGATTCTGGAGATGACACCTCACAATCACACTGATTTCCCACTTCAAATTTGTGCATAATAAGTGTACCAAATGGTTTTGGAAAGTCAGTGGCTGCCACATACATAGGCCCCTACTTTGCCAGGTATTCTCATCATCCTGGATAATTGTGACTGCTTTGGTTTCTTGGTCAGAAGTGGGATTTCAGTGTGAATATGAGCTGCACTTTTGCAGCTGAGGACCCCTGACACCTAAGGCAGCCATGGGACAGCCCAAAATATATTACCAAAGGGCTGGGATTATGGGACATCCCAGCTCCTGCACACTGCAAATAGCCCTGGGACATGGCCAGATGTCCCTGGGATGACCTGGTCTGAGTGGCTTTTAGCTTGGATGATTTGTAGAAAAACTTCAGCCTAAATGCTTATGAAAATTGGTTACCTGAAGTGTGGTTTGAGCCAGACCTGCTAAACCCTGACAATTATGACTGCCCGCTCTGGATGGACAACTATCATGAGTTCTTACAAGAGCTCACAACTAATTTTGGTCTGCATGATGCCATAGCAGATGCTGTCCAACAACTCAAGAACCTTACCATGAAGGATGGCTCTCGAATTACCAAATATGTCATGGAGTTCAATCACTGGGCTTTGCAGGTCAAAGACTATGGTTTCAGTGCACTCTGCCACCACTTCTATAGCAGGCTTCCAGACTGCATCAAGGATGAGATCATTCACATTGGAAAACCTTCTACCCTCACACAACTCTGCAAACTTGCTCAGACCATCAATGCACACTACTGGGAGCATAAAGCAGAAGTCTCATGCACCACCAAGCCTGCCTCCAACAAGTCGCAGTCTTCCAACTCTGACAATAAAACAAAATTGTCATCCTCTGCCTCCACTCCAAAGTCTGATGCCAAGGGCAAGGGCAAACAGAAAGATCTGCCCAAGTCTGATATTGCCCATCTTCTGGGCAAGGATGGCAAACTCACCTCCACTGAACACCAGTGCAGGATGAAGAACAACCTCTGCTCTTCTGTGGTGAGGCTGGCCACTCCACCAAGGACTGTCCCAAGTCCACCTCTTGCACAGCCAAAGCCCATGCAGCTATGGCTGGAACTCTGCCTACTCCACCTGTGGAGAAGGCAGAGCCAAAAAATTAATCTGCTCCTCCAGGGAGCTCACACAGCCTGGAGGAAGTGTTGATCCCAACTGTGTGCAACTGGACATCCGACTCAACATGTCTGCTCTTTCTAGTCCCAATTCTTTACTTCCATCTGTAACTCTTCTTGACTACTCTGTTGATACTGTTTCTGTGTTGATCAATTCCGGCTCTTCTCATTGTTTTGTAGACCTGTCTATAATCAAAAAATGTGCCATTCTTTTTCCTCTGTTTCTCCACCTATTCCACTCCACATGTTTGATGGTAGTACAAATGCTGTCATTTCCCAAGAAGTAGATCTTTCCCTCCGCTTTCCTTCTGGTGATGTCAATTCCATTTCAATTTATGTTACTCTGTTGGATTCTTCATGTTCACTGGTATTAGGCCACAACTGGCTCACCTGCTTCAATCTGTTGATTGCCTGGGTACTGGGCAGTATATCATTCAAACCATTGCTACAGGGAATGCTGACACCCCAGGTGCCTTCGTCATCTTCCACTGCAACCTCTGCTCCAGATCCAACACCCTCCACTCTGTTTGCAGCTCCAACTGCACCTCTGACAGACTTGCTGCACTCTGCTCCACTCATCTCACTCATCAATGCTGCTGCATATGTCAGAGCCTGTGCTCTCCCTGGCTCTAGACAGTTCTGCTTACAGCTCTCTGCTGATGATGTGAAACTTTTGCATCCTCCACTTCTTCTCCACCTCCTGACCTCTCCTTGGTCCCTCCTGAGTATCACAAGTTTGCCAATGTCTTTAGTAAAGACAAGGCTACTGAACTTCTGCCACACTGCTTGTTCAATCTCAAGATTGAGCTTGAGCAAGGAGCTTCTCCACCCATTGGCACAATTTACTCTCTTTCTCCACCAGAGCTTGAAGCTCTCTGCACCTTTATTGATGAGCATCTTGGCTACAGTTTCATCAAGAAGTCCACCTCCACTCATGGTGCCCCTGTCCTCTTCATAAAGAAGGAGGACAGTTCACTCTGCCTCTGTGTGGACTATCGAGGACTCAACAGAATCATGAAAAAGTATCACTATCCACTGCCACTCATCTCTGACCTACTCAACTCTCCAAGCCATGCTAAATTCTATACCAAGATTGACCTCCACCATGCCTATCATCTGGTCCACATTGCAGACAGAGATGAATGGAAAACAGCTTTCCACACTTGTTACAGCTCTTACAAGTGGCAGGTAATGCCATTTGGTCTGACTAATGCACCTGCAGCCTTCCAGCAATTTGTCAATAGCATCTTTGCAGACATGCTCAATGTCTGCATTGTGGTATACCTTGATGACATCCTAATTTGCTTGCAGGACATGGAGTTGCATTGTGAACATGTAAAAGAGGTACTCCACCACCTTCAAAAGCATGGTCTCTATGCCAAGCCAGAGAAGTGCAAGTTTCACTCTGACTCCATTGGGTACCTTGGCTACATTCTTTCTCCCTCCAGTCTCACCATGTCCACTGAGAAGGTTCAGGCAGTCTGTGACTGGCCTGAGCCATGGAAGGTGTGAGACATCCAATCCTTCCTTGGTTTCGCAAATTTCTACAGATGATTCATTAATAACTACTCCAACATTGTCGTTCCACTCACTTGCCTCACATGAAAGGGTGCTCCTTGGAACTGTTCCAAGGAGTGCCACTCCACTTTCCTCTGCCTGAAGGATGCCTTCAGCTCCACTCCTGTTCTCACTCACTGGGTCCCTGGTGCTCTGCTTATGGTTGAAACTGACACCTCTGACTATGCCATTGCTGGCATTTTGTCAATAACCTTCTCTGATGGTGAACTCTGCCCAGTTGCTTTCTACTCTTGCACCATGACCATGCCAGAACTCAACTATGATACCCATGACAAGGAGCTGTTGGCTATCTTTGAGGCTTTCTGCCATTGGCAGCATTACCTAGAAGGTTCTGCCTTACCTGTCGATGTGGTGATGGACCACAAAAGCCTTGAGTATTTCTCCACCTCTAAGGTCCTCACTCATTGACAGGCCCACTGGTCAGAGTACCCTTCCCATTTCAACCTTTCCATCCACTTCCAACCTGGCCACCTAGGAGCCAAACCCAACGCACTTATGTGATGTTAGGACATCTACCCAAATGTGGGGGATAGGGACTATGCACAGGTAAACCCTCACAATCTCTGCCCTATGTTTACACAGGAGCAACATGCATTGTCCCTCCATACCACCACCCTCATGGCACCTGTGCTCCATGCCACCATGGTCTTCGATGTTGAGTGCTTGCACTCTGACATAATCTCTGCCCTACTATCCAATCCTGTTTTGGCCTGACATCTTCCAACTCTGACTAAGCCTTGGTGGTCCCTGGACTCCAATGGTCTAGTCCACCTTGAGGGTTGCATCTTTGTCCCTGACATTGATGACCTCCACCTCCAAGTGCTTCAGTTTAAGCATGACCATCCTCTAGCAGGCCATTTTGGGCAGAACTGCAACCTGGAACTTGTCTGCAGGGACTACATGTGGCCTAACCTCCACTCTGATGTGAAAGAATACATCAGGTCTTGCACTGCCTGTGGACAGAGCAAAACTCCATGTCACTGCCCTTATGGCCTGCTGAAGCAACTCCCTGTCCCAGAGAGACCTTGGAACTCCATCTCCATGGATTTCATCAAACATCTCCCCAACTCTGATGGCTACTCTGCCATCCTCATGGTGGTGGACCACCTCTCAAAACAAGTGGTGTTCATCCCCACCCATGACTCCATCACCTCCACTGACCTTGCTAAGCTCTTCCTAACCCATGTCTTCTCTAAGCCATGTTCTAAGCATGTAGCAAGCTGACAATGTGAGTGGTGGAAATAGTGAGCCATTGGATCAGAGAGAAGATGGCTCAAAACAGAAAGACAGTCCAACAGATCAGACACAAGGTAAATGTATAGTGAAAAGAGAAAAATAGGGGTGAAATGTAACATTACCCCCTTTCTAAGTGTTGAAGTCCCCAACTTCAACTACTCTCCATAAGGCTCTCCAGTCATATTGCTGATAGTGCAGTTGTTGAAACCAAAGTCATTGTCATACAAATCATTATCCTCACTCCCAATGAGGGTATGATCATCCACTAAGGCTGGAGTGGATATTCTTTCTTGTAAAGGATGGTGTGGGCATATGGACGGGCATTGGGCCTGGGTGTGTCCAGGGCAAGTAGTGCAACAAAGGGGACATTCATACAATCCACAATTTATGCAGATATGTCCCAAGCAGCAACAGACATAGCATGCCTGACAATAATGTGGATTGGTTGGAGTGAGAGGACAATCAGCCTTGGCAAGTTCATTCAGAATGGAGTCTGGGGGGAGTTGGGTGAGAGTCTCAAACTGACTCAGAGTTAAAGTGAGTTTGGTGTTGGAGATGCCGAAGGCGACCATGGGGTTGATGACGGAGGGGGAGGATGAGCCATGAGACTCACAGGGTCTTGGGTTTGGGCCAGAGAGGCAACAAGCATGAGGGCAATCTGCTCTGTGGAGAGAGCCAGAAGAGTGGGAGGACATTGACAACAATGCTGGAGGGGACAATGACTTGGAGGAGGCCAGAGGAGAGGTTGCTGTTGAGGGCCTTATGTAGGATGCTCTCAGACATTGTAGATGAGGTCTGCACCTCCTAATATATCAAAGAGTCATAGGAGCAGGGGAACCTGCTCATGGGTGATTTCATTCAGCATGGTTCTAGCAGGGGACAGAAGAGGGTTCTGTTGATTAACATATCAAGAAAGTTCTTCAAGCCAAAGGGCTTGGATGGCAGCATGATAAACAAGGTCAAGAGGGGAATCTTCATCCACCTCATGATATATGGTGCTGACAACAGAAGGGTTGGCGATGAAGAGTTGGTAGGAGTTTATCATTTGGTCACTGGTGGGTTGGCACTGGCAATGAGTGAACAGGGTGTGATGGTGAGAAACCTCACAAGGATAGGTGTAATAATGAGGAGGCATTTTGAGAGAGATAGTTTGAATGGTTCAAGAGGAGCATCTGACAGGTTGTTTTTGAGGGGGGAAGTCCCTGGGAAACATTTCTTATATGTGGAGAGCATATCATCTGCATGTTCAAGGTGTGACTCTTTTTGCCATGAGTTTTCAGAAGAAGGGTAACCTTTCCATTTTATTAAAAAGGCGTGTCCATGGCCAGACCTTTTATGGCTGACTATTGCCTCAACTTCATACTCTTCTTCCTCATTGATCAGGTCAGGTGGTGGAGTCAGGAAGTTTGGTCCATGAATGTCATTTTCATGATAGGGTGACAGGAGAGAAGCATGGAAGATGTTGTGGATCTTCCATTGTGCAGGAATTGTGAGGCAATAGGTGATTGGAGATAGGATGTCAGAAATGGTAAAGGGTCCTTTGAAGGGCAAGTTTTCTATTTTTGTAGGAACACTTTAGGTTCCAAGCTTCCAGCCAGACTTTATCACCTGTTTGGAATGGGGTGAAGGGTCATGATGAGTGGTCTTTCATGATCTTTCAGGCTAGATTGTGGGCCACAAGGGCTTCTTCTCTAGCTTTTCAGAGTTCCTCAAGTCTAGACTCAGCAGCAGGAAGGTGGGTTTCTTCAATCAGGGATGGAAGGGGTTTCAGTTCATACCCGTACATGAGGTAGAACAGAGATTGATGGGTGATGGAATGTGGGCAGTAGTTGTGCATGAATTCTGCCATAGAGAGATTGTCCACCCACAAAGTAAGGTTATTCTGGCAGAAGATGTGAAGGTATATTTCAACCTCCTGGTTTATGCGTTCAGTTTCTCTGTTGGTTTGAGGGTGATATGCTGTTGACAAGGCAAGGGAGTATCCCAGAAGGGAAGCAAGTTCTTTAGCAAATATTGAGGCAAACTGGGGTCCTCTATCAGATATAATTTTGTCATCCAGCCTGAAACAGGAGTAGACTTTCTTGAAAAACAGTGCTGCAATATCAGCAGCAGAAGCAGTTTTCTTCATTGGTGTTAAAATTACCCCCTTTGTAAGCCCATGGTCTACCATGACCAAGAGAGAGTCATAACCTTTGGAGAGGGGAAGGTTGGTAACCAGATCACAAGAGATCTGTTGAGAAGGGCAGCTCAAGGATGGGCATAAGGGGAGGTGTTGTTGGGTGGGTATTCACTTTATTCTGTTGGCAAATAGCACAGCTGTTGACATATTTGTGGACAAAGGATGCAAGTCCTGGCCACCAAAACTTGGATGAAATGAGTTGTCAGGTTTTTAAGACACCAGGGTGTCCTGCAGAGGGGTGGTCATGGTGGTTGGACACAATGGTCTGTTGAAGGGTGGGGTCATCAGGAATGTACACCTGGTCCTTATAGAGTAACACTCCATTGTTGAATTGCCAGTCAGAGAGGTGGGACTTGAACAGGAGTGGCATGTCAATGTTTTCAATGGCATGGAGTGCAGTCTGAACCACAGGCTCTTTCATGGAGGAGGCAACCTTCTGGGTGAGGTTTGTGTTGATGAGATTGACAAACATGGTTTGGGGGAGGAGTGTAACTCCTTTATTGTCTTCATCATCTTCTGGGACATGGTTGGGTCAGTGGGAGAGCATGTCTGGGGTGGCCAGGTCTTTTCCTGGGACATGTTTGAGTTGCAGATCAAAGTCTGCAAGATCTAGGAGCCAGTGAGCCTGGCAATGATTCAAGTTCTGTGGTGCTTTAAAGTAGGTCAAGTTTTTGTGGTCAGTGAAGACCTTGACTGGAAACAGGGATCCATGGAGGTAGTGTCTCCAGGATTTCAACCTTCAAATAATCCCTAGCAATTCTCTGGCATAGATATCATAGTTTCATTCTGCAGGGTTAAACAATTGAGAAATGAAGGCACAGGGTTGCCACTGGCCATTTGAATCTTCCTGGAGGAGAACCCCTCCTGTTGCATACTTGGGTGTGTCTGTGGTCATTGTGAATGGCTGAGAGGTGTTGGGCATTCGAAGAGTCAGTTGTGCCATGAAGATCCTTTTTAGGAGGTCAAAGGTGGTTTGGCATTTCTTTGACCATTCCCAAGTAGTTGTTTTGTTGGTAAGGTTGATCAAGGGTCAGGCAATGTCCAAATAGTAAGGGACAAATCTTCAGTAGAAGTTAGCAACTCCTAGGAAGGATCACACATCCTTGACCTTTTTTGGGACCAGCCATTCAGCAATGCCCTGGACTTGAATGGGGTCCATGGTGACAGTATTTTCTTTTATGGTCATTCCAAGGTATTCCACCTTGGTCAGATCAAAATGACATTTTTCCAGTTTTAGAGGGAGTGACAGTTCCCTCATTTTTTCTAGAACATGGTGGGTTCATTTATGTTCTTTGGGGTCAGTGGAAAAGATGAGAAGATCATCCATATAGACAACCAACCATCCTTCAGTGATCATGTCTCTGAACAAGTCATTCATGAAATGCTGGAAGGTGGCAGGAGAATTGCACAGCCTGAAGAACATCACAGTCAGTTCGAAGAGTCCCTTGTGTGTAATGAACACAGCTTTCCATTGGTCTCCTTCCTTGATATGGACATTGTTGTAGCCTGATCTTACGTCCATTTTTGTAAAAATAGATGCTCCCTTGAGTTTATCAACGAGATCTGAGATGAGGGGAAGGGGGTATGCATCCTTCACCATATTCTTGTTCAGGTACCAGTAATCTTGACATGGGCGAAGGGAGCCATCTTTCTTTCCCACAAAGAAGAAAGGGGCTGCTTGAGGAGACTTTGAGGCACAGATTTTTCCCTCTTGAAGATTTTCTTCTATGAACTTGTCCATGGACTCTCATTCAGAAGGGGAGAGTGGATATGCTTTAGCCACCTTGGGGATGAAGTCTTTGACAAGGTTGATAGCGTGGTCGTAAGGTCGTGATGGAAGTAGTATTCCATCAGAGGGTTTCTTGAAAACCAAGGCATAGTCTTTGTATTCTTCAGGAAGGACTGCCTTCAGTTTCTTCTTGTGTTCTTCTTGGGCCAATTCAGTGGCCATGGTGATTTTTCTGAGAAGATGATTCTTGGGATTAATCTTCTTGGCTTCTTCAACAAGTTTTCCAACTGACATCACAAAATGTGCTCGGATGGTTTCATCCTCAGGTTCTTCATAGCCATAAACCTATTGATCCCTCTCTTTTCTACAGGGGAGACCAGGTTTACAGTGGGTTCTTCAATAGCAATGGAAGAGATGTTGCATCTGAGTTCTTTAGACCTATCAGTCTTCTCATCGATAGAGAGTTCCTGTTCTCCAATCAATGACAGGATTGTTCTCTTGCAGCCAAGGGAGGCCTAGGATTACATTTTCCGAGCTACAATTGATGACATAGAAGAAGGATTGATGAACAATTCCTTCAACCTTGACATAGAGTGCAGTGGAAAACAAGATTTTTCCCTTGGAGTTTTGAGTTCCATCTGCATTTTTGGCTAGGATGGGTTCTGCGAGTTGTTGAGTAGGGATTCAGTGCTTTTGCACAAAGCCCCAGCCAATGCATGATATCTCTGCTCCAGAGTCAACCAGGGCAGTGGTGTTGATGACTTTCTGAGTTCCTTCTGATGTGTAGAGGGAGATGGGAATCCGCATAGTACAATTTGGGGTAGACAATACTAGTAAAGGTGCAACAGAAGAGGAACTGTCCTTAGTGGTGGGAACATCTGGCATCAATGCAGAGTTCCCTTTCAAAAATCCTTTCCAAGTGCCTTAGCAATATTCACTAAGGCAATAGAGGGACCAGTGACTTTTTCTTCATTGTTGCTTTTTTCAACCTCTACTATTTTTTGACTTTTCTGACACTCTTTTGGGGAGTCTTTCCTTTGTCAGGACATTCTCTTGAAAGGTGTCCTGTGTTTCTGCAACCAACACATCTTCCTTCTTTGATGTGATGGTCTCATTCTTCTTTGGAGAGTCTAACTCCATCTACATCCATGGCATTTGGGTCTTTTTCTTCAGTGAGGTTGTTCTTGGGGTAGAATGTCCTCTTCTCCTTTTTTCCTGAAAGTTCATTGACTTTCCTCCATTTGGTGTCAAATTTCTGTGCCTGGGTATACCACTCAGTGATCTTGGTGGGAGTGGTTTCCATCATGTGGATGCAGTTTGCAATGAAGGGTTTGAGTCCTTGTGAGAAGAACTCGATTAAGGCGACATCCTCCATGATGGTAGAGTCAGCAGCAGCAGTTCAGAAGTCAGTGATATATTGTTCCACCAAGTCCTTTTGTTTCATGGTATGCAGTTTGGCAATGGCCATACCAGCTGTGTCAGGGGAGGTAAACAAGTCTTTGAAGTCTTTCTTAAAATCAGTGAAGGAGCTGAAACTCAGGGGATTCTTTTCCAGGGATGTCCTCTGGAAGGTGGCTGCCCATGAATGAGCAACACCTTTCTTCATGTACAACAACATGTAGACAACCTTCTTGGTGTCAGTGTCATATACTTCTTCATTCACCATGAGGTATGTCTGGACTGAATACAGCCAGCTCATGGCATTCTTTTGGTTGCTGTCAAAGTCAGATGGGGCACCAATCTTCAGTTTGGTGGCTTGGATGGCAGTAGTGCCAGTCACAGCCTTTGATGATGAACCGGACATCGTGGGCAGGGTCAGGGGTCTAGGAAGGGTGACAGGAGGTGGTACTGATGGGGCATAGCAAGGGATTGGTTGAAGAGGTTCAAGAGGATACCAGAGGTAAATCCTCTATCTGGTTGTTCAGGTTCATTGGAGGAGGTGTCAGTGACAGTGCTCTCCTGTTCTTCATCAGATGATGATTCTTCTCATGTGGGTCACAGCAGCACCCAACATCAATTGTTTCAGGGGTTTGTGGTGGTACACTAAACAGTGACCATTTGGCCAAAGGCTGTCAGACTTGAGCTTTTGTTATGCTTGACCAAAGTCAAGATGTAGGGAGAGCTCAAATGCAGACTATTGGTTTCTACTGAGTGATGGCTACAGTAACCTTCATAAACAATGAAGGATTTGGTCAACACTGGTAAGAGTGGTCCTGGTTAGGGACACTGAGGGTGAAGTTCTGAGGAATGCTGCATAAGATTGAGCAGCTCAAGTCTGAGGTTCCAGGACTTGGGCTGGCAGGCTAAATACTACAAAGAGACAGACCACAAGGGGTCCACATGTAAAGAGGTAACTATGCTATCAGTTGAACAACAGCAACATATGTTCTAAGCATGTAGTGAGCTGATAACACGAGTGGTGGAAATAGTGAGCTGTTGGATCAGAGAGAAGACAGCTCAAAACAGAAAGACAGTCCAACAGATCAGACACAAGGTAAACATACAGTGAAAAGAGAAAAATAGGGGTGAAACCTAACACCCTTGTGTGGGGTCACTGGCTCATCATCTGCCTCTTCTGTCTCCATTGCCCTCACCTTCCCCTTCCCTTGTGGCCTCTTCTTCTTCTCCCCCTCAGAAGCTCCCTGTCCCTGCTCTTTTCCATGATGGCCCTGCCACTGTGTCCTCCCTCATCCAACTACAAACCTTCTTTTTGTTATCGCAGGTCACATGGGCCCTGGTCTTGCCCTGTCCTGGTTCACATTGTCATGCTGTTTGACCCACTATACAGCAGGCGCACAGGGGCCTCCTGGGTGCAACAGCCACCACAGAGGTCCCAGAGACCCTCTGTGTGGTGTTCATGTTGTAGACCACACCACATAACCTGAGAGGAAGGAACAACAAGTCAGCTCTGCCTGACTCACAGTACTCTGCCACTCACCTCTGTGCAGTCTTGTCCCACCTGGCCTGAGCACTCTCCTCAGAGGCCCTCCACCTCTGCCTTTCTGCCTCCTCCTCTGCCACTTCTTTCAAGCCTCCTCCTCCACCACTCTCTTCCTCTGAGCCTCCTCTTCTGCTTTCTTCCTCTGCTCCTCCTCCACCTTCTGCCTCTTGGCCTCCTCACACTTGGCCTTGCACTCTGCCTCATGCTCTCTCTCTCTCTGCTCACTCTCCTCTTGTTGGTGTGCCTTCTCTGTGGACTTCTCCCACTCAATGTTGGTGGAGTCATTGGTGAGGATGACCAGTGCTTTATCCATGACTTGGGAATAGTTGTGGACATGGCCAGGGGTTGGCTGGGGGGTTCTGCTCTGGTGCTGGGAAGACATGATGATGGGGGGAAGGGACAAAGGTTCAGTGTGCTAACACATATTTTTAAGCAGTTCTTCAGACTCCAATGGAGCTCTGCTGTGGGTAAACCATTGTCCTTGAGGCATCAAAAAAATTTCAAATGATCAACTCATTGTAAGGAATCTGCATTCCTTGGATGCATAAACCCCTATCATCAACCATTCTGTGACTATCATTACATTCCTGGACCACTTGCATCCACTGCAGTTCACACACTGCCTTCCCACCTACCTCACTACCTTCCCATGCTCTTGCTCCCTCTCATGCAATGCTATACCCATGGCCACTGTGCTTCAGCCACTTCCCCTTGCTTTGGACTCTTTCTTTTAACACAGTCTCTGTTCCCTTTTTGTTAGTAGTATACCCTTGGCCTCTGTTCCAGCCAGTCCAGTCTTGTGTGTAGGCACTGTCATGTGGTTTTCCTTTACTTGTACCTGGTCTTACTTAGGTTCCAGGTTTGCCTGGACTATAAAGCCCTGTACTTAGGTACAGAATGATACCTTTTGGCACTCGGAAGGTCACCATGAGTTTCCTTTTCACTTCATCTACACTGCACATCTTGCATACTGCCATGCACGAACTACATATACTGCTCACACTGCCAGTACTATTCCATGGACCACATGGTGCACATCATGAATCACTACCACTACAAAGTGCCAGGTCTCACCTTCTAGTCTCAACAGTCCAGAATCACTTCAGGTAACCATTTTTCGTAAGCATTTAGGCTGAATAGTTTCTCCAAACCATCCAGCCTAATAGCCTCCCAGACCAAGGTCTGCCCAGGGACATCTGGTCATGTCCCTGGGCTATGCAGATTTTTAGGCCCTGGGACAGATGGGATTTCCCACATAGCCATCCATTCAAATGCAATTATTTGGGATGTCCCAAGACTGCCTTGGGTGACTGGGGTCCCTACTCCTGAAAGTGCAGCTTATATTAGCATTGAAATAGCTGCAGAAATCCTAGCCCCCTTGCTCCTCTGACAGATTTAATCCACAAAGTATCCTTTGACCTATACATCCCCTCCCATCCCACCATGCATAGTAGTATACAATAGTACTTTTCATGTACATCTTTACAATGTGATTCTGCTGTATTGGGACATCTCACTAGTTGCCAGGGAGATGACCCACCTGGGCCTCCGCATTTGCCTTGAAAATTGCAATAATAAATTCAATCAATTTGTGTCTATACCTCATGCAATTTGTACTGTATGAAGGAAGAGGTGAATGGTTTTTGAACACTTGTGTGACAAGCCAATATCTCAAAGTCCCCCACATAGAACATGGTGTTGGTCACCTTTGCAACACCATCTGCAGAGGGTAGAATGTCCCAGATGAGCCTCTGAGGTTGTCATGGGGCATTGTGCTGGTCTGCAAAGGTAACTTAGGAGGATGTGCCATCATAGCCCTCTGAGGCTGGGATGGGACATCCCACTGACTTTCATAAGGGGACTTGGGATGTCCCACAGCAGCCTCCAAGGCTACCTTGGGACATCCCACCCTCCCCTTTGCCAACCAGTGGGATGTCCCACAACAGCCTCTAAGGCTACATTGGGACATCCCACTGTTCCCTCTGCCAAGCAGTGGGATGTCCCACCCTCCCCTTTGCCAAGCAGTGGGATGTCCCACAGCAGCCTCCAAGCCTACATTGGGACATCCCACCCTCCCCACTGCCAACCAGTGGGATGTCCCCCAACAGCCTCTAAGGCTACATTGGGACATCCCACCCCCTCTCTGTCAAGCAGTGGGATGTCCCACAACAGCCTCTAAGGCTACATTGGGACATCCCACCTACCCCTCTGCCAACCAGTGGGATATTCTACATTTTACCCATGCATATGTCTTGCAAACATGATGCTCAAAAAAAATTCTATTTAAACACACCAAATAGATTATAATATGTCTCTATCACCCTTATCTGTATCGAACTCTTTTACTTGGAGATGATGGTGGATCCATATCCAGTAGGTCATTCTCCCATTCTTCTCCCCAACAGAATTCTTACAATGGCATATCACCTCATTGGTGATATTCATCTGCCAGGGCAAATTCTTCAGCAACACATAGCAACTCATCATCCATCACTTCATCCTCATCCTCTTCACCCTCTGACTCCAATCCATCAAACCTCTCCTCATTATCACCATCAATATATATAACATGACCACCCTGCACCATGCTGTGCAGTTCTTCATCACTTGCACCCCAGTTCTCATTAGGTGTTCCAGGATAGCCTCTAAGTTGCCTCTTCCACAAGATGCACAGACCTGCTAGTCTCAATGCTCTGCAGTCAAGTCCATACACAAGACCAACATCTGCAATGCATGTTAATCATGGTAATGCAATGACACATGTCTCTTACCAGCACTCTGTCTGGTTTTCTGCACATGACCCCACTCTTCAGAAAACCACTCTGTCAAAGCTCTTCTTTCCTGCAACAGGCACCTTTCCTCTTCTTCACAATGCCTCAGCTCAAGGAGTGATCTGATCCCTGAGCACACTTTTTCATCAGCTAACCATGGGGGTAGTAACCCATCTGAATCATCCCCAAGGCCAACATCCTGCCAAATATCATCATCCACATCCGGTTTGAACAAAGAGTCCCTTGCAGTCAGGAGTGGGGCTATTGACCCCTGAGGAGCTTTTCCCTTGTGTATGCAGCCTACAATTTGCAGGCACAGATTATTGTAGCTACTGGCAAGCTTGGCTATTCTGGGTTCTTGTCGCTTCACAGATGCTTCTGTGTGTCATAGCCATGTCTCGACTCCGGCCGGACTCGGCCTCGCACTCGCTCAGTCCGGCCTCGGCCTCACGTTCCTCTTGTCCCCAGTTGGTCTAGCGCGGTAAGCACTGCTTTGCAGTGCGTGTCACTTCGGTTAAGTCCTGTTCCCGGTCCTGTCCCCGGTCTACCTGTCCCGGTCTCCGTTACCTTAGTCATACGTTAGTAATCCTCGTCTTACCAATCTGCTTAGCAATCTTTGCGAGACCGGCATTACCGGTCTCCGTACTATAGTTACTTCTGGTATATAAACTCGTAGTTACTCGGCCTGTACTCCTCAGTCTGAAATCAACTAAGTATCTCCTGATAACCCCGCCTCGGCCTCGGACTCGGACTGAGATCCACGCAAGGGAATAGCGCTGTACCTTCAGTCGCTAAGTCCAAGCAGTCCACCCCTCTGTACCTTCGTCTTTATCCCTGCCTCCGACCCCCCGGCCTCGCGCCCGCATCGGTCTCCGGTCCGGCCTCAACCCGGAATTCCCGTACTTGACAGTATTTCAGACTCGCCACTTGTGTGGGTCTAAACCATCATGGCAACCAAAACTCGTTTCCAACCTCCCCGTGGCCGCTCTGCCACTAATCCCGACTCCGCCTCAGCCAGTGGGGCTCGCCGCGAAACAGCTCTAGCTGCGTTGGGCACCACTAGGCGCTCCCCAGACCCCGGCAGCCCTTTCAGGGGCTTCTCAGCCCGCACATCCAATACCCCCACTCCACGTCGTCCCACTGCTCCCATCCCCGAGGGTGACCCCGGCGATGATGGGCCGGGCGACGATGATGACAACAATCCAGACGATGATGACCCCGGTGATAATGGTCCCGGTGATGATAACCCGGAAGATAATGATCCGGAAGACGATCCGGACTTCCCAGACCCGGACACCGAACCCGCGGTCGCGGTCTTCGACAGTCTCGCAAAGGCCATCAAGCTGTTGGCTCGCAACTCCCGTACTAGTCCTGAGTCCTCAAGCAGGACCAAGCTACGCGAGCCCGATACCTTTGATGGCACCGACCCAAAGAAGCTTCGCGCATTCTTTATCCAGTGCGAGCTTAATTTCCAAGACCGACCCCGGGCTTTCAGGACCGACCGCGCCAAAGTCATCTTCGCGCAGTCGTACCTCAAAGGTATGGCCCTTGAATGGTTCGAGCCGGACTTGCTCGGGCTCGACGACCCCGATGACCGGCCTCTTTGGATGGACTCCTGGCGGGAGTTCGTCCTAGAGTTACAAACCACCTTCGGCCCCCACGACCCGGTCGCTGACGCCGAGAGTCAGCTTGACCATCTACATATGAAGGAAAGCCAGCGCATTAATAAGTACGTAGTTGACTTTAATCGGCTTGCTTCGCAAGTCCGAGGCTACGGAGATGGTGCGCTGCGCCACCACTTCTACTCCGGACTCCCAGACCGGATTAAGGACGAAGTTTGTCGAGTTGGCAAACCCTGGACACTCCACGAGCTCCGCCACCTCGCCCAAGAGATAGATGCGCGCTATTGGGAGTGCAAGGAAGAAGTCCAGCGGGCGAGTAAGCACCAAGGCTCGTCCAACTCCAGCAACAACAAGTCCGGAGGTTCCGGCAATAACAGTCAGCACAAGACCGGTCAGGAGAAAGCCAGGACCGGCAACAACAATAACAACTCCGGTTCTACCCCTAAGCCGGCTTCATCGAAGCCGAGCAACAATAATAACAGCAATTCGTCCAAGCCCGAGCCTAGCAAACTCGGCAAAGATGGAAAGCTTACCCCCGAAGAACGCAAGCGTCGCCTAGACGGAAACCTCTGCATGTTCTGCGGAGGATCCGGTCATTTTGCTGACAAATGCCCTAAGAAAGCCGGAAAGGCCAAAGCTCGTGCTGCGGCTACCACCGAGGCCGCACCGGCCTCGGGCTCGGGAACTACCCCCGAGACAAAAAAATAGGTAGCGGCTCCCAGGACTCCGCACAATCTGGGAGCTGCGTTGACTCCGGTTGTGCAAACTTGGAGGCTCGTCTCAACGCGTCCGCTCTTTCCAGCCCGAACTCTTTAACCCCCTATGTCACATTAGAAAACCCAGAAATACCTCGGCTTCGTACTTTAGTGGACTCCGGTTCCACCCATTGTTTCATAGATAATCAATTTGTTAATCAACACTCGTTTACCCCGTACTCGGTCTCACCAATCCGACTCCAGCTTTTCGATGGAACGTCCACCTTCACCATAACCCAAGCAGTAGATGTTAACATCCGCTTCGCATCCGGCGATGTCACACCGGTAACCCTGTTTTTAGCCCCGTTGGATTCTGAGTGTAGAATAGTCCTCGGACATGACTGGCTCACCCGCTACAATCCGTTGATTGATTGGGTATTGGGCAGTCTAACATTCCGGACTCCTGCACAAGGAATGCCAACCCCGTCGACACCCCCTGTAAGCCCGCTCTCCAGCGGCCTTCCTGACCCCGGTCCTAGTGACCAACCCGGCCTCGCGCCATCTGTACCGGTCTCCGACTCTCCGACTCGCACCCCTCTGAAGGCCCCTCTGGTTTCCCTAATCAATGCAGCCGCTTTTGTGCGCGCCTGCAAACTAGAAGGGTCCGTCCAATTCCAACTTCAGCTCCGCCCCTCGGACTCAGCTCAAGCCCGATCGGCCTCGGCTTCCTCTCCTCCGGCCTTACCCAATGTCCCGGAAGAATATCACGACTTCGCTGATGTATTCAGCAAGGCCAAGGCCTCGGCACTCCCGCCTCACCAGGAGTATGACCTGAAAATAGAGCTTGAAGAAGGAACTACCCCGCCTCTCGGCACTATCTACTCGCTGTCCCCGGTTGAGCTGCAAGCTCTCCGGACTTTCATCGATGAAAACCTCACTACCGGATTCATTCGGCCTACTTCCTCCCCATATGCTGCACCAGTCCTCTTTGTCAAAAAGAAGGACGGCTCCCTCCGGCTTTGTGTAGACTTCCGCGGCCTCAACAAGATCACTAAGAAAGACCGATACCCGCTACCACTCATCTCCGATCTTTTAGATTCACCAAGCCGAGCTAAGATCTATACTAAAATTGATCTTCGGCATGCCTACCATCTTGTCCGGATTGCCCCGGGCGATGAATGGAAGACTGCCTTCCGGACTCGGTATGGATCCTACGAGTGGTTAGTGATGCCCTTCGGCCTCACCAATGCCCCGGCCGCCTTCCAACGCTTCGTCAACACTATCTTCGCAGATATGTTAGATGTCTGTGTGGTCGTCTACCTAGATGACATCTTGATCTATTCCGGAGATAAGGAGTCTCATAAGCAGCATGTCCGAGAGGTCCTCCGCCGGCTTCGGCTTCATGGCCTTTATGTGAAGCCGGAGAAATGCGAGTTCCACTCGGACTCGGTCGAATACCTCGGGTTCCACCTCTCCCCTGCCAGCCTCACGATGTCGAAGGAAAAAGTCCAGACCATCTGCGATTGGCCCGAGCCTCGCAAGGTCAAAGACATACAGTCCTTCCTCGGCTTCGCAAACTTCTACCGCCGGTTCATTTTTAATTACTCGGACATCGTCGTACCACTGACTCGGCTTACCCGCAAGGGAGCTCCTTGGAACTTCTCCGAGGAGTGCCGCCGGTCATTCAATAACCTCAAGGCCGCCTTCATTACTGCGCCGGTCTTAACCCACTTCATCCCCGGGGTCCCCATCACCGTCGAGACCGATGCCTCGGACTATGCCATCGCCGGCATCCTCTCTATCACCTGCGGCGACGGCCAAATACATCCGGTCGCATTCTACTCCCGGACTCTGACGGCCCCGGAGTTGAATTATGATACTCACGACAAGGAATTGCTTGCTATATTCGAAGCATTCCGGACCTGGTGCCACTACCTTGAGGGCTCGGCCTCACCAGTCGACGTTGTTACCGACCACAAAAATCTCGAGTACTTCTCTACCTCCAAAGTACTCACCCGCCGCCAAGCTCGTTGGTCTGAGTTCCTGTCTCAGTTCAATATGATCATTCGATTCAGACCCGGTAAGCTCGGGGCTAAGCCCGATGCCCTAACTAGACGATGGGACGTCTACCCCAAAGAGGGGGATAGCGGCTACGCCCGAGTGAACCCGCAAAATCTGAGACCGGTCTTCACCCAGGAGCAACTAGCGGTCTCCCTTCGCGCAACCTACCTCGAATACCCGGTCTTACGAGCAGTCGCACTGATGGATATAGAGAAACTTCATAATGATATCCTGACCGCACTGCCGGACGACCCGGTCTCACAAATCCGCCTGTCCGACACATCAGATCCCCGGTGGTCAGTAGATGATACCGGCTTCCTTCGGCTTGATGGAAGGATCTACGTGCCGGACTCAAATGACCTCCGCCTTAGGGTCTTGCGCCTCAAGCATGACCACCCTCTGTCCGGCCATTTTGGCCAAAACCGCACACTGGAACTCATACGGCGTGAGTACACCTGGCCCGGCCTCAGAACCTTCGTCAAAGACTATGTTCGGTCTTGTACGGCCTGCGCTCGGGCTAAGGTTCCCCGCCATCGGCCTTACGGCCTCCTGAAGCAACTTCCAGTGCCGGAGAAACCGTGGAACTCCATATCTATGGATTTCGTCGAGCAGCTCCCGGCCTCAACCGGCTTCACGGCCATCCTCGTAGTAGTTGACCGGCTTTCCAAGCAGGCCATATTCATCCCAACCCACGACACTATTACAGCCCCAGAACTCGCCAAGTTATTCCTACTCCATGTCTTTTCGAAGCACGGAGTGCCGGCCCATGTAACCTCAGACCGAGGCTCGGAGTTCGTCTCGCACTTCTTCCGGTCACTCGGCAAGGCCTTAGATATGCGCTTACACTTCACCTCGGGCTACCACCCCGAAGGTGATGGCCAGACCGAAAGGACCAACCAGACCCTAGAACAATACCTCCGAGTATACTGCAACTACCAGCAGGATAATTGGGCCGACCTACTACCTTTGGCCGAGTTCGCATACAACAATGCCCCTAGCGCCACCACTGGTGTCTCACCATTCTTCGCTAATAAGGGCTACCATCCTAACATCTCGGTATACCCAGAGCGCGACCTCACTTCCGCTCGGGCTCGTGACTATGCAGTTGACCTAGACTCACTGCACCAGTACCTACGTGAGGAGATGACCCTCGCACAACAGCGCTATCAAGGACCGGCCGATGCTAAACGCATGCCGGCTCCGGACTTCAAGGTCGGTGACCAGGTATATGTGAAAGCCAAATACTTCCGGTCTACTCGGCCTTCCAAGAAACTCTCGGAGAAGAATCTTGGACCGTATCCGGTCATAGCTCAGGCCGGTACCCACTCTTTCACACTGCGCCTGCCGGACTCAATGCGCGCGGTGCACCCGGTCTTCCATGTTTCCCAACTCGAGCCGGCCGTCCCTAACACCATCCCGAACCGGACTCAACCACCACCTCCACCAGTCGAAGTCGATGGTGATCTAGAGTTTGAGGTAGCAGAAATTCTCGACTCCAAGGTCGACCGGCGTCGCCGGTGTTGGCTTCAGTACTTAGTCCGGTGGACCGGCTACGAGGGGACCGACGAAGAAACTACTTGGGTACTCGCTACAGAGCTTGACAACGCTTCTGAACTCGTCCAAGAGTTTCACTCCAGCTATCCCGGTAAACCCGGCCCATATCAATAAGGACCGGTCTCAACCGGCCTTAGTTTCTGTTTCTGTTTTCTATCGGTATCTAGTTTCCTTTGATCTCTTACTTATTTTGTTTTCTTTTTCTTGTCTTCTCTTGCTATACTATAGAAGACCGAGACCAGACACCGCCCATGACATTTGCAGGAAAAAATCTACAGGACCCTATGATACGAAACTACTCGGCTTCGGCCATAGACTCATCCTCCCCGCCGGACTCCTCCTCTTCGTCCTCGCCGTGGGTTTTCAGCCACTTGGCCTCCTCGCGCAGTTCATCGGAGTCGAGCTCGGATGAACCCGAGTCCGAAGGGGACACCGCCATCCCGAAGCCGTAGGACTCGTCGAGCATCGCCTCGAGCGCGTCGGCGATCCTGCCAGAGTTTTCGGCCACGGCCTCATGGGCCTCGAAGAGGCCCGCCAGGTTGTTGGCGATGAGTCCCGCGACGTCAATGAGCCGCTCGAGCTTATCCTCTAAGCCCGAGAACCCACCTGCTCCGGCCTTTCTCTCCCCGCTCCCACCGGCCTCGGGCTCGTCGATCTCCAGCACCTCGATCGGTTTCGACTTCGCCCGCTTCTTTTGGCTCGGCCCGGGCTCTGGCGTCTCTTCGTCGGCCTTCCTTTTCTTCCCTTTGTCGGCCATGGCCTTAGGACCGGCCTCGGCGTCCTTCCCATCCCCAGGCCACCGGCACTTGCCTTTGGACTGGTTGCACCGTATGCAGGCAACCCGCTTCTTGTTACCGTCCACGAGGAACTCGCAGACGGTGTTCGCCCGGGTGCAGCGGGTACAACTAAAAACGTTGTTAGGAGGGAAAACGCACAAGGTTAAAAAAGAAAAGGAACTCACCCGGGATCCATCACCACCTTCTTCACCTCACTACCGGTCCCATTACCACCGGCCCCGGCCTCACTGCTCTTCCCGGTCTCGGCCTTACGCTTACGTTCGGCCTCCTTCTCTTCCTCAGCCCTGCGTCTCTCCTCCTCCTCGCGTACCCTTTGCTCCTCGGCCTCCCGCGCTATCCTCTCGGCTTCGGCCTGCTCCCTCGCCGCCCTCTCGGCCTCAAGCCGTGCCTGTTCCTCCCGCCGGGCTTGCTCAGCCGCCTTTCGCCTTTTCCTCTCTTTGGCCTTGGCCCTCATCGTCTCCTCCTCGTCGTCGGTGTCGTATCGGATGGCATCATCCGACACCTGGGTCCAATCGATGACGACCCGGCCTTCGTCGTTGTTGTCAATCGCGGTGGTCGGTCTCGAATCGGACATGATGGTTAGGATGAGAAAGAGAGACGCAAAAGGCTTAGCGAGCCACAAGTATCGGTTTTTTCAAACTCAGCCTACCACTCTCGCAGGGGTCTCATGGGTTCGACCCCTAAGAGGGGGATACTGTCATAGCCATGTCTCGACTCCAGCCGGACTCGGCCTCGCACTCGCTCAGTCCGGCCTCGGCCTCACGTTCCTCTTGTCCCCAGTTGGTCTAGCGCGGTAAGCACTGCTTTGCAGTGCGTGTCACTTCGGTTAAGTCCTGTTCCCGGTCCTGTCCCCGGTCTACCTGTCCCGGTCTCCATTACCTTAGTCATACGTTAGTAATCCTCGTCTTACCAATCTGCTTAGCAATCTTTGCGAGACCGGCATTACCGGTCTCCGTACTATAGTTACTTCTGGTATATAAACTCGTAGTTACTCGGCCTGTACTCCTCAGTCTGAAATCAACTAAGTATCTCCTGATAACCCCGCCTCGGCCTCGGACTCGGACTGAGATCCACGCAAGGGAATAGCGCTGTACCTTCAGTCGCTAAGTCCAAGCAGTCCACCCCTCTGTACCTTCGTCTTTATCCCTGCCTCCGACCCCCCGGCCTCGCGCCCGCATTGGTCTCCGGTCCGGCCTCAACCCGGACAATTCTCGTACTTGACACTGTGTGGTTTTGAAGTCTTTGTTCTTCAAGGCAAGTCAAATACAAGGGTATTCATGAATGATGACCTCTTACCACTGAGAGTCTGCTGATATGAGTGTTCCAGTCTTTCCAACTCAAACTTTCATTGGCACAGACAATTTCTGATACATTTCTTGATTGCTAATGCATGCATGTGAAGCTATGGAACATGGTCTCAATTAGATGAAACCATGTAGAAAATACACTGCCACTAACTTGAAGATAAGCACTCTTTTGGATACTAGCAAGATTTGAATGCCCATTTATGCCTAGGGTTGCCCTCTGGTTCTGCAAAGCTTCTTTAAAACACTTAACCTTTTGATGACACTCTGCAATTTGGATATTCAAGCTTGTCATGTCAGCAACCCCATGGAGAAGATCTTTCTCCAGCACTTCTAGCTTGGCCTCATAATTTGCCAATGATTTCTGAGTTGCCATGATTTGCAATATCATATTCTCAGCAGCTTTAGAGCTGTGACCTAATTTGATGGTGAGCAGGAGTCATTATTTATATCCGCAGCTTACGAGGAGCTGGCTTTGTCTGTGCAGAGACTTGAGCAACCCATTCAGCTTGAAGAGTTGGGATATCAACTCCACATCTCCTTAGGCCTCTGTTTGCAGCAGCCTTCTTTTCTTGGCAATGATTCCAGCGATGCAAAAGCCACTGGCCCAAACCAGTGAGACTCTTCATGTCCAGGTGGCACACCTGGCAGTCAATAACAAAGAGGCATTGATGATACTGAATAATATGTTAGCTTGAAACAGATGTGGCATATTGCACACATACCCCATAAACATGAAGAGATGGTATCAGCCCTTTGATTGAACTCCAAAAATGCTCACATCCCTCTCCATCAGATAGCCCAAATCCTTCACATTTTTGGGGGTGATAGATAAGCTGACATGCCCATTGATGACCAAAGGCATGAAATACTGAGATGGCAAAAGAAATACATGGCAGAAATGACTTGAGAAAACCCCACTTCCTGCAGCTCTGTTCCAGTTGACAACTATGTCATATAACAGCCCAATACAAAAATTATCTGGGAGATAGCCAAAAAGAGATTTGATGAGGGCAAGTGCATCATGTTGCCTCTCCCCAGCTGAAGTCATATTTGCAAGGTAAATGACATGATCATGATGACAGAGTAGGGCCATGACACCAGTATCTGAAAAGAACTGGGTACTTGCCTACACTGCCATCAGACCAATGGAGTCAGAATAAATGATTAAGACTCACTTTCTGGTGCCTCTCATCAGCTGCAGTAAAGGACTCATTACAACCCTTCAGCACTGACATTGTTATCCTCATTCCCTCTTCAAACTCATCCTCCCCATCACCAAGATAATTCTTTTTCAAAACCTGTCCACTCCTCCTTTGGGTTGAAGACTTTGACTTTGACAACTCATTAACCTCATGCTCCATAGCACAAATATCTTCTTGTGAAAGAAAGACTGTAGCTGTAGGGTTTACTGGACCATCCAGATGCCCACTTCTGTGCTTCTGAGTAAAACAGGCATCAATGCAAACAATTGCATCAACATCAGAAAAGCTAGAACAAAGGAAATTTTAGCAGTTGAAAAAACTATATCCACCAAGTGACATACCCATGTTCACTATTATTGCTCTGCCAGCTCTGGCCACCAAAGCATAGAGGACAATACTGTCATAGGTATTCTGATGGCCTCATCTTTGAACTGAGGACATCATTGTCTGAGGAACTTGGCAATGGGATTGCAGAGGGGATGTTTGATGGTGGACTAGCAGATTCTGGCAGTTGTTGCTGGACATATTCATCAAGGGATGTTTCCAGAATACAATACCAGTGATATGCATTACTGAACCTCTGGCATATACCCTCCTGCAAGTATCATCAGCAATGATCCATGACTGAGAAGAACAACCAAAGTATGCATTAATAATATAGCAACATCACCACAAACAATACCAACAAACATACTACCCTATCAATATAACACTACAGCAGTCCCAAGAAACAGATCATGTCACACATGCATGCACTTATAACCATGAAATAGTCATGCATCAGATTAAGATATACTACCTACATAGCAGAGTCAGCTGTACTACAGTCACTATAGCAGTAATGTATGTTTTACAAAGTAGAAAAAATGGGGAAATGATACAAAACATGACAATTCCATACCTTTGTGTCCACCTTATAACCCATAGCTGCAAGGTATGTCTCAAGGGACTCACACCATGCTGAAGTGTTTGGAGGTATGCACATGAAGAGTTGTTGGACAAAGCTGAGAAGCTGTAGGCTAATGGCAAGTGTTGGCCCCAGTGGGGCACAGGGGAAGTAGCCCATCCAAAGGAGTTGGAGGGCTGCAGGTGCACAAGGACAGACAGCCAGATCAACTGATTGCAGAGCTGCCATGAATGCATCTAAGCAGAGGAAATTGATGAAGAACACAGAAATCTCACCATTGAAATCAATGCAAATGACTCTCAGTTTTCAAGTCTGGTGACAACCACACATTGGCAGTTTGTAGTCAACAGGATTCTGGAAGTGGTTGGATAGTCATCAATATGCAAGGTATGGCTGAAGGAGGGAAGGGATGACAGTGTGCAACCACTGCTGCCACTGCTTCATTTTTTTTGGGCATTCCTAGATGGTGACAAGTGCGGGTCTTGGCTAATATGTAGCCCATCAGTTAAGTGGTCGAAAGCAGCATCATGGGAGAGGTCACATTCACTCCCTGCAGAAGGCTCTAATGGGCAGGCAGCACTCAAAGCAGAGTGGCATCAGATGTGGGGGTTGGAGGAATCACTGGGGTGTTGTGTGAAAGTGTGATGGCCAGGTAAGGTGAGCAAGTGCTCAACAGGAAGGTAAAGCCCCACAGTTCTGGGAACATGGCACAAAGGTTCAGCAGTCTGATGGTCAACAAGGACTGCAAGATCATCTGCATGGAGCAAGTCAGGAATCTGGTTTGTCAGGGCAGTAACTCATACAGAGGGACCACACCTAGTAAGCTGTTTTGGTCAACAAAAAGACATCTATGAAATTCAGTCAGACACATAAACTGTCTAGGTGAGTTAGTGGTAGATGATGATCCTGCAACACCAAGTTACAGGACTGTGACCAGGACACCAAATCCTGGTTGCTGGAAGGCAACCCCAAGATGCCACCAGTGTCATGACCATGCATTCATCTTATGTCATCACTAACTCCGCACCTTTTTCTGCCAGTCATTTGCTCACTCTGCACCAACTCCAACCACCTTCTATTGTCTACGAACCATCTCCATCTCCACTCTGACTACTGTCAGACTTGTGTTGCTCTCCTACCAGACTGAGCAGACTGTTCTCTGAGTGGTCATGTGACTACCTTCAGACTTCTCCCTGACAGCACACAGTCAGGTACTCCACAGCATGTGCACCACATGGTCCAGCACCTGGACTGTTCCCTTTTCTGGATGATCTATGTTACCCATTTGTATGTCCTCCATCTACCCTTCATTCATTGTCTAGGAAGTTTTTACTTGAAAATTTCTGAGTCTCCATATGTCAGTTCCAATTCCAGTTACTGTACCTCTGTAGTAGTATAAAAGCATGTATCATACTCTGCCATTTCCTCAGTACAAATATCAACTTAGTTCCTACTCCTTCTGTCTCTGACATCCACCTGTCGGAGTTATCTCCAACTCTCCATCTGTACTCTCCCTCTGAAATATGAGGGCTGAGATCATGCAAGGGGGTAGTGCACAAGCTAAACCTGATGCCCTCACTCCACTCTGCCTTTGCCTTGGCAGACTTTATTCCTGCCAATACTCTGCTAGTCAGAGTTCTGCTTCCCTCTGTTGGACTTGCTTCTGAACCACTCTCTAGACCTTATATAGCATCAAAGTTGGTCGGAGTAGGCCTGGACTTGACAGTATATTCATACTCACACTTGTATGATCTCATTTTCTGTCCTCCAAAAAACTTACACCATTATGAGAACTCGAGCTCAATCTCAAAGAGAGGTTGCTGAGAACTGCACTGTAGGGCTAGCTAATCTGCATCGACTCCCTTCCATTGTTGAACAATTCCAATCTTTCTCTGCTCAGTGCTGCTCTCACACTGAAGGCAAAAGCACTTCACAAGCTGGTCACTCCGACCTCCACCCAACAACTTTCCATACTCCATCTCCTGCATTGTTGAAGGCAAACTCTGCTAGAGGTAACAGCTCAGCCCAGTTGTCTTGTTCATAGTTACAGTAAACACGAAGGTACTGCTCAAGGGTCTGGTTTGTTCACTTGGTCTGGCCATTGCCTTCTGGGTGGTAACCCAAAGTGAAGTGAAGACACATGTCAAGGGCCTTTCCTAGAGAGCAGAAGAAGCGTGAGACAAACCCAGGACCTCTGTTGGAGGTGACATTAGCTGGGACTCTGTGCTTGGAGAAGACATGGGTTAGGAAGAGCTTAGCAAGTTTGGCAGAGGTGACAGAGTTGTGGGTGGGGATGAACACTGCCTGTTTCAAGAGGTGGTCCACTACCATGAGGATGGCAGAGTAGCCATCAGAGTTGGGGAGGTGTTTGATGAAATCCATGGAGATGGAGTTCCAAGGTCTCTCTGGGACAGGGAGTTGCTTCAGCAGACTGTAAGGGGGGTGGCATGGAGTTTTGCAACATCCACAGGTGGTGCAAGACCTGACCTATTCTTTCATGTTGGTGCAGAGGTTAGGCCACACATAGTCCCTGTGGATGAGTTCTAGGGTGCAGTTTTGCCTGAAATGGCCTGCTAGAGGATGATCATGCTTGAACTGAAGCACTCAAAGGTGGAGGTCATCAATGTCAGGGACAAAGATGCAACCATCAAGGCAGAGTAGACTGTTGCAGTCCAGGGACCACTGAGGCTTAGTTGGAGTTGTAAGATGGCTGGTGGAGACAGGGTCAGATGGTAGGGCAGAGATGATGTCGGAGTGCAAGCACTCAACATCAAAGGCCATGGTGGCATGGAGTGCAGGTGCCATGAGGGTGGTGGTACAGAGGGATGACACGAGTTGCTCCTGTGTAAACATAGGGTGGAGATTGTGAGGATTTACCTGTGTGTAGTCCCTATCCCCCCCTTTTGGGTAGATGTCCCAATGTCATGTAAGTGCATTGGGATTGGCTCCTAAGCAGCCATCCACCCATGTCTGAACATGGCAAGAGCAAGTCATAGTGAGCCATGTGCAGCAGGACTACACATACAACCATGTCTGTGGACAGAACAGAGCAGGGGTAGACAAGGGAGCAAACATAAGGGTAACCACATATATGATGTACAGGGGTACACATGTCACATGACTGCATGGATCAGGGCCACCTGTGGATCATGGAGGGAAGGGGAACAGATGTGATGTCCAGCTATAGTATGATGTGGGGTAAACAGGGGGATACCATAAAAGGGAAACATACAGAACACAAGCCCAACTGCATAGACAGTGGCTTGCAGGCAACAGAACACCATCACTCAAGAGTGCAATGGGGCATGAGCATTATGTAAAGTGTCTGAAAGGGGACACATGTGAGCACAGCATAACAAGCAGACAAACCAGACCCTCAAGCAGTACCTTCATGTCTACTGTAACTACCAACAAGACAACTGGGCTGAGCTTTTACCTCTAGCAGAGTTCACTTTTAACAATGCACCAAGTGCAACTACTGGGGTTTCTCCCTTCTTCACTAACAAGGGATACCATCCAAACCTGTCTGTGGTCCCTGACCAGGACTTCACCTCTCCATGGGCTCACAACTATGTTGTCGAGCCCTCTGCCCTCCATGACTTCCTCTGCTCTGAAATGTCCACTGCTCAGCAGTGCTACCAGGGTCCAGCAGATGCCAAATGCATACCTCCACCTGAGTTCAAGGTTGGAGAACAGGCCTATGTCAAAGCCAAGTACTTCTGCTCCACTCGTCCTTTGGAAAAACTCTCCAACAAGTACTTAGGTCCGTTCACCATCTTGGCCAGGCCAGGTACACATTCTGTCACCCTTAAGCTCCCTGACTCTGTGTGCTCAGTACATCTGGTCTTCCATGTTTCACAACTGGAAGCCGCAGTGGCTAACCCTTTCCCAAACTGACAACAACCTCCACCTCCACCAGTGGATGTCAATGGTGACCTTGAGTACAAAATATCAGAGATACTTGACTCTAAGGTGGACCACTGTGGCCACCACTGTCAACTCTTGTATCTAGTCTGCTGGGCTGGTTATGAGAACACTGACGAAGAAACCTCTTGGTTGCTTGCAACTGAGCTAGATCATGCCTCCAATATAGTTTCTGCTTGCCATGAATGCTACCCACACAAACCTGGCCCATATCAACCTCTGCCATAATACTCTGCTCACATAATCTTCCTCTGTGGGCCCACTTTGCCCTTTACTGCACTACCTTAAGTACTTTAGAGTTTTCTCTGCTTATCCATTTCACTTCTCAGAGTCACAAGGAAAATCACAAGTCTATTTCGTAGTAGTACAAAATATATACAAACAAAAAACCAAAGACAAAAGAAAAAGGGAAAGAAAAAGAAAACTCCTCTACTCCTGCATTGCTTGCTCTCTGCCACCCTCCTGTTCTTCACCACCTTCCTGCTCCCCTTTGACTTCTTCCTCATTATCCCCCTCTGCACCTTCATCCACTTCCTCTTGCTGGTCCTCCACCACCTCTGACTGAGGCCTCTTCCAACCTCTGCCTGTGCGCTTGAGCTCAGCCATCCTGGCCTCTTGCACATCCTCCCTCCTCCTCATCTCCACCCACTCCACCCAGGTGTGGTACAGCCCCCACTCGTTGGCTGTCCACACCGCTGCCTCTGCCATCCTCTCGAAGGCCAGTGCAGTGACCTCATGTACTTCAGCCTGCCTCTCCATGGCCTGCAGCTGTTGCTCCCACTCCCACTCCACCCACCATGTGTGGACCCCTGCACCCAAGGGACCCTTGAGTGGGGTCATGGGCTCATCTCCTTCTCCACCTACCTCCTGCTTGTCATCCGCCTCCTCTATCTCTGTCACTTTCTCCTTTCCCTTCCCTCACATCCTCTTCTTCTTCTCTCCTCAGGAGCTCCCCCACCCTGCTCTCTTCTGCAAGGGTCCCACCACCACCTCTTCTCATGTCAAACTACACGTCTTCTTGTTATGACAGGGCACACAGGCCCTGGTCTTACCTTGCCCTGGCTTGCACTGTCCCACCATTAGATTTGCTATACAGCGAGTGCAGGGGGCCCTCCTGATCATGGTGACCACCACAGAGGCCCCAGGGACCTTCTGGGCGGTGTTGACATCGTACTCCATGCCAGTTAACCTGCAGTAGAATAAGGTCAAAAAAAATAAAAATAAAAATAAAATAGGTCAGCTCTGCCTGACTCATAGTACTCCACCACTTACCTTTGTGTGGCCTTGTACTGCCTGGCCTGAGCCCTCTCTGCAGAGGCCCTCCACCCCTGCCTTTCTGCCTCCTCCTCTGCCGCCTTCTTCTTTTGAGCCTCTTCCTCCTCCATTGCCCTCCTCTGGGCCTCCTCTTCTGCTCTCTTCCTCTGTTCTGCCTACAGCCACTCCTCCTCCACCTTCTGCCTCTTGGCCTCCTCATGCTTGGCCTTGTGCTCTGCCTCGTGCACACTCTCTCTCTGCTTGGCCTCCTCTCATCAGTGTGCCTTCTCTGCAGACTTCTCCAGCTCAGTGTCAGTGGAGTCATCTGTGAGGATGGCCAGTTCCTTGTCTGCAACTTGGGAGTAGTCATGGTGTGAGTCAAAGTGTGGAATGCTGGTGAAAACCAAACAAATCCAACACAAAAGACAAATAAGAGTGAGTGGTGTTTTGCCTCCACAGAACCTGGAGTGCAGAAAAACCTATATGTGGGGGAGACTTCAAGTGGAGGTGCTCCTGGCACAAGTTGTTGATGAGTTATGCAGGAGTAGACAAGTGAGTGATGACTGGATGGGGGATGCTGAATAGAGTGAAGGTATTCAGCTGAAAGTACTCTGGCATGATGATCTTTTGGATGTGCTCCTGGCACAAGTCATTGATGAGTTATGCAGGAGTAGATGGATGACTAAGCAGGTGTGCTGACAAAGCACAGATGATTCTTCAGATAATGAATGAAGGTAGATAGACCCTTGATGGAGCCTCAACTACCAATGATATGAATGATGACAGATAGACTCTTCCAAATGAGCCTCAACTGTCAATGATGATGGAGTGGTTGGACTTGACTTTGGTGGTATGAACTGAGCTTGTAGTGTATTGTATCCTAGCTGTACATGTGTCTCTGCATGTCTGTATGTGTGTCTGTCTGACTAAGCACACTGTGGCTGTATCCTCACCTCCTGTCCCTAGGCCTCCCTACTCCATGTGCCCCCTTCAAAAAATGACAATGTCCTCATCGTCTGCACATGCAGCTATACCTGCTCACCCTCTTCTCTGAGACACTTCGTCTATGCCCTCTCCACCAAAGTACTCCCCTCCTCTGGGGGATCCTTGCCATCCTCACTCACACCATCCTGCTCATCATCTCCACTGTTCTCTTCCTCTTCCACGATTTCTTCTCTCTTGGCTCTCACACCTGTGTTGTTCCCTGCTCCCCTTCCACTCTGTTGTAGTTGTTGTATGTAGTGTTGTTGGTCACTGTGTAGATGTGTGCCATCAGTCTTCTAAGAAGAATTGTGGAGATGAGGATAGGTTTGAGCAGGGTATGAGGATACCACCATCAGTCCTCAAGGGTTGTAATGAATCCTTCACTGCAGCTGATGAGAGACGTCAGAAAGTGAGCTTAGTCATTTAACCTGTCTGCAATATTCTGATGGTGGTATAGGCAAGTACCCAATTCTTTTCAGATACTGGAGTTATGGCCCTACTCTGTCATCATGATTGTGTTATTCACCTTGCCAACATGACTTCAGCAGGGGAGAAGCAACACTATGCACTTGCCCTCATCAAATCATTATTCAGTCACCTCCCTGATGATTTTCACATTGGGCTGTTATATGACATAGGCTGTCAGCTTGAACAGAGCTGCAGAAAGTGGGGCTACCTTGGGCCATTTCTACCCTGAATTTCTTTTGCTATATCAGTCTTTCATGCCTTTGGTCATCAATGGGCTTGCCAGCTCATCTATCACCCTCGGAAACAAGAAGGGTTTGGGCTTTCTGATGGAGAGGGTTGTGAGCGATTTTGGAGTTCAATTAAGCCACTAATACCATCTCTGCAAGTTTCTGGGGTATGCAATTAGTTGTGTCACAAAATGCAGGCTAATATTTTATTTAGTATCATCAACACCTCTTTGTTATTGACTCCCAGGTGCACTATCTTGACATGAAGAGTCTTACTGGTGTTAGCCAGTGGCTTTTGTGGCGCTGGAACCACTGTCAAGAAAAAAAGACTTCTGCAAAAAAGGGTCTAAGAAAATCTGGAATCAATATTCAGACACTTCAAGCTGAATGGGAGGCTCAGGTTTCAGTACAAACCAAGCCAGCATCTCGTAAGCCTCCTGTATAAGTGATTCCTCTTGCTGTGAGCTGACAGTAATTTAAGGGCACTCTGCAAAAGCCACAGAAAATTTTATAATGCAAATGATGGCAACTCAGAAATCACTGGAAACTTATGAAGCTAGACTAGATGAACTGGAGAAGGGTCTTCTCTGAGGAGGGGCTGATATGACAAATTTAAATATACAGTTAGCAGAGTGTCACAAAAAGATTATACATTTCAAGCAAGCTTCACAAAGACAGAGGGCAAGCCTTGGAATAGATGGGCTTGCAGAGCTTTCCAGGCTCCAGAATAGTTCCTTTCTTCAGGCTGGTGGTTCTTCCTCTTCTAGATTTATAAGTTGATTGAATTCAAAGCATTCAGCTGCGTATGCATGCATTGGCAATCAAGAAGCGTATCCGAGACCGTCTGTGTCAACGAAAGTTTGAATTAGAGAGACTAGAACGGTCTTACCGACAGACAGTTAGTGGTAAGTGGTGCTCTCAAGCATTTGCCTCTTGTGGTTGACTGCTTTGAAGAAAAAAAACTTCAAATCCATGTGGAAGGATCTGTCCGGCAACGAGAACCAGGAATTGTCAAGCTTTCTACCTCCTACAATAATTTGTGTTTGCAGTTGGTAGCTCTCATCCGCCAGGGGAAAGCCCCTCAAGGGGCCATAGCACCTATACTGATCCAAAGGGATGGCTTGTTCAAACTAGATGTGGATGATGATATCTGGCAGGATATTGGTCTTGAGGATGATTCTGTGGGATTGCCACCAGCTTGGTTAGCTGATGAAAGGGTGTACTTGGGGATCAGGTCACTCCTTGAGCTGAAGAGGTGTGAGGAGGAGGAAAGGAGGCTCCTGTATGAAAGAAAAACCTTCATGGAATGGCACTCAGAGGAATGGAGACAGCTGGAGAAATGCAGAGTGGATGCAGGTAAGAGAGCTGTTGTGTCATTGAATGTTATAAGATAATTGAATGAAAATCAGGTGCAGATCTTGCATATGAACTGGACCACAGGGCTTCAGCACTAGCAAGTCTGAGTCTCTTGTGGCAGGAAAAAATGAGGGACTTTCCAGGAGGTGCTGATGAGAGCTGGGAGGCAAGGGTTGAAGAATGGAGGAATATGGATTGTGCACCACTCACCATGGACATGGACAGAAATGAAGAGGTGGGATGGGAGGACTTGGAATCTGAGAATGATGATGGGGATGATGAAATGCTTGATGATGACTTGCTGTGTGTTGCTGAGGAATTTGCTCTTGCAGATGAATATCACCAACAGTTCAGCGAGATGTCATTGACAGAGTTCTCATGGGTAGATGACTGGGAATTAGATGTATTGGATATGGATCCCCCATCATCTCCAAGTAAAAGACCATGTAGATAGTGAAGCTAGTCTTGTATGTCTCTGAAAAATTCATTAGATGAGTGCCCATGGCATCTGAAATATTTTAATATACCAGGAGTGTGCAGAATTGGGGGGATGGCCCCCAGTAACCTCCAAAGCTATGATGAAACATGCTACTGGCCTCAAGAAAGGGGGTGGGATGTCCCACAGTAGCCTCTGAAGCTATCATTGGACATCCCACTGGCCACTGGAAGGGGGGGGGGTGGAACATCCCACAGTAGCTTCCAAAGCTATCATGGGACATCCCATTGACCTCTGGAAGGGGGGATGGGATGTCCCACAGTAGCTTCCAAAGCTACCATGGGACATCCCATTGGCCTATGGAAGGGGGATGGGATGTCCCACAGTAGCTTCCAAAGCTACCATGGGACATCCCAATGGCCTATGGAAGGGGGATGGGATGTCCCACCATAGCCTCTGAAGCTATCATGGGACATCCCACTGACCTATGGAAGGGGGATGGGATGTCCCACAGTAGCCTCTGAAGCTATCATGGGACATCCCACTGACCTCTGGAAGGGGGGGTGGGACATCCCACAGTAGCTTCCAAAGCTACCATGGGACATCCCATTGGCCTATGGAAGAGGGATGGGATGTCCCATAGTAGCCTCTGAAGCTATCATGGGACATCCCACTGACCTCTGGAAGGGGGGTGGGATGTCCCACAGTAGCTTCCAAAGCTACCATGGGACATCCCAATGGCCTATGGAAGGGGGATGGGATGTCCCACCATAGCCTCTGAAGCTATCATGGGACATCCCACTGGCCTATGGAAGGGGGGGGGGGGGGTGGGATGTCCCACAGTGGCCTCCAAAGCTATCAAGGGGCATCCCACTGTCCTGGGCATGGGGCCCCATGCCAATCAGATCATATAGCATCCTATGCCAGTGGGGCACTCACATGCTCATCCCCCACAAGAGCATCATTTTGATACTATGTATGTATGTACCTCAACTGTAAGTTGGAAACAAAAGTACTGATCTTAGTGAGGAGTGACTGTTGTAACAAACACAAACTTACAGTACTATTGGGGGGATTCTGAATCCATTAGCCTTTAGTAATTGACAGGTTCACCTTCATCCACATTGTACAATTCTGCAGATGGCATCACACAAACACACTCATTGCCCAGTAGTCTTCATATATCACTTAATATGTATAATAAGTGTTTTTTGGGAGGGTAATGTTTTCATCCATCCCCCCAGTTTGATAGGTATGCTCATTGTCTGGATGATGATCATAACAGCAATGTGTTTGTGATTGAAAGCTGACATTCCAATGTGGGTGTGAGCTGCACTTTTGCAGTTGAGGACCCCTGACACCTAAGGCAGCCATGGGACAGCCCAAAATATATTACCAAAGGGCTGGGATCATGGGACATCCCAGCTCCTGCACACTGCAAATAGCCCTGGGACATGGCCAGATGTCCCTGGGATGACCTGGTCTGAGTGGCTTTTAGCTTGGATGATTTGTAGAAAAACTTCAGCCTAAATGCTTATGAAAATTGGTTACCTGAAGTGCAAACCAAGCCAGGGCCATACCCTTAAGATAAGACTAAGCAAAGGTAACAGTAACCTTTGCTCAGTCAGAGCAGAATGCACAAGGGTGGTCTTGGCAGTTCAACTTGCATTGAATGAGGAACTTGTGGAGTTTCTTAGGGTCAGAGCCATCGAAGGTGTCAGGCTCATGGACCTTGGTTTGTGGAGTGGAGTCCCCAGTGTGCAAACTAGATTGCACAAGTGCATGGACAGCTCTAGCAAGAGCTACAAGGGGATCCTCTGGTGGCTCAGCTGGGTCTTTGGGGACATCCCCATCACCACTGCCCCCACCATCAGGATCACCATCAGGGTAATCAGGGTCAGGGTCAGGTCCATCATCTTGATTACAAGGAGACAGAGTATGTCACAAATTTGTTCAGTACCATTATGATGCTGGCAACCTTGAATGACATGTCATCGCATTATAATGTACATTACAATACCATTCTGATGGAATCTAATAGAATAACTGTACCTTACCTATCATTTCAATAAGCCACATGACATTGCGATAATCTTTGATAATCAGAAGGTATTGTAAGGATAGTCCTAATGACTCCACATCTATAATATATGTAAGTGAAGCAGCATTCCAAGCTGATTGTTATCCCTTCACCATCACACACTGCTGTCCTTGCCCTTCAAGGTGTGTATCACTTCAATCCATTGCAGGACCCACTAACTTCCCACTATTACTCACTATTAACCTGACATAATTGACAGACTACTGCTACCATGGGGCCATCTCGAAGGGCCCACTCAGAGTACAAATATTCTGAAAAGACTCTAGCAGGTTGGATATGCAAATATTGCAACAAGACATTCAAGCCACATGGCTTCAAGAGGCATGAAGTGAGCTGCAAGAAACAAACTGAAGCTGAGCAAGAACACAAATGATATGGCCAAGTTTTGGAGCAGTTTGAAAAAGGTGAACATTGTTCTACATCACCTGTCCTAAGTACCACTTCCCAACAGCCATGCCCGAGTCAGCACAATGCCATGCAATGAGGAAGATGCATAATGCTCAGGGTCCACCTGCTGAAAATGTGGAACCTGACATGTTACATTCCCCTTCCAGTTTCATTGCTGTTCCCAATGGCAATGAGGCTGGCCCATCTATATACTCATTTGGTGATGAAAGTAAGGCTTCCCTTCCCCTTCTTCCACCAAATACACAACTGGCTTAGGAAATCCCATTGTTGATGCCCCACTGTGCGAGTTTGTGGAACACAAATACCCTGCCAGTGCACATGGGAATGAACCTCTCAGAAGTCCAGGTGCAGTCCTCAATTTAGTTTTTTCTATTTGATCATTACAAGTACACCTCTTTTGTGCTTTCGGATGCTATGATGGGCACAAGATTGTCAACTACTTCTCAATCCCAGCCATCACACCCCTGGCTATCACAGCAAATAATAGAAATCAAAACTGAGTTTCACCCATGCAGCAACTGGCCTCCACTTTGTCAAAGTTTTGACGAGTTCTGAAGGTGCTTGATGACATTTGTTCCTCCAATGGATGACACTCCCTACTGACTGTTCTGTGGTGTTGGTGACTTTGAGTTTATGGAGATTGCCCTGGAAGCAAGCCTAAATCAGAAGCAAGTTGATGCTTTGTTAGATCTCATTGGCCATGTTGCAAAAGGGGCCGCTTGGGTGACTCTCAAGAATGACATTGAGTTTCGCAAAGCCTGTGATGCTGCAGTGGCAGAGCTCACACCAGTACATTAGTACCATGTTCAGTTTACTAACTTTGCTGTAACCACTCCATCATACTTACAGTTCTCCAAACATACAGTCATTGCAGCATATAAGAAGGAAGTGTGGACATACAAGGTACATACACAACCCATCTGGGAATGGGCACTTGACATTTTGGCTCCACACTTCGTTTGGGATGCACAATGCTTGTTCAAGCATGATGGACATGGATTTGAATGCTTCTATGATGAGCCCTGGACAGGTGACAGCTGGTGGGACATTCAAGTGTGTACTTGTTGTCAACTTGTTAGGTAGCAGTAATTTGATGTAACTACTAGTCCTCCTTGCCAGAAGTTCTGAATGCTGTACCATTTGCCTTCATTATTTATGCTGACAAAACCAAATTATCATTGTTTGGCACTGCAAAGGGCTATCCTGTTGTGGTCCATTGTGTGAACCTCCTGGTAGAGATACAGAATAGCCATGCAATTGGGGGAGGCTGTGCCATTGGATGGTTACCAGTCATATGTCATCCCAGTGCCCTGAAGTTCACACCTTTTATAAACAGATATTTCCTTTGCATGCAGGTCCCTGTGGACACTGAAGAAGAGGGCAAATTAGGATACACAACTCTCAAGCATGTTGTTTGGCACAAGTCATTTTCTAGACTTCTCAGTGACATTATGCAGCACTCAAAAACTGGGTATATCCACATGTCATGCCATGACCAAGTAACCCATTGGTTGTTTCCTGTCATATTGATATTGTCTGTGGATTATGAGGAACAGTAAGCTTTCATTTATCCTGGCCCTCACTCAAGACCCAAACACAATGCAGGTGTATGATGTTGCTTATCCATGGCTGCACCAGCAAATGCCCATGCCCAGTGTGTCTCATTCCATTAGAGGAGCTTCACAATATTTCCAAAACATATCCACTTCATTCCATGGACAAGGCACAGTGTGCTGTGCACATTTACAGACACAGCTGCACTGAGAGTGAAAACGTGCTTAAGGCACTTGGGTTGTGGCCTGTCGATGTAAGTTTGTGATTCTTGTCCTTATTCCAGCATTGTACCTACATCAATTTAAATGACAGAATGTTTTCTGGCTCATCTGCAATTCTGACCTTTATGGCGCACTCAGCTTTGACTGCCTACATTTTCTACATGGAGGTCTATGGGGAAAGCACATACTATGGGACATCTTGAGAATTCTGAATGTCCTTGGGCGCAATGCTGAAACCAATGTTGAGAACTAGTGAGTCTTCCTTCTGATACTTTGTGCCATCACTTTTTGGGCTTTCTGTAGTGTTTCCAACTTCCCCCAATGGTGGCTCCTCTTTCACTTCAAGAATGTCATCAATGTAACATTTTCAGATGGAAACAAGATGTGTGATCTGGCAAAAGTAAGTCTGCTTTTGTTTGCATTCCATGTGCTTACTATTCTATGCTACAGGTGATGTTCTATGCATTGCTGAATGTTTTTACCAGGACAGCCACACCCGAAGGCTATTGTCTTCTCCATGTCCTTGCAAGTTACCTCCAGCTGGATAGTTTGATAGGTTTGGACATGCATACTGAATGAACAATAGAAATGATAGATGCAGAGTTGCTGAAATTCAGCAACAAATTGAAGGTATGCCGACTTTCTTCCATTGGCTCCAGATTGCACATCGGCCTACACTAACTTCATTCCTAGGTGTACATTGAATGTGTAAATGAATCTGGGTTAGAAGGGCTGTGGGTGGACTGGGACTTTCCAAAGGTGCACCTTTGGAAACATGTAGTGCATGATATCCAGATGAAGGGTGCCACCAGGAACTACAGCATGTGCCCAAATGAGAGTATGCATGGCCCTATCAAGGAGGCATATGAGCATCGATCAAATGGCAGGGACTTCACTGATCAGGTATCATTATTCATTTCACTTGTTCATTCAATGTTGCAACTCTGTTTTATATTCTGCAGATCCTACATGTGGATGAACATAAGCTTGCTGCCAAGCTGCTCGGAATGTGTGTCAATAACTACAAAAACTGGACCCAAATGCAAGGCAAACCTGCAGGCACCAAGGGTGAATGGAACAATGATCAATCTGGATTGTTCACAGCATTTGATCATGTCTATCTCAGTTCCTCTTCCAAACCATCTACTGTATAGGACATTGAGGCCAGTTGCAGTGTCTCTGACACTGCCTTTGTTGGTTTTCACAAGAAACTGTCAGGCTTTTGTAACCAGTGCCTCCCTCAATATGGCTATCAAGTTGATAAGTGGATTGCTATCCCCACGCACTTTGAGGCAAGTGACCTTCTTATGAACTTCTTTAAACTAATGCCTGGCTTGTAGATAACAGAATACAGATACCTCAAGGTGAACTACGAGTCATCTGTTGATTGGAAAGTTGTTACTGACCATCTGCGATGCAATCCATCATTCTATGGGCAGCCTCGGTATGATTGTGCTCTCATTCAACCCACAGAGACAGAAACTGTGTTTGTCCACCTCATTTCTATCTTCACCTGCAATGTCCCAGGTGTTGGCTCTATTAGTCTCACATTTGTACAGCTGCTGATGGCCAAAGTTGGTGGCACCTGTTGAATTGACATTGATCTCCAGCTTATCCACATCAAGGCTGCTCCTTGCAACAACCCCATATTCATTCCCATTCAACCCATTCTTTGTGGTGCAGTGGTAGCTCCTGACCCTTCATGCCCTGGTGAGTTTTTTGTCATCAATCATATTGATGGAGATATGTTTCTTTGCATGAAATCTCGAAAATAGTTGCTGAATGCGAGGATATTACAGACTCAATTCCACTTCCTATTCACTCCGAGCCTTTACTGCATGTAAACACATACTTTATGATGTACTGATACAATGGCATTGTTGTTGTGCAGTTATCTGATATAAAGCTAAGTGTTTCCCTTCCCCATAGCATTAATGGTTATCTCATAGGACATGTCGAATGTTCAAGTACTGCTTGCACTAATTTATGTGTGTATTCACAACACTCCAGTGCCTTTTATTGTCATTCTCTTCCATCTGCTGTGCAAACACATCCCCCATGCCCCAGCTGAGTGATGATGATTTCTTCTTGAATGAGGAGATTAATATTGATAGAGAAGACAATGATTCTGACAATGATTCCTTGGAGACTGACAGCTCTGAAGCCAGTGACTTTGAACAGATGCGAAGGGTTTTACATGATCCAGGGCCAACTGCTGAAGTCCATGAGCTGCAAAAGGTGAGCATCGACTTGGTTCTTTCTTCACTCATGACTGACACTGCTTCACTCCATTTCTTATTAGGCCCTTGTGATTGCTCAGAAAGCTTACACTGAGACACATGTTGAGCTATGCAGTGTACAGAAGGAGCTCCATAGTCTGTCTTCAACTCTTTCCACTTGCAAGCACAATTGTATTCTGAACAAGACTTCAGAAAGCCTGAGTAGTGATGCCAGTATCTCTAAGGAAGTGAAGAAGTATGCCCTTCTTTACAATTTCTGGGTCCTGGATGGCCTTTTTCTGCCAATGCCAAAGCCAGATGTTGATCTGCACAGCCCAACTTGCTGGATGTCACCCAAGGCCAAACTTGATGGTGCATTAGCAGAACTCTACAGTGTAGTCCCCAGCTCTCTCCATAAGCACATGGAGACCTATAAGCAGTTTGGATCTATCATAAGTGCTTTCATGCTTTGACTAGCATTCAGCTCAATTGATGATCTTGGTTTACGAGTGCTCTCAGTCAAGAATGGTCCAACATCCTGAGGGCTATTAAAGACTGTGCTGGCATTGTTTTTGTGCCATATGGGCTTGACCCCACCCACCTTTCTGGCCATCCTTCAGGAAGGAAGGAAGATCCCAAGTTTCAGATTCTACTGAAGAAAGATGGTGTTGGTGAATACATGCATCTTGCTCCAATTCTTTTCAAAAAGCATGACAACATGGTTGCTAGCAAGTTTCTCATGAGTCCAGCTATCACCCTTGTATGTGTGTGGTTATCTTGCACATGATATGATGGCTGATCTCCACTTCAGATAATTTGTGCCCTCATCAATGGCAAAGCAAGTCTCACTGACCACAAATGAGGATGGCCAAAAGCGAGGGGTCTGTAATGACTGGTAGACTTTTCGCTTCTGCATTTCCTACTTACCTATATATATCCACCCTCTGGTTAGGGTTATGCTTTAGGGATGCTTAGTCATCTTGGACTTTTCCTTTTGCTTACTCTTTCATGCTTACATGATACTTAGTAAGGCTGTGCCTTGTTGCTAACACATGTTCACATTCGACCAATAGCATAGTTCTCTCTTTTGTTTACTTCTTTCTAGAACATTCTCTCGCAGCAGTACATACAAACATTAGGGCAGTATATAAGTCCCATTGTTTGTCATAGCCAGTTTCTCTAATCTAGTTTGTTTTGAGCTTGTCCTCAATCAATGGGTTCTACTCCCAACTCTCTCTGGTTTGAAGTGCTAGCTGAGAAGACTCTCATCTTTGATTGCTTCACTTGAACTAGATTTCTACTTCTCCCCTACCACTTCATACCCAGTGCCGAGGGTTAACAGCAGTACGACAGTCATAGTGGGCAGGTTTGCCCCATAGCTTTTCTTTTTTGCCTCCATCAGTGTGACTGAGAGTGCCCAAGCAATGGAGCCAGTTGGGCAAATGTCTTAGGGAATTTTATGTTACGTATATACACCATCCCAAGGTCAAGCTCGGTGAATGCAGGGCGACACTTGATCAAGAGGGCCTGCAAGGTCCAGAGTGGCTGAGCCATATATAGTTGTAGTTCCTGCATGGCAGTGGAGGTAGACCCATAGTCGACATTCTTACACCCACCATAGTTCACATAGTGTGCCAGGCTGGTCTCTCCCTATCTCTAGGAGATTGATCAGGCATGGAACAGCAAACAGGCTACATGTTTAGTGGTTTTGAACACCATCAGCAAGTAGTACACCTATGTTACTTTTAGTTACCACCATTCCCACCATCAAGAAGGAAGAGGTTGAGCTCTGTCTCCCTCTGAGGTTTCTCCCCTATAAAAGAGAACTTTCCACCCCATGCCTCTCACACTTGCTTTCTCTGCTTACCCCGCTCCCCTTACTGCCTCTCAAGCTCTTCTGAGAGGTAACTCCAGAACTCATTTACCCCCCACCTTCACCCTCCCCTGACCCAAACAAACTCAGGTTCATCTTTAACCAACCCTACAATCTTTGGAACAGACATTCCATCCACCACCCCCTATGTAAACTGGTCCCACTAACCAGTCGAAATGGACCCCAATCAGCCACAGCTGCCCACTATTGATTATGCAATGGTGCAAGCCATGGCAGTGGCAATGGCTCAGGCCATGCAACAGTACATGCTGGTGCCAGCTGCAGCACAAACAACAAACTTTGACCCCACAAAGAGGGGTGTTGCCGAGCCTGGAACTTTCGACAGTTCTGTGGCCAAATATCACAGCAAGCACTTTACAATTTTCTTTATACAAACATAGGGGAAAAAAATCTTTGAAAAGATACTTTGTTTTATCTCATGTTCTCTGCTGAAACAACTGGCAATAATGTTGAATTTTGAAAGGTGTTTCTGACAGAAAACATGACACAGTGGATTTCCAATGTTTTATTGGTGAAAAACAATTACCATGACCCACCACCAAAAACCAAAAACAATCATCAAAAAATTATTAGTACTGTTTTCTACATGTTATGCAATACATTAATCAAATACTTTACCACAAAATAATTTAAACACACTGATCATTGAAGAACATGTAATGTTACATAGAACATCAAAAGTAAATGATATATCTTTTGTATGTGATAATAATAAAAACACTTGGCCAAGTCTTTCAATGTTCACCTGAAAAAAAAAACAGAACAGCAGTTCAATGTTTTCTCTAAAAACATGACATGCTAAACTACAATTTTTATGTACAAGAACATGGTACTCAGAGCATGCCAAATGTTCTAGGTCAAATTACAGTATCTTATCTCCCAGAAAACATGATAAATAAATAATGTATTAAAATATCCTGTTCTACCACAGAATAACTGTGAATTAGGCATGTTATATGTAGAGGTGTTGTGAAGGTTCTGAGCTGTTTAGGTTCATTTGTGGGCATGACTGCCTTGTGCACAGATCCAAGTTTGTCTCTCTTTGACATTGTTTCATAGGTGACAAGCTGACCACTCCCTTCCAGTGTGCTTGACTTGTTTTTCCAATCTTTCAGCATCTCTGCCCTAGCTGCATCATCAGGCCTCTTGCTGCTCTGCTCTGCTGTGCACTTAGTCCCTCAGTAGCTTGTCAGCATACTGAGGTCTATCTACAGATTCCACAATTATATCCTAAAATAAAAGATGAAACACATAAAACAGTACAATGTATCATTGATAAAATGACTCATCCAGTTCTTCCAATGAGGACCATGGTGGGTCTGTCATGCACAAAATATCCTGTTTGACAGTTGTGGACAGACAAACATGACAATTTTACACATTGAATTATTCCAATATGGCACAACATTCCAGGGGTGTTACAAATGTATACTAGGCATATTTAGGACATAACAATGCAATCTGCATGAGCCAATTTTTGTTATACTAAGTTTTTGAAAATTTGACCCAAAAATGTGGCCAGCCCCAAAAAGAATTTGTAAAAATCCTGGAAAAAGCGGAATAAGTAGCATTAGCCTAGTACAGTATGATTGCAATGTCAGGGTACAGCTGTCACACTAGTGAGGAGCAGAAAAAATTGAGCAAGTCTGAGGTTTGTGGTCATGTGAATTGCTGATCTTAGACACAGGAATGCCCTTGAAAACCCACTGTAACATGCAACATGGCTGGTCTGCATAACCAGAGCTCAGCTGTTGTTGAAACAGGCAATGTATCATTCCCTGATACACCCAAATCTGACAAGGATCAGCACACAAGCAAATGCATGAGGACACAATCTCATGCTCCCAGCCCTGAGGCAGAAGATGAAGAACTGGAGTGGAAATGCACCAATGTACTTGACAGTTTGAAGTTTACAGCCAGTGAGAGTGAGTCAGAGGATGAGCTTGAACATGATGATGCCACATTCCAAGTCATGGGTGTTGGTGAGGCTGATCTCTGTGCTCAGTTGGTCAACCTTGCCATTAGTGCTGGTGATGACCCTCTTGGTGAGACTTGGTTACCTCTGAGAGAAGCAAAGTGTGCTGCCCAATGAAAGCAGTCACTCAGATGCCCCAAGGAATACAAGAAGGGTCCTGATGTCCATCAGCTCTCACAGAAAGCCATGACATTAATCCTACCTTATATAGGGTTAATAACATGTTACCACACCCTAAGTACCACATTCAATCTAACCAAAATTTTGGCCACCCTAAAAAGTCATGGGAAAAACTTTGGACCACTGTTTTTTGATGTATTTTCACCTGTAGCATCTGAATCAAGTGTTAGTTTGCCCCCAAAAAGTCATGGGAATCCAGAATCAAAATCATTGTGTTTGTCTGTCCACAACTGTACCACAGAACATGATAAATAAATAGTGTAATAAAATATCAATATCCTGTTCCACCATGGAGCATTATAAACTGTGAAGTAAGCATGTTATATGTAGAGGTGTTGTGAAGGTTCTGAGCTGTACAGTTATTGTCAGACTGCTGCCTACTGCAAATACAGTGCTGAACTCCCCATTTCTTGCATGAACTGCCTTGTGCTCTTTCACTTTCAAAAGTGGACTGGGGACATTCATGAGTGGTGGGGGTGCTATCAGAGGCTACTCTTTCTCCAGTCAGTCAGGGCAACCATGGATTTTGGACTATCCTGTTCTACCACAGAACATTATAATGTGTGTCATCAATGTGTTGTTGCAAGAAAAAACAACAAAGGACACAGAATACTCAAGTATAAAAAGTCAGGTGGCACATATCATGACTGACTGAGGTTTATTCCATGAGATAAGATCATGTGACAGCATGTGATGGGGTGGTTGAGCAAGGACAAGCAGTGATAGCATTGATGGTTACAGATGCCACTTATCATGTTCTGTGGTACAACAGGACACTTTAATACATTCTTTATTTATCATGTTCTCTGGGAGACAAAACAGTGTGATTTGATTGAAAATACTTAGCATGTTAATATGGAATCTCAGTAGCATGTTTTTGCACATAACAAATATTGTTTTAAATGTCATGTTTATGAAGTAAACATTGAGCCAATAATCTGATGTTTTGTGGGTCAACATTGAAAGACTTGGTTAAAGGTTATTAGTATTATCACATACAAAACATTTATCATTTACTTGTGATGTTCTATGTAACATCACGCATTCTCTAATGACTAGTGTGTTTAAATTATTTCATGTTACAACATTTGATTAATCAATTACATAACATGCAGAAAACAGTGCTAATATTTTTTTTGATGATTTTTTTTGGTTTTTGGTGGTGGGTCATAGTAACTGTTTTTCACCAGCAAAACATTGGAAATCTACTGTGCCATGTTTTCTGTCAGAAAAGCCATTCAATACATAAGATTATTTCCACTTGTTCAAGCAGAGAGCATGTGATAAAATAGAGTATCTTTTAAAAGGATTTTTTTTCGCATGTTTGTGCAAAGAAAATTGTAAAATGCTTGCTGTGTATGAGGAGTGGGTAATCAAAATGAGAGCCTACTGCAAAGCGGCAGTCCACCACTATACAAGTCAGGACTGTATGGCTTTCTGGACCCAGATGACCAGTCTGATTGCTGGAAACTATGCCCACACTAAGTTGGACTACCACTTGGCAAATGCAAATTGGCCTTCCATTGATGAGGTGGTGGCCAACTTAAACTCATGCTTCCAGCCCATGAATAATGGGGATTGTGCCTGGAAGAAGATGCAGAAAGTGAGGCAAGGACAGTCTTGAATGGACACCTGCTTGGCAGAGTTCAATAGTTGGAAGCTCATGGCCAGTGCTTCCAACAACTTGGCCATCCTATGCCTAGAACAGGCCATAAACCCTGAGGTGCTCCACCTCATGCATCACTTGGGGAAAAGTAAGGATATGTACAAGGAGTATGTAATGGAGCTCTGGTTGGTGGCCAGAAATTTTGAAAACCAGCAGTACATGATGGCCTCCTCTTCGAGAGTTTGGCCTCAAAATCAACCTCATGGCTTCTCTGCCACAGGTACGCAACCTGGGGCTGGTGCCCCCATGGATATAGGTGCCACTCCATGGCAAGGATAGGGGAAGGGACCCCCTAAGGACAAGTCCCACATCACATGTTTTGGATGTGGCCTCAAAGGCCATTACCAAAGCGAGTGCCCTAAACAGGCACAACCACAAGGACACCCTGTCAGGGCTGTAAGTGCTGACACTGGACCCGACCCCCGCCTAAAAGCAATGGAGGGGATGAGCTTCGAACAAATCATTGCTCATATTAACCAGTTAAAGGAATCAGAGCTGCAGTGAAATTGGGTCCTGCAGACTCTCCTCATATGCCAACACTTGTTCCTGTTTCTTCTTCTCCTTCTTCTCTTTATGGATTTTGTTCTACTTATGGACTTAAAAATACAGAAGAAAATACAAAAGTCAAAAATATAAAAACCAAAAATAGTGTACCAGTAGTTTCTTTCAATCACTTCACTTTTCTTGATATCAAAGAACCACAGGAGTTATTTAATGGTTCAGAATCTGTTTCTCCTTCTACTTTTACATCATCTGAAGTGGAGTCCTGAAAGGGCTCAGGGCCAGATGTAAAACCTTGCCTGCTTAATTCTGCTTGCAATAAAAAACAAAAAAATGTTTCTTTTGATCTCCCAGGTCTAGAGGGTAGTAGTGCAAAGACCTCCATACAGTCTGAAACCTGATGCACACTGAACCTAAAAGATTCTGTGGAGGTCCCTTTGGTTTTGTGAACAAATGCCGGTTCGGCGTTCAAGGTGAACGCACTACTCAATAGTGGCGCTACAGGAGTATTTATAGATAGAAGCTTTGTTGAAAGGGACCAGATTCCAAAGATAGCACTGCCAAAAGCAGTTGACATATTTAATGTCAATGGCTCGCCTAATTCTGCTGGAAGGATTATGCATCAAGCTCATCTTTGAGTCTCCTACCTTGACCATCATGAGGAACTTCTTGCCAAAATTACGAATCTAGGAGGTAGTACCATGATCCTGGGACATACCTGGTTACATCAGCACAACCTGCTGATAGATTGGAAATCCAGCAAGGTCAAAATGGGTAGATGTCTGGCTAGATGCCAACAGTTGGCCCCTAAAACCTTGTTTGAACACAAGGTCAAGAAACTTGAAAGAGAAGCTATGGACTCTTATGTAACCTGGATCTGAAATCTGGGAATGGACAAACCAAAAATGGATAAAACCCCTGAGGAACTTGTCCCAAAGCCATATCATGAATATTTATTGGTCTTCTCTGAAAAGGAATCCGAGTGCATGCCGCTTAGGAAACCTTGGGACCACGCAATAGAACTAAAAGAGTTGTTTGTACCAAAGAAGGGAAGGTTGATCCCTCTCTCCCCTGATGAGCAGAAAGAAGTCAGTGACTTCATGGATGGTCAACTCAAGAAGGGTTATATTCAGCCTAGTAAATTGCCACAAACCTCTCTGGTGTTCTTCATCCCCAAAAAGGACAGAAAGAAGTGTATGGTTCAGGACTATTGATATTTAAATGAACATACTGTCAAGAGTTCGTATCCTCTCCCTTTAATATCTCAGCTTGTCAACAAGTTGAAAGGTTGCAAACTCTTCACAAAGATGGATCTTCACTGGGGCTACAACAACATTAGGATCAAAGAGGGAGATGAATGGAAAGCTGCTTTCATATGCCATCATGGTGCCTTCAAACTGTTAGTCATGTTCTTTGGGCTTTGTAACTTGCCTGCCACATTCCAGAACATGATGAATGATATCTTTGGCAATATGGAAGATGTGCTTGTCATCTACATCAATGACCTAATGGTGTTTACAAAAACAGACAATCAGGAGGAACATGACAAGATCATGCTGGAGGTGCTTAGAAGGCTGAAGATAAATGACCTGTTTGTCAAACCACAAAGTGTATCTTTGGACAATAAGAGGTGGACTTTTTAGGAATGATAGTTGGTGTTAATGGAGTATGTATGGACCCTGCCAAAATCTCTGCTGTGCAGGATTGGCCTGTACCTACAAATGTTTGCAGAGTTTGCAGCTTCCTCAGCCTAGCAAATTTCTACCAACAATTCATTAAGGACTTTGTGCAGATCACAAAGCCCCTAAATAACCTCACAAAGAAGGATCTTCCATGTGTGTGGGATGACAAGTGTCAAATGGTGTTTGACATGCTGAAAGAAGCCTTTACTACTGCCCCTATCCTTATGTTTCCCAATCAGGATCGGAGGTTCTGGTTAGAGACAGACACTTCAGACTATGCCACTGGAGCAGTGCTCTTGGTAGAATGTGATGATGGTCTCTGGAGACCTGTCGCCTACTCTAGTCACTCTCTATCTGGGGCTGAACTTAATTATATGGTTCATGACAAAGAAATGCTGGCCATTATTCATGCACTTGAACAGTGGCATCATTACCTCAAGGCAACTCTATACCAGTTTGAAATTTGGACAGATCATCATAACCTCAAGTGGTTCATGACCACACCGATACTTCAACCATGCCAGGTGCATTGGGCACAGTACTTTAGTCATTGTAACTGTGTTATAGTTCACAAACCTGGAGTCACGATGGGAAGGCCAGATGCCCTGTCGAGACGAGAGGACTTTGTAGAAGGAAAAGAAAAGGCAAAGTCAGAAGAGTCCCTATTTATAAACCTGAGTCAAGTTTGCTTGGTAAAACTAGAAAATCCCCTCATGGAAGATTTGCAGATGGAGTCCGCTAAAGCCAAAGGAGTCCCTGCTGGATATGAGCTCTGAGGTGGTCTTCATTACAATGGAGAAAAGGTCTGGGCACCTAGTGCACTCAGAAGGAAGCTACCTAATGCTCTTCACAACTCTCCCCTAGTGGGACATTGAGGAATAAAAGGAACTCAGGAGTTGATCACACGCTGGTTCATGTGGTCCACCTTAAAACCTGATGTAGAAGAATATGTGAAGCATTGCCAAATGTGCCAAGCCAGCGAGTCTGGAAACAAGCCACCTGCAGGAGAACTCAAACCTTTACCTGTTCCTGACAGGCCTTGGAGAGAGTTAACAACCGACTTCATGGATCTTGGGGTGAAGGGATCTTCTGGAAAATCCCACATGTTAGTCATCATTGACAGGTTCTCTAAGGAAGCAGAGTTCATTCCCTGCACTGCAGAAGAAACAGCTGATAGTACAGCTCAGCTTTACCTGATGCATGTATGGAAACACCACAGACTTCTGGACTCTATTGTATCAGACAGAGGCCCACAGTTTGCCTCTTCTTTTATGAAGGAACTATTTAAAATGCTGGGAGTACACCAAAAGCTTTCTACAGCTTTCCACCCACAAATGGATGGACAAACAGAGTGGTTGAACCACGAGATCCAGCAGTACTTATGGATGTATGCCAACCAGCAGCAAAATCACTGGGAGGAATGGCTACCTTTGGCTCAATTCATGTACAACAACTCTGCTTCATCTTCTACTGGCAAGTGCCCCTTCAAGGCTACTCAATCCTATAGACCTAGGATGGGCATCAAACCAATGACGTCAAAGGTAGAAGCAGCAGAGGAAGTTGCTAAATCCTGGTTCCAGGTGTTCCAGGATGTTAAAGTGAACCTCGCCAAGGTGTGTTCCTGACAGAGGCAACAAGTGGACAGATGCCACTCATCTGCTCCTTCCTACTCCATTGGGTCTCAGGTCTGGCTGGCTGCAGACCATCTGTCCTTGAAAGAACAGCAGAGCCATAAACTTTCCAAGAAGTGGATTGGACCATACAAAGTTCTCAAAGTACTTCCGAATGCTGTTAAGTTAAAGTTGCCATGCAACATGAGGATTCACCTGGTTGTGAACGTCTCATGGGTCAAACCCTATCTCAGTGCTCTTGATGGGCAGCCTGTTAACAGGCCTGGACCACAGAGGGTCACTGATGAAGGAGATGTTGAATACGAGGTTGAATACATTGTTGACTCCCATTTGAAACATGGAGCTCTTCAGTTCCTTGTCCATTGGAGGGGATACCCTGAAGAAGATTGCACTTGGGAGCCAGCCTCTGCCTTGAAGAATTCACAGTTGGCAATCAAGGATTTTTACCAATCCCACCCCAGGGCACTCTGTAAATTATCTCTCCTTTCATCAGAAGGCTTTGACAGCTTGTTCATGCCTGTGCTGGAACCATTTACTACCGTTCATCCTATTTGGTCTCACCTGGAAGTTGAGCCTTAGGAGGGGATAGTGTAATGACCAGTAGACTTTTCACTTCCACATTTCCTACTTACCTATATATATCCACCCTCTGGTTAGGGTTATGCTTTAGGGATGCTTAGTCATCTCGGAATTTTCCTTTTGCTTACTCATTCACACTTACATGATACTTAGTAAGGCTGTGCCTTGTTGCCAACACATGTTTGCATTCGACCAATAGCATAGTTCTCTCTTTTGTTTACTTCTTTCTAGAATGTTCTCTTGTGACAGTACATACAAACAGTAGGGCAGTATATAAGTCCCATTGTTTGTCATAGCCAGTTTCTCTAATCTAGTTTGTTTTGAGCTTGTCCTCAATCAACAGGTTCTACTCCCAACTCTCTCTGGTTTGAAGTGCTAGCTGAGAAGACTCTTGTCTTTGATTGCTTCAGGGTCAGTGTATAGGTATAAACAGTGCTACTAATGGTTTGATATCTGGTGCAGCAACTTTGATATTTATTTTATATATTTGCACAGAGGTACTTGGTGCTGATGACTACTACAGGCTCATTTTCTAGTGTCTCCAGATTTAGAGCTCTCTTCCATCAGTGGGGAGACTTGCATTCCATACAGCTCTGCCTATGACTTCTATGTTGAAAAGCTTTTGAAGAAAAGCAATTGGGCTCTCCACATTTTTGATCATGTGAATCATGAGGTGTTTGGTAAAGACTCACAGTTGAAGAACATGTCATTAATTCCTCCAGTTCCTCTGACTGCCCAGCCATGTACTTGGGAAGATGAGATGTTGTCCAAAATTGAGAATCCTACACCTCATGTTGCAGCTCCCACCTCTCCCACTGTCAACACATTTGTTGATCCTGTGTTCCTGAATCCTTCTTCTGCTTTGCTGTGGGGCTTTGATGTGGCTACCTGCTCATCCTCATCCACTTCTAGCTGTCATGGAAACACACTCTCTGTTTCTGCAGTATCTCAGCTACAACTTGAGGTTGGTCAGTTAAGTGTAAGTGGTGCCTGCACTACACCTCCACTGTCTTTGGCTTCAAGTCAATGAACTATGACAAAAACCCCCACTTACAACATTGCCTCAGGCTTGCCTTTCATGTCTGATGTTGGACCATTGGACCTCTGAGACTCCTTGAGATTGATGAGCTCTGTCCCATCAATATACAGTTGTTGCCATACAATATTCACCACACCCATGCACAGAGGGACACCATGCCATACATACCAGAATTCTCTGCTGCTGTATGCTGATGATCTCAAGGCTCCTTCCTCTCCACTTCCTCGTTACATGCTAGGTATGCTCACCACCAAACTTATGTCAAAAATAAAATATGCTCATGTTGTGTTGATATTCAGTATCCAGATCTGACTTTACAACCACCTGCCTTCATGTTCCCCCCATCTCTTCGTTTTTTGTTGACACCTGGATCATTGTGGGTGCAGTTGTACTCTCCATGATCTCCTTTCCTTTCCTTACTTGCTTTCTGTACCTGGCCAACTCTCTGTGACTTGCTGCACTGCACATGATTCATTCCATGGTCCCACTGTACATGCTGTCACCCAAGGGGGGACCCCCTCATCTTCCCACTCTCTGGTTTGCTGGCTACTGTATAACACTGGTACTCAGTCTTCTCACTCATGTACTTCCCCCTATCTTCCTACTCCAGCATTCATTTCATCTCTTTTGCCCTCCCCACTTACTAAATCTGAGGACTGCCCATGACATGCCTGCCCCATTCCCCATGATCACAAACTCCATGATGTACTACAGAGATCATTGTGTAAGATCAAGGCAAAGTTCAACCAATCTCTTGTGAACCCTGGGGAGATGTATGGAACTCCTGCCACACAATCTATTGGTGAACCAGCTACTCAGATGACTCTTAACTCCTTCCACTATGCCAGTGTATCCCACCAATATCAAAACACCCTCGCTTTCTGTGTACTTGGAGTGGGATATTGCCCAGGACAGGATGTTGGCGAAGAACATGTAGCAAGAGCTTGCTTGTGCATTGCTTCAGGCTGTCACTGCCACAGTTGAGACCCAGTACAACCCCCACCCTACATCCACCATTATTGAAGAAGACTCCACTGCACATTTGTTGAATCCTTCTTCACCATCCCAGACAAGGAAATCAAGTTGAAGCTCTGCCTTCAGTCACCATGGCTCCTTCAATTGGTGCTTGATCACGCTAGAATGGTTGGTCAGAAACTAATTACTATGGCATATGTTGCCAGCCACATCACTGAGAACTTCAAGATGCATCTCTTCACTACCTGGAGCATACCTGGTGTTCACCAAGTATTCTTGTTGGAGCATGACAAGATGTATGCCAATGATGAGGTGAGCATCAAGACAAGGAAGGAGTGGGCTTTGGAGACTGACAGTGTCAACTTGAAGGCAGCAATGTGCATTCCAGGTGTTGGCTTTAATCCCATGTACTCAAACAACTGCATTGAGAACTTCACCACACTTAGGGTTGAAGCCATTGTAGGAAAATAGATTTAAGTGATAGGTTGAGGGCAAGGGTGAAATCTGATGGGAGTGAGTAAGCCAAAAGGGGCTTCTATAGCCTGAGACTGGATCCTGGTAGTCATCTGAAGGCTTCTAAGGCTGTCTTGGTGCAGGGAATGAACTGCTTGAGCTTGTCTCTTGTCTTGCGGTAACTTGTCTATTGTTTTTAAGGAAAACTAACTATGCCAGTCACTAGGTAGTGCTGACTAAGCAACACAAAAGCGACATTCTAAGAACATGTAGCAGAGGGATAGCTAGAACAAAATAAAGCAAAATCATCAAAATAAAACAATTCCCCCAGTAGGGAAATTACATTCCCTACACCATGTGTGCAATGATCATGAAGGAACTGTGAGGAGCCTTTGAATTTGATGGTTCATATGGCAATTACTGCCACCTGGCATTGCCCTGCAACCTCCTGACCCATCACAGAATGCTCATGGCAATCACCTGTCATGGTATTAACTATCCTGATACTGGTGCCCTGATGCATTGCTCGTTTGAGGAAATGGTGGAGATTCTGATGGAAGCTGCTGCTGTTGGTGAAAATAATGATTGTCACAGTATCATGAAAAAGGTTATGTTTGGCCAGCTTGTGCCTATGGGTACAGGTGCCTTCAATGTCACACTGGATATCAACATACTTAAAGATGCCATCGTTGATCATCATCTGCCAGTGCAAAATATTCTTACTGCTCACATGGACTGTGGTATGACACCAAGCCAAGTAGCAATGATGCCATATGACACAAACTCCCCTGCATGGTCAGAGAGTAACTTCAAGAACGAGTTGGTGGCCCTCTCACCCCTTGCTGTCAATAGCAGAGAAGATCCTGCCAACTTTTTGTTCCTTGGATACAGGAAGAGTCCTTTGGGTGCAGGAGATATGTCACCCGCTGACCCCCCTGGGTAGAGTCTGAGCTCTCCCAATGCATACTCGCCTACATTGCCTTATGTCCCTCAATCTCCATATGGTGGAATGACCTCACCATTTGGTACATTGGTACATGTGACATCCCCATTCTATGACATAAGCCAAGGGGCTACATCACTGACATACTTCCTGACATCACCTGCTCTCAATCTCATGTCTCCCTGTTATTTGCCAACCAGTCCATGGTACAGTCTGCAACTGCCTTCCTTCAGTCCCACATCTCTGTGGTACTCACCAACTGGCCCATCCTTTGTCTTTGAGATGTAAGTCATGTTTATCCATTAGTGAATGGGTCACTAACTTCATGCCAGATTCACCTAGTGTGACCTTTTATTTTTTTCCTACTCACTCTACTGATCATTCCTTTTCTCATTGCCTCCTTCCCCCAGCTTGTAAGTAATTTAACTCAGTTGTATCTGTAGTTACATCACTCACAGCTCTGCAGCTCCTGCACAAATGTCACCCTTGTCTCCAAAATACTTACCCACATCACTGGTGTCACCCTCCTTGCCCAAATATTCCAACTTCTCCAAGTTATTTTCCAGCCTGTGAGTTATTGACAACATTGACCTCAGTTCCACCAGTATTGACTGCCAATTCTTTCACAGCTCCTGCCCAGTGTAAGTGTCTTCTGTATATTAGTGAGGTCACAGTGGTTTATTCCTACCAGGTCTTGTTTCTCCTGCATATAGCCCAACATCTCCATAACGGTCACCTTTGGGGCATGCCCAAAATGGTACAACTCACCATGGGTGCTGATACAGTACATCCCCATCATGGGGGTTGGGATTTTTCTTGTTTGCACCTATGTCTCTTGCTGGATGTCTCCCCAGGTGACTGGCACATATCTACTAGTACATTTTTGTAGTCATACACCCCATGTAGATTACTGTACATCATTATTATGCAAACTAGACAACAATAATGTTCATACTACAGTGGCTCACAAAATTGTCCCAATGTTTGCATGTTTTTCATTAATCATGGTGTAGCAAGTGAACTATCATTATTGGGTCCAAGGTGTTGGTGGATGGATCAAAGCAGCTGGTCATGGCTCTCTGATAAGCCATATTACCTAATATTTGAATTGAAACTGATGGCAGAATACCCAAATAAAAATGAGAGCTCATTGGGACAATTATGTAACTTTGTGATATACTGGGGATGTAGTCCTTGGGAACACATATAAAACATGGTGAGATGCCCACCAATGCTTACATAATGTATCATATGGTCTACTGAATGATTTGTCAACAAAACAAACAATGCCAAACATTGATTTTGCACCACTAAGCCTCCTTGTTGTAACACAAGTCAGGGAATCACCATTCTGGCTCATCAGGGACATTCTCTCAGGGCAACTTCAGCAAATGCTGGTGTACACTATAGTATAATCAATAGAATATGCTATCAGCACCATTGGTCTCTTCAGAAACCTGCTGGAAGTCATTTCCTGCACTGTTTCCCCACCAAAGCCCCATGTGTCCTGGAACTAATCAGTACTGTGAGAGCTGAGAATGATGTGGAGGTCCAATCTGGCATTCATTCTATCATAAACAAACAAATCACCCACTAACTACTACATCACAGCTGAAGAAAAGCCTGCCTGAAGGCTCAGGTGAAGCACAACCCTTCTGGGCACTCCCAGCATCAAGGGAGGGTCAGTGCCAGATAGAAGGCCAGGAATGTGCAACCTGGTAGCTCAGTAGCATATCTCCCCCATGGTGCCTGGAGTGAGAGAGGGTTTAGCTTCACCCTGACCTCCATACCACTTTCCCCTTCACAGGAATGCACTAGTTAATGGGTGATTGGTTTGTTAATGATAGAATGAATGCCAGATTGGACCTCCACATCATTCTCAGCTCTCACAGTACTGATTAGTTCCAGGACACATGGGGCTTTGGTGGGGAAACAGTGCAGGAAATGACTTCCAGCAGGTTTCTGAAGAGACCAATGGTGCTGATAGCATATTCTATTGATTATACTATAGTGTACACCAGCATTTGCTGAAGTTGCCCTGAGAGAATGTCCCTGATGAGCCAGAATGGTGATTCCCTGACTTGTGTTACAACAAGGAGGCTTAGTGGTGCAAAATCAATGTTTGGCATTGTTTGTTTTGTTGACAAATCATTCAGTAGACCATATGATACATTATGTAAGCATTGGTGGGCATCTCACCATGTTTTATATGTGTTCCCAAGGACTACATCCCCAGTATATCACAAAGTTACATAATTGTCCCAATGAGCTCTCATTTTTATTTGGGTATTCTGCCATCAGTTTCAATTCAAATATTAGGTAATATGGCTTATCAGAGAGCCATGGCCAGCTGCTTTGATCCATCCACCAACACCTTGGACCCAATAATGATAGTTCACTTGCTACACCATGATTAATGAAAAACATGCAAACATTGGGACAATTTTGTGAGCCACTGTAAGTATTGAGCCAATTTGTCTGTCAATGTAAGGTATTGAAACCCAGCTGATGGGAATTATTATATAATCCAATGGACTGTAAATATATACACACAGCAACTTCCTTGCTTCCACACCCTTACCATGACTGTCATCATGGGTGTCATCTGTACTGCTGACTTGTCAGGCAGTTTCACCTATACCATTGCAGCAGTAAGTACCCATCACCATTGTGCCATCAAGTTATTATTATTAACTGGCCCTTGTTAAATGTTGACAGTTCCCTGCTGCCCCCAATGATGAAATGGAATCACCACTGACACTGATGATGACACCAACTTCCTTTCCCTTCAATCATCCCCAGTATTCCTATACCCAACCATTGTGCACACTTGTTGCATTGCCAACCAACCCCCCATGCGCTGGTCTGGGATTGCTATTTGTCTGACCTGCAGTGAGGTTTTGGCAGTGCAGGTATGTGGTCACTGCTGCTTTAAGTTATCGCAGCTCACTGACTCAACACCAATCAAACATGTCAGATTCCTCAAGTCCTACATGCTATGCACTCCTTATTCCCTGATAGATACCCTGCACTGACTTGGAATCACTGCATCATCATTTCATCCTCTTATATTAGCCTCAAATTTGGGTACTATGACCTATATCCATGTGGTTAAGTACACTGTAGTCAATGCCATGCACACTTGTGTGTTTTGTTTTTTAAAAAAAAGCAATCATGATGAGAGTGAAAGAATGAGAATGAGAAAAATGTTGTTACATTGACCTGAGTCGACATTGGTAGAGTGGAAGGTAGCATCGTAATGATAAATATGAAATTATAATGAGTGTCAACATGTTGGCAGGTGCTGGTGTGAGTCAAAGTGAGGTTCAGTGGTGGAAACCAACCAAAACCAACACAAAAGACAAAAAAAGCGAGTGGTGGTGTGCCTATGTGGTACCTAGATGGTAGAACCTTTGATTTGGGTGGGTTTTTGCAAGCTACAACACTCAAAGATGAGTGCTGAGGGTTGGGGGTGCTCCTGACGAAGAAGGAGCAGGAATGCGAGAGGATTGTGATGGGGTAGACTGCTGACAGCCTACAGAAGGATAGATGGCGACTTAATTCGATGCTCTGAGCTGCACTGAGCTCAGGGAGGACTTGGAGCGAAGTTTATTGATGATAGATGATGATAAAATGAAGTAGATGATAGCTAGACCCTTAATAAAGCCTCAACTATCAAAGCTGATGAATGAGTTACTGAGAGATGATAAAATGCGAGCAAGAGGGGCTCTCTGACGTCTTCTTTTTTGTCAGCTATCTAAGTACAGTGATTATATACAGTGCAGGGGCATTGCCTATGGAAAACAAGGTGCAAACACTTGGTAAGTGATTGGTAACTGATGAGTAAGGAATGTAAGCAGTGGGTAATCGTCTTAGAAAGCATTGGTGAGCATTGGTAAGGATAAGTAAGCCAAAAAGTGAAGAATCAGTAAGCAAGGCTAAAAGATTGGTAAGTATTGGCAATAAGTGAGTCAAAGACAGTCAGGATGTCAAAGTATGAGTCAAGTAAAGTCAGAAACTGGGAAAGCGCACTGGAATCACATTAGGGGGAGGCTGTGCATGTCACATCTCGAAGAGATCGCTTCTAGGCCAAGGTAGGATGACAGAGAGGCTGCACTGATCTGATGCTGATATAGTACATCCAAAAGCAGACAGGGTGAGTCAGATGTCAACAGGGGTCAAGCTTTGGGGGTCTGTGGGGTGACAGGAGCATAGGGGATCGCAACTTTCCCCCCCAAACCATCCTCTCAGTAAAGCAAATAAAAACTTCATGAATGAGGCTCTGATGGAAGAGAGGATGAAGGGGGAGTGTCTTCTGCTGTATCTTTTAATAAGGAGGCAAGATGTGCATCATACTTGTCATGGATGCAATCAGGGAGAGTGGAGAACAGTAGATTATACTGTAGCTGTCACAATTTTGGAAGAATGATGGACGAGACTGGTATGAAGATGTTGCAGGGAGCAGGGAGGAAGGATCTATATGCTTCTTGGACCAGATAGACTGAAACAACCACATAAGACCTTTCCAAATGAATGATAGACCTGAGGCAACCAAAGAATGTCCTCCTAGAGGTCATACTGACAAAAAGAACATGCTGTCCAAGTTGGATGGGCTGAGAGGGGGCAGACGAGGATGGGATGTACCAGGATACTTCAGGACGGAAGCTGGTAGGAACCCCTGGTAGATATATGTAGCCATGGTCCCTAGCAAAGGGGACAAGCGAAATGATTGATGTGGAGGTGGCCATATCAGAAGAATTAGTGAAATGAGCGTCTTTTGGAGGGAGTGCTGTAGAAATGTGTGGAGTGCGCAAATCCTTTCCAATTTTGGAAGGTAGGATCACGTGACTGAGCACTACAAGCGAGTGTGGGAATGGTTTCGGTATCTGCAGAAATGGCGGAGATATGTCAAAAACTGGAATGCCATACATGGGCACTTAAGAATTTTAACCAGCACTTAACTCGCTTTCTCCTTTCTTTTCTTTGGCATTGATGACTCGTTCTTGTGCAAGGGATGACTGCCAACATTTCTGGCTGTCCTTCTTTGCATGAGGGCTATGGTCTTCATCTCCATTCATCAGCTGAATCCATGTCCACCTCATCAAACACCTTTGGTGTGTGACACTGGTAGCCTGTCATAATCCCTTAGCATAGCTGCATACATTAAATAGCCTTTTAAGGGTGTTACAATGACAGTATGGCATGTTGATGGTGACAGAGCTTGTTGTAATGCCTTATGACACTCTCTCCTTAAATAGCCTTTTAAGGGAAATGTAATGACTACATTGGGCAGTGATGATGCAACCCACTGTCATTCTTATGTCATTATAACATCATCTTCATAAACTTTTCCACCATTAGCATGTGTTAGAAGGCAGGGTGGGAAAGCGAGACCTTAACTTACATTGTAATGTCTTGTGATGTGTGTGAAAAAGTTGGGACATATGGAAGGTTGTTGGGTGGAGGTCAGAGCAACCAGCTTGTGAAGCACTTTTGCCTTCAGTGCAAGAGTGGTATCAAGTGGAGAAGGATTGGAATTGTTCAACAATGGAAGGGAGTCAACATGGATTAGCTAGCACAGCAGAAAGGTTCTCAGTGACCTCTCTCTGGGATTGAGCTTGAGTTCTCATAATAGTGTAAGTATTTTTGGAAGACAGAAAAGGAGATCGTACAAGTGCAAGTATGAATATACTGTCAAGTCCAGGCCTACTCTGACCAACTCTGACACTAGACAAGGTCTGGAGGAGGGTTCGGAAGCAAGTCCAACACAAAGGAACAGAACTCCAACTGGTGGAGTGGTGGCAGGGATGAAGTCCACCAAGACAAAGGCAGAGTGGACTGAGGGCATTGGGTTCAGCTTGTGCACTACCCACTTGCATGATCTCAGCCCTCATATTTCAGAGGGAGAGTACAGATGGAGAGTCAGAGGTAACTCTGACCGACAGAGGTCAGAGACAGAAGGAGTAGGAACTAAGTTGATATTTGTGCTGAGGAATGGCAGAGTATGGTACATGCTTTTATACTACTATGGAGGTACAGTAACTGGAATCAGAACTGACATATGGAGACCCAGAAATTTTCAAGTAAAACTTCCTAGACAATGAATGAAGGGTAGATGGAGGACATATGAACAGGTAACATAGAACATCCAGAAAAGGAAACAGTCCAGGTGCCAGACCATGTGGTGCATGTGCTGCAGAGTACCTGACTGCACACTGTCTGTCATAACTGTGCATTCACTCTAAGTCCTTACTCACTCTGCACCCTCTTCCGCCAGTCATTCACTCACTCCACACCAACTCTGCCCAACTTCTGTTGGTTATGAACCATCTCCACTCTGACTACTGTCAGACTTGTGTTGCTCTCCTACCAGACTGGGCAGACCATTCTCTGAGTGGTCATGTGACTACCTTCAGACTTCTCCCTGACAGCACACAGTCAGGTACTCCGCAGCATGCGCACCACATGGTCCAGTGCCTGGACTGTTTCCTTTTTCGGATGTTCTATGTTACCCGTTCGTATGTCCTCCATCTACCCTTCATTTGTCGTCTAGGAAGTTTTACTTGAAAATTTATGAGTCTCTGTATGTCAGTTCTGATTCCGGTTACTGTACCTCTGTAGTAGTATAAAAGCATGTATCATACTCCACTGTTCCTCAGTATGAATATCAACTTAGTTCCTACTCCTTCTGTCTCTGACTTCTGCCTGTCGGAGTTATCTCTGACTCTTCATCTGTACTCTCCCTCTGAAATACAAGGGCTGAGATCATGCAAGGGGGTAGTGCACAAGCTAAACCCAATGCCCTCACTCCACTCTGCCTCTGTCTTGGTGGACTTCGTTCCTGCCACCACTCTGCCAGTTGGAGTTCTGTTCCTGTGTGTCGGACTTGCTTCCGAACCACTCTCTAGACCTTGTATAGCATCGGAGTCAGTCAGAGTAGGCCCGGACTTGACACTGTCAGGGAGCAGTCTGAAGGTAGTCACATGACCCCTCAGAGAACAGTCTGCTTGGTCCAGTAGGAGAGCAACACAAGTCTGACAGCAGTCAGAGTGGAGATGGTTCATAACCAACAGAAGTTGGGCAAGTTGGTGCAGAGTGAGCGAATGACCAGTGGAAGAGGGTGCAGAGTGAGTAAGGACTTAGAGTGAATGCACAGTTATGACACAGAAGTGCACAAGACCACTGTACTAGCCTTTGAGCAGATGGTGCAGGCAGCAGAGCAAACAGCTGATAAGTTCATGCTGTACTGCACCTGGGCAGAGTGGGTGGAGATGAGGTGGATGGAGGATGCATGCAAAGCCAGACTGACTGAGTTTGAGCACACAGGAGGAGGTTGGAAGAGGTCACAGTCAGAGGTGGCAGAGGATAAGGACAAAGAGGCAGATGAAGGTGTGGAGGGGGACAATGAGGAAGAGGAAGAAGTCAGAGGAGCACAGGGAGGTGGAGTAGAACAGGAGGGTGGTGGAGAACAGGTGATGGAGGAGTAGGGTAGTTTTCTTTTCTTTTTCTTTTTTTTTTTTTTGTCTTTTGTTTTTAGTTTGTATTTTTGTACTACTACAGAATAGACTTGTGGTTTTACTTGTGATTCTGAGAAGTGAGATGGATAAGCAGAGAAAACTCTAAAGTACTTAAGGTAGTTCAGTAAGGGGCAGAGTTGGCCCATGGAGGAAGGCTATGTGGGTGGAGTATTGTGGCAGAGGTTGGTATGGGCCAGGTTTGTGCAGATATCATTCATCAAAAGTGGAAACTATGTCAGAAGCATGATCCAGCTCAGTTGCAAGCAACCAAGAGGTTTCCTCATCGGTGTTCTCATAACCAGCTCAGTGGACTAGGTATAGGAGTTGGCAGTGGTGGTGATGGTGGTCCACCTTAGAGTCAAGTATTTCTGACGCTTTGTACTCAAGGTCACCATTGACATCCACTGGTGGAGGCAGAGGTTGTTGTCAGTTTGGGAAGGGACTAGCCACTGTGGCTTCCAGCTGTGAGACATGGAAGACCAGATGGATTGAGTGCATAGAGTCAGGGAGCTTAAGGGTGATGGAGTGCATACCCGGCCTGGCCAAGATGGTGAACAGACCTAAGTACTTTTCAGAGAGTTTTTCCAAGGGATGGGTGGAGCAGAAGTACTTGGCTTTGACATAGGCCTGTTCTCCAACCTTGAACTCAGGTGGAGGTATGCATTTGGCATCTGCTGGACCCTGGTAGCACTGCTGAGCAGTGGACATTTCAGAGCAGAGGAAGTCATGGAGGGCAGAGGGCTCGACAACATAGTTGTGAGCCCATGGAGAGGTGAAGTCCTGGTCAGGGACCACAGACAGGTTTGGATGGTATCCCTTGTTAGTGAAGAAGGGAGAAACCCCAGTAGTTGCACTTGGTGCATTGTTAAAAGTGAACTCTGCTAGAGGTAAAAGCTCAGCCCAGTTGTCTTGTTGGTAGTTACAGTAGACATGAAGGTACTGCTTGAGGGTCTGGTTTGTCTGCTTGTTATGCTGTGCTCACATGTGTCCCCTTTCAGACACTTTACATAATGCTCATGCCCTGTTACACTCTTGAGTGATGGTGTTCTGTTGCCTGCAAGCCACTGTCTATGCAGTTGGGCTTGTGTTCCATATGTTTCCCTTTTATGGTATCCCCCTGTTTACCCCACATCATACTATAGCTGGACATCACATCTGTTCCCCTTCCCTCCATGATCCATGGGTGGCCCTGATCCATGCAGTCATGTGACATGTGTACCCCTGTACATCATATATGTGGTTACCCTTATGTTTGCTCCCTTGTCTACCCCTGCTCTGTTCTGTCCACAGACATGGTTGTATGTGTAGTCCTGCTGCACATGACTCACTATGACTTGCTCTTGCCATGTTCAGACATGGGTGGATGGTTAAATGTTGTCAAATGTTTGTCTGGCAGGTACTTTACATACATATATAAACCTGCATGCACTGTACCAGCTCCCCATTTGAAATCTACTTTGCAACCTGCCTTAGCTCTGCTTGCTGTACCCAAGAGGACTCAACAGTATGACTTCAGCTGGCCAAGACTAGTGCTCCAACACTAGTGAAGTTAAATTATGTGTCACCTCTTGTGCAGTCACATGCTTGTGTTAACACACTCAATTCATGACACGATACAAGTCATCAGCATAACACTGCACAGTCTGGCCATCACCTTCTGGGTGGTAACCTGAGGTAAAGTGAAGATGCATGTCAAGGGCCTTTCCTAGGGAGTGGAAGAAGTGGGAGACAAACCCAGGACCTCTGTTGGAGGTGACATTAGCAAGTACCCCATGCTTGGAGAAGACATGTTTAAGGAAGAGCTTAGCAAGTTCAATGGAGGTGATGGAGTCATGGGTTGGGATGAACACTGCTTGCTTTGAGAGGCAGTCCACTACCACAAGGATGGTGGAGTAACCATCAGAGTTGGGGAGGTGTTTGATGAAGTCCATGGAGATGGAGTTCCAAGGTCTCTCTGGGATGGGGAGTTGCTTCAGTAAACCATAGGGGCAGTGGCACAGAGTTTTGCTTCATCCACAGGCAGTGCAGGACCTGATGTACTCCTTCATGTCAGAACAGAGGTTAGGCCACACATAGTTCCTACAGACAAGTTCCAGGGTGTGGTTTTGCATGAAATGGCCTGCCAGAGGGTGGTCATGCTTGAACTGAAGCACTTGAAGGCAGAGATCATCAATGTCAGGGACAAAGATGCAACCATCAAGGTGGACTAGACCATCAGAGTCCAGGGACCACCAAGGCTTAGTCAGAGTTGGGAGATGGCTGGCAGAGACAGGGTCAGATGCTGGCACAGAGATGATGTCAGAGTGCAAGCACTTGACATCAAAGACCATGGTGGTGTGGAGCACAGGTGACATGAGGGTAGTGGTATGGAGGGATGACATGAGTTGCTCCTGTGTAAATGTAGGGCAGAGATTGTGAGGATTTACCTGTGCATAGTCCCTATCCCCCCTTTTGGGTAGACATCCCAATGTCATGTAAGTGTGTTGGGCTTGGCTCCCAGGCAGCCAGGTCAGAAGTGGATGGAAAGGTTGAACTTGGAAAGGTACTCCAACCAGCAGGCCTGTTGATGAGTGTGAACCTTAGAGGTGGAAAAATACTCAAGGTTTTTGTGATCTGTCACCACATCAACAGGTAAGGCAGAACCTTCTAGGTAATGCTGCCAATGGCAGAAGGCCTCAAAGATAGCCAACAGCTCCTTGTCATGGGTATCATAGTTGAGTTCTGGTGCAGTCATGGTGCAGGAGTAGAAAGTGACAGGGCAGAGTTCACCATCAGAGCAGGTGAGCAACAAAATGCCAGCAATGGCATAGTTGTTAAGTTTGTGACTAGGTTGGGGGTCAAAGGCCAAAGGCCAAGTGCTGGGTGCAACAACCCTTGGTCTTAGCTCATGTGCTAGACCCTTGTGCAAGCCAGGTTGAAGTCAGAGAGAGCCAAGGGGGGTCAGGAGCAAAAGCTGAGAGTTGTCTCAGGCTTAAGCTAGGGACTGGGGGTGAACTAGATTGATATTCAGACTGAGGAGCTAAGTACAATCTACATAGGGTATATATACCAAAGACCAGCAACCTGAAGGCTGAGGTTGCCAGTGAAGGACCAAATAGCTGTGCAAGGAACTAACTAAAGCTTAGATGAGGGGGCAGGGATCAGAGAGCTGAAGACAGACACTGCCTCAGCACAAGCAAGGGCAGTACAAAAGCTAACTAGAAAAGTATAGTAAGGCACAGGGTTTGTTTTGGCATTCAGCATTGACTCAGCATTCTGAACATAAGACTGAACCAAGGGTCTCTCAGTATATGTCAGTATCCTCCCCTTAGGGTCGAGCCCTCAAGACCCACCCTAAGGTACACGAGGTTGGCAGTCACTGTGCTGATGGAACATGTGTTCCCTGGGGTTAAAAAAAGGTGCATTTTTGCGAAGACTTGTTTTTTCCTGACCCCATCATCATGTCTTCTATTTGCCAGGTCTCCCCACACATAACCAATGACCCATCTGGCTTTCAAAAGGCCACCATGCCCAAACTCCAGATTACCAGCAATGATGAGGAGGCTGACATCCAGACAAAGATGGCTGAGCATAAGTGGTGCAAGGTGCTGAGGGAAGAGGCTGCTCAGTTGGAGGCAGAGAGGCTCAAGAGAGAGCAACTGGAGGCCAAGCATCGAGAGCAAGAGCAGTTGGAGGCTGAGAGGTGTGAGCAGGAGTGGCTGGAGGCCAAAAGGTGGGAGCAGGAGCAATTGGAAGCTGAATGCTGGGCATGGGAAACCCAGGTGCAATTGAGTATGGGAGAACCGAAGGGCAAGGCATGGGCTATGAGTACCAGTGTTGCAAACACCATATTGTGTCGACAGCATGAGAAGGGGCAGGTGCCATGCACCTTTAGTCATGCACAGCAGAGTAAGCACAAGAAGAGGATGTGTGACCAGTGCACCAAGATGAAAGTCAAGTATGAGCTGCATGAGGGAGTGGAGCCTGAGATTGAAGAGGTTGGGGCAAAGGCTAGGAAGAAAAGGGGGCCAGAGGATGTTTTGTCACTGAGGGCTGGGGAGAAGAAGAAAGTCACCTGAATCAAGTCTGGGGTGCCTGGTGAGTCAGAAGCCGGCCTCTTGGGAGTGGTTGCACCCACCACCTCCTCCTCTGACCCTCTGGTTGTGGCAGTGACCAAGGGATTTGAACTGATCACAGCAGCCTTGGACTGTCACACTGCAGAGATGCAAGCTGGGAGGGAGACCCAGCACTGATTCAGCAGTTGGCTGGGTGATTTACTGGGTGAGTTTGAGTTCATTCTTTGCCTGACCACCCCAGCATCTGAGTCCAGCAAAGAGCTGCACTCAGACATGGCAGACTGTCAAGTATGGGTTTACCCTCAGGTGACCAGGCTTCAAGACTGGGTGACAGGGGCTAGTCTGGGTGGCCAGAGTCAAGGCTGGGAGACAGGGGCCAAGTCTGGTTGGACTGGAGTTAAGGCTGGAGGTCAGGGGCTAAGTTTGGAGGACTGGACTTAAGGCCAGGAGCATGGGAACAAGACCAGTAGTGTGGGAAACTGACCGGTGTTGGAGTGTGCACAAGGGGAAGCTGGTCCAGGGTTGGATCTACCTCCCTTGGTCTCAGCTTATGTGCTGTACCCTTATGCAAGCTGGGGAGAGGTCTGGGACAGGGGTCAGGGATAGCTTAAGGCTTGGCCTTAGCTATAGAGTAGTCTTGGGGGGTAATACGGAGTTGAGGGTAATACTAAGTTGACACTCTGACTGGGTTGCTATGAAGTATGTACAGGGGTTAAATACATGAGGCCAGTCCAGGATAACAAACATAGAGCCAGACTTGCAAATAAGCTATTAGCAAGATGATTAGCAAGAGAGTGGACAGCCATAGGGGCTGTGCTGAGGCTAATAGTCAAAGTCTGGGTGACTGGCATATCAGGGTCAGACACAGGATTTGTACAGTAAGCAGAATTAGACAAAAGGACAAGATTAAATACAGCACAAACAAAGGAAGACAGACTGGAGTTATGTCCAGGTGACCCAGACATGGACCTGGGAGGACTGGGGTGGAGCAGTGCAAGGCTGGAAGGCCAGAATGGACCGGAGATAGGGGTAAAAGACCAGACTTGAGTTATTTAGGCCCGAGTTGGGTTATCTAGGACCAGGGTAATGTTCTCTAGGCCAGAGTTAGGTTCTCTACACCTGACTAGGACTGGACTTGACCGGAGTTAGGGGCTAGGGGTCTGGACTGGACTGGGACTGAGTCTGAGAGTCATGGATATGACACAGACCTGGAGCTCAAGAGCCTCCAATCAGATCACAAAGGAGCAGGGTGGAGTTGGATGAGGGGATCATGCTGGCCTGAGGACGTGCACATGAAGGGTTGGTGGTCTGGGTCAGGGAGTGGGGAGGGAAAAGAGCTCCAGACAAGCAAGGGAGGGGTGTTCGAGGGGGACTCTGAGTGAGTGCACTGGTCTGAGCCAAGTGCTGATGTAAATATTGTACATGTTTTTCAATGCACCGATCATTCTAGAATAGTATGGGAAAGTAAGAACAGAAAGAAAAGAAGGGTAGAGTAATGTCTAGCTAGGGATTGGTCCAGGTTTACCAGGATAACTGGCATGGAAAGCAGCGAGTAGATCCTTGGCATTGCCCAGCTTGGTGGCTGGCAGCCAGGCTGTTTCTTTGTTGGTGCCCTCATAGCCAGCCCAGTGTACCAGGTACTGTAGCTTACACTTCCATTGTCGGTCCACCTTTGAGTTGAGGATCTCAGTGATCTTGTACTCTGGTTCACCATCCACCTCGATCAGGGGTGGTGGTGGCTGAGTTCGGTTTGGGATAGTGTTGGGGTGTGCCAGTTCTAACTGTGACACATGGAACACTGGGTGTACCACACACATGGAGTCTGGGAGGCAAAGGGTGAATGAGTGGGTGCCAGGCTGGGCTATTACCGAGTAAGGGCCTAGGTTCTTGTCTGCGAGTTTCTGTGATGGTCTTGTGGTCCAGAAGTACTTGGCTTTGACATAGACCTGGTCACCAAGGTTGATCTCAGGCACCAGTCGCCTTTTCACATCTGCCAGACCTTGGTATCTAGCTTGGGCTAGTGCCATCTCTTCTCGTAGGAACTGGTGTAGCTCATCTAAGTCCATGGCATAGTCCCTAGCCCATGCCAAGGATAAGTCCCTCTCAGGGAAGACTGAGAGGTTAGGGTGGTAACCCTTGTTGGCAAAGAAAGGGGAAACACTGGTGGTAGCACTCAGGGCATTGTTGTAGGCAAACTTGGCCAACTGGAGTAACTTGGCCCAGTTGTCCTGTTGGTAGTTGCAATATACCCAGAGATACTGTTCCAAGGTCTGGTTTGCTTGTTCAGTCTGGCCATCTCCTTCCAGGTGGTATCTGGAAGTAAAGTGTAGGCACATATCCAGCACTTTACCCAAGGACCAGAAGAAATGCGAGACAAATTCAGAGCCTTGGTTGGAGGTTACATGCACTGGAACACTGTGCTTCAAGAAGACATGGAGTAGGAAGAGCTTAGCAAGCTTGGGGGAGGTAATAGTGTCATAGGTGGGTATGAATATAGCCTGCTTGGATAGTCAGTCCACAGCCACCAGGATAGTGGTGTGACCACAGGATGCCAGTAGATGCTCAATGAAATCCATGGAGATGGAATTCCACAGCTTTTCTGGTATCAGCAGTTGTTTCAGGGTGCCATATGGTTGGTGTCTGGGTGTTTTGGCTCTTGCACACATAGTGCAGGACCTCACATATTCCTTGACAAAGGTGCGAACACTGGGCCAGGTGTACTCTCACTGGATCAGTTCCAACATCTGATTCTGGCCAAAGTGTCCTGACAGTGGGTGATCATGTTTGTACTGAAGGACCTCAAGCCAAAGGTCATTGGCATCTGGTACATAGATCCAGTTATCAAGGCACAGCAGGCCAGTGCTATTGATTGACCACTGAGGGTCAAAGGTGTCTGTGAGTTGGTGTTGGGACAGTGGGTCTGAGGGTAGTGTGGCAAGTATTTCTTTGTGGAGTTGTTCTACATCCATTAGAAGGCTGGCACATAGTATGGGGTACTCCAAGCATGTGGCATGGAGAGCCAAGACTAGCTGTTCTTGCATGAACTCCAGTCAGAGGTTGTGGGGGTTTGCCTGGGCATAGCCCCTATCCCCCTCTTTGGGGTAGACGTCCCATCATCTAGTGAGAGCATCAGGCTTAGCACCAAGCTTACCCAGGTGGAAAAAGATGACAAGGTTGAACTGTGACAGGTACTCAGACCAGCAGGCTTGCTGGCATGTGAGTACCTTAGAGGTTGAGAAGTATTCTAGGTTCTTGTGGTCAGTGACCACATCAATGGGTAGAGGGGCACCCTCCAAGTAGTGTCTCCAGGCCCAGAAGGCTTCAAAGATAGCACTACTTATTGTGGGTGTCATAGTTGAGTTCTGGCACAGACAGTGTCCAGAAGTAAAAGGTGACCAGGTGAAGTTGGTTGTCTTCACCAGTAATGAACAGTATGCTGGCGATGGCATAGTCCAAGGCATTGGTTTCCACTGTGAGATGAGCACTGGGGACAAAGTGAGTAAGGATAGGAGTGGTGGTGAAAGCTTCTTTGAGCATATTGAAGGCTGATTGGCACTCCTCAGAGAAGTTCCAGGGTATGTTTTTTTCATGTAAGGCAGGTCAAGGGGATGATGATGTCCAAGTAGTTATTGTTACATTTCACCCCTGCTTTTCTTCTTTTCACTGTACATTTGCCTTGTGTCTGATCCACTGGACTATCTTTCCTTTCTGAGCTGTCTTCTCTCTGATCCTACAGCTCCCTATTTCCACCACTAGTATAATCCACTTCTTACATGCTGAGGACATGTGTTGTTATTGTTCAACCAATAGTGTAGTTACCTTGTTGCATGTGGACACCTCATGGTCTGGTCCCTTGTAGTATTTAGACTGCTGGCTCAAGTCCTGGAAACCCAGACTTGAGCTGCTCAATCATATGCAGTGTTCTCTCAGAACTTTGCCCTCAGTATCCTTAACAGGGATCACTCTTACCAGCATTGCCCAAATCCTTCATCATTTATGAAGGTTACTGCAGCTGTTGCTCAGTAGTAACCTTAGTCTGCATTTGAGCTCTCCCTACGTCTTGACTTTGGTTGAGCATAACAAAAGCTCAAGTCTACCAGCCTTTGGCTGAATCAGTCACTGTTTAGTGAACCACCATGAACCCCCAAAACAATTGACATTGGGTGCTGTTGTGACCCACTCACAAAGAACAGGAGAGCACTGTCACTGACACCTCCTCCAATGAACCCAAACAACCAGATAGAGGATTCACCTCTGGTATCCTCTTGAATCTCTTTATTCAGTCACTCACCACACTTGGTACTCCCATCCCACCAGTACCTGCCACCACCTTTCCTACACCCCTGCCCCCACCCCAGATTATGATGTCTGGTTCATCAACAAAGGCTATGGTCAGCAATGCCACCATTAAAGCCACTGAATTGAAGATCGGTGCCTTGTCTGATTTTGATGGTGACCAGAAGAACACCATGAGTTGGCTGTACTCTGTACAGACCTATCTCTTGGTAAATGAAGAAATTTACAACATGGACACCAAAAAGGTCATCTATGCCTTGTTGTATATGAAGAAAGGTGTTGCCCATTCCTGGGCAGCGACCTTCCAGAAAACATCTCTGGAAAAGAACCCCCTGAGTTTTGGCTCCTTTGCTGATTTTATGAAAGACTTCAAGAACTCTTTCACCTCCTCAGACACTGCCAGTACTGCAATTGCCAAGTTGTGTACCATGAAACAGAAAGATTTGGTGGTCTCTTCAAACTAACTGTCATGTTCTTTGGGTTGTGCAACTCCCCCACTACCTTCCAGTGATTCATGAACAATTTGTTCTGAGACATGATCACTGAAGGATGGTTGGTCATCTACATGGATGACCTCCTCATCTTCTCTACTGACCCTGAGGAACATAAATGAAGAACCCACTGTGTTCTTGTGTGAAGTACAGGTTTACCCTCAGGTGACAGGGGCAAGTCTGGGTGGCCAGAGTCAAGGCCAGAAGACAGGGGTTAAGTGCAAGTGGCCAAAGTCGAGGCTGGTGTGAGTCAAAGTGTGGAATGCTGGTGAAAACCAAACAAATCCAACACAAAAGACAAATAAGAGCGAGTGGTGGTTTGCCTCCGCAGAACCTGGAGTGCAGAGAAACCTAAAATGGGGGGGAGTTTCAATGGCAGGTGCTCCTAGCGCAAGTCATCGACAAGTTATGCAGGAGAGGATGAATGAATGCTGATTGAGAAGGGGATGATGAACAGAGCAGGGGTGTTCAGCCGAAAGGACTTGGGAGTAATAGACTTCAATAGAATATGCTCCTGGCACAAGTCGATGACGAGTTATGCAGGAGTGGAACAATGACTAAGCAAGAGGTTGCTGACTAAGCACTGATGATACTGCTGATGATGAATGAAGGTAGATAGACCCTTGATGGAGCCTCAACTACCAAGGATGATGGATGGTGACAGATAGACTCTTCCAAATGAGCCTCAACTGTCGATGATGAGATATGCACTGAACTGGCTGCTGAGTGACTTCTGATTTTTTCTGATTGCTTCTGATTGATTTTTTTGTAGCTAAGTACATGGGGGGTTATATACTGTGGGGGGAGCACAGCTTGTGACAAACAAGGCACAAACACTTGGTAAGTAATGAGTAAGGACTGAGTAATCATGATGAGTAAGCAAGAAATGAAAAGTAAGCAAGCAAAGAAGATTGGTAAGTATTGGCAATAAACGAGTCAGGGATAGTCAAAATATCACAAAATGAGTCAAATAGAATCAGAAACTGAGTAAGCGCACTGGTATCACATTAGGGGGTGGCGATGCAAGTTAGATCTCGGTGGAGACATCTCTAGATCCAAAGATGGCATGACAGATGGACGGTGTTTCCAGACAGGGAAGTATTAATTCCAGAATTGAAGGGCATGAGTCAGGTGTCAAAGGGGGCTAGGGTATTGGGGGTCTGCAGGGCAATGGGAGCATACACGATCGCATCTCCCACCCTTCCATCCTCTCAGCGAAGTTAACAAAAACTTCATGAATGGGGCTCTGATGGAGGAGGAGGAGAAGGGAGGACGTCTTCTGCTGGATCTTGCAGTAAGAAGGCAAGATGCATGTCATACTCATCATGAATGCGATCAGGGAGGCTGGAGGACAGTAGATTATACTGCAGCTGTTGCAATGTGGGAAGAATGATGGACGAGACTGGAACAAAGACAGTGCAGGGAGCAGGGAGGAACAATCCATATGCTTCATCAAGAGGGGAGACTGAAACAACCACATAAGACCTTTCTAGCTGAGTGACAGACCTGAGGTGACCAAAGAACGTCCTTCTGGAAGTCATACTGACAAGGAGAACACACTGACCAAGCTGCATGGGATGAGATGGGGCTGACAATGACGGGATGAACCAGGGGGCTTCAGGATGGAAGCTGGTGGGAACACCTGGCAGATATACATAGCCACTGTCTCTGGCAAATGAGACAAGCGAGACGACCGATGAAGAGGTGGCCATGATTGATGGACTTAGCAAAATGAGCGTCTGATGGATGGAGTGCTGTAGAAATGCGCAGGGTGTGAGGATCCTCTCCAAATTTGGAAGGAAGAATTGTGGGGCTGAGCACTTTAAGCGAGTGTGGGAATGGAGTCGATATCTTTGGAAATGGGGGAGATACGATGAAAACCAGAATGCCGTACATGGGCGCTAAAAACCTTTAATGTGTGCTTAACTCGCTTCCTCTTTTCTCTTTAGCACTGACGACTCGTTCTTGTGCAAAGGATGAGTGTTAACGTCCAACAGACTTTCTACGCATGAGGCCTTTAGTCTTCATCTGCATGCCTGGGCATTGTGTGCAACTCATCAACAAGTTAGGCAGAGTCAGCTGTAACCATGTCCACAACACCTTTGGTGTGTGACACCAGGAGACAGGGGCCAAGTCCAGTTGGACCAGAGTTAAGGCCGGAGGTCAGGGGCTAAGTCCAGAGGACCAGACTTAAGGCCGGGAGCATGGGAACAAGACTCGTAGCATGGGAAACTGACCGGTGTTGGGGTGCACACAGGGGGGAAGCCAGTCTGGGGTTGGATCTACCTCCCTTGGTCTCAGCTTATGTGCTGTACCCTTATGCAAGCCAGGGAGAGGTCTGGGACAGGGGTCGGGGATAGCTTAAGGCTTGGCCTTAGCTATAGAGTAGTCTCAAGGGTAATACAGAGTTGAGGGTAATACGAAGTTGATATTCTGACTGGGTTGCTACAAAGTATGTACAGGGGTTAAATACATGAGGCTGGTCCAGGATAATGAACATAGAGCTGGACTTGTTAATAAGCTATTAGCAAGAAGATTAGCAAGAGGGTGGATAGCCATAGTGGCTATGCAGAGGCTAATAGCCAAAGTCCGGGTGACCAGCATAACCAGGGTTGGACACAGGATTTGTACAGTAAGCAGAGTTAGACAAAAGGACGAGACTAAATATAGCACAAACAAAGGGAAAGAGACCGGAGTTATGTCCGGGTGACCCGGGCATGGACCTAGGAGGACCAGGGTGGAGCAGCACAAGGCCAGTGTGAGTCAAAGTGTGGAAAGGTGGTAAAAACCAACCAAAACCAACACCAAAGACAAATATAGAGCGAGTGGTGGTGTACCTCTGCAGAACCTGGATGGCAGAAAAACCTAAATGTGGGGGAGACTTCAAGTAGAGGGCTCCTGGCACAAGTCATCGACGAGTTATGCAGGAGTAGATGAGCGAGTGATGACTGGATGGGGGATGCTGAATAGAGTGAAGGTATTCAGCTGAAAGTACTCTGGTGTGATGATCTTTTGGATGTGCTCCTGGCACAAGTGGTTGACAAGTTTTGCAGGAGTGGAACAATGACTAAGAAAAAGGTTGCTGACTAAGTGTGGATGGAGCTTCAGATAATGAATGAAGGTAGATAGACCCTTGATGGAGCCTCAACTACCAAGGATGATGGATGGTGACAGATAGACTCTTCCAAATGAGCCTCAACTGTTGACAATGGGGAATACTGAGCTGGACTGACTGATTCTGATTGCTTCTTGGATTGCTTCTTCGTAGCTAAGTACATGGGGGTTTATATACTGTGGGGGGAGCACAGCTTGTGACAAACAAGGCACAAACACTTGGTAAGTAATGAGTAAAAACTGAGTAATCATGATGAGTAAGCAAGAAATGAAAAGTAAGCAAGCAAAGAAGATTGGTAAGTATTGGCAATGAACAAGTCAAGGATAGTCAAAATATCACAAAATGAGTCAAATAGAATCAGAAACTGAGTAAGTGCACTGATATCACATTAGGGGGTGGCGATGCAAGTCAGATCTTGGTGGAGACATCTCTAGATCCAAAGATGGCATGACAGATGGACAGTGTTTCCAGATAGGGAAGTATTAATTCCAGAATTGAAGGGCATGAGTCAGGCATCAAAGGGGGCTAGGGCGTTGGGGGTCTGTGGGGCAATGAGAGCATATGTGATCATGTCTCCCACTCTTTCGTCCTCTCAGCGAAGTTAACAAAAACTTCATGAATGGGGCTCTGATGGAGGAGGAAGAGAAGGGGGGATGTCCTCTGCTGGATCTTGCAGTAAGAAGGCAAGATGCACGTCATACTTGTCATGAATGTGATCAGGGAGGCTGGAGAACAGTAGATTATGCTGCAGCTGTTGCAAAGTGGGAAGAATGATGGACGAGACTGGAACAAAGACAGTGCAGGGAGCAGGGAGGAACAATCCATATGCTTCATCAACCAGGGAGACTGAAACGACCACATAAGACCTTTCTAATCGAGTGACAGACCTGAGGCAACCAAAGAACATCCTTCTGGAAGTCATACTGACAAGGAGAACATGCTGACCAAGCTGCATGGGATGAGACAGGGCTGACAATGACAGGATGAACCAGGGGCTTCAGGATGGAAGCTGGTGGGAACACCTGGCAGATATACATAGCCACTGTCTCTGGCAAATGAAACAAGTGAGATGATTGATGAAGAGGTGGCCATGATTGATGGACTTAGTGAAATCAGCATCTGATGGATGGAGTGCTGTAGACATGTGTAGGGTGCGAGGATCCTCTCCAAATTTGGAAGGAAGAATCATGTGGCTGAGCACTTTAAGCAAGTGTGAGAACGGAGTTGATATCTTTGGAAACGGTGGAGATATGATGAAAACCAGAATGCTGTACAAAGGCACTAAAAACCTTTAATGTGTCCTTAACTTGCTTCCTCTTTTCTCTTTAGCACTGATGACTCATTCTTGTGCGAAGGATGACTGTTAATGTCCAGCAGTCTTTCTACACATGAGGCCTTTAGTCTTCATCTGCATGCTTGGGCATTGTGCACAACTCGTCAATGAGTTAGGCAGAGTCAGCTGTAACCATGTCCACAACACCTTTGGTGTGTGACACCAGGAGGCTGAAATGGACCGGAGATAGGGGTAAAACATCGGACTTAAGTTACTTAGGCCAGAGTTGGGTTTTCTAGGGCTGGGACTGGGTTTTCTAGGTTGGACAAGGACTGGAGTTGACCAGAGTTAGGGGCTAGGGGTCCAGACTGGACTGAGTCCGAGTCCGAGAGTCATGGATATGACATCTTGAATGAATGAGGGAACTGTCACTTCCTCTCAAACTGGAAAAGTGCCACTTCGATCTAACTGAGGTTGAATACCTTGGAATGATCATCAAAGAAAACACCATTGCCATGGACCCTGTTAAAGTCCAAGGCATCACAGAATGGCCTGTCCCAAAGAAGGTCAAAGATGTGCAGTCCTTTTTAGGATTCACAAACTTTTATAGGAGATTTGTCCCCTACTATTCTGACATTGCCCAACCCCTGATCAACCTAACCAAGAAAACAACTACCTGGGAATGGTCAAAGAAATGCCAGACCACATTTGAACTCCTGAAAAGGATCTTCATGGCACAACCAACCCTTCAAATGCCCAACACCTCTCAGCCATTTGCAATGATGACTGATGTGTCAAAATATGTGACAGGAAGCATCCTCCTCTAGGAAGATTCCAATGGCCAGTGGCAACCCTGTGCCTTCATCTCTCAATTGTTTAACCCTGCAGAAAGAAATTATGACATCTATGACAGAGAACTGCTTGGGGTTATTCAAGGTTTGAAGTCCTGGAGGCATTACCTCCATGGATCACCATTCCTGGTCAAGGTCTTTACCGACCACAAGAATTTGACCTACTTCAAGGCACCCCAGAATTTGAATCAATGCCAGGCTCACTGGCTCCTGGATCTTGCAGACTTTAATCTGCAACTTGAACATGTTCCAGGCAAAGACCTGGCTGCCCCTGATGCACTTTCCTGATGACCCAACCATGTTCCTGATGATGATGATGATGATGATAACAAAGGAGTTACCCTCCTTCCCCAAACACTGTTTGTCAACCTCATCGACACAAACCTCACACAGAAGGTCGCATCCTCCTCCATGAAGGACCCTGTAGTCCAGACAGCACTTTGTGCCATAGAAAATGTTGATATGCCACTCCTGTTCAAATCCCATCTCTCTGATTGGAGATTTGATAATGGAGTGTTGCTCTATAAAGACTGAGTTTACATCCCAGACAACCCCTCCCTCTGATGAATGATCATATCCAACCACCATGATCACCCCTCTGCAGGACACCCTGGTGTCCTGAAAACCCAACATCTTGTCTCCTCTGAGTTTTGGTGGCCATGTTGCAAATTTTCAAGGCACATAATAATGCCACTGGCTGACAATGCTCGCATATTTCCTTATTAGGGTCATTAAAATGGTCTGGTAATGACATGTCAATGGCTTGGGGGCAGTGCCAAGGGAAGAAATTTCATTGGATGGGAGTTACCCAAGTTACCAAGTGATAATGATCTGATAATGACTGATATGGCATGACATTGTCTTACATCAGCTGAACATGGCACATGCGGTGTGTCTGACAACTATCAGTCAGCTATGATACATCTTCTCTCATGGCTCCCTCCCATACCACCCATTCAGCTTCAACCCATCAAAATGCTGAACAGAATCATGCCATTCTCCATCAATGCCCTCACTGTAACAGGAAATTTCAGAAAACCAGTTTCAAGCAGCACAAGGCAAGTTGAAGGAAGCACAAAGAAGATGAGAGGGAGTGTGTAGCTTTTGAACATCAGTATGAAGAGAAACAATGAGGTACATTAATTGGTGCATAGCACATGCAGACCCAATGTAATGGTTTCTGGCTTCAATTATTAACTCAGCTGCCCACCATCAAGCTGCAAGAGCATCAGTACTCAAATCGCAGCCTCAAGTGCCTGAAGCTCACCATATGGATACAGGATATTTTTTTGTCGATGAACCTGGTGAGTCTGATTTTCATTTATCTTGTGGTCCTAGTCTCAGACAAACTGTGGCTGCAGTCGAGGTGACTATGGGACAAGATTACAATGAGATGAGCAACATGCTCCAAGCCTCAGGTATGTATTCACTTTGGTGCACATTCTCATAGTGCTCATAATTCCCTCAGACATGTCAATGCCAACTGCCACAAGTTCTAATGTGGCAAAACTTCCTGAATTCAAGATCCAATTTCATCTGAGAAGCAATCAACCACTGATTTATCAGTCTTGCAAAGAGTTCCATGTTCACAGTGAGAAGTCCCCATCCCTGGTTGACAAAACACCTTGGTCCCCATTTTGCATGTTGGGTGACTTTGAATTTGCAGAAATTGCACTTGCTTCACTACTCAACCAGCAACAAGTCAATGCCCTGCTGGATCTCTTTGCTCGTGTCACACAGGGAGCCATCCAAGTCATGCTCAAGAATGATGCCAAACTTCACAAAGTGTGTGATGCAGCTGTAATGGAACTCACTCTGGTATGATTTTCAAATATCCATTCATCACCATCTGTCCTACCTATCTAAATAGATCTCCAGGGTCGAAGTTAAGGTACCATACAAAAAGGAAGAATGTATGTTTGAAGCACATATTTGCCCACTGTGGGAGTGGGCACTCAATATCTTAGAAAATCCATTCCTCTGTCCACACTTCACCTGGGATGCACAGCAACTTTACAGGCACAACAGCGTTGAGTATGAACATTTTTACAATGAGCCCTGGACTGGAGATTATTGGTGGGATATTCAAGTATGTGCCTGGTTGATATGTCATTCATTACCTGTACATAACATGTTGTATTTGTGCTAGTCAAGTCTACCAGATATCAAGAATGCCATGCTGTTTGGCCTGATCCTTTATGCTGACAAATCCAACTTATCATCTTTTGGCACTGCCAAGAGTTACCCCATCATTGTGCACTGTGCAAACTTGCCGGTTGAGATTTGGAATGGCAATGTCATTGGCAGAGGTACTGTTGTTGGCTGGCTGCCTATTGTGAATGATGTCCACTGTTTAGATATTTGTATAGGCTAAGAACATTTCAGATCCCCAAAGATGCTGAAGAAGAGGGAAAGCTAGGCTACACAACCCTCAAGTGTGTTGTTTGGCATGAATCTTTTAAAAAGTTACTTCTGGAGATTGAGCAGTACTTGAAGACTGGGTATGTACATACATCTTTGCATGACAACATTACCTGTTGGCTCTTTCCAAGTCTTATGATGCTGTCTGCCATTTTGAAGAGATGTAATATACTTCCTTCTTCTTGCTTGGACTAATGATACTAACTTAATGGCCTACTACAGATGCATGATGGCACTCACTCATGGTTGTGGTGGCAAACGCCCTTGCCCTGTATGTCTTGTACCATCAGAGCTACTCCATGACCTCTCTAGGACTTTTGAACCTCATACACATGCACAGGGCATCGATGCATTAATGCTATGAATCAAGCTGAAGGTGATGGTTTGCTGAAGTGGTTAGGTTTATGACTGATCAAAGTAAGTTTCCACCAACAAATCACCATCAGCAAACTAATATATAATGGGATGCAGAACATGTTCTGGCTGATTGGGTTTTCTGATCTTCACCTTGCCTGCAGCTTTGACCAACTGCATTATGGGCATGGTTTTTGGGGCAAGCATGTCTTTGGGGACCTAAAGGTGACTGTAAACATGCTCAGGTGACAGATCAAAACCGATGTTGAGAAGTAGTGAGTCACTGTTTTACAGTCAATCACTCTGAACATTGTCACTTCTCATGTTTGACAATGACAGTGTTGCAAGTTTTCCTTGCTGGCAAAACCTCGCACACTTCAACCAAGTTATTCATGTCACTTTTTCAGATGGTAACAAGCTGGCCAATATCTCCAAGGTACATGTGTCCAATACCAGATGGCTGTCGATGAACTGTTTCCCTAGCAAATCTTCTAAGTGGGGATCAATGTTTTGAAGAAGAGTATAACCCCTGAAGGGTACCAGCTCCTCTGAGTCATCTGAAGCTACCTACAGCTTGATAGCCTCATTAGCTTAGATGTCCAGACCGAAGGTATGGTTAACATGATCAACGATGAAATATTGGCATTTGATCAGACACTGAAGGTAGTTATACACTTCATGCTCATGCCAATTTGTTGTAATGTCATTTTCAGGACTACACCAAATGTGTCATGAAGTCCAACATCGATGGTCTGCGAACTGACTGGAATTTCCCAAAGGTCCACCTCTGGAAGCATGTCATTCGAGATATCCACCTAAAGGGTGCCACACACAACTATAGCACTTGGCCCAATGAAAGTATGCATAAGCCAATCTGAGACACATATGAACACTGTTTGAATGGTAGAGATGTTCCTGCTCAGGTATGACAACTGTGTGTGCTGACACTCCTACTCACAGTCACTTTAAAATGCACGTTAGGTCTCGCAGGTAGATCATCAAGTTCTCGCTACAAAGCTTCTCAGATTGCACGTTGATCACCTCAAGAAATCTGTCTCTGGGGAATCAGATCCAGAAGTTGATGCAGTCAGTGAGCATACCTTAGTTGATCATATTAAGCTTGGTGCACATGTCATTGCGACCCAAACCCTGAAAGACTTGGAGGAAAATGGTCAGCCAGATATGGCATTCCATCAGTTCCATCAAAGGTTCTGTGAGTTCCTTAATGACACCCTTCCAGTATATGGATATCAAGTCAAGTCATGGATCTCCCTCCCTGCTGACTTCACAGTATGTATTTACATTCTCATTATGCATTCATCTAGTTGAAACTGTGCTTGTGCTAAGGTTAAAGAATACTGTTATCTGCTGGTCAACTACAAGTTGACTGTCACTTGGAACCAGTGCACAGATTGTCTCTGCTGCAACCCATCATTTTTTGGTGTGCCCTGCTTTGACTGTGCACTTATTCAATAGTGGCGCTCAAGGTGGCACTGGAAGTGCTCTGGAAGTGCTCTGTCTGTGTTCTGGCACTGGCTCTGGAAACATGTTCTGGCCACTACATTTTCAACTCCAACAAGCCGAATGGTGTGGCATCCCATCAGACTCAAAATAAATTACAGTAGTTTTAGCAGTATATCAAATAATTAAATAGCTAAGTCTTGAAGAACAATGCCCTGTGAATCTCTCTGCAAAAATCTCCTCAGACAACTTGATGAAGCTAGCTTGGAAGTAGCAATGGCCAGGCTGGAAAATGCACGTCACGAAATTGATAGTAGCAATAATAGCAATTCAACTGCAACATAAAGGGATTCTGATTCATCTCAGAGCATCCTCTTCGTTACTCTGCCATCTCCGATCTCTCCAATCTTGATGGATTCCAACTCCAGCGTTTCTGATGATACAGACTTGACAGTTGAGAGGGATAGGTGGTGTGGATGGCTCCTGAATGTGATTGAGGCTCTGAAGGACAAAGTAGAGCGTGCACGGTGTAGGGAACAAGTTCGAGTTCCCTAGGAGAAGCTGCCTGGGTCAGGGGTTCAGGGGGTGGAGAGTTTTTCTTTGTTTTATTTCCCTCTTTTGTTTTTTTTTGCATTGTACCACTGGACTTAGTGGCGAGCAGCCACGTTGCTGACTAAGTACGCACGCTGTGTTCGCACGAGTTCAGTTTACCAAAGAAACAAATCCATGTCACAGGCCCTCAGTAGTAGGGTGATTTAGTCTCGCATTTCGGTGAGTTTTCGAAGTTAGATTTATTACTTTGGGGAGTACCCAAAGGGCCAGGAGGACTGGCAAGAGCTATTAGATAGACAGAGCTAAGTATTCCATTTGAGTTCGCAATTTTTACATTTTTACTACACTTCTTTCTCCAGAGAGAACCTCCCTTTTGGGTCGAGCACTAAACTCGCCCATTACTGACTGTTACTATTTCTAGGTACTACTTATTACCTATTCCTACAGTGGGTTCTTGAAAAACCCACTGTACCATTGATGCGGTCATCACAGCTCAGCCTGCTCGACCATTTTGCCAACCATCACCTTCATCTGTTCCTTAGACGCCTTCATGTATGGCCAGAAGTTTTTGATTGTATCCTTGATCAAATAAGTACCCACCCAATATTTCATAGTAGCTCTGAAAATCATCAGTTGCCAGTCGCCATTCAACTCGCAACTTTCCTTTTCCATGTGGGGCATTATGGGAATGCAGCATCGCCAGAGGATGTGGCCCAGTGGGCTGGGGTTAGTGTGGGATTGGTGATCAATTTCACCAATTGGGTCATGGTTGCAATACTGGATGAGCACGACACATTTGTCAATATTCCCCCTCACGACTTGGAGGATATGGAAAGAGCACGTACCTTCACTGAATCGTGGACATGTCTGGCATGGAGAAATGGAGTCTTCGCTGCAGACAGCTCATCGATTCCACTCTTTGAAAAGCCCCAAATATTTGGGGAGAGCTTCTATGACAGAAAATCAAGGTATTTGCTCAATTGTCAGGTGTGTATTCCAATGCACACAAAATGGAATACTTACCACTCATAGCTTGTTATCATGCCACACAACCTTCTCATGGTTGACTATGGGCTTGGTCACCCTGGAAGCATCCATGACACATGGGTGTTTCAAGGTACTCACATCACATCACGACCAGGAGACCTTATCCCCGAAGATCACTGGACCTGGGCGGATAGTGCATATCCCACAGAGGAATGGTGTGCTGTTCATTTTAAAAAACCCAAGGGCAGGCAGCTATCTCACAATCAGAATTTATATAACAAATATCTTTCTAAGGTGATACTTACCTCGTACTGGTATGCATGCTAATCGCGTTGAAAGGTCCACGTCTGCATTGAGCATGCATTTGCTGCCTTGAAGGGTTGATTTCAGAGTCTCTGCAAGCTGTGCTTGAAAATCTGGAACGAGAGGGATGTTAAGGTCACAGTTTACTGGGTAATGTGTTGCATCATCTTGCATAACATGGTGATCCGTTTTGAGGAGGAGATGGTTGGCATCATTGAGCCCTCGAGTCAGTGGGCAATGGAGGAGGGGTTGGGCCAACAGGACAGTGACATGGTCATGGTAGGAGAGGCTGTGGGAACACCAGGTCAGCAATTTCAAATGAGGCTGTTAGATGAGCTGTTCCAATATCTGGGGCACGAATGTACCTAGTGTAAACGGACCAAAATGGTCGCCATATAAAGTTGAGGGAGCATAGTTAGCAATGCTGTAGGAGTCAGCTAAGTCCAACCCATTGACGATGAGGGTGTGTAAGGGGTCTTCACAGGATCTGGGCACTTTACGACTGACCTTGGAGAAGTCACTTACAATACCACACGCATTCTGCAAAGGAAATGTACCCTACATTGCACCTTGATACAGTGTTGGGGTGAGTACAGGGGAGATGGAGAAGTAATACAGTATGGGGCGAGCATGTACTTAATGATCATGCAACACACTGGGACTGAGACACAAGTACAACAAAGACAACAAGCCAAGCCAAGATGCGACAATGGATTAAAAAAAGAAACAGACATGATTGTGAAGGGTGGCTGGCCTAAGCAGTGGGGTCATAAGATGTTGAGCCAGAGCTGGTGCCACTCTTCATGAGCTCTGCAAGTTGAATCTTGAGTCAAAGGGTTTCAGCCTCCCTCATGAAGGTGTTTTCTTTGGCATTCTTCAGCTCAATATCAAGCTTCCAGAGCTCCTGCTCCCTTTGATGCTTATCCTCCATGTCTTTCCACTGCATCCTGAGCTGCTCCTTCCTCAACTCAAGCTCCTGATCCTTCAGCATATACTGCATCTTCGCCAGGTACTGCACAGTCTTACCAGAAGACAAGGATGCTAGTATCGACTCAGCCAGAGGAAATGACACTTCCAGTGGAAGTGGGGGGACAAAGGTATGGCGATTGGTGGAATGCAGAGTGATTATCTGAGAAAGGTGTGTGAGACTTGTGAGGGAGGGAAAATTGAGACTGCACCTCAGGAGTCAACAGCTGAGGATATGACTGCTGATTCATTAACAATGATCCATTAGTGATGTCCCAATAGAAATGCACCTGATCACCATGAACTGACACCGAGTCCATGTTAACATCCTCTCCATCTCCAAAGCTGTGGTCCATGCCTTCCAGATCAAAGATACTATCAGCAAACTCATCCCCCTTGTTCACGACTAGATCACCAACATGAAACATCCTCTTGTCAACTTCACCATCCTCCAGATCTTGATCGCTGTGCATTTCCTCGGTCCCAGTATTCGAAGGGGTACCTTCATCCGCTGGAGTGGCAGGTGACCCCACTCCCAAGTCTGAAGTCTTCTGCATACCAGATGATTTATTTTGGACAATGGCTAAAAAATCTTCAGTGCAATTTTTGTCCAGCTCAGAATTAATCGGGTCAGAGTCGAAGGAGGGGTTGCCCTGCCAGATGGAATGCAGATCATCGTACCAGGGTAAAGTGTTGAGAACAGCTTCTGTAATCATACACATCAGCGACTGTAATCCCACTAGATTGATTGATAACTTATGATGGAGATTTGCATAGCTTGCATGACCAGGCATAATGCCTTCCCCTGATTGTTTAAAGCATGCATGGCACTTGCGATATGATCCCTTCAGCCTAAATGATCATTAAAAAATCACAGATAAAATAGGAAGAGGAGACTGACATAGTGATGTGGTTGCCTACACTAACTTGGAACTTAGCAGGGCCTGCCATGTACATGTCCTTGTAGTAGGGATCATTCTTGAATATGACTTCAGCAATAATTGCTTGAACTTCTTTCTTGTTATGGCCCACTGGCCCCTTGTCAGGTGAAGGTGGTGAGACAGTTGTGATCTTATCACTAAAAAGGATTCTCTGGTTTGTGGGATGGGTGAGCAACCAGTTGATGAGTATATCAGTACGAGGAACATCCCAGCTGATGTTCTTTGGCTGAAGACCTTCTGTAGTAGATGCATCACCAGTAGTGGTGACAGCCCACTGGCTGGGTGAAGCCAGGTTCTTGCCCTTGGTTCCACCACGAGTAGATCTACCACTCGATCCATGACCAGAGCCTGAATTCCCAGTGGGTCTGTCAGACCCTCCTTGATGGGCTTGTTCACTTGAAGATGCCATGGGCTGACCTGAGATTGCTTGCAGGCGGGCAGAGCACTGAATGCATGGTCATAGAGGAGACATAACTTTTCAAACTCCGCAAGGCCAATGCCAGTTGCAGATGCCATTCCAGAACAATTCCAGAGCGCTTCCAGCGCCACCTTGAGCACCACTAATACACTGAGACAGAAACCACCTTCATTCATCTCATCTGCATGTTTTCCTGTGTCATTCCAGACATAGGAAACATGGAATTTATCTTGGCACAACCCTTCACAACAAGGATCGGACCAGCCTGCACTATTGATTGTGATCTCAGACTCAAATGTGTCAAGACAGTTCTGTGGGCTGCATCCATCTTCATACTGTTGTGCTCAATCATCTGAGGGGCTGTTCTAGCACCTGACACTGAACATGATGACAAATTTTTTGTTGTTGAGCAGCTTGATAGTGATATGTTCCTATGGACACAGGTGATGTAGGTTACTTACTGTCTCTAGTTGCCTTCCAACCAGAGAATTTTGAGCACATTGCAGATGTCTGTTCTGAGCCATCACTGTCTTGTCCTTTGCAAGCCATCAACCATCCTAGCAAGGAAACCAAAGACATGCAACATGCTCAGTAGTAGATCAAAGGTACTTGGGCAACAGATTGAAGCTGGCATTGAGAAATAGTAAGTCATGATCAATACTGTTGGCAACCACTCTGGAATGGATCACATCAGATGCATGCCCAACTCTTTTCCCCCCTACTGTAGAGCAAAGCAGTAAGTAGTAGGTGCACTGACACAGGGTCATTGGGGGAATATGGTGAGGTCTGTTTCACTACTCATTATGCCCACCACATGAAACTCAATCTACCAGATGCTGGACAGCAGGCTGCCAGAGTGGACAATGGTCTTGTTTTTTTTATGTATGATAACAGAGATACATTCTGACCAACAAAGTGTTGAAACTACAGGGCAAAGGGATGTATATAGGTCTACAAGGCTGTTGAAGCCTCAAAAGTGAAGAAACCATGATTCAGCTCCTCTTCCCTTCCCTAGTCCTCCCTCTTCTGTTTTCCAAGGACCTTCTCAGACACAACTTGTTCAGCAAGGAAACAGTCCAGCATGTAGATGATGGCTTGTAGGGTGTTATGGAAAGTCAGAATTGAATGGAAGTCAACATCCACATCATGCCTAATCATCTCAGTGACAGGAACATTGTCAGCTGGGACATCAGGAGGGGGATAAGTGTCAAGGGAGAGTAAAGCAGGGTCTATGGTGGAGGGCATAGCAACAGCAGCAGGAGCAGCCCATTCAGGGGGTGAACTGTTGGGAGAAAAATTCTAGTGGCAAGTCAATATTGATGGACTAGTACACAAGTGGAACAGCAGATATACCACCAAGCTGTACAAATCACTGAACATGTCTGTCACTGCCTCAGTGGTCTCAGGCACATCAATGGGTGTTGAAGTGCCATTGGGAATTTTGAATGCATCAGGGGACATGGGTGGGGCAGGGAAGGGGCAGATTTGAAGTTGCTGAGTGTGGAAGAGGAGATTTTGAGTTGAAGTTGCCAAGCATGGAGGGGGAATCAAAAGTCACACCTCACAAGAGACCAACAGTCGACCATCAGTGAGGGGACTTTGTGAATGAGGCACAAGGTGAATTTCATATGACATGAGAACAGAAGCTACTAATTTAAACAGATACTGGACAAATGGAGACTGTGAGGATGCAAGAGCGCTGAAGATACTTGAGGTGGATATGCTACTGACATGAGTTTAGAGGCATACAGTAAGGTGTCAGGAAACAGAATGAGCATTGGCAATGCTTCACACCTGCAGATACAACAGATGTGTTGCTGGCCAGTCAAGGTCACAATGGAATGCATTTGAGTCAGATGAGTATTGGGAAGTTGAGCATAGGATGATTGTGAGTTGTACTTGTTCTCCTCTAGTTTTGCATGCTGATCTGGTGCATTGGCCAGCCTAGACAATGAGTACAGGTACTGGTCTTATGTTGAAACCCATCCTGCTGTGAGTGAAAGTGTGGAAAGCTGGTATAAACCAACCAAAACCAACACCAAAGACAAATATGAGCAAGTGGTGGTTTACCTCTGTGGAACCTGGAGGGCAGAGAAACCTAAAGTGGGGGAGACTTCAAGGGGAGGTGCTCCTGGTGCAAGTCATCGATGAGTTATGCAGGAGAGGATGAATGAATGCTGATTGAGAAGGGGATGCTGAACAGAGCAGGGGTGTTCAGCCGAAAGGACTGCTAGCACAAGTCAACATTGAGTTATGCAGGAGTAGTGGGATGACTAAGCAAAGACTGCTGACTAAGCATGGGGTGGACTGCAGATGTTGAAGGATGGCAGATAGACTCTTCTGAATGAGCCTCAACTACCAAGTATACAAATGATGACAGATAGACCCCTTCATGGAGCCTCAACTGTCAACAACAAGTTATGCTGAGAAGAACTGACTGACTGCTGAATTGCTTCTGATTGCTTGTGGATTGCTTGGGGGTAGCTAAGTACATTGGGGTTTATATACTGTGGGGGGAGCACAGCTTGTGACAAACAAGGCACAAATGCTTGGTAAGTAATGAGTAAGGACTGAGTAATCATGATTAGTAAGCAAGAAATGAAAAGTAAGCAAGCAAAGAAGATTGGTAAGTATTGGCAATGAATGAGTCAAGGACAGTCAAAATATCACAAAATGAGTCAAATGGAGTCAGAAACTGAGTAAGTGCACTGATATCACATTAGGGGGTGGCAATGCAAGTCAGATCTTGGTGGAGACATCTCTAGATCCAAAGATGGCATGACAGATGGATGGTGCTTCCAGATAGGAAAGTATTAATTCCAGAACTGAAGGGCATGAATCAGGTGTCAAAGGGGGCTAGGGCATTTGGGGTCTGTGGGGCAATGGGAGCATACATGATTGTGTCTCCCACCCTTCCATCCTCTCAGCGAAGTTAACAAAAACTTCATGGACAGGGCTCTGATGGAGGAGGAGGAGAAGGGGGGACATCTTCTGCTGGATCTTGCAGTAAGAAGGCAAGATGCATGTCATGCTTGTTGTGAATGCAGTCAGGGAGGCTGGAGAACAGTAGACTATGCTGCAGCTGTCACAATGCAGGAAGAATGATGGACAAGACTGGAATAAAGATGGTGCAGGGAGCAGGGAGGAACAATCCATATGCTTCATCAACTGGGGAGACCAAAATGACCACAGAAGACCTTTCTAACCAAGTGACAGACCTGAGGCAGCCAAAGAACATCCTTCTGGAAGTCATACTGACAAGGAGAACATGCTGACCAAGCTGCATGGGATGAGACAGGGCTGACAATGATGGGATGAACCAGGGGGCTTCAGGATGGAAGCTGGTGGGAACACCTGGCAGATATACATAGCCACTGTCTCTGGCAAATGAGACAAGCAAGATGATTGACAAAGAGGTGGCCATGATTGATGGACTTAGTGAAATGAGTATCTGATGGATGGAGTGCTGTAGAAATGTGTAGGGTGTGAGGATCCTCTCCAAATTTGGAAGGCAGAATTGTGTGGCTGAGCACTTTAAGTGAGTGTGAGAACAGAGTCAATATCTTTGGAAATGGTGGGGATATGACAAAAACTGGAATGCTGTACATGGGCACTAAAAACCTTTAGTGCATGCTTAACCTGCTTCCTCTTTTCTCTTTAGCACTGACAACTTGTTCTTGTGCAAAGGATGACTGCTCACATCCAGCAGTCTTTCTATGCATGAGGCCTTTAGTCTTCATCTGCATGGCATGGGCATTGTGCACAACTCATTGACAAGTTAGGCAGAGTCAGCTGTAACCATGTCCACAACACTTTTGGTGTGTGACACCACTCATGTGATTCTCTCCCAAGGGTCCTGGCAGGAGGCTGTGGATGTACTACATTGGTCCTACACAGATTGGCTGCTTGCCCATCCCCAACCAATTCAGCCACCTTTTAGTCAGGAGGAGTGTCAGGAACCATTGAGACTACTCAATGGTGAGGCTGGGACATTTCTATTCAGTTCTACTTGTCTGATTTTTTTTTTTCAACAGATCCAAGTCAGCAATCCACTCTTTCATACACATGCATGGTCACTTGTGTTCTTCTACATGCCAGTGAGTTTTTGCACCATACCCCTTGCCAGTGTTATGTTCTTACAGGCTAATGTTCTTCATCAGCTCATTGGCATCAGGTCAATTTCAGGCCACACAAACCACTCCCATGAGACATCATCACCACACACACATCAAGGCAGACCCTGATGCTATGCATGGTGGTTGAGATATTGATCAGTATACTGTGCCTTGGCATCCCATTCTTGTTTGTGGATTGAGCAAGATATAGTGGTCATTTTGATGTGGAGGGGAATGCAAGCATGCAGAGTAGTGTGCCACTGTTTGTCATCAGTGCTTGTATCTGTCTTGTGGTGAGGGTTAATTGTTATGATGATAGTTGTACTCATTCCTAACTTCTTTTCCTTCCCTGCTTTCTGCTTGTGCAGTCTGCAATTATCCTCAGCACCTCTGTCATGCTTATCTCATTCCCAGGACTGGATGGTATTGCACACATTGGAGGTCTGGTTGCCATTTCATGTTCCATTCTGAGCACAGTTACATCTTGCCTGTCTATTTTCCAGTATAAAGCAGAGTTGCTGCAGGGTTCTGCAGCTGTTCATCATGCAGCTGCTGCTGCCCATGAAGGGTTCATATTTCTCCCAGTGAGTTTGCAGTTCCCCATTATTGCTCCTATCCCTAGCTCATCTCAAACCACTTACAGCACCAAAGCAAAATTCTGCTCTCTCTTCTGCTAGTTTTTCTTGTGTATTCTGTGGCTGGGTTCATCACTGGCATTGTTGCCTACACTAGAATCTGTAACATTACACAAACAGAATAAAACAGCTGTAATATTATAACCAGAAAGAAAGCAAGAAAAAAGCTCCCAAAAGGTTGGTTTCAGATTCAAGTTAATGTTGAGCCAATTCACATGATAATGCCATGACCTTGCATTGTCGCATATTATTCACTCGCAATTCATACTGCATCAACATCAATCCCTGGAATGCATGGTCAATTACATATCAAAAGGGACTAAGGTGAGCAACTTTCATACCATAGTTGCCTACTGCTGATGGCATTGTCAAATCATGCTTTATTATGTCCTCAGACCAGCTCAATAGCTGGTTATGTCCAACTGCTGATATCCAACCCACTGACAGTCCACCATGTCGATTCCCTGAGGCTACTGCTATGTATGTATTGCTTTTTTTTGTACAATTCAAAATTTCCATATTCATCTAAGAGCACCCAACTGGCAGGTGTCAACCGCCATCAGGATTTGTGACATCTGTGGCCCTTAATAAGGAGAATAAAGGGAGGCTTGCAAAGGTTCACAACCATCCATGTGTGGCCTTACCATTTCCTCTGATCCTTGACATTCATTTCCTTCACTGATATGGCACCCAATGCTGCTTATGATGCCTTCAACTCTGATGCCAAGGATGGAGGTCCTGAAGACTTCAACCTTGACAAAGGGACAGACAATACCAACTTGGAAGACCTGGACAGTGATGCCAAACACCACAGGCGACTTACTCATGTTCCTGGACCTCAAGCTGATGTTGCTGAGCTGCAAGCAGTATGTATTTATACATTCTTGTTCATGATGAGTCACCAGGCATTAGTGCTGACATGATGCTAGGCTCTCAGTGTTGTGCAGCAAGCATACACCAAATGCTGCAACATCAGGAAAATAACACTTTACTATTTTTGACTTTTTGTGACAATTGTGACATTTTGGGAAGGAATCTACCATTGTTACCCATGTCCTGCAGGCATGGCTGCACTTTTCTCACTGACTTTGGTCTTGTTCAAACCACCTAATTCATAGCTTTCAGTAGATACCACATACATTCAAATTGATGGAGGTTCCAAAGAGATATTGTGATTTTTCTCTCAGACAGTGTGCATCACACCAATGGCTCAATATCTCTGAATTTTCAGATGTTTTCTAGTCTTCTTGGCTTAGATATATCATCACTTAGTTGTCTCAATAGATTCTGTTCTCTTTTCATTCTTCAAAATGCTGTTTATGGTCAGAAAAAAGTACAGATAGTAGGTTCCTTCCCAAAAAGTCACAAATAGTCACAATAGTCACAAAAAAGTCAAAAAAAGTCACAAAAAGGTCAAAAATAGTAAAGTGTTAATTTCCTGATGAAGGAACTGCACCAGACAAGGAAGGCTCTCTTCAAAGCCAATAGCCAGTGTTCCAAGCAGTCCAGGAATGCATCTAGAAAGTCAAACAGCCTCATGACTCATATTGAGCAAGAAGCAAAGAAATACCTCCTACTGTATCATTTTTTCATCATTCAAAGCCTTTTCCCAGAAGCTCCAAATCCCAATACTGATCGATGTGATCCAGCATGGTGGAAATCACAGGATGGGAAGCTCAAGGATGCTCTGACTGAGCTTTACAAGATGATTCCTGTGGATTTACATGAGTCAATGGTAACCTACAAGCAATTTGGCTCCATGGTATGTGTAATCCCAACCTTGGTGACCACTAACATATTAATTTGTTTCAAGTTCATACAAGCACACAGTCAGGAGAGATCCAATGTCCTCAAAGTCATCAAGGACTGTGCTGGTGTGTTATTTGCTCCATATAACATTTCACCAGATCTCTTTACTGGAAAGCCCACTTGTAAGAAGGACAACAAGGCATGCCTGGCACTCTTGAAGAAGGATGGAGTTGGAGAATACACCTGTTTTACACCCATTCTTTTTGCAGATCCTAAGCAGATGGTTACTGGAGGCTTCTTGAAGAGTCCCATCCTAGTTAAGGTAAGCATGCACAGTTCAATGCCACTCTTAGTTGAAAATTGATTTCAGCCCATAGGTTATCTGTGTCCTGATGTTTGGAAAATCAATCCTCACAGAAAACAAATGTGGATGGCCCCCAGCCAGGGGTCAGAAGATGGGCATGCTGAGTGTTACTGAGGGCCTGATTGCTGGTGCCTGCATCTTGGTGAGGGTGTCTGTGGTCACTGCTAGTACACACTGACATCAATATCATACCAAGGTTCGATTCCTATTGTCACATGATCCTGAATTAAGTGCTACCAGTGCAGAAATGCAGGTCAACAACTGATCAGAATACAATTTCTACCTCAAGAAGCTTTTCAAAGCATCTCCTTGGGCTGTCAGCATGATGAATTTCTTCAACCAGGAAGTCTTCAGGAAGGGGTCTCAATTGGCAAATGTTGAATCTGAGGTATTTGCTAACATGGAGCAGCTGCATACTTGGGAAGGTGAATTTTTAGATGAACTCAACAACATTGACCCCACTGAGAGTCACACCCCACCCATTTCCACACTGCATGACCCCAATGCCCCTGGTGGCCATGATTCAGATCTACATGACTCTGATCTGTCATTGGTCTCTTGTGCTCCATCACCTGTTGCCAGCTCAGTCACTCATTTCAATCCCCCTCACTCTTGTCCAGCTAGTGTCACTGCTGCACAAGCTGATCTCAGTGCTCAAACTATTTCTGGTGCTTCTTGTCAATTGTCCCCTTCTATCTCAATTGGGCAGCCAATTTCAAACAGCAGTGTTGAGATGTCAGTGGTGACCATTGCTGTTGGTCAGATGAACATGTCTGGCCCAGCTGAGGCTGAAACATCTCAATCCTGACAAGCAATTCCAGTCATGAGTTGCCAGCACAGCTCAGCTGCTCAAAAGGTGATTCCAGCCATTCCTGAGGTGGTTCCCGAAGGTCTTACAACTAATATTCATGCTACTGAACCAGGTCTGGAACCTACCCACCATGGTCGCCATGCTACTGCTACAAGGTCCTTGAAACCAAAGAAGATGAAGGTTTGAATTAATAGCAGTACCAGGTGTCACTTATGTGCTGGGTTTCTATATGTTCTACAGTCTTTGATTTAGCTTGCATCCCATTATATTAGATGCAATTCATGTTTCAAGCTCATGTAGGTCTACTTGTAATACATTCATTTGCTGCAATCATACATCGTCACTGTCATCCTCTGGAATTACCTGATCTGATTTCTGCTAAGTCATTCAAACTCCACTGGCTGTATTATAAGCAACTCACCCCTCTTCTCACACCTTGTTGTCTCCCACACTGTTGTCCTGGTTCATTGCATTGTCATATGGTGTTGTTGCTGTTATCCACCTCGTCCTGCTTGTTTGTCATTGTCCATCACCTGGGGAGTGGGTTTGAGGGTCGAGGTACATTTCCCCCATGACACTATTATTACTTCTGACATTAACTTTTTTCAAGGTTCCAGACAACTTGTGACAGTGTTGTGTGTTGATGCTAGCTCCATTGTCCTATTGCTCGATGCTATGAATGCCTCTCATGCAACACTTGTTCTATCTTCCTCATCCCATTGCCCCATATCGCTGCTCCCATTGGTTCACTAATCTTGTAAGTATTTTAATTACACTGTAAGCTATGATCTGATGGTTGTCCACAGCATATGCATTTGCTTTTGTCCTTGTGTCATTGTCGCAATGACCCCCATACTTACATTGAGCTGCTGTCCTTTCCTCCCCTTACTGCTCTTAGTTGCTGATTGTCTGGTTTGCATATCCACTCGCACCACTGGCATTATTAAGTAGAACTCTCCAATTATTAGTACCACTCATCTATACATCAATAAGTAGTGATTTCCGAATGGAATTTTAACCATTGTCATGAGGGTACCAAGGCAAAATGAAATAACAATGGATTGTCAAAATATTAATAAATAATAATGGTTAGTATACATTGTGATGAGTTCCACTGGTATTGCTATGGGTTCTTCGCCATTGCCATGCTGTTATAAGTACTTATTAGGCTGCAGCAATATAATACCATGATTAGGTAAAATAATGAGTTATCAAAGTCATAATCATGAGATGACATGTGATCTCAACCACATGTTCATGGAAAGTGGGTGGCATTACAAGTCATTAAAAGGCAGCGTGGGAAATCCGCTCCTATTAAGGTATGCTAATGACTCATCATGGATCTAGGAAATTTGTGACACAGGACTCACCTCTTTCATCTGCAAATATGTAGAAGGCTGTGCTACATGCCAGCAGAATAAAGTAAACACCCACCCAATGACACCACCCCTTACACCCATCCCCTCAACCTTGACCTGCCCCTTCCAACAGATCTCTTGCAATCTGATTACCAATCTTCCCCTTTCCAAGGGATATGACTCTCTCTTGGTTGTGGTAGACCATGGGCTTACAAAGGGGGTAATTTTAACACCCACAAAGAAAACTGCCTCTGCCACTGACATTGCAGCACTCTTTTTCAGAAAAGTCTACTCCCATTTTGGGCTATATGATAAAATTATATCCAACCAAGGCCCTCAGTTCACCTCCACATTTGCAAAAGAACTCACTGCCCTTCTGGGATACTCCCTTGCCCTCTCAATGGCATACCATCCTCAAACCAATGGAGAAACAGAGCACATAAATCAAGAGGTTGAGACATACCTCTGAATCTTCTGCCAGAATGACCCTGCCTCATGGGTGGACAATCTCCCTATGGCAGAGTTTGCGCATAATCACCACCCTCATTCCATCACCCATCAATCACCATTCTACCTCATGTATGGGTATGAACTGAAACCCCTCCTGTCCCTTATTGTGGAAACCCACCTTCCCACTGCCAAGTTTAGACTTGAGGAACTCTGAAAAGCTAGAGAAGAAGCCCTTGCAGCACATGATCTAGCCAGGAAAACAATGAAAGACCACTCATCACACCCCTTCACTCCATTCCAGAAAGGTGATAAGGTTTGACTAGAAGCACAGAGCCTAAAGTGTTCCTATGAAAATAGAAAGGTTGCCCCAAAGTGAGAAGGACCCTTTGTCATCTCCAAAGTCCTATCTCCAATCACCTATTGCCTTGCTATTCCCACATGATGGAAGATCCATGACATCTTCCATGCCTCCCTCTTATCACCCTATTGCAAAAACAATGTTCACAGACTGAACTTCCTGGCTCCACTGCCTGACCTAGTCAACAAGGAAGAAGAATATGAAGTTGAGGCAATAGTTGGCCATAAAAGGTCCAGCCACAGACATGCCTTTTTAATCAAATGGAAGGGTCATCCTTCATCCAAAAACTCATGGCAAAATGAACCACACCTTGAACACACAGATGATGTACTCTCTGCATATAAGAAATGCTTCCCAAAAGACTTCCCCCCTCAGAGACCACCCACTCAACATCCCACTCACACCATCAGAAGTATCACTCTTGAAATGCCTCCTCATGGTTACACCTACCCCCACAAACCTTCTCACCACCATACCCCCTTTGCTTGTTGTCAGGGACAGCCTGCCAGTGATCAAATGATTGCTTCATACTGCCTCTTCATCACCAACCCTGCTGTTGTTGGCACTGTCTATCACAAAGTCAATGAAAACTCCCCTCTTGACCTAGTTTATCACACTACCATCCAAGCTCTTCAGCTTGAAGAATTGTCCTGCTATGTTAACTGACAGAACCCTCTTCTGTCCCCAGCACAAACCATCCTAAATGAAATTGCATATCAACAAGTTCCCCTGCTCCTCTGACTCTTTGACATCCTTGGAGGTGCTGACCTCATCTATAATGTCTGCCAATACCCTACATTGATCGCACCTCCCCCTCCTGGGTCTAGAAGGCCCTTGACTGCAACCTCCCCTCTGGTTTCCTCCATATTGTCCTCCCCTCTGGCATCATCACTGTCATCCTCCCACTCATCTTGCTCTCTTAGAAGAGCTGATAGACCTCATGCCTGCTGCTTATCTGGCCCCAACCCACAACCTTGCAAGTCCCATGACTCCCCATCTGAAGTTGATCCTGAGACTGCCTTTGGTGTCTCCAGGGTGAACTCAACTATACCCTAAACATCATCAAAACCCTTTCCCAGTTACCACCATCTCCTGTGCTGAATGCACTCACTGAGGCTGATTGTCCTCTCACTCCTTCCAATCTGTGCTATTGCCAAGCATGCTATACCTGTCACTGCCTTGGGCACATCCACATCAATTGTGGACTCTATGAATGTCCCCTTTGCCATGCCACCCATCCTGGACATACCCAGGCTCAATGCCTGTCCATACACCCTTGCTGTCCGCTTCAAGAAAGAATTGCCACCCCTGGTGTGGTAGATGATCATACCCTCGTCGGGAGTGAGGACAATGATTTGTATGACAATGAGTTTGATTTTGATGACTCTGCCATTAGCAACATGACTGGAGAACCTTATGGAGAGTAGTTGAGGTCAGGGACTTCAATGCTTAGAAGGGGGGTAATGTTACATTTCACCCCTGCTTTTCTTCTTTTCACTGTACATTTGCCTTGTGTCTGATCTGCCAGACTATCTTTCCTTTCTGAGCTGTCTTCTCTCTGATCTGACAGCTCCCTATTTCCACCACTAGCATAATCCACTTCTTACATGCTGAGGACATGTGTTGTTATTGTTCAACCAATAGTATAGTTACCTCATTGCATGCAGACACCTTGTGGTCTGGTCCCTTGTAGTATTTAGACTGCTGGCTCAAGTCCTGGAAACCCAGACTTGAGCTGCTCAATCATACACAGTGTGCTCTCAGAACTTTGCCCTCAGTATCCTTAACAGTGTCATAACTGTGTGTTCACTCTAAGTCCTTACTCACTCTTCACCCTCTTCCACCAGTCATTCACTCACTCTGCACCAACTCTGCCCAACTTCTGTTGGTTATGAACCATCTCCACTCTGACTAATGTCAGACTTGTGTTACTCCCCTACTGGTCCAAGCAGACCGTTCTCTGAGTGGTCATGTGACTGCCTTTGGACTTCTCCCTGACAGTGCGCAGTCAGGTACTCCACAGTGCATGCACCACATGGTCCAGTGTCTGGACTGTTTCCTTTTCTGGATGTTCTATGTTACCCATTCATTTGTCCTCCATCTACCCTTCATTCGTCATCTAGGAAGTTTCACTTGAAAATTTCTGGGTCTCTGAATGTCAGTTCTGATTCCAGTTACTGTACCTCTGTAACAGTATAAAAGCATGTATCATACTCTGCTGTTCTTCAGTATGAATATCAACTTAGTTCCTACTCCTTCTGTTTCTGACTTCTGTCTGTCAGAGTTATCTCCAACTCTCTGCCTGTACTCTCCCTCTGAAATATGAGGGCTGAGAGGCAGACTTCGTTCCTGCCACCACTCTGCCAGCTGGAGTTCTGTTCCTTCGTGTCGGACTTGCTTCTGAACCACTCTCTAGACCTTATATAGCATTGGAGTTGGTCAGAGTAGGCCTGGACTTGACAAACAGGGATCACTCTTACTGGCATTGCCCAAATCCTTCATCATTTATGAAGGTTACTGCAGCCATTGCTCAGTAGAAACATTAGTCTGCATTTGAGCTCTCCCTACATCTTGACTTCAGTTGAGCATAACAGTTATAGATGAAACATTGGTAGAAGTTGGCAAAACCTAGGAAGGATTGAATGTCCTTGACCTTCTGGGGCTCAGGCCAGTTGCAGATGGCTCTGATCTTTTCACCAGACATGGTGAGGCCAGTTGGCAAAAGATAGTAGCCTAGGTACTCTACTGACTTGGAGTGGAACTCACATTTTTCTGGTTTGGCATACAGTCCATGTTTCTGGAGTCAGCATAGAACCTCTTTAACATGCTGCCAATGTGAGTTCTCATCATTGGAGTAGATGAGTATGTCATCCAGGTAGACCACAACCTTTAACATGCTGCCAATGTGAGTTGTTGTTATTGGAGTAGATGAGTATGTCATCCAGGTAGACCACAATGCATACATCTAGGAGGTTGGTGAACACCATGTTGATGAAGTGTTGGAATGCCACTGGGGCATCAGATAGGCCAAAAGGCATGACAAGCCATTCAAAGGACCCATACCAAGTGCAGAATGTGGTCTTCCATTCATCACCATCAGCAATCCAGACTAGGTGATATGCATGCCTGAGGTTGATTTTGGTGTAAACCTTGGCCCAGGATGGTGAGTCCTGGAGGTTGGTGATGAGGGGCAGTGGGTATCAGTCCATTTTGGTGATCTTGTTCAAGCCCTGGAAGTCGACACAAAGCCAAAGGGAGCCATCCTTCTTCTTGAGAAAGAGGACCAGCACTCCATGGGGGGAAGAGGTTGGTCAGATGAACCTGGTAGCCAGATGCTCATCTAGGAAGGCCCAGAGAGCTTCAAGCTCTACTGGTGACAGGGAGTAGATAGGGCCAAGGGGTGGTGATGAGTCTCCTTCCAGCTCAATCTTAAGATTGTGTTCTTGGTGGGGTGCTAGGGTAGTGGCTTTGGATTTACTGAACATGTCAGCATACTCATGGTACTCTGGTGGAACGCTGGAGAGGTTTGGTGCATCTTTTACTTTTGAAGACCAAAGGGAGGTGAGAGCTGAGGGATGGAGCTGGAGGCTGAACTGAGAAGACCCTTCAAGTTTACATGCCCAGACATAGGCCATGGCATTGATGAAGGTGATGGGTGGGCAAGTCAAGCCTGGTGCAACTGGTTTCTCTAATTGTGGGGTCAGATGCTCATTAGAACTGAAGGTGGTTGGTCCAGGAGCCAAAGGCTCAGGGTCAGGGAGTGACATCAGGGGGTCTGGCACTTGTTGTACAGGCATCTGGAATCTAATACTGCTCAAGACCCAGTCAATTGATGGATTGTGTTGGGTGAGCCAGTTGTATCCTAAGACTGCCTTGCATTCAGAGTCCAGCAGGGTTGCATAGAGGGGGACCAGGGTTGCATTGCTGGAGGGAAAAATGAAGACGAGATCTGCTGCCTGGGTGATGACCAAGTTGGATGTGCCACCAAACAGCTGAAGCTGGACTGGCAGGACAGAGTAAAGGGGAACAGAGATTTTATTTGTAAATTTTGTATGTATGAAATAGTGTGTAGAGCTGGAGTCAACAAGTACTGGGAATGCCAGCTCATCATAGGATGCTAAAGAGATGATAGGCATAAGACTATTCAGGTTGCAAAGAGCAGATGTGTTGAGTTTAACCTCTGAGAGCACACCACTGGAGTCAATGCGGTCCTTGGGGTGTGTGAGGTTCTGAGGACCACTGACTATTTTTTTGCCTTGGTGGAGGCCTCTGGTGTGGCTTCCAGAGCTGCCATGGCTGCTCTAGCCTTGGCCACCTTCTTGGGGCATTCCTTGGCTACATGACCCTCCCCTCCACAGAACATGCAGAGCTTTAGGTTGAAGCATCACTTTCACTTGGCAGCTGTTAACCTTCCATCCTTTCCAAGCTTGTTACTGGTTGGTTCAGGCTTCAAAGATCTGGCATTGGTACTGCTGGTCTTCAGGGCAGTGGGGGGCTTGGAGGTGTTGGGTGCCAAGGTTTTCCCTTTGTCAGCATTTGAGTCTTTATTGCCAGTCTTGGATGAGTTCTGGTTACTGGAAGACCAGTTCCGGTGTTGGACCTCCTCATGTTGTTCCCAGTAGCAGGCATCTATGTCCTGAGCTAGACAGCGAAGGTCTTCAAGGGTGTGGGGTTTGCCTACCTGGCTTATCTCATCTTTGATTTGGTCAGGAAGACTGGCATAGAAGAAGTGGTGGAGAGCCCCATTGCCATAACCCCAGACCTGGGTAGCTAGCCTGTTGAACTTGACCATGTATTTGTTGATGCAGTGGGTTTCTTTCATGGTTGGGTGGTCAGGCTGGTTCTCGGCTTCTGCTACTGGGTCATGGGGGCCAAAGGTCGACTGGAGTTCAATGACAAACTCACACCAGCTGTCCATCCACAGGGGTGGGTCCTTGGGTTTGCCAGTGAGGAGAAGGTCTGGCTCAAACCATTTGAGTGCCATTCCCTTGAGGTAGGATTGGGTGAAGGTTACCTTTTGGCAGTCAACACAGAAGGTTCAGGGTTTGTTCTGGAAAGTCAGCTCGCACTGGATGAGGAACTGGCAGAGCTTCTTTGGGTCAGTGCCATCGAAGGTATCTGGCTCCCAGACCTTGGCTGATCCTGAGCTTCCTTCAGTGTTTTGGCAGGAAGATCAGGTGAGAGACTGTATGGTCCTGGCAAGACTGCCCAGGACCCTCATGGTTTGCAGGTCAGTTTCCTCATTTTCACCTTCCTTGGGGTTAGGCCTGAAAGGACCATCATTGTTGTCATTGTCGCCATCACTGGAGTGATGGTCAGAGTCATCCAGGTTGTCATCACCATTACCTCCAGGGTTGCCAAAGGGAGCAGGAGGTCAATGACCAGCTGGTGTTGGTGTACCTCAATTGTTGGAAGCCAGTGTAGTACCAGAATGACAGGCTAAGAATCCTTGGAACTGCTGCACAATCACAGAAGTCCAGCAGTGACTGGCAAGGGAAATAAGGGCTGACTGGTGGCAAGGGTCATATGAGATTTTGGGTTGGGTTGGTCTCAAGGCAGAGGCAGATCCTAAAGTGCAGTCTGCTCGATCTTGGGTGCAGGTTCTGGTCATGGGTGGTGAGTGACTTGCACAAGTGGTAGTCTGAATATACTGTTAAGTTTGTGACTAGGTTGGGGGTCAAAGGCCAAAGGCCGAGTGCCAGGTGCAACAACCCTTGGTCTTAGCTTGTGTGCTAGACCCTTGCACAAGCTGGGTTGAAGTCAGAGAGAGCTGAGGGGGGTCAGGAGTGAAAGCAGAGAGTTGTCTCAGGCTTAAGCTAGGGACTGGGGGTGAACTAGATTGATATTCAGACTGAGGAGCTAAGTACAATCTATGTAGGGTATATAAACTGAAGACCAGCAACCCAAAGGCCAAGGTTACTGGTGAAGGACTAAATAGCTGTGCAAGAAACTAACTAAAGGTTAGATGAGGGGGCAGGGATTGGAGAGCCAAAGACAGACACTGCCTCAGCACAAGTGAGGGCAGTACAAAAGCTAACTAGAAAAGTATAGTAAGGAACAGGGTTTGTTTTGGCATTCAGCATTGACTCAGCATTCTGAACATAAGACCAAACCAAGGGTCTCTTGGTATATGACAATAGTTGGAGGCATCAGTTTCAACTGTAAGTGGAGCATCAGGAACCCAGTGAGTGAGAATAGGAGCAGAGCTGGAGGCATCCTTCAGGCAGAGGAAAGTGGAGTGACACTCCTCAGAAAAGCTCCAAGGAGCACCCTTTCACATGAGGCAAGTGAGAGGGACAACAATGTCAGAGTAGTTATTAATGAATCATCTATAGAAATTTGCAAAGCCAAGGAAGGACTGGATGTCTCACACCTTCCATGGCTCAGGCCAGTCATGGACTGCCTGAACCTTCTCAGCAGACATGGTGAGACCAGATGGAGAGAGAATGTAGCCAAGGTACTCAACAGAGTCAGAGTGGAACTTGCACTTCTCCAGCTTGGCATAGAGACCATGCTTTCAAAGGTGGCAGAGTACCTCTTTTACATGTTCATGGTGCAACTCCATGTCCTGTGAATAAATCAGGATGTCATTGAGGTATACCATGATGCAGACATTGAGCATGTCTGCAAAGATGCTATTGACAAAATGCTGGAAAGCCACAGGTGCATTAGTCAGACTGAAGGGCATTACCCACCACTTGTAAGAACCATAACGAGTGCAGAAAGCTGTTTTCCATTCATCTCTGTCTGTGATGCAGACTAGATGATAGGCATGGCAGAGGTTGATCTTGGTGTAGACTTTAGCATGGCTTGGAGAGTCAAGCAAGTCAGAGATGAGTGGCAGTGAATAGCAATCTTTCTTTGTGATTTTATTGAGTCCCTGATAGTCCATGCAGAGGCAGAGTGAACTGTCCTTCTTCTTTACAAAGAGGACAGGGGCACCATGAGTGGAGGTGGACTGCTTGATGAAGCTGTAGCCAAGATGCTCATTGATGAAGGTGCAGAGAGCTTCAAGCTCTGGTGGGGACAGAGAGTAGATTGTGCTGATGGGCAGAGAAGCTCCTTCCTTGAGATCAAATGAGCAGTGTGGCAGAAGTTTGGTAGCCTTGTCTTTGCTAAAGATGTCAACAAACTCATGATACTCAGGAGGGGCCAAGGAGAAGTCAGGAGGCAGAGAAGAAGCAGAGGATGCACAAAGCTTCACATCACCAGCAGAGAGCTATAAGTGGAACTGTCTAGAGCCAGGGAGAGCACAGGCTCTGACATACACAGCAGCATTGATGAGTGAGACAAGTGGAGTGCAGTGCAGCAAGTCAGTTGGAGTTGCAGTCAGAGCTGCAGATGGAGTGGAGGGTGTCAGATCCAGAGCAGAGGTTGCAGCAGAAGGTGACAAAGGTGCCTGGGGTGTTGGCATTCCCTGTGATGGTGGTTTGAACAATATACTGCCCAATACCCAGTTAATTGACAAGTTGAAGTAGGTGAGCCAGTTGTGTCCTAATACCAGTGAACATGAAGAATCCAATGGAGTAACATAAAATGAAATAGAGTTGACATTGCCAGAAGGAAAGCAGAGGGAAAGATCTACTTCTTGGGAAATGACGGCATTTGTACTACCATCAAACAAGCAGAGCAGGATTGGTGGAGAAATGGAAGAAACAGGAATAGAATATTTTTTGATTATGGACAGGTCTACAAAACAATGGGAAGAGCCAGAATCAATCAATGCAGAAACAGTATCAACAGAATAACCAAGAAGTGTTACAGATGGAAGTAAAGAGTTGGGGCTAGAGAGAGTGGACATGTTGAGTCAGATGTCCAGTTGTGCACAGTTGGGGTCAACACTTCCTCCAGGCTGTGCAGGCTCCCTGGAGGAGCAGACTAATTTTTTGGCTCTGCCTTCTCCATGGGTGGAGCAGGCAAAGTACCAGCCAGCTGTAGCTGCATGGGCTTTGGCTGTGCAGGAGGTTGACTTAGGGCAGTCCTTCATGGAGTGGCCAGCCTCACCACAGAAGAGGCAGAGGTTGTTTTTCATCCTACACTAATGTTCAGCAGAGGTGAGTTTGCCATCCTTACCCAGAAGATGGGCAATATTGGACTTGGGCAGATCTTTCTGTTTGCCCTTGCCCTTGGCATCAGACTTTGGAGTGGAGGAGGAGGAGGAGGACAACCTAGATAGAAACATCAAAAAGTTGTCTGCTTTTTATTTTATTTTTCCCCTATCACACCTGCCATTATCACAACTGATGCATAGGGAAGTGGCAAGAGCAGCAGAGAGTAGACATATTGTGCAGGGTTTGTACTGAGTTTACACAGGAAATATCATCTATGTATTATACAATAACATAGTTGTGTAGCTGCACAAGGTAATGACAATGTGGTTGAGTGGGCACAGCAATGCAGTTGCACAGCCACAACACATAAAAATGCGGTCGAATGAGCATGGTGGTGTGGCAGTGTCACACACCAAAGGTGTTGTGGACATGGTTACAGCTGACTCTGCCTAACTTGTCAATGAGTTGTGCATAATGCCCATGCCATGCAGATGAAGACTAAAGGCCTCATGTGTAGAAAGACTGCTGGATGTGAGCAGTCATCCTTTGCACAAGAATGAGTTGTCAGTGCTAAAGAGAAAAGAGGAAGCAAGTTAAGTGTGCATTAAAAATTTTTAGTGCCTGTGTATGGCATTCTGGTTTTCATCATATCTCCACCATTTCCAAAGATATTGACTCTGTTCTCACACTTGCTTGAAGTGCTCAGCCACACAATTCTGCCTTCCAAATTTGGAGAGGATCCTCACATCCTACACATTTCTACAGTACTCCATCCATCAGATGCTCATTTCACTAGGTCCATCAATAATGGCCACCTCTTTGTTGATCATCTCACTTGTCTCATTTGCCAGAGACAGTGGCTATGTATATCTGCCAGGCATTCCCACCAGCTTCCATCCTGAAGCCCCCTGGTTCATTCCATCATTGTCAGCCCCATCTCATCCCATGCAGCTTGGTCAGCATGTTCTCCTCATCAGTATGACTTCCAGAAGGATGTTCTTTGGTTGCCTCAGGTCTGTCACTCAGTTAGAAAGGTCTTATGTGGTCATTTCAGTCTCCCTGGTTGATGAAGCATATGGATCGTTCCTCCCTGCTCCCTGCACCATCTTTATTCCAATCTCATCCATCATTCTCCCCACATTGCAACAGCTGCAGCATAATCTACTGTTCTCTGCCCTCCCTGATTGCATCCATGACAAGTATGACATGCATCTTGCCTTCTTACTGCAAGATTCAGCAGAAGATGTCCCCCCTTCTCCTCCTCCTCCATCAGAGCCCCATTCATGAAGCTTTTGTTAACTTCACTGAGAGGTTGAAAGGGTGTGAGACATGATCACTTATGCTCCATTGCCCCACAGACCCCCAACACCCTAGCCCCTTTGATGCCTGACTCATGCCCTTCAATTCTGGAATTGATACTTCCCTATCTGGAAATGCCATCCATCTGTCATGCCATCTTTGGATTTAGAGATGTCTCTGCTGAGATCTGACTTGCATTGCCACCCCCTAATGTGATATCAGTGCACTTACCCAGTTTCTGCCATTATTTGACTCATTCTGTGATATTTTGACTATCCTTGACTTGTCCATTGCCAATACTTACCAATCTTCTTTGCTTGCTTACTTTTCATTTCTCACTTACTCATCATGATTACTCAGTCCTTACTCATTACTTACCAAGTGTTTGTGCCTCATTTGTCATAGGCTGTGCTCCCCCCACAGTATATAAACCCCCATGTACTTAGCTACACCAGAGAAGCAATCCAGAAGTCACTCAGCAGTCAGCTCAGTGCATAACTTGTCATCAACTTGCACCAGGAGCATGTTTTATCAAAGTCCATTATTCCAGAATACTTTTGGCTGAACACCTTCACTCTGTTCAGCATCCCCCATCCAGTCATCACTCACTTGTCTGCTTCTGTGTAACTTGTCATCGACTTGTGCCAGGAGCACCTGCCATTGAAACTCCCCTACTTTAGATTTTTCTGCACTCCAGGTTCCTTGGAGGCAAACCACCACTTGCTCACATTTGTCTTTGGTGTTGGTTTTGGTTGGTTTATACCACCTTTCCACACTTTGACTCACAGTGAATCAACTCTGGGTAGGTGAACATATGTGGTATATATTGGATGCTCTGAGAAGGCATGGAGCATTCATTTGAAATATCTGGGTAAATCTGTTGTTAGCCAGAGCAAGCATTCAGCACACCATGCACTCACCATGATATGGTATCCATCAAATGTTGGAATCACTCACCAATATGCTGAGAAGACAAGCCTGTCATGATTGCATACAAGAATATGGCAAGCTGCTCTTCTAGCATGACATTCTTTGAATCCTGAAAGCCCGCTTCACAAAGGATGGATATGACCCAGAGAAAGATGTGCTTGTGAAGGCCAAGCTCAGTTCTGATTTGCTCTGGGTGTCCATTAAGTAATTCATCCAACCAGCCCTGCCCTGAAAGAGCAGACATCTGATAGGGTTGATGTGGGGTGCCTTCTTGCATGGATGCCAATGTGATGTAGTACATTGTGAGTACCATGCTGGTCATTCTGAAGTTTTGAATCTGCTGAATGACTGCCAATGTCTGAATGACATCAGAGCGATGATCTTCTTCTTCATCCTCTGCATCAATAGGGCAATCTTGATCTTCAACCATAGCAGTAGCAGTGTGTCTCAACAATATATGATAAGCAGTCACCTATGCTAAACAGCTGAGTGGTATCAACCTCAAAGTCCACTGCACTCAACACAGACTTGGTTGCATATGTTTTGCACAAAGAAGCAGAAATGTTGCTGCTGTTCAGAGACTCAGTTTCCCACAGAGAGTAGTCAAGCACTCCATGTCATTTCACATCGCAACCTCATGCACAAGGGAGAAAATCAATATATTGCATGCTCTGCACTCTGAGATGCAGATAGGACAACATAGCAAATCTAAACTAAGGACAATCACTCCTATTTGACCCCTATTTTCTCCAGCACCTGAGCAAGCTGGTCAATGTGAACTTGAAGGCACAGGTAGGTGGTCTGCGACTCTGCAGCCTTAGCAACTGCAACAGGTCTGCTGTGCCCTTGCTGTTGAGCCCACCATGCACTGGGGCCTTTACCTTCATGTGTGAGTGGCTTTCAACCACTTCAACATCATCATTGTCATCATCATTGGCCACCTTCTTGGTTGAGCCAGCCTTGGGAGCCCTCAAGGTCTGCACTACAAGCTGTTGGCCCCAGACCTGCTGAGACAACTGCAGTACTTACCAACTGATGCACCCACCTGTGCCTTCCTTCCAGCCTTTGTGGACTTCTCACAGCCCTGCTTGATGCATGTGCATCTGTGGCATGTCTGCCCTGCAGGTCTGATACTTGGGGTCTTCTTTACCACACACCTCATTCAAGGCTCCTTGTGAAGGATGGACCCCAGCAGAACCATGACCTTGGGTGTCTTGGCCTCATCCTCACTCTCCACAACCATCTGCCAAGACCACTAAGGGCCCAAGTGTTAGCCTCTGCTACACTGCATGAAGAACTCACTTACCTTTTGTACAGGTTGGGACACCTCCACATGTGACATCTTCACTGTTGCAGCTGGCACCTCTGTGCTCACTCCCTGCTTGCCAACCTCCTGCATGGCCTCCTTTCCCATTCACACATCCTTGTTGACCCCTCCATGTACTGCCATGGTGACCTCCTCTGTGGCCCACCTCTTGTAGGCCTCATCAGCCTCTGCCATGATTGGCCCATCCACTGCATCAATCCTCATGTCAACCCCCAGTGCCTGACCATGTTCAACAATGGGAAAGCCCTCACCCTGGCCATGGTCAATGATGTGACCCACAGAAGTGAGGGATGTGCTTACTGTTCTCTTCTCCCACCAGTGCATCCACAACACCTTTTCCTCCCACAGCTCCTTGTCATCCAGGAGGCACCTAGCCTCAGTGACCAAAGCTGTAGAAGCAGTGACAAACTGCTCCCTCAGCATGGCCTTCTCCACTTTGACCAGGTCATGGGTAGCCATGTGAATGAGCTGGGAAAGCCTGGGGAGATGGTTAGCAGACATAGTATGAGTGTAAGGAGTTGATGGGGGGGGGGGGGGGGGGGAAGAATCAAATCAATGTGAAGGTTTGAGCCACACACTAACCAATATATACTTAGTGGCCATGAGGTACTTATGTCATCAGCCTGGATGCTCCTATGCAGCATTCAACAGTGTTCTTGGGTTCCTTGGCAACTCACTTCCTTCACTTCTACACTGCATTCACTGGTGTTCTTGAACCCTCAGCACCACACCTTCTCCACTACCATGCAGCATCATTGTTTACATCCTCCACACCACATGGCTGACCAGGGATGGTCAGCATCTAAGTCCCTGCAGGTGTAAGGAATCCACATTCCCTAGACACATAAGCCTCTATCATCAACTGTTCCATGACTATCATTATGTCCCCAGACCACTCACATCCACTGCCATTCATGCACTACCTTCATGCCTTCCTTGCTACCTTCCCATGCCCTCACTCCCTCTCATGCACTGCTATACCTGCAGCTGCTGTGTTCTGGTCACTTCCTTTCCTTTGGACTCTTTTCTTTTACCACAGTCTCTGTTCCTTTTATGCTAGTAGTATACCCTTGGCCCCTATTGCAGTCTGTCCTATGTGCACACACTGTCATGCAACTTTCTTTTCCTCGTACCTTGTCCTACTTAGGTTCCAGGTTTGCCTGGACTATAATGCCCTGTACCTAGATACAGAATGATACCTTTTGGCACTTGGAAGGTCACTATGAGGTTTCTTTTCACTTTGTCTACACTGCACACCTCACAAACTGCTGTGCACAAACTACGTATACTGCTCACACCACTCTCATCACCAGTACAAGACCACAGAACACACCATGCATGCCATGAAACACTACCACTACAAATCACAGAGTCCCACCTTCTAGTCTCAGCAGTCCAAAATCCCTTGGGATGAGCAATTCATTCCCTTCATTTTATTGTTGCTATCTAAGCCATCTAGCTCATATTATACAGCTACTTGGACTTTCCTTACATTGTACTCTTGTTTAGCACTGAGACACAGGCAGTTATTTTGTCCCTAACCAAACCCATGCATCCAAGGAATTACCAGCTACTAAGCTATCAAATTAGTATACCCTAACACATCCTGTTGTTATATTCCCCACAGGAGATTTCTTGTCATATTGCCAAGTGTTCATATAACACCTGGTTAGCAAGCTGGATGAGCTGCAGCTTTTGTGATGATTGACACTTGTAAGCTGTACAGCCTTTGTATTCATGTATGAAATGACAGCAGGCTGTTGTTGGACTTTGATGCCATTTCCTATGATAGTTGCTTGCTATGTTTGAGTTTGTGATCCAGCTATGGGTGAGCACAGGTCTAGACTAGAAGTTATAATTTGTGAGGAAACTCACCCAGCCACCAACCAATTGATCAACTGGCCTAGTCCTTGTCATGTTCTATGTCTTGTTTCTAGTGTTTTGCTCAGCCCAGCCTCAAGCCCCAGGCCAGAGGGAATAGTGCTGTATTCACAGTTGCTAAGTAGAGACAGTCCATACCTATAACCCCTGCCCACATCTGCCCCCTCCCAGCTGGCCTTGCAACAGGACTTGCCAGTGGAGAAGAACCAGACTTGACACACATGCAGGACCAACATCTGGCAGGAACTGATTATTTAGGTTATTATATGCATGCATTGCTCAGTGGTTTGCCAATTTACTAGGAAGTAGGGCATTAAGTAAGAGGGCAGTTGTCACAATGGAGAGAAAATGGTTGTGTCAGCAGAGGGATGGTTAGATGGGAAACACTCATTATAGCTGTGGAGTCACTTCTGCAGGGTTTGAATTGCACTTCAACATGAGTCATAAAGACAAAATAGAATGGCATAGAACATAGGTAAAGTTTGACTATGGATAGCTGAGTGGAATGGCATAGTATATATTGATTCATTTTATACAGAATGATTGCATCTTCCCCATATTTACTGGTGTGGCAAATGTGGGGATTGTCAACAGGAAGATTGGTGGCACATCCAATTACAAGGGCAGAGACAACTGCAGATTTTGCAAGCTCCCCCCACAGTGAAGGATTCCAAATGATCATCATTGGTGGCCTGAAAATAATATCTTCATTTTTCATATGCATGTCACACCAATGAGAAGTGGAGGGACTCACAGCAGGCCCAGTAACCACTTGAAAAATATCCCCTCCTACATCATCTTTGCTAATCCAAATAGAGGTAAGACAGAGGTTGATTGGTATTGAGGGAATAGGATCTGACACATCTGATTTTCCTTTGCAATACCCACAAGGATGGGGGTTAAAACTTCAACATCTTCACCATGACACTGAAATGCTGCTGTGATAAGTTTGGCAACAGTAGCTTGGACACCTGATGTTTGATATGTTCTGACAGCCTGTTCAAGGTTTGCCTGCAAATCACCATTCACTTTGTTGGCCTGCAACAAGAAGTACAAATATTCAAACACAAGTATAGCACCTGCAATTTGGGAGTTATGGGCATCAAATGATGACAAGAGAGCAATTACCAATGCCACATGCAGCAACATATTGCATTGAAGGTGTTTGTGAGTTGGCCAAAGTAGGCATTTGGAGAGAAGAGTGATCAGTGATAGTAGGCTATAATTCTGTCAAGTCAGGTGATCTGTTGATGGCAGAAGGAAAGAAAATAAAACAGACCACCTTAGCAGTGTGTGATGGGAGCATATCAGGTAACATCAATAAGAAACAGGGCCACAAACCAACTACAAACTTTATCAGTGATCATCATACAAATTCAGAAAAAAATGAATGCACACATTCTACACCATATATTAGCATGGGAAAGAATCCTGAAAGAGTATGACTAACATGCTGATAGATGCAAGCAGAGATATAAGGGTCAAATCAAAATGCCATGTAAATGTTGACCTACATCCTGAGATAATGTAAAATAAGAATGTGGACTGGATACATCAATTGAGCTCACCATCTATTTATGTAATATGGACAACATTTGCAAAAACCAGGGACAGTGGTCAGAATGCTTCCACCACCTGCCACAGCTCCTCTCACAGACTGTGAATTCAAGTCCAAAAGGGTGGGAGTGAATATGGTCAGAATGCTTCCACCACCTGCCATGGCACCACTCACTTCCTATGAATGCAAGTCCAAAAGGGTGGGAATGAACATGGTCAGAATGCTTCCACCACCTACCATGGCTCCACTCACTTTCTATGAATGCAAGTCCAAAAGGGTGGGAGTGAACATGGTCAGAATGCTTCCACCACCTGCCATGGCTCCACTCACTCCCTATGAATGCAAGTCCAAAAGGGTGGGAGTGAACATGGTCAGAATGCTTCCACCACCTGCCATGGCTCCACTCACAAGCTATGAATGCAAGTCCAAAAGGGTGGGAGTGAACATGGTCAGAATGCTTCCACCACCTGCCATGGCTCCACTCACTTTCTATGAATGCAGGTTCAAATGGGTGGGAGTGAACATGGTCAGAATGCTTCCACCACCTGCCATGGCTCCACTCACTCCCTATGAATGCAAGTCCAAAAGGGTGGGAGTGAACATGGTCAGAATGCTTCCACCACCTGCCATGGGTCCACTCACAGACTATGAATGCAAGTCCAAAAGGGTGAGAGTGAACATGGTCAGAATGCTTCCACCACCTGCCATGGGTCCACTCACTCCCTATGAATGCAAGTCCAAAAGGGTGGGAGTGAACATGGTCAGAATGCTTCCACCTCCTGCCACAGCTCCACTCACTCCCTATGAATGCAAGTCCAAGGGGGTGGGAGTGAACATGGTCAGAATGCTTCCAGAACCTCCAGCATCTGATCCACTCACATGCTATCCACCTGATGCCACAGCCACATTAGTATTCATTATATCCTTTTTTTTACAATTTTACACACTGTCTGTTGACAAATCAGTATCTCCTCCAATCCACTCACTATCTTCTTACATATGGAAACCATCTTGAGAGGAAACATGCAAGACCTGCTGGTGTAATCTTGCCTGCCATGCCATGCATGCAGTTCTTCAGTGTCCTTGCACATATTAGTACATTCTTATCCTTCAGCTGTCTCACCTACTTTGTTATTGCAAACTCCATACACAATCCTAGATTAGATTGTTGTGTTGATATGAGGAGCTGCTGCAGTCCTGCCTCATTTAATGCATTTGCTGTGCATGTCAGTAGGGTTGTACAATCAGCACCCTCTTCTTGCATTCCTGCAGTCATTTCCTGTGAAGGGTGTGCCATTCTCTGGTGATGGTTAGGATACTCACCAGTGAGGGACAGATAGTCATGGGGTGGAAACCTTGACTCATTCAACCAACCCTTGACCTTTACAAGACACTCCATCAACTTCCTTTTTTCTACCTCTGCAGCCCTTCCTGTTGCATCATCTTCATTCAAACCATCATCAACAAGTTCCATGAAGGCATCCAAGGCCAAGGTATCTGTTTTTGTTAGCAATACAATTACAGGAACTGTGACGAAAAAATTGAAATTTAAAACCATCAAAGTGAGTATGGTCAATATACATACCATGCCCTGTATCACACTTATCAAAAAACTTCTTTTCCGCAGCTGTGATCATCCTGTGGCTATCATGCAAAGGAATGCAAAACCTAAATCCATCACAGAAACCATGTCACTTTGGTTAGGGTGTCAGACGCAGAGTTCCTACCATATGGCATGGATTCTCTTGTCCAGCTGCGTTGTCTTGGCGCGATCCATCACGAATTCCTTCATCATGTCAAACTCCCCTTCACTTCCAGCCTCGAATCCACGTGAGTCATGGAATACAAAGCGTCGGTTACTCTTGAAAACCAGCTCATCCTCAATGTTGTGTTCGCCACGCTGGATTCATTCAACCATTCAGCATACATTGCAGAGTATTCATGAAGTCACTTCACCTTTTGTGAACCGTGCACTAAAGTCATATCCACCTGAATATGGCCCGACACGTCGTTAATCTCGAACAAATACCGTGAAACACACACACCTTCTCTCCTTTTCCATTAAAAATTTCTGGTTGATCCGTAGTATTACAGACCCTCTGCAGGATTGTCGTTTTACCTGCATTGGCTCTGCCCATGACCAGAATGCGAAAGCGATCGATGCGATCGATGTGCTCTCTAGCTTTCGCGGGATCTAAACTAATTGTAGGGGATATAGCGGTTGACGCTGAAGATCAAGGTTCTTAGACTTGTCCCGTGAGCAGCAAGTACAACGCTTACCCGCGGCTACTTCTTCAGTGTGTGCAGGAACAGGAGTATCCGCACTCTCTTCCGGAGAACGTGGAACGGTGGGTTGCGCCTCGATTACTGCAGGAGCGAGAACACCTGTACTGTTTGACGGAGAACCTGGCCAAGTAACTAAGTACACTTATGGACCACATAAAGAACACAGTGCAACCACCTTGAATAGAGGCAGGCACGGGGGTGTTCGTGTCTCTAGGGCTAGGGCCCGGGGAACGTGGGCGAGTGTTCTCGACCGCCGCGTCAGCACGATCATCCCAAATATTGGCCGAGGGAGAGCCAGAGGCTTCGACAGGAACTTCAGTCGGTGCAAGAGCGCGAATGTCTGTACCGGCTGGAGGCTGAGCGGCCCCAACGGGAGCGGGAACTTGTGCGTCGTCACTCGGAGAAGGCGGTTGCTGAATACAACACAATGCCTTGAACCATCCAGGAGCCATGAATAATTTCTTGGAATGTCGCAGGAGCAGTAAGCGTATGGTTCGAAATGAAGATGGACGAGTGGAGAGGGCGTGGAGCTGCGGACTGTTGTTGCTGACCGATATCAAGCCGTCTATCAATAACCAAGTACAATTGTGACCTGCTGGTGGTGGCTTTTTCCGACACGAGGGGTACACGTTCTGATTCAGAAAATGGGCTGTCAAGTCGACACTACTATTACACTCTTCGATCTATACTGTTCGGGTGTCTGTCGTTATGATCGAGTGTACCGTGAGGAAAGATAGAACTGAACATATTAGAGATTGCAAGGGATCATGTGTACGAGTTATGAACGGCGAAAGAAAAAGAAAGAAATTAACATCGGATTTGGGAACCTAAACTAGGTGTTCTGCTGAGCAATGCGTAAGAAACCACAATTAGAAGAGTCTAAGGAAATCAAAAGTCAACGGTATGGATGAGGGAATTTGGATACATCCCGTGTATCCGGTGTAAGCGAAGTGAATAGGATAGCTAGATAGAATACGAACAGTAAGAAACATTGTAGGGGGGGAAGACCATCCCACGTCGCAAGCGGGATTTACAGTCAGGCAACGCCGATCTCGATAAAACTTCTCCACTTCCACGAAGACACGTGCTCTTCCGAATCGGCCTTCAGATCGATGAAACTACGCAGAGGAAACCATGATTCAAGCGTACTCCCTCGTTTGCGTCCGCGAGACATGGCCGTGGAGGCAGGTGAAGCTCCGACAACATTGCCTACAGGGGAAGATGCAGCTGGGGCCGAGGTCGACATGGCGGGAAGGGACGAGCTGCTTGCCAACGCAGAAGGCCCAACAACGAGCGTCGTCCCGGATAGAAATAACGGCACAGACCGTGCAGGTGAGGGCGAGAATCGTTTCCGGATACGCTGATTGTCGTCTGGTCCAGGCCGTACTTTGTTGCTCACGAAGAGACACGAAGAATTGGAAGGGCTCTGCCCTTCCTCAGCTCCTTCATCCTCGACGTCCCCCATCGAGCCTACGTCCTCAACACAAATAGTCGGCGCAAGCCGTATCTCCTCTCCCCGAGGGCGAGTGACAATTATATCCCGTCGGTTGCTCTCGCCGTCACCCTCTTCATCCTCGCCATCGCTCATACTCATGAAGTTACTCTTTCAGCGTCCATCTCCACGCCCACGGCCCCGCACTCCCAATCTTCCCCTACCTTCTAGACAAGCTAACGCATCCATTCTACTCCGCATTCTGGCCGATGAGGTGATACTTTCAGAGCGCGCAGGTGAAGACGCGCGACGCTGGTGATGAAGCTTATGTGTGTCCGCTTCACTGTCTGAGAACGCCGGTGAACGAGGAGAGAAAGGTGGTGGTGAGAGCAACGATGAATCGTACTCGACAAGTGGGACTGAGTGGGACGCGCGGCGATGTGAAGATCGGGGCGGATGAGGTGCTGAGACGAGTACGTTCAGAGATGACGTATACGAGGGTGTAGAGGGTGCAAGCGAAAGATACGGATGCAATGGTTGCACCAGTCAAGAATGTGAAGGGCTCGGAGGTGCTGTCCTCGTTCCCTTCTGCATCGGCAAGGAGGAAGGCGGCTGCGACTCTGCACTCGGAGGGTTGTTGGGTAGTAAAGTCATACCTACCGATGAGGACACTGCTGGAGGGTGTGGGAGTGACATCAATGCCACCGGCTTCGGAGAGGGTATATTTCGCAATGACTCTCGCGAAGGTCGCCAGGACACGATCGACACAGCAAGCTTAGGAGGGAGAGGAGGAACACATTTAGGGGTGAATGCGATATGCCTCTCACGTCGGCTGTGCAGGTACGTCAGCAGGAGTATGCAATATGGATCAAGAAGACACACGAATCGCTGTTCAGTTCTGAGGTACAGAATGTCCAACTGGTCGATCGCGACAACATGGAAGTTTTCCGCTTGTGAGAGGATAGTGTGCTGGATCTGTACAGGTGGTTTTCCAGTTACTGAGACATGGAGCCCTTGCCCTGTGGCTGTGCTGTATTATGTTCCCAAGCCCGTCACAGAAATCTTTTGTTTTGTGTTCCTTTTTCCTTGCATCCACGCATTCCGACCCCGATGGCAAAGAAAAAGAGCAAGCAAGTAAGTCAAAACCGACACCGATCAACCCGATAATAAAACATCCTACTTAACGAAATATCCAGGTTCTTCGTCCTTGGTGTCGGTACTGCGAGCGTGAGTTTGAAGATGAAAAAGGTCAGCCTACACGTCTGGCGTCTGCTGTGTGCCGCTCACTGACGCCTTCCAGTCCTCATGCAACATCAAAAGGCGAAACACTTCAAGTGTGGCATGTGCCCTCACCGTCGCCGGTGGTCTTGCAGTTCACATTCAGCAAGTGCACAAACGAAAACCAGAAAAGTGCGTAGTCGTGTTCCTATCTATCCTTCCATCTTACTGATCCGCCTCAGCCTACCTCGAACCGAGAACGCATTGCCCGGTCGGGACGGCTACGAGGTGGAAATCTTTGGTATGGAAGGTATTCCTGCACCTGTCGTCGCAGACTATAAACGCCGTAAGGAAATCGAACTTGGCCTCGCTGCGGGTTCCATTTCCCAACCCCAACCAAAGCGTCCCAAGATCGACAACCGACCTCTTTCGGAGGATGAGCTGCGTGCCCAGTTAGAAGCCCACAAGGCACTCATGGGTGCATCGAGCGATGCACCGGCTGCTGCTCCTGCTCCAGAGGCAGCTGCTGCAGTTTACAATGCCGCTCCTACTGCATATGCTGTACCACCTGCTCCTACTCCTGGCATCACCCCTCTAGGTGCATCGCCGCCTCCTGGGCTTCCCGGCATTTCTCTGCCACCGTTCATGCCCGGTGTTCTCCCTCCAGGACCTTTCCCAGGTGTCCCTCCAATGGCTTCTCCATTCCCCGGTATGCCAGGATTCCCTCCTGGGTATGTCTTGTGGTGTAGCTTTCACAGTTGTTCAGAGCTAATTCTATTTTCCAGTCCTCCACCCCCTGGCTTCCCTATGCCGCCTCCTGGTCTGCTGCCGCCACCTGGAATGCTTCCCCCAGGTGCACCACCATTCCCTCCCGGCGTTTCCCGTCCGCCTCTTCCGCCGCCCACCTTCGTGCCTGCGAGCTCATCTTCGCCAGCCGCGCCTATGAATGGGACGCCTGCTTCAACTCCACCTACTGGGTTTGTGCCTCCCGCAGTCACAGCACCACAGCCACCGGCGGTGTCCCTCCCACCGCCACTTGTACTTCCTAATCCTGCTCTCGAGCAGAAGTATGGACCTTTCAAGAAGAAGACCGACTTGAAATATGCAGATCCCAAATTCTCCCCTATACGTGCTGCGTTTTTCACCCTCACTTCGTCTGTTTTGGCCATGGCTTGCTCACGGGTCCACCCTTTTTTTGTGCACACAGGAAGAGAAGCGTGGACGCGCTGCGAAGTACTACTTTGCCAGCGATGCAACGAATACCACACCATCACAAGATCAAATGGCTAGTGGCACAGAAGAATTTCGCGGGAAGAAACGTGCACGCGCAGAGGATTTCCTCTAACTGTGTACATGCATACATGCGCTTACCGACGAAAGTGGAGTGGGAGAGGTGGTGTTTGGTCAATCCTGTTTCGTTGTGATGGGTCACTTTGTGCGGGTCTCCTCGTTCTCTTTCGTTTTATCTTTCCAGCTAGGGCCGGTCTGTTGCAACTGGCGGTAATCGTGGGTGTCGGGAACGGTAACGGTATGGGAACAAAGAGTCGGTCGGTGGAAGTTGGACGATGAATACCAGCGACGATGGAGAAAGACTTATCAGTCCGTCCCATCCACCTACTTCTTCACCACGCGAGCTTCCACACTCATGGTTTCTTTTCCTCTATCGTATATTCCACCCGTTTCCCATCCCCTCACGCTGTGCGAGACATCCAACGTACTTTGCGCTGGAAGTTGGTAGAGTGGCAGATGTTCTTGGAGATCGTGGTTCCCGGTGCGGTGCCTGTCTTTGCTTTGTTGTCTTGACCATACTCCCTTCTCCCTTCCCTTTCGTCGTCCCCTACACAAACTCTCGCAACCCCCCTCTCTCATTCTGCACTATCCTCCTGCGGTATCGTAACACTTGTACGAATGGACAGATTGGAAAAAGGTTGTCTACATGTACGGTCGGTCTTTTTTTCCCATCCAATCACGCTTCCTACTTCACCTATATGTTTTTCTCTGCTTTTCCACTTCGAAATCGTAAGTTACGTGCAGATGGATGCGAACGAGGTAAAGGTTGGTGTGAATATATTTTTGTCGGTCTATGTATGTGCCCTTGAGCTTGCGTTTGGGTGAGTGGAAGGGGTGTCCGTATGAAAACCCCCTTCTTACGAAAACACCAGCAATCTCTGGCATTTGGCACGTTCAAGCCTCTATATAGTCGCCATGGCATAAAGATTCAAATGTAAGCGTTAGGCAGGGCCAGCCTAGAGGTATCGGGGTTTAGGTTTTTCCCCGCTCACAAGACATTTAAATGTGGCAGTGTGGAGGGAGTGAGTCGTATCTTCTCTATCAATACATCCGTGCTCATCACAATTACTGGAATAAATAGATCTGAACAATGCGAATACTAGTAAGTGTCAGCACGACCCGGTGAATAGTGATTGCACGTAGACCCCAACTCGGGCCTTGGCCAATCCTTCCAGGATTGACCGAAACGTAATCAGTAGTCGTTCTCGTATTTACAAGTGGGTCGGTTGTAGTGGAGAACCGCTGTATGCATACATACCGTACAAGTAACCTCTGCTGCGGGAGTATGGTAGGGTCCAGGCTCTACTCGTGGGCCCGGGCCGGTGTCGGTGAGTCACCCACACGCCCTTAACGTCTTCGCATCGATTCCCAAGATAAGGTGGCTTGCGGAAATAGCTGCGGACTATCAAATGGTACTGGCGTGAGATCTCTCCTCGCACAGTAGTGCTAGCATACACAGGCTCCCGGAATTCGATACCGCTGCTAGAAGTAGATATATAGGTGAAGGACCAGGTTATATACACACCATGCAGGTAGTAGTTATATCCTACAACTATAGACCAAAAACTTCGCGTATGAATGGGGTGTAGCCGAGGTTTTCAGCCTCTTTGTCCCTATCGCCGAGGACAAGGCGTCGAGTACTGTATTGCTGCGTCCGAGTACGATCCTTGTAGGTGAATGTGAATTCTTCCACGACCATCTCTAGCCGAAGTTTCTCTCGCACTGAAGCCAACTTGAGCGCGTTTTCGAAACCGATACGACGCCCTTCTTCTATACTGATCAGTGCGGGTCTTTGGGCTAGCGCCAGAAAAGCGGGGAGTAGCCACTCTCGGATGTTGTACTGCAAAGCGAGCACCACTTTGTCTATGGGGTCGACCAGCTCGGAAGGAATATCCAAATGTTGAATGACAGCATTACGCAACCCAACGAACTCCCACATCGTAGACAACTTGAGAACCGAGATCCATTGGTCGCAATCCAAATCCAAACCCCTATTTGTCCCATGTTTTCTGGTGCATGGCACGAACGTCAACTACGGGTGTAAATTATGAGTGCACACACTGACTTGTACATGAGGGCTCGCAACAAACTTTCAAATTCCTTCTTGGAAATGCCTTGCAGAATCACGGGGCACGTATCACTCTGACCTTCAACTGTCTCGGATTCACCTTGGGGGAGTAGAAACATGTCCCTGAAGACAGTGGACTCAGCCTCTAATGGCTCCCTGGGAATCCGGAACAGCGAATCCTCTACCTAGTAGAGTGGCGCGTTAGAATATGAGAACAGAAGGCAGAAGCAAGACGTACGAGGAAGGTGATTGTGTGAGTATAAAATTCTGAGTGCTTTGAGTAGCTACTAGCTGTAGTTGAAACGGTGCTGTCAGACATGGGAGAAACGACCTGGGTGTTGAACGTGCGAGTCCAGCGAGGCGTACAGACGGTATCGGGTGGTGGTCCACACGTGAACTGAACACCCTAGGATTGCGGCAGAAGACCACCACACGAGCTTACCATGCGCCATGCATGGCTAATCGTGTCAAGGCAAAATAGGGGCATCGCCGGTCAGTGTCTTGTTCGAAGTCCGAGATCCTGCACTCATGCAAACCTTCCATTGGCTTCTGTGTGACGCTCTACATAGATCCTTGAAGGTACGACCAGTCGTATGTTAGTACCTGATTTATGGACTGACCACAATTCCGGATGTCGACCGAGTACACCGCGACATTAGACATTTTCATGTAGACAACAAAAGGGTGAGCATTCCCCAGCTCGTTACGCTGAATATCAGCGTGTTCCCAATGTGTTAGGGACGACTTGTGCGCGGAGGCTGACGTGAGGACCACCAGGTACGAGCGAGGCGTCGAGCCATGCCTTTCGGAGCTAAAGGAACGGTGTTTCTTCGACTGCTTGTGGGCCACCAACAGACCCGTATTTCGTGCGAGGTTTGTAGGTCAGATTCGAGTTGGGGATGTAAATCAGACTCGGGCGTTGAAGTTAAGTGCAGTACGTTGCTGGAGCAAGGGCCGGATGCTCGCAGTCTCACTGTCGAATGCTTGTGACAAGAAATTTGGTGGGAGTACTCGGCTCGTGTATCTCACATATCAGTGACAACTTCCACACTTGAAGAGCGTCAAGTTGGCCACTGCTTTGGCAGTGCACCAATTTGACGCTGGAGTGTAGAATACTTTAGTGGACTGTAGCTCTTCGAAGGCAAGAACTTCGTTTCGCTGTGACTACAAGCGCTTGAGTCAGAGTCTTACACAAGTATCCTGGGAAGAAGTCTAAAAGCGGCGGGCATTTAGGATGGAACATACTTAAAACTCGAACGATACGATTCCCAGCAGGAACTCACACCATACGAACGCGCCTAGAAACGCGTGCAGGAAGAAACGCCCTCGACTTAGGCCGCCCAGTTGTCCCGCGCCGGCATATTGTTGTGAATGAAGCGTGTTGAACAGTGCGCACGTGACGAGAGACGACGGCCATATCATGCTGGGCGGCGACACGAGAAATCGACGAGCGATACCGCCGGCAGAGAACCCTATCAGTTGGGTAGACACTACCAGAAACCATTGATCTGTTATGGAGGGAGAAACCTAATCAGCGAAGAGAACACACAGTTTGAATGAACGGGATCGAACAGCTGAAACTGTAGATTTGATTATAGTATACACGTTGTACAGCAATGATGTCGGTCTAGGGCAGTGCATGTAAGCGTGGTTCGTCATCGCATGGGGAAGACTTACCGCATAAGCTGACTGTGCTCCAACGGAAGCCATTATCTGTGTGGTGAAGCATAACTGGAGTTTAGGACATGCACCAAGCGGAAAGAGAGGAAGAGAGAGAGAGAGCTGACGGTTATTAGCACATGTTCCTTCATGGAGAAGGGACCAGGATTTAGTGATACACCGAATATTCGTATCCGTGGCATATATCGGGCCCATAGTTTCCCCATTGGAAAAGACAACAGTTGTGGAACGAAAGAGCTGATAGCGACGGAAGGGTATCGGTAAAACATGAACTGGTTCAGGCCGGACGTGATGACCGCCCATGCCAAGCCGAGTACCCAAGTTCGTAGTGTCACGGCAGGTATGGATGGGTCGTCAGTGTTAGCTACCGCAGCGCGGACCTCTGGATACGGTGAATCGTCATCGAGCTCATCTGGGTCGTCGATGTCGAGGTTGGGGTCGTCGAAGTCGGATGAATAGTGTGACTGGAAAACATGTCATGGGCACACGTTCAGTCGAGTGTACTACTTCGTATGACTTACGGTAAGATGTGAATCTGCAAAGTATCAAGCATGTGCGATACTAAAGACGTCATGTGGGGTGCCTACCTGGGCTCAGCGATCGTCCTCGCTGCTGCAACTCCTTCTCCTCGTCTTCTGAGGGACCGAGCGAGAGCTTTCCCTCTGCATCCAACCTCTGTAGCGGGTATTCTTGCGCGTTCCCGTATTCGTACTCGTCGGGCATTAAGGGTGTCTTGAGGAGGGTTATGGGTTGGGCACTGGGCCACAGACGCCTATATTACTTGGACCAAGGAAATGGCAGCAAGTGAGAAAGTTTTGGTGCCTGACCATTGCATAAGCTTGGGACCTGAAGGCTGGGTCTGACAAGATGCCGAACATGTACAGGTCTACGTATAATATTTATATTGGGCAGTGGTCTCAACCCTTACACATGTTGGCATCCCAACAAGTCTAAGAACAGGTATTTGATAGTGTCGCTAGAACGGAACCCCCCATGACTGAGAGCCTAACTCTACGCGGGATCCCACATTAAATCATTCAGCGACGGTATCCCAACGTCTTTGGCAAGCGCCAACGCTACCTCGTATGATATTCCACACTTGAACATAGGTGGCCCATCCAACTTCTCCATCGGACTCATCCGGTGCAAGGCCCTCATGAACGCGAGCTCCGTGACCTAGAACATCGTTAGCATGTTTACAGGGTACATGCAGGATTGTCACTTGCAGCAGCGTAGACATGTATTCGACCAATTTCCATATCCGTGTATTCCCCTGGCAGCACGAATCGATGGTCGAATGGCCACGAGTCAAGGTCATGTTCCTCTAGCAAGGACCCAAGAATTGCTAGTAGCCGGTCAAGCGGGAACGCAGAAGGACCCAGCAGTCTTTGGGAAACCTGCCAATCCTTACGTTAATGTCCACTGAAGCCAGGGACGATGGGCCGGACCTACAGCGGAATTTTTGTTTGAACCCCCCTTTGTTGACGACGTATTCTTACGTCGTCTTTTCTTCCGCTCTGACGTGCCTCTGCCGAGCATTCTCATGTCGCTCTTCGCCGGATTAGTCGATGCCAAGAACGCTGCAATGAGAATGAACTTGGATATCCGAGGCAAATTTGCTGTCCTGGGATTCGACGTCCTTGCTTTCTGTCTCTCGTCCCCAGGTTGGATCTCAGGCAGACCTTCCGTGGGATCGTAGTCATTCTCCGAGGCCCAGTCTGCAGCATTTGTCAGACGCGGATAGAGCGCCTCCAATGCACGAGTAAACGACGATGAGAAGTATTTGAACAACCGTAAACGACCGTCCGTGTTTGGCAGCTGGATGTCAAGTTCGTGGTCCCCGTTTGAGTGATCGCCGTCTTGTTGCCAGACTACTGGTTTGACGAAACCAGGCCAACGTGCTGCAGCGATGTATTGAAGATCGATGGGATCGTTCGTGTAGAGAGAGACGGTCCCATATATCATTTCCGCGTAGTGCTCGTAGAACGATAACAAGCCTGGATGGTAGGTCATGCTTGGCTCCCCAGACGATGCGAGGGCCTCGGATGTTTCCCGGAATGCGGATACAAGTCGTTGAATAATGTCTAGAAAACTGTTTTTGAACTTGAGTACTCCGGACTTCCTCAACACTCATACCTGGTTTCGTTAATGGCTCGACATCCAGAAAGTAGGGGTCCGGTGCAGCCCCAAGTGGTGGTCGGAGATCCTCCCAACGCATAGATGACAACAAGATGACACTAACCCTGACACGTGCCTGCAAAAAAACACGTTAATTAACGGCGCCATCAGGTAAGGGAGAGATATGGCAACGTCGAAATGCCAAGCGTGGGAGGAGGACTGACTGACCAATTCAGCCAAACGCGAGAGGGGAACGATGAGTTCGGGTAGATTCTCACACAATCTTTCGGCACGTTCGATAAAGATGACCATGGAGGGTTCTTCAGTGGGAGACGTCTTGCCCTTTCCCTTGCTCCTATTCGGCGGGTTGGTTGCATGTTCCGCAGAGAGCCTTCTGAGACCGTGAAGAAAACTGTCGATGCCATCGTTATATTTCACGCCGTCCTCTCCCGGCCACGTCTGACATCCACTTTCCCATGAGGGCTCCCACCCAGCGAGAGCGTTGAGGACGGTATCGTAGAAAACGCGTGCATGAAAGCAGGCGACTGCGTTAACGCGAGCATAGCGTATTGGAGGAAAGTCTGAGTCTTGCGGAATGTCGCGGAATACGGCGTCCACGACAGACGCGGTGATGCGCGGATTGTTTGGGTCGGAAATGCAGATGAACGGCGGCAGACACGCAGACGCGAGCGTGCAGAGGTGGCCAATGAAATGCGCGTAGCCGGGATGCAAGTCATCCATGCTTAGGTAATCCATTACACCGGGATTTGGTCTTGGATAGGCACAGCCACCTCCACCTGCAGCACTGACCGCCATGGGGAAGCTGAACATTGCACACCACAAATCTTATCACCCTTACCGGAGGGACAACATCGAGCGTGTACGCAAAGATGAAGAGGAGGCAGCAAGACAAGAGGCAGAGAAAGAGAGCAAGATGGCGGTGGCGGATGCTGAAGCCAGACTTGGCGTTCTACGAGAACGTGCAGGGCTAGGAACGGCAGACGAGAAGGGGAAAGGGAAGGCGGTCGACGGGGGAACGAATTCCCTTACTTCGGCTACAGGTACTGGAATCGGAACTGGGAAACACATCAACCTCTTTGAGGACCTGGAACAGGTACGCTCCAGCGTTTGGGTTACAGTGCTGAAATTTAATGGCCCGATTAGCAAGAACTCATAATATCCGCACGAGCCAGCAAGAAGACGACACAGTCTGAGCTCGAGAAAGGCGTACCTCTCGCGCCCAGCGCAAAGGACCTGAACCCTTGGTACGCTGACAAACGAGCCAGCAAACGGACCGAGGCAGAGAACGAAAACGATCAAGATGAAAAGAGGTCAGAATGTCTGTTTTAAACGGCTTTTGGAACAGCGTTAACGCTTTGCTGTAAACCAGAATGCGGGATATGGCCTTTAAGACAATAAACGATCCTCTGACTGCGATTACTCAACAACTGGCAGCCCGCTCGTCATCGTCGAATGACACCCATTCCTTGCCTCCCAATAATCGCTCAAGAAACAAACGCTTCCCCCGAAATCCGAACCCTCCCCCACCTCCTGCACCGCAACCGAAACCACTAGATCCCACGAGCGAACGTCTTCGGCGCGAATCTGCAGAACGGGAACGTGCGCTCGCCCTTATTCGTAAAAAGAAACAAGAAATGGCAGGCAGCGAAACTCCGAGTACCGTGCATGGTGGAATGGACGGTGGTTATGGCGACGTATTTAATCGGCGAGAGGTGGATGAGGCTCACGCGCAGAGGGACCGGTGGAGAAAGAGGCATTGGTAGAGCCGTAGTTGGGGGAATTCTACCCCCTCCTCGGTCAATATAAGATCTTCCTCGTGTCCAAGATCTGCAAGTTACTACCCAGCTACCAGGGAACAAACCTTCGGAGCCGTCTTCCTTCAACTCACGCGCGGCCCACTGTTCCGTCTGGCCTACAGATTGAATCCTGCCGATCATCTCCTCGACACATAGTTGACGTCGACTCCATGGGTGGTCCTTATATAAGACAACGTATGGTAGCTGAGTTGGAGTTACTAAGTCTACAGTTCGGTGCTCAACAATGACTTTCAACGTGTCTGCAACCATTTTGTACATTATTAGTAGTCGTCTTCCGGCAAAGCGACTCCCGGATGTAACCTTGCCCAAGCAAGCCTCTTATCCACCCACTCCTCCATACCTTCCGAAGCCCAACAAGAAACTTGGAGTGATAGCCACAATCTAAAATGTCGGAATAGCTTCTCCTTGCTCATATAATACACTCCACTCCCTGCTATCCATGACCTTGCAAAAGATCTCGCGCAACTTTTCTCTATCTTCCGCAGGGCCGCCTTCATAGCCACCTTCTTGATCCTCCGGATCCTGTATCCATGCAGGTATAACGGCGCACTCCCAGAGAGGTGCGATGGTCGCTCCTTCGAAATCAATGAGACTTGTCACATCACCGGATTTCTCGTTGATCTATCAGGCAACTATGGTTATTCCCAGGCAAAGGCTGTGTTAGATACAAATGTGCGTACCATAATATTCGACAAGCGGAAATCGTCGAGGTGTAATGAAAATGGTTTCGTCGACGTACTTATCGCTCCACCAGGGCTGATTATTCCCCGGATAGACGGAGCACAGTTCAAGAGCCTTGCGAAGAATACGTTCCCCAAGTTCAAGTCGACTGGCAACCACATCTTGATCTGCCTCCTGTTCCTCCAAGCTCAGGACAGAACTACTAGAACGATGGTGGGAAAGAACATGGAGTTCAGCGTGAAGGAAGCTTTGAAGATAGTCAGAGGTATTTGAAAAAGGCCCTCGATATTGAGAAAGCTCGGTGTGTAATGGAGGCTCAGCCTCAGGCACACGAACGATACCGTCGGCTGCACGATAGAAGGGTACACTAACGATTGGGCCGACATAGACATCATCTTCTAGGGGGGAAGAAAGATAGAGGGCTCCTGCGCGATCGAAGCGCAACTCAAACATGACCTTGAGGTACTCTGCAACTTGCGATACCACACGCTCTTTCACGTTCATCGAGAGGGTGTCCCATTTCGTGTTAGCAGAAATACCTGGTATCCTTGACACCGGCGTTATATAAACAGAAGATATCGAGTTTAGCAGACTGACCTTTTGCATGATCATATACTCCGCTCCGACAGGGTTGGAAGCATCTGAATTCCACACAGTAAACCTGAGGAACGGGGATCTGAGTTTGTGAAGCAAGGTATTTGAGAGTCGCAACCTACTCATGCGCAAGACGTCAGCCAAAAAAATGTGATAAAATTTGCGAATAAAGTTCCGCCGACCTCTGACTCTAGTTTGTTCTTCGGAAAGGCAGGCGCTGCAACACGGACGACGCCAAGTGATGTTCCATCTTCCTGATGAACATCGTACACCTATAGTGAAGAAGAAAGTCTCTGCACACGTTCAGATCATTGCATGCGAGAGTCCCGTATCAACCTTATGATAACCACCCTCCGCTAACTTCTTAAGATTACAAGCCTTGCTGAAGTGGGAGTTGACCTGCAACCCCTAACTGATAAAGGCTGAATGTGTCAGGGTCTGCCTCACCATCGTAAGAAAACGTCGATACTGTATCATCTTCAGCCATTGCGAGATCATACACGTGGACAATATTCAGAGTGGCGCCAGTGTGTAAATATTGGCACGAGACTTTGCCTAGATCTAGATGTAATTAAACTGTGGATATGTAAGCTAGACTGCGATAATAGTTGGTAACAGTCCACATACTACCCATACGCGTTTTTCCAAGGATTGGACAAATGTTAGAAAGAAAGTAAAGGACATATTAGCGAATGGCGCCCACTTCACCCAACACAACTATTTGTACAGGTCCCGCAAAGACAATAGAAACTAAGGTAGCGCCACGGGTGATATCTAGAAAGAAAGAAAGGAATGTACGGGAAACTACCTGCATTAGGGTTTCTTCGCGATGGCTTCCGCTATCTTCTTGCACTCAGAGCACCTCTCGATTTCGTAGCGAACAAAGTCATTGTGCCTGACGACCTGCGCCACCTCAGACTTCGTGTACGCGGTAATTTTGCCACCTGGACATACAACGGAGCAGTTCTTGCAATAACCGTCCTGTTGAATTCTTCTGGTTGATTTTCCACGTCTGTGGTGGTGTGTTTACGGGGGTGCAAGACACGGTGAGTTTCAGAGCAGAGCACAGGAAGGGTGGAAATATGTACTGAAGTGCGGACAGGAATCATATCTAGGCGCGGTTGCGGCCATCAACCAGATTGCCAGCTTGGTACGGTCAGTTGGGCTTCCTCAGAAAGTGGCGTGATCATGTGCAATGACTTCGACCAACGGATCTCGGATCAGGAGACTTGTGAAGTATAGCCACGATCTCATTTAACTTGCTCGTTCACCGGAAGCTCGTCAGCCATTTTGGCGGTCATAGAGCAGGCTTGTTGATGAGGAGGTTTAGCGGGCTAAGGGATAAGCAGGAGGTAGGAACTTCACCTTCATTGGTATCGGGACCACTCCGCATTACGTTCACCACCACGTATTTTTTTATGTGCGACTCTGTACCGGTCAATATGACAGAAATACATAATAAGATGTGCAACCCACCTCGTTGCCTTGTGCATTTAAGTAAGGAGCATTGGTTACCTTCCCATCATGGAAGCAGCCTTTGCATCTGTGGGTTAGAACAACCACACAACTTTGGAAAAAGAGGCTATATAGCGCCCTCTGGGGTTCCTAGCGATGGCCTCGTCATTCTCCGGAAGAATCCGCTATGCAAGTATGTGTGCCAAGATTGGGTGCAGAAGCAAACCTACGGAAGACAATATGGACATTCACCTCTCCGGAAAAAAAAAACTTGCGCCAAATAATCACACAGCTGAAAAGTCGAAAGCCTTTCAAAATTTAAGGGTTAAAGTAACAACCTCATAAGACGACTAGATGAGCTCAAATGCCTCTATTGGCTGCCAATCATCCTCTCCACTCGGCACAAAATCGAATAATTTCGAAAAACAACTCGTTCCAGGTGTCGAAAAATGTTGATACGGATTCGTCGCTGATATCTTGTGTCCACAGCGGTAACAGAAGTGCGTCTTGCACCTCAAACAAGTCATCTGTGGAAGAGATGGTGGTAGGACGATCGTACACTGAATCAAATGACGTACGTGATTGCAACCCATACTCTTCTCCACGCGCAATGCACACCCAGGACATTCTGTCGTGCTCGATTCCAACCATTTGCGATTCTTTTCTTCCTCTTGGTGTTGTCGTACCAGACGTTGCACACTTGTTCGACTGTAACGCCGCTCGAGGGTAATTCGCTCATGCTCCGAAGCCGCAAGATATGCAAGGACGATCTTGGATGTTACGGGAAGTGGACATGGTGTGTGCGGGCCATGCCTGAAAATATTATGTACTGTAATGTAGCCTAAGTTGAAGGATGTGACTGTAGGAAAGACGCACCATGTCCGTTTACAAAAAGAGCAGAAAGAGTATCCACACGAGTGACACTCCCGAAGTCGTGCCCACCCTGATTCGTCGTCCTCTGTAGTTGACGCCGTTTTTTCCCTCGGCACGGGCTCCTGACAGTATTCCATCGGGCAGTGGACCGTTGTAGGATCTAACATTCTTGCCTCTTATCATTCATTTCCAACGGGTAATCAATCGCACATACCTCTTTCCAAGTCCCGCTTCCTTCTGAGCCATTGCCATCGCTTCACTTCCTCCTCAGACAGTACCGCCCTTACTTCGTCTTCTGTTGCTTCGCGGAACTCGCCGCCGCTCTCACAGCCCACTTCTGGACAACCGACCCTACTGACCTCTCCTTCTCGTATATGCAAACCCCACATGTCTACCAGGCATGCTTTGCAAAATACATGACCACATCCTAGGTGCAGACAATACACACCCTTTCTTGATGTAAGACATATCCCACATGGGTAAGACATCTGTGCGAACGTCTTGTACTGCTGCCCTGTTGCATGTGCACGTAGCAGGGGTACTAAAAGCGCAGGACTCGGGTGCGGTATGCTAATGGAGAGACGGACGACCATAGCCGTCAGCAAGAAATTGAACGTGAATTAGCCACCATAGGTGCGCTTAACGCACCCTATGCGTCCATCCTGACCAGCTAACCCAATCGAAGTGAGAAATTCACCGTTCCGTATCCACTCGACCCATGTGTAGAGTATGCCAGTACCTCCCCCAGAGATTGCATCTCCACCCATATCTGCCCACATCTCCATCATCTGCCTCCTCATCTCCTCCATCATCCTCGGCGGCACCCATCCCGAGACTGCCCGTATTGCGGTGAGCTCAGCAGGAGAGTACGTGGGGTACGAGGGTGAGAGGATGATGTCGAGGAGAAGAGGAGGTAGATTGGAGAGGGAGACGGATATGGGGGAAATAGTTGATGCTGAATTACATGTACGCTTATACTCGGCGGCTGTCGAATCTAGCAACACTGGCTGGAGAGGGATCGCAGGACCACTTGTCGTGTTGTACAACTCGTGCGGTATGGGAACGATCTCAATTTGTCTTTCGGTGTCAAGCTCGACGGGTACCTCAAGCCTGACAGTTCCATTGGACTTCGAGGTGCAAATGGTCGGGTGAATGGACTACACACAATCTGGGTGGCAGGTGTGTCAACAAAGTACAGACACTCACCTGAAGCACTTCCCATTCTTCTGCTTGTAATTCGCGACAACATTCTAGATCGTCGTCGGAATACGACGATGAGCTGATGTCCTGCAGTGAGGTTGTTGTCATGTTCGTAGTTGTCTTGGAAGTTGTGAGAGCCGGCAAAAAAAAAAAAACAACTTGTTGCATCCACGTTCCACTCTAGGAGGCACTGCACCCCAATAGGCTACCCCTCTTCATATGCTGACCGTTAAAGTAATAGTCGGATATATCATCGAACAACATGTCATGAAAGAACGAACTTCTGGCTGACATGGAGGTACCATGGACATCAGAGGATGAAGAACTCTCAAACTTAGACCCGGAGGGAAGAGAGGTCACAACTGTCGATCCCGTCGTTAGAAAGGTCAGCTTATGGACGATGTGCGGTCTAACCCCCGAACTCCTCGAATCTTATGTTTTGTTCGCCATTACAATCTCTTACAGCACTCGCGCTAATATCAATATCCTTTAGACTATCTTCTCGATGCCCACGTGGGTTACGATTCCTGCGCCTTCTTTGTGCTCACGCGCTGGGAGTTTGTTAGCACACGTGGAGAAGCCTACGAGAGGTCGCACCAATACGAACCGGATAGGGCCGCAAGACAGAGGTTCATGGAAGTATTTGGCAGAGGCATCCAAGAAAGTCATATGAAGTTTACAGCGCGGTTATATCAGACATTGGATGACATTGGCCTTTGACCTTTGCCAAGTTGGTCGCTAGCGGAATGGCACTACCAATAGTAGGTGCTACATACCGAGTGCTGTCCTAATTACTAGTTCTATTCCTTCTCCCCTCGCATCAGTTCGCTGTGTTGGCGCCGATAATAAGCTGGCAAATGGATTGTTGTGTTCATGCTCGAGGAAAAGCAAGTTGCTGAGGTCCACATGGCGAGCCCGCTACTCACAGCTTTCTTCGTTTCCATGGCCAAAGTCTTGCAAATCCTTCCTAAAATATATTGCAGAGCATTAAGGAATAAAACCGGTGCCGCAGCAATACTTCGTAGGATCCGGGGAAGTGCACACCGATCGAGATGCACCTTCGGTTTCATTGCCCGGGGTGTGTATTTGTTGCAGGACTTCCAATGATCGCTAAGGTAACTTCCGCTTTGTATCACCCGTTTCAGGGCTGGGCTTATTTGCATTATAAGCAAAGCAACATTGACTCGGTCTGCTTCCTTTCATTGCCACTTCTACTGTTTTCCTCCGCAAAGCTGTCCTGATCGTTGGATGTTCGGAAGAGCCAGCCAAGATGTAACGAACTTCTGGTCGACCCAAAGGAGTCCGACGACTCAGACTCAGACTCGGAGGGACGAGAGGTCACAACTGTAAATCCCGCTGCTATTATGGCTGATAGATGGAAGATACGTCTAACCCCGGAGCAACGAGCTGGAACGCCTCCAATCATATGTTTGTTCACCGTTACAATCTCCATTGGCACTTGCGCGCTCATATCCTTCGATATCTACCTTACAAACCTTCTTCGTGGTGCCAGTGTCGGTTACGATACTTGCACCTTCTTGGTGCTCACGCGCTTCGCCTATGTTAGTTCCCATGAAGAAATCCAGGAGAAGTTGTGCGAGTCCGAATCGAATAGGGTCGCAAAACGGAGATTCGTGGAAATGTTTGGTAGGGGCATCCAGGACAGTCATATGAAATCTGCAGCGGAACGGTATCGTACTGTGGATGATCTTCGCCGAGCCCGTCGTTGAAGAGCCTGGCGTCACCGATGGTGACTGGTACACTCCCAGAGCTGTCTAAATATTAGTCCCGGTCAATCCACTACGCCATCGGCGTACTTGCAAGTATTACAGACAGGCTGGGCCCGTCGCCGGTCACGCTCGAAAACTTCACGCCATTGCTTCGTGTTGCGGGATCAATGCCAGAGGGAGGGAAGATATTGGACTTCGGTAATAACAGAGTTTTAATCCTTTACCCAGATTCACCACTCATGTCTATCACTGAGCCACTGGCAGGCCAAAACATCCACATCGTGCTTGCGTGCTCCTCAAACACAGAGAAAGTAAGTCCTTTGAAGTTCGTTGGCTGATAAAGTCGGTCTGAGACTCGAGATTCCATTCCTCTTCCCACTGTCTGCTAGGTCCGTATGGAGGAGGCTTTCCTCTGCCAATCTGATGGAGCATGTATGCTACACGCTGTCTCTAGTGATTGAGGCTAAGGTTAAGCATTGAAGGGCAAAACTGTGATGGCGCGAGCACCGGGTGGGGCCTGTTGATGTCCGTGGAGCGCTGGAGACCTATCAACGTGTTTCTGGGCACAGCTTCGAGACAGGGCAAGATCGAAGGCTTGCTACAAAACATCTCAGTTGGATCGAGCAGGCGCACAGTAAGCGGTATAAAACATATTCTTCGAATGCGTCTTCAAGGTAGCCCAAACACAATATTTCAAGTTGCAACCAAGTTTTCAGTCATTCTTCCAACCTGAAATTTAGGACGTGTACTGATATGTAAGTACTCCATCGATACGCGATGTCGGAGGGGAATTACGTCGCCCCGTATCTTACATTATCCCATTGCAGTGCAACAGGAATCGTTGCAATGGTTGCGGAGCAGCTCAACAACTAGCAACCACTGCGCATGTTGCTTCGAAAACGTCTTCTCAATCTAATCGTCCTCTCGTGTATCTGTTTCAGCTGCGTCAGTACGACTGTTTATGGTCTAGTTATCAGCGCGAACTTCCCAGACCCGGCATGCATCCTTGTCACCCAGTGTAACATACACGTATGCAACTAGCTCCGGCAACATTGATATACAAGTTGCAACATCATATGATAATAGAAGGACGTCGATGTGGACACTGCTATATGGGGTGGATGCACTCCCGGACGTTGGTCTGTGGGCAACTGTCGGTTTTCCAAGGGCACTGGACGTTATCGACCGAGGAAATGGCACCTTCGTCATATGCACGGGACACCTTTTCCCGTCGTCGCACCAGATGCTCACGTACTTCCATGCAGACTATGCTGCCGAGTCTCCCTCGCAGGAACACACTGCGCTGGATCTGCAACTTCAACAAACCCTGTAGGTCCCCTACACACCACAGGTTCAACCCATTGCTTGCCAGACACTGCGGTAGTTCCATTGAGTTAGCTGGGTTCCAGGATGTCGATGGCCAATTCTGTATTGTTTACAAAGTCGACGGGAGCAGCCTTGGCGGGCGAGGTCCCGTGGAAATGCAAGTGAATAATACTCCACGCCAACTATGCTGCACTTGATGGAGGCGGACGCACTTACACCGACGGGAAACCCTGTCCAGATGCTGGATCACAGCCCACAGAATGGTCCGTTGATCGAAGCGCCCATACTCATCCTGCACAACGGGACGTGAGTTTTGATCTGGAACCGAGATTACACAAACCATTGGGTACTTATTGGTACCCAAGGTTGCCACCTTGGCCGCACCGTTCGGGACCATCTTGTGGTTACACTCGCTTGCTTGCTGTCAGGGACAAAGGGCTGGGTAAATCTGCCAGATCATATGCATTCCAAGTATGTCGTAGTACAACTACAAAATGCGATTATAACAGTGAAAGAGAAGAGAACCTCGTAGTTCAATAAAGAGTAGCTCAACGATTGAACGAGTGCGAATTTTCAGCAACGGTAAACCAGTTATCGTCTCGCTCCAGATCCCCAGGTCGAATATTGGCAAGGTCCCTGGTAATGCCTCGGTCGTCAACCACACTCATCCCAAGTAAAGAAACGATCTCGTCGAGGACGGCGTCGCGACCCGGGATTATATAGTCTCGACTCATGATCTGCTCGCGAGCCTCGCGCTGTGTTGCTGACTGATAGTATGCGTTGAGAGCCAAACCAATGGCTCCACGGGAAAGCTTCTTTTCGTTGTTGTTGGCAGTGAGTGCGAACAATATCTCCAAGATGTGGACCAGATCGACAACATAAGCCATGAACTTGCGATGCACGTCCGGTCTAAGGAGAGAGTTTACTCGTAGGAAATACCGAATATAATGTCACCCACAGTCGCTGATATATCTCGTGAACCCATTGTACAAGACCCAGTCCCGCTTTAAACGGCAGAATTATAGGCAGAGCAAGCAAGATGGGAGCTCCGGACCTTGGTGTGTGACTCCTCATAAGTGTGATGTAGTGGCGGCTTGCACAGTAACACTTACTCGCATGTGTTTTTGGTACTATCAGCGCGAGGGAGACGCGGCGTCGACGAATCAATGGTCCCCACTAGGTTTATCATCAGTTCTCGAAATTCAGTGCTATAGAGATACTACGGGACAGGCGTCATTTAGTAGATCACTGCGGCGGTGATTGAGACACTCACTTGAGATGGGTCATTGAAATTCCAGACGGACACAATGTCAGTATGAATAACAGCAAGGCATTCAAGAATCGTATGATTGCCAAAATTGGCACCCGAAGTCAGTGCACTCCAATATCCTTCAAAACATGGGTATCAATGTTTCATATAGTTGCCAACCATACACGGTTGCTTACTCTGCTTGCCAACACTATATGAGAATACGACTTCAGGTCGTGGTATGGAAACAAGTGAGCGCAACTTACGTTATCGATCCCTCAATTTTCAACCTTGGCGAGACTCTCTGTGCCATTTGGGTCACGACCGAAACTGGGGATGGTATGCCCAGCTGGGACCCAAAAGTCGCAGTGACCTTCTCATGGGTGAGCTCAATCAGTTCCTTAATCCCTTGTCTACGCCCGCCGTCCTCTAATAACACAGCAGTTGGACCGTGGAGCGGAGTCAAAATGAATTAAACCTACCACAGCTAACTGGGAGATGTGTTAGGTTCGGGTTTGCGGTGAACTCCTGGATGGGCTTGATGCAATTCTCTTTTAAGTACTCTTCTGCAGCTGAGCCAAGGTTGGCAACTCCCTGCAGGTCCAAGCTGTCCAGAAGCCTGTCATATTTCGTGAATACCACTATGGTGGGAACTAACGGCAATCAAGAGGTTGGAAGATGACAAAAGTGCTGATTTGCTTACTGTCCCCGATAACACCCATATCTTCTCGCAAGAGTTTCTCTGCGCTTTTTTCCATAAGCCGTTCGCCTTGATCTACGAGGGGCGTTCGGAAGCACAGCCTATGGCATAACCGTCCGTCAGGGTCTTCATGATCATCTTGGATTGGCTTACCAGACTGCATGCAATTGATCTTTGATATGTGGCTGATGTTTACGGTTTTCTATGAACGTCTTCACATCGCTATAGTTGTTGCGTTCCGCCGGTTCGAAGCCCTTGCTGTCATGTAAGACAAACCGGTCGTTCTGCGGCGAGATAAGTTCTTTCTCAATATCAGCTTCTCCTGGCTTGTCATCCTCGGCGACCTGGGAATTTCATGAACAAAGAACATGCACATGTTTTCGGTTACTCAACTGCCTGTTCGATTCCAAAGGCTTGGCCAATCAGTGTAGATTTCCCGACACCAGACTGAAATGATATCGTCGTTAAAAATAAACTCTGCGGCGCCGGCCAGTGTTCACTACCTGCCCGATTACCAATACCCGAAAACTAGCGTGGAAATGTGAGATATTTGTGCAGTGGTAGGTTGAACATACTCACCGAGGGCACTCATTAAGGAGGTCCTCAGTGGTAGGACGAAGGTCGCCAGTGTTCGGTGGCGCAGACATTACATTCTATAGATGCTCCATCAGAACCTTAGAGGCTCCATCCAATTGCACGTACGACCGGGGTGCTACTGGGTGAGAGTCCAATAATGATGTCCAACTTGTTGCGCGTTATCTGAAACTCTACGGGCGTTTAAATGGAACACGGAAGAAGGGGCTAGTTCATCCTCTGACTTACTCTGCTCTGGCGAATTAGACAGCACATCCTTGACTTTGATTCGGACGACCTTAACGGCCGGAATGAATTTAGAATACCACGTTTTCCTATGAACGGATAAAGAGAGGGCTTCGCCTTCAACGGTACTATTGGGTACAAAGAACTTCAGGAGCGGTAAGCGTGTCAAACAGACACTCTTACAGAGGCTGAGGGAAGTCTTCCCGAAAGAGGCTTTTACTCTGTGATCGAATACTGCGTCGACAACCGGGGAGGATTAACTCGATAAATTCAATATTATCCTCCCCATTCTGCAGCTCAATATCTGCCTCATCGGCGTCAGTCTTCAGAATCTTGGGGAATGGAAATTTCGAACGTCGTACATGAGATTCGCAGAGGCTGAGCTACGGACATGGTTGGAGGTCAATGTGAGCCTTGGCACAGGGTTGCCTGGTGGCGGGTGGTCGAAGGAAACCGTTTAAGCCTATCAGGCCAGGCGGTAGACATGAGGCTGAGTGCATGTCAGGATGATAATGTACAGCCCGGCAGACTCGGGCCGGCGGTTGCTTATGTAAACTGGTCTCCGAGTCACGCTTTACTTGGTCTTGGCTGGCACTGGGTGGGGTCTTCCTCTGCAAAGGACTGTTCCTTTTACGTTACCCCTACTCGTCCTGGCATTGATTGTCGAGCGATGTTCAAGCAAGATTGAAATTCCCAAGTGCTTGTTAGCGAGAGGGACTGTTAGTGTACAGTATGGTGGTATGTAGCTTTCGTCACGTCCATGACAGCACCGTCGACATACCCCTCTCCATGTTCGTAGCTAAAGTCTTGTTTGTCAATCACAACCTCTGGATTTGACTTCGAGTCACCAATTTGACAGTTCACCATGCACACCCCATCCCTCCCTTCTTCAACGTGCCAACCGTCGAAGTGGCTTGTGGGTATATCATCGAACAAGATGTCATGAATGAACTTCTGGCTGATATAGGGGAACCATGGAAGCCAGAGGAATCGGAGATCTCAGACCTGGAGGGAGAAGAGGTAACAACTGTGAATACCATCATTTGCAAGGTGGATAGGTGGACGATGCATTTAACCCCTAAGCAACGGGCTGGAACTCCCCGAATCTTATGTTTGTTCCCTGTTACCATCCCTAATGGCACTTGCATTCATACCCTTTGATATATGTTTTATAGATTATCTTTGTGATACCAATGTCATTATGATTCTTGCATCTTCATCCTCACATGCTAGGAGTATGTTAGTACACATGAAGAAGCCTATGGGAACATCAGGAAAAATTCACTTGACAATGTAGTGCTATATTATCACTGAAATTCAATTTTTGTGGTTATCCCTTATAACCCCTTTATAAAGTCTGTTAAATCAACCAATGTGTAAATTTTGGTAAAATCTGCTAATACACATGATAAATTGATATATACCTTTAAAATGCTATGTTCCCTGGCCAACCCTAAAATTTATGTTTGTCACTGTGGTACAAGTCAACCTTCTGGATGCAATGTTACTTGCCCTAAAATGGGTTCTGTTGGATATCACTCTTGGATTATCCGCCATTAATTATATTCTATGCCCAGGTGATGACCCCTGCAAGTTACATTGCAATTAGAGCCGCCATATGCCTGTTTTTCCCAAGACCCTACTCATCTCCTTCCTTCTCCCAAATTTCCTGAATCCCACTCATATGGTAAAGTTGCATATACCCTTAAAATGCTATGTCACTTTGCCAGTCCTAAGCTTTATTGTGGTCGTGTGGCGGAATGTACACTTCTGTGTATTTGACTGTTTGCCTGCCAAGTGAGTTCATCTGATATTACTCTTGGCTTATCTATTATTAAGTATGCTCTCTGTCAAACACAGACCATCAGAAAGTAGAGTGTAATTAGAACCCTATGGATCCACCTTTGCAATGTTTGTGTGCATCCATCCTTTTCCTCATATCTGACACCCTGTGACTGCCAGCCCAAACAACCATGCCATGGTCATAACACACAAAAAGGTGCCTTTTTGGCTGCACATCTGCTTCCTCCCATGATGGTGGTATGTCTATCAGCCCTTAACATGTCATGGCTCTAATCCTGCCTTTGGTCCATGGCAAATCTTGGGTGCATAAGGACCATTTGAATGATGATGGCACTCATTAAGTGAATCAACAATCTTGTGTCTTTGGCTCCACATGCCAATGCTTGATCAACAAGTGGCAACTACAGTGAGGGACAAAAGTGTTGCAATGTTTATGAGGTGTGACTTGCTGCCAATGTAGCTCAGGCTATTCTGCATGGATAATCATGATACCTATACCATTGGAAAGGGGTGACTCTAAGCTTTCCAGAGCACTAAGGTTCAGTCCAAACAAAGCAATACATGCTGAGATACACCCTATTCTTTCCAAACAGTGCATTGCAACACTTTTGTCCCTGACTGGTGAAATTGTGAAATGTGACCTTTTGATGGGATTGAGGGCATGAAGGATGGGAAAATATGATTACATAATAAACCACATGATCATCCAGATGATTTGTCAGCATGTAAACAATGACAAACATTGGACTTGTACCATTAACCCTCCCTCTTTTACCACAACTCATGAAATCATCTCTCTAGCTCACATGGTCATTTTCTCAAGGAATTCTTATCAAATACTGGTGGCAACCACAGTGCCATCAGTATAACATGCTCTCAGAACCATCAGTCCCTTAAAAAACCTGCTGTCAGTCATTCCCTGGACTGTTTCCCTACCCATGCCTGATGTATTCTGGGACTAATCAGTACTTGGAAGGCTAAGAATGTTATGGAGGTCAATCTGGCACCTCAGAACATGATGGACAAACTAATCCCCTCTTAACCAATGCATTTCTGGTACAGAGACACTTGTATGGAAGTCAGGGTGGGACAAAACCTCCTTGTGCTCCAAGCACCATAAGAGGGTTCACTAGATCTTGCTCTGATCTGAACTGTGGATGACTGGGGAAGGGTTGTGCAGTCACATGTGACCAAAGGCAATATTCAGGGCCAGATGGAGGCACAGGATTCTGCTCCATCACACCTCAGTAGCATATCCTTCTGATGTCATGACCGTGCATTTGTTGTAGGTCCCTACACACTCTGCACCCTCTTCCACTGGTCATTCATCCACTCTGCACCAACTCCGCCCAGCTTCTGTTGGTTGCAAACCATCTCTGCTCCGACTGCTGTTGGACTTGTGTTGCCCTCCTACTGGACCGGGTGGACTGTTCCCTGAAGAGTCATGTGACCACCCTTTGGACTTCTCCTTGACAGTGTGCACACTGCATGGTCCAGTGCCTGGACTGTTTCCTTTTCTGGATAATTCTATGTTACCCATTCATATGTCCTCCATCTACCCTTCATTCATCGTCTAGGAAGTTTTACTTGAAATTTTACGAGTCTCCATATGTCAGTTCCGATTCCAGTTACTGTACCTCTGTAACAGTATAAAAGCATGTATCATACTCTGCTGTTCTTCAGTATGAATATCAACTTAGTGCCTACTCCTTCTGATTCTGTCTTCTGTCTGTCAGAGTTACCTCCAACCTTCCGTTTGTACTCTCCCTCTGAAATACGAGGCTGAGATCATGCAAGGGGGTAGCGCACGAGCTAAACCTGACACCCTCACTCCACTCTGCCTTTACCTTGGCAGACTTTGTTCCTGCCACCACTCCACTTGTCGGAGTTCCGTTCTTCCCTGTTGGACTTGCTTCCAAACCACTCTCTAGACCTTGTATAGCGTTGGAGTTGGTCGGAGTAGGCCCAGACTTGACATCTGATGACACCCAAGGGTAAAGAGAATTGTGTTCAAGTAAAACTTCCTAGACGATGAATGAAGGGTAGATGGAGGACATATGAATGGGTAACATAGAATTATCCAGAAAAGGAAACAGTCCAGGCACTGGACCATGCAGTGTGCACACTGTCAAGGAGAAGTCCAAAGGGTGGTCACATGACTCTTCAGAGAACAGTCCACCCAGTCCAGTAGGAGGGCAACACAAGTCCAACAGCAGTCGGAGCAGAGATGGTTTGCAACCAACAGAAGCTGGGCGGAGTTGGTGCAGAGTGGATGAATGACCAGTGGAAGAGGGTGCAGAGTGTGTAGGGACCTACAACAAATGCACGGTCATGACATCAGAAGGATATGCTACTGAGGTGTGATGGAGCAGAATCCTGTGCCTCCATCTGGCCCTGAATATTGCCTTTGGTCACATGTGACTGCACAACCCTTCCCCAGTCATCCACAGTTCAGATCAGAGCAAGATCTAGTGAACCCTCTTATGGTGCTTGGAGCACAAGGAGGTTTTGTCCCACCCTGACTTCCATACAAGTGTCTCTGTACCAGAAATGCATTGGTTAAGAGGGGATTAGTTTGTCCATCATGTTCTGAGGTGCCAGATTGACCTCCATAACATTCTTAGCCTTCCAAGTACTGATTAGTCCCAGAATACATCAGGCATGGGTAGGGAAACAGTCCAGGGAATGACTGACAGCAGGTTTTTTAAGGGACTGATGGTTCTGAGAGCATGTTATACTGATGGCACTGTGGTTGCCACCAGTATTTGATAAGAATTCCTTGAGAAAATGACCATGTGAGCTAGAGAGATGATTTCATGAGTTGTGGTAAAAGAGGGAGGGTTAATGGTACAAGTCCAATGTTTGTCATTGTTTACATGCTGACAAATCATCTGGATGATCATGTGGTTTATTATGTAATCATATTTTCCCATCCTTCATGCCCTCAATCCCATCAAAAGGTCACATTTCACAATTTCACCAGTCAGGGACAAAAGTGTTGCAATGCACTGTTTGGAAAGAATAGGGTGTATCTCAGCATGTATTGCTTTGTTTGGACTGAACCTTAGTGCTCTGGAAAGCTTGGAGTCACCCCTTTCCAATGGTATAGGTATCATGATTATCCATGCAGAATAGCCTGAGCTACATTGGCAGCAAGTCACACCTCATAAACATTGCAACACTTTTGTCCCTCACTGTATAACTACCAGCCAGTCATGGTAAATCCCTACACAACTAGGGCACATGCTACTGAAGGGACCATTGAGATATGTACATTAACAATACATGTTTACTTGTTAAGACTATAGTGCAAGTGAACTGCATCACAAATTGTCACCCCCCCACCAAGTATGGCATTGCCTCACCTTGTTGACATTTGATATCTGTTCTTGTTGCATTGCTGGGTGTGTGCCATGTTATGGTACAGGTCCAATGGAAGTCAAGGTGTGCAGGACATGCAAAGTTACCAATGCAGTAAAGGGTGTAGAGTGACCCCCATCACCGATGTGAGGTACACATCAGCAACATGAGTGGGATGTCTACACATTGTGGGAAATGGACCATAGATGCTACTTGTCCCCAAATCTGGGTGCCAGACCAACCAGCATTCCTCCCTGCTGATCCTTTCAGATTCCTTCCATGACATATTTTCAGTATGCCATCCCACATTGTGGTGTGTTGCATATACAACATAGCTAGCTACAACATACAGGTACTAGTGTATCTTTGTGAAAGTATTACACCTTAGGCTTCGACAGTGCAACAGATAGTTTCTCAGCATGTAAAGGATGGTACAAGGCTGCATTTCACCAATGAAAGACCAAGCTATTCAATAGGTTATCCTGGCATGAACTCTACAGTAGCACGACTGCTTACTGATTCCACAATAAAAGGAGTGTATCAATCTCCTTTTGTTGTTCTGGTGAACCTGGATGCTCAAAGTAGTCAATGATATTTTGATAGAATACTTCATAATTGAAATCTTCGTCCTTGATCTGCCATGATTCACAGCTTGAGAGTGCGAAACAGAGCTGGTTTGATTAAGTTAGCCCAACTAGGATGTTGAGAATCTCCATTTTGCACCTGGACAGCAACATATGCCATTGCTTGTAGTTGGACAGACCTCATCCATAGCAAACCAGAAACATCACAACATGTCTGGTTTGTTCTAGCATTTCTCTGTGATTCAGAAGGGTGTTCTGCACTGCCAACCTGTACATTTGCTGAGCTAGGTGAAGTGAAAATGCATCAGAAAGCCTAGAATCTCAATGTGAACATATGGTTAAATTGGCTTGAATAGCCATACCCTAATTAGCAACTCTCCACAAAAGAGGCCATTGGTCGGGTTCTTGGAGTTGTATTCACCATTGTGATACAGGAACAAAGGCCATGAATATGCAGTAACCAGGTAGTCTGGATGGAATTCTTGAATAGTGGCTTTGACCCTAGAGTCCGTGAGTTAGCTTCAATACACTTTTGGAATAGGGCCCTACAATGTGCAGTTCCAGTCATAATCAACTGGACATAACAGCTGACCAGTGACTTCATGATGAAAACCTCACATACTTTTACTATGACTGTCAATAACAGGGTCCAGGGTTGGATGCTGTTCCATCAACCACATGGCTACTATAGGTTTCAGGGTGCAAGTGTCATCTCCCCTGGTGCTGTCAGCCCCACTATTCAGCTGCAAAATAAGATTAATGCTATGAATAGAAAAATGACATGCAAAACCTACCTGATGATAGATCATGGTCAGTTGGTGACTGTCCACATCAGCATTCAAAAGCTTTTGGACAGACAGACACCATCTTATAAGTTTCAAGCAAGAACAGAAGATCCAATTTTCACTAAAGGAAAGATGGTCAAGATAACTGAGTTGATCATGAACGCAATGCCTACTCAGCAGATGAAGGTATAGACTTGATATCAACATCATTTGAGTCAGCCACAATCAGGCCACACCAGTCGTATTCAGCAATTAAATCTTCAACACGATCAACAAGGCTGACAAGTCTGCATATTGCATGCCCCTCGAGGAGATAGGTATCACTACATCTGTGAGAAGGGATGTTAGTAATGTCAACAGCAGGCCAACTGCTTACATATGGTTTTTTGTCTAATTTTTTCAAAAGCTGAGAGTTCTCATCTTCAAGTGCAGCTATACATCTCTTCAAAGCTACTTGAGGATCCATTCCAGAGGTAAGAGGTAGCTTGGAAGTCATGATGGGGCTGAAAGGGATTGCATGGCAGGATGGTGGTGATCTTGGTACCAACTTATAGTAGGCATGGCCACTGTCCTATGATCTGCTGCTAACATGATCTGTGCATACTCTTAGGGTAAGGGGTCAGCTTATCACAGCTTACAATAGACATTGTGCCAAGGTTGGATTGTGCACAGACTAGTGATATATAGCTAGGTCAATTTGTGGCAATGAGGATTAGGTTTAGGACTAAACCTTACCAAAACCTGCCCAGGGTGGCAACAGATGATCTTCGATGAAGCCATTAGTGTCAGCTGCACAGCATCTCCATGTGGTCAACTGGATGGAATTGTCAAGTACGGGTTGTCCGGGTTGAGACCGGACCGGAGACCGAAGTGGGCGTGAGGCCGAGGGAATGGAGTCAGGGGTAAAGACGAAGGTACAGATGAGTGGACTGGTTGGACTTAGTGACTGAAGGTACAGCGCTATTCCCTTGCATGGATCTCAGTCCGAGTCCGAGGCTGAGGCGGGGTTATCAGGAGATACTTAGTTGATTTCAGACTGAGGTCTACAGGCCGAGTATCTATGAGCTTATATACTAGAGTAGCTATAGTATGGAGACCAGTAATGCCGGTCTTGCAAGGATTGCTAAGACGATTGGTAAGACAAGGATTACTAATGTATGACTAAGGTAGCAGAGACCGGGACAGGTGGACCAGGGACAGGACCGGGGACAGGACTTAACCGAAATGACAGACACTGCAAAGCAGTGTCTACCGCACTAGGACATCTGGGGATAGCGAACAGGCGAGGCCAATGCTGGACTAAGTGAGTGCAAGGCCAAGTCTGGCTGGGGTCGAGACATGGCTATGACAGTATCCCCCTCTTAGGGGTCAAACCCATGAGACCCCTGTGAGAGTGGTGGGCTGAGTCCGAAAGTTGGCTGAGTTCGAAAAAATTGATACTTGTGGCCCGCTAAGCTCCTTGTGTCTTTCATTCTCATTCTTTTCATCATGTCTGACTCCAGACCAATCGACGCCGCTGACAACAACAGCGAAGGCCGAGTCGTTGTCGACTGGGCCCAAGTCCCTGATGATGACATCAGGTATGACACTGACAACGAGGAGGAGGTGATGAGAGTGAAGGCGAAAGAAAGGAAGAGACGAAAGGCGGCTGAACAAGCCCGGCAGGAGGAACAGGCGTGGCTTGAGGCCGAGAGGGTGGCGAGGGAGCAGGCCGAAGCCGAGAGGGCAGTGCAGGAGAGGGCTGAGGCCAAGAGAGCAGAGAGGGAGGCCGAGGAGAAGAAGGTGTGCGAAGAGGAGGAGAAATGGGAGGCCGAGTGTAAGCGTAAGGCTGTGACCGGCAAGGGTGATGAGGCCGGTGCTAGTGGTGAGGCCGGGGGTGAAGTGAAATGGGTGGTAATGGAGCCCAGGTGAGTATTTTTGATCTGGTGTGCATTTCTCTTCTAACCTCCTTTTCAGTTGTACTCGCTGTGCCCGCTGTAGGAAAAGTCCAAGTAGCTGTATAATACGAGCTAGATGGCTTAGATAACAACGATAATAAATGAAGGGAACAAATTGCTCGTCCCAAGGGATTCTGGACTGTCAAGTCTAGAAGGTGAGACCCGGCGCTTTGTAGCGGTAGTGGTTCGTGACATGCGCGGCGTGGCCCATGGGATAGTACTGGCAATGCGAGCGGTGCGAGCGGTATACATAGTTCATGCGCGGTGGAATGCGAGACATGCGGTGTAGACAAAGTGTAAAGGAAACTCGTGGTGACCTTCCGAGTGCCAAAAGGTATCATTCTGTACCTAAGTACAGGGCTTTATAGTCCGGACAAACCCAGAACCTAAGTAAGACAGGGTACAGTAAGGGAAGGCTGTGTGACAGCGCGTACTCAGAAGACAGGCCAAAACAGAGGCTGAGGGTATACTACAAGCACTAAAAGAATAGAGACCATGATAAAAAAAAGAGTCCGAGGAAAAACAACAACCGGAGCACAGCGGCCGTGGGTATAGCATTGTGCGAGAAGGAGCGAGGGCGTGGGAAGGTAGCGCGTGAACAATGGTGAACGCGAGAGGGGAGCAGACGTAACAGTAGTCATGGAACGGTTAATGATAGGGGCTTACGCATCCAGGGAATGCAGATTCCTCACACCTGCGGGGGACTTAGATGCTGACCATCCCTGGTCAGCCACGTGGCTTGGAGGACATAAATAGCTTGCTGCGTGGTGATGGCAACGGTGTGGTGCCGAGGGTTCAAGAACACTGGATGATTCCGCATGGAAGCGAAGGAAGCATAGAGCTGAGGGATGCGAGAAGGCCGTTGAATACTGCATATAGGTGTCCGGACCGATGACATAAGCGCCTCATGGCCACTAAGTATATAATTGTTAGTGCGTGGCTCAAACCTTCGCATCGATTTGATTCTTTCCTCCCCTCCATCCATCGCCTTCTCTATCGCTGTAGTCATGTCTGCTAACCGTGCCCCTCGCCTTTCCCAACTCATACGTGCAGCCACCCCCGACCTGATCGAAGCGGAGAAGACTGCTTTAAAGGCGAAGTTCGTCGTTGCCTCCGCGGCGCTGGTCGCTGAGGCGAGGTGCATCCCGGATGACAAGGAGGAGCTGTGGGAGGAGAAGGTCATGTGGATGCACCGATGGGAGGAGAGAACAGTAAGTGGGCAAGCCGTCTGAGACCCACGGCATTGACTGTCTTCTAGGGGGAGGTGTACCCCATCATCGAGCGCGGGCAAGAACTGGGCATCGACACCAAGATAGATGCAGTGGATGGACCCGCTATTGCAGAGGCCGATGAGGCCTACGAGAGGTGGGTGGCCGAGGAGATTGTGCGCGGAAAGGCCGACACAGACATGCAGATGGGCAAGGAGACTGTGCAGGCTGTCGGCAAGCATGGTGTGAGTGTCGCGGTGCCGGCGGTGACAGAGAAAATGTCACATGTCGAGGTTGTAGCCCGGCTGGTTCAAAAGGTGAGTGCACGGTTTGTATGATGCGGTAGCAGCTGACACTGGAGTCCCAAGCGATCATGGCAGACGGTCGCTGAGAGCAAGGACGAGGACGAGCTGAAGATCGTCATCCCGCCCAGTTCTATTCTCCACAAGGTGCCCTGCACGCATTGCCTGGTCAGGAATGCCGCATGCATGGGTCCCGCCGGCCACACGTGCAACGGCTGTGCGCAGATGAAGCAAAGGTGCGAGAAGTCGACGAAGGCTGTGGGAAAGAGAGCACAGGCAGGCACATCGGTCGGTAAGTAGTGGTCCCATCTCTGGAGGTGTGAAGTTAATGGTTCGCAGCCCAGGCTTCGAGGTCTGCGAAGGCTGGCCCTTCCAAGAGGGCCATTGACGATGACGACAATGAGGTGGAAGTGGTCGAGAGCCACACGCATGCGAAGGGGAAGGCACTAGTGCATAGTCGGCTCGACGCCAAGGTCACAGCCGACCTCTCGCAGTCACTGAGGCTGCTGCGTGCCGTGGCCGTGGAGTCACAGGCCGCATACCTTCGCCTGCAGGTGTGCATCGATCAGCTCGCCGAAGCTCTGGAGAACATTGGGGTGGAATAGGAATGTTTGTAGTTAGTTCAGATTCATTGTACTGTCCCAACTGCATGTCAGCACATACTGTGCTAAATATACCGCTCTTCTTGCTTCTGTGCGAAGTTGCGAATGACTCGAAGTGCTTGGTGATGTCCTGCGGGATAGTGTGGCTGCAGCAGGATATGATGCGCAGGGTACCGCCTGACTTGTCTTCTTCGTGCGACTTTTGACTTCTCTCAACGGTAAGTCCTCGTGAAGCGATCTTGATGGTAGGATGTGATGGATTCTTGAAGAGGAAGCGAAGGGACTGTTTATTGGGTAGCTGGGACGGTCTTTGTGTATCAATTGTAAGGAAACAGAGAACGAACTGAAAGGAAAAAGGACCAAGGGGCGCACGCTGACTGCGTGTTTGAAGAAGAAATGTGCAGGGTGGTTGCAAGTATCTGTGGTGTAAAGCGGCCAAGGACGGTATCAGCGAGACTAGTAAGAGAGATAGGAGAGATGGTGTTTTGGCTATATACTTATTTGGTGTTTTGTTATTTTTCTGGACAGTTTTGGACTTTTTGTAAGCGGTTTGTATGTTTTTCGAGCGAGGACTAGCTATCAGTAGAATCACCGGACGAAACCTGGGGTGGAATAGAGGTCTCTGGACAAAACCCGGGGTAAAACAGATAAAAGGAAATGAACTATGTCTGATATTGGGTGGATCAAGTGGTATGCTGGTCACCCCTGCAGGGGACTTTGAACGCTGACTGTCCCCAGTCAGCATGGGAGGGGGAATGAGTGTAGTAGAAGAAGCCGCAGGGAGGCAGGCGAGGCCACGGAAAGAGGTATGGGTATCGTGGGAGAAGAGGGTACGGGGGAATAGCGTGATGGACAAACTGCGGATACTGGAAAGGATGGATAGTCAGCTGTCTGTGGAAAAAGCCTCCACATCATCATCAGTGGGGTCATCCTCAGCTTCCTCAAGAAGGCGGTCTAGTTCCTCATCATCCAACCCAGTAATGTGAGTCACGGTTGCGCGGGTGGTAGGGAAGTAAGCAGAATGCGGCGAAGCGGAGTTTGGAGATGGAGCCATCCAACTCAGCCAGCAGGTACGAGCCCCCAGTGGTCCGATGAAGGATGACCATGGGACCGGTGTACCACAGCTTTGTCTTCTGGTTCAGCTCTTTCTCTACGCGGGAGTTGCGAATGAGCATGAGGGTGCCGGGAGCGAAGTTATGGTCTTTAATGCGATGCTGAAAGGCGGTTTCGAACTGCTGGATAGACTGGAAGTGTGCGTGGAGGACGTTGCTGTGGACCTGATCTAAATCATCCTGACGCTTCTGTAACTGGTGCGCGCACCAAGCAATCAGTTCTGTGGTAGTCAGCAGTGTCGCATCATCGTGGGATAGGGGCAAAAGGAAAGTAGCCTTGGCAAGGTCGAATGGGAACAGCGGTTCGACACCATGTACCATGAAATAAGGGGATAGACCCGTGGATTTCAAAATGGTGACCCGCTTGGCCCAGAAGACGGAGTGCGCAATGGTGTGCCAGTGGCAATCATCATTCTCGCAGCTCTTCATGATAGCCTCGCGAACATCATAGTGGCGGTGCTCTACAATGCCATTAGCCTGAGAGTTGTAAGGAGAGATACGGATGTGACAGATATGATATTGCGCAGCTAGGGCATCTAAGGCTTGGACAAACGCAGGACCATTGTCAGTGACAATCTCGGTGAGCGGACCCCAGCGGCATAGAATGTCCTCGAAGATGAAGGATGCGAGTGCAGTACTATTTTCCATGTGCAACATATGCCATTCGGGATATGAAGTCAGCACGCAACGGGCCTGTACTATGTAGCAGTAGCTGCTGGCTTTGGGCATCAGCATCGTGTCAATGTGAGCTTTATGAAACAGGCCCCCTATCATGGGGACAGTGGGGGGGATATGAAGCTTCTGCATCTGGTGGATCTGGCATTCATGACAAGTGCGGACATACCACTTCACATCCTCGACAAGCAGAGGCCACCAAAAGCAGAGGAGAAGGCGTGTGTGGACTGTGAAGACACCTTTGTGCCCGAGGTCATCATGCGCTTCTTTGATGAGACGGTACCACTTGGATTCATCGACGACCAGCTGGTGCCATCCGTGTGGTTCCCTATGCCATAAGTTACCATCTAGGAGGAAGAAGCAGCTGGCTGAATTAAAGAAGGATGAGTACTGCGCATCAGTAAGGTCAGGAGGTCGCTCGCAGGTCGCGAGGAATGCACGGATCATTTCTATCTTTGCTTCGCGTGCCCGAGCTTTCGCAGACCGTGGAATAGCAGGGTCATCTGGGGTATTGGAAGGGTTATTAGCATCAGCAGTTGCAGAGAATGCGAGATAGAAGGATGCAGGCGGTGGGAGGCTCACCCGACAGTAAGCGGGTGGCAGTAGGGAATGGTGATCTTGACTGGAAAGTGACATAGGAGGCGGGCGGTCATTGACAACCTGCGTAGAGAAAGAATAAAAACAGTCTAGCCAATCCTCATGGTCGTCATCCTCAGGCGGGTCGAGCTCCGACCACGGATGGCAGGATAAGCCGTCAGGGCTGGCATGCTTGTCTGTGGGAACGTGGACGAGTTTGAACGAGAAGAGGAGGACGCCAGCGATCCAGCGATTGATCATCGCATTAGGCTGGAGATCTGGGTTATTTATCATGCCCTTAATATACTTTGCATCTACCTCCACAGTGAAGTTAGTGAGACCGAAGATGTATACACGTACCGTGCGCAACGTGCGGAAGAGACCGTACAACTCAAGCTTAGCCTGGGAGTAGTGGCTTTCCACTTCATTGAGGGTGATGGATCCAAAGCGACTCGGGTACCGTTTGCCGTCTTCACCGAGCTGGTAGAGGATGTAGCCAACCGCGATGACCAATGTGTCAACTGCTAAAATTACTTCGTGACCGCACTCATAGTCAATCCTTCGGAGTGCGGGGGACTTTACAATTTCGTCCTTGAGTCGTTGCATGGCAGCACGTTGCGGTTCATCCCATGTGAATGGTACGTCTTTCCGTGTGAGCGTGACTAGTGGCCGTGCAATCTTGGCGAAATCTTTGATGAAGATGCATAGCACTCTGCAGACACCGAGGAAACCACGGACCTGTGTCAGGTTGCGGCACTCGGGCCAGTCGCGGATCTTCTGCACTTTGCTTTCTTCAGGAATGCGACCTTCAAAGGTGCACTTGTGGCCAACGATCACAGCGGATGGAGCGGCTAGTACGAACTTCTTTGCCGAGACAGTGGCTCCGACGTTCTGCAAACGCTGAAGGATACAGTTAACGACTATACAGTGATTCCAGATAAACTTCCAAATCCCAGGATTCTCTGGGATAGTCTCATAGGAGCTGTCTGCGCACTGATAGTGGGTGGTCTCGGACTTTACGGGGACATCATCTATGAAGGGGATGGTATGACATGGGATCTCATCCTGGAGAACAAATGCAGTATCTCCCTGGTATACCTGTACCGCATTCGCATGACCTTGTGGCAGAGTGGTAAGCCGATGTGGTCCAAGGGGGGTACCGAAGGTGGTGAGGTCGCAGGAATCGATGTGGAGTGTGCACTGGTCATACCCGGAGTAGAGGTCCATCATCGCATATACCGCGTACCCGGCAAAGGATTCTGCGAGATGTTCTACGAAGGGCGGAACAGACGCGTCGCGGATGGTCACTGCATTCAGGGGCTGTAAATCATGCACAAGGTGAAGAGACTTTCCGTCTTTCTTTACTACGCAGAACCAGCGGGAGTGGTAAGCCGCTGTAGAAGGTTCATACATGCTGGACTTGATGCGATCTTTAATCATGTCTATGACTTGGGCATGTATCGTGTTCGGGATAGGGATATTGCATTGGACCCAAGGCATGTGCGGAATTGTAGGAATCTTTACTGGCGGAAAATAGCGTTCATCTAGGTGTCCGCGCTCTGTAATGTCCCAAGTGAATGCAAGCTCATGGACCGAAACGAGCCAAGTTACGAGTTTAAGTTCTTCTGGCCAAAGCCAATCTGCAGGATCGAGGTCAAGTTCTGTGGCCCGTTCGGCAGTGAAGCAGATGCCCAGAGCGAAGTCTGGTGGATGGGTTGGAAGCGGTTGGAGACCAGCGAGCAGGTCGTCAGGCAGGCTGCGCACGATGCGGTATTCTTCCGCCATCAGGGCAGGTACCATCCGAACCTTCTTGGCAACTGGCTTGTAAACAAGGGTGTGAACCGCGGGATCTAGTTGATAAATGCTGCTGAATGCGGCTATAGCAGAGGGGTTTAGTATTGTCTGAGTGGAAGAGAGGAAAGCGAAAACAGGCGAGGGTATTCTGGTGGGTATGTTCTGCGGCACAGGTGCCGCAGGCGAAGAGAAGTTCATTGAAGTAAAGGCTAACGACAAGACTGTAGGACTGAGGAACGGATAACAGCGGCTAAATAGGAAACAGGACGTCTTAGTAGGCTCTCCCTGACCGTTTGGTGGATCATCAATATTCAAAAACCCCATTTGACTATACTTTGGTGGCTATGGCAGTGCTTGCCGCACTTGCAGCACGGACAGCCCTCGCGCCATGGGTGCATGGGCAAAGTGTACTCGCGGCCGTCGTTCGGGTCTTGGAGAGTGATCCGCTGTCCGCCGTCGGGATAATTGTTTGTTACCACACTCATAAGGCAAATGAACGGACGTCCGAGGAGCATGTCAAAGTTGGCATGTTCAATTACTTGAACCTGTAGCATGACTGGCCCAGCGCTGAAGTCGAGTTTCAGGTTCTCTAGTACACCTACAGTAGTGTCTTTAGACATGTTAGCAGACGTCATAGTCATGAGATGATTGCAGCGCAATGGAAGCCCGATCTTTTCCCAAACGCGCCTGGGCATGGCGACAATTTCCAAACCGGAATCTAGTACACAGTTGATGGTGATGTCGGTCCCAGGGACCTTGGCTTTGATGCAGTGGAGCGGCAGAGTGTGGTGAGCTACGATCGAGCTGTCGTCACCGCGGATAATGCAGTCTCCATATTCACACACAGTTCTTTGAGGATTGCGGCCAGTCAGTTCATTCACTTGTACTCCTTCTTCATCGTCGCTACGAACTACCTCAATCTCGTTTGTGGTGACGCGTTTTGCCATGGTGATGTCTCTGAACTGTTTGCGAAACTCTGGGGCTACTGCAAATAATTCTTTGACTGGCATGGCAACGCTGGTTTTGAGTACACACTCCACGATACACTTGGGCGTGGCTTCATCTTCGAGAGGGAACGAGTAACGGTACTGGTTTTGATTGCGAGCTGCTGGGTATGGTGTCTGTGACGGAACAATTGCCGTGGGAACGGGGGTCCTTGCGTGCGGGCATTGGAGCTGGATTAGTTGGAGGAACATATGGTTTCGTAGCTGTAGATGTTGGTGCAGGTGTGGAGGGCTCGGATGCCTGGCGAGTGGCATGCGAACTTTGAACACCAGGGGAAATGATTTCCTCTTCAACAGTGGCTGTGCACGGGTCGACTTGTGGAGGGTTGGCAGGACGTGCCACGGGTCGAGCTGTGATTTCAACTCCATCGAAGTGGGCTTTCTTTCTGCAGGGAATGACTGCTCCCTTGTTACCTTTATCTGCTTGGTAGGTAGCCCAAGCTTGAGCGACATATGCTTGGAAGTCAGGGTTGGCTAAGTCTGCGACAGGTTCATCGGTGTCTTGGATGGTGTCTAAGAAGGCAGAAGGCTGGATTTCCAACTGCACGTCAATTTCAGGATGAGCAACGCAGAAGAGGTTAGTGGTGCCTTGCGCGGAGCGGCAGGAGTCGCAGCACGTGCGCTGGCCTGGTCTCTGTCAGCCATGACGCAGTCAACAGCCTCTCTCAGTGAGTTACATTCAGGGAAATGTGGAATTTGGCTTCCATCCGCAAGATAGAGACGGTTGTCTGTACCTCTCGTGATTTTACCTGCGCGGATATAAACTTCGACGAGTGTGCACATCCTTGTCCAGTGGTTGGGGTCTGCACAGAAACCGCAGCCAGGTCTGCATTGCTGCGGCGGAGGCTGCATCTGGAAGTTGTATTCCTGTTTAACAACAGTACCAGGAGGTGGCACTTGCAGCATATAAGCCAACGAGGGAGGTGCAGCTGGCGAGGCTGCGGTACCCATTGTTGGTACCACGCTACAAAGAGCGGATCCTGTCAGAAGGAACTTGGCAGCTTTGACGACTTCTGCGAGCGGGTATGGATCATCAGGGTGGAGGTTGGTGCAGACTATAGAGAGTCAATGACGAATATGATCTGCAATGGCCCTCGGGAAGCCATTCAGGAACATGGAATCCCATTCCATTTCTGCAAGCTTTTTAGTTTTAATGAGCAGGGCAGAAATCTTAGCGAATTTCCGCTGGTATTCTCCAAGGTCATCCTGGTTCTGCATAGGTTTGGACTGATATTCTTCGACGAGGTACTGCAAGTCTGCACGGCAATAGTGGTCGTCACCCTTGCAGCCAGGGTACAAACCCTTAACAGCTACTACGAAGGCATCCCAGTCGTCAGCCGCGGGAGCGGCTTCCGGAAGTGTTTGCCAGACCTCGGCTTCTTCGAGGTCAGCATAGTGGATTGCAGCTCTGATCTTGCCACGGTCATCAAGAGCAGCGAGAGTACCAAGGAAGTCGATGTCTTCGTGGTATTGTGGAAGCTGTGCAGGAGAATCTCCACTAAATTTAGGTGAGTTTTGTGTACTGTGGAGTGGCATCTGAAACTGAGGATTAGCCATTGGTCGGTTAACCTGAGGTGGTGGTGCCAGATTGGTAATGGGTGGAATGGGTATTGGTTGCAGGTGCGAAGCGGTTGGTATAGTGTGCGAGCGAGCTGGTGGAAGCATTGGCAGGTTACTAATTGGCTGATGGGTGGTCTGCAACCGAGTGAGTGGTCACGGCAGTGTGGCAGATGGAACTGAGAGTCTGGGTATAGATTCAGAGGCATCAAAGAGACGGGAAAAAGAGGGCGTCGGTGATGATGAATCAGATGATGTGACGGGTGTTAAAGGTGATGGCAGGGTTTCGGGCCTTTGGGGAGTCGAGTGGATAAAGCCACCAGGAAAATCAGGGGCAGTGAGATCTAGGTGATCTGACGTGACAGATATCTGGTCTGCCGAGATATCAGGAGTGATCATGGGTAGTACCCACAGAATGTCAGTGGGTAATTGCGCGTGATCTGGTGTTACAGGTGAAACAGGGCAGAAAATGTCGGAGTCTTCTGAGATTGCGAAAGTGCAGGCATAAATTTTCTAGTTCGGTGCGTTCGGCGGTGCGCCTGAGCGACCTTCTGGAAGCGACAGCAGAATCCCTCATGGTGGGCTCCAGTTGTAGGAAAAGTCCAAGTAGCTGTATAATACGAGCTAGATGGCTTAGATAACAACAATAAAAAAAATGAAGGGAACAAATTGCTCGTCCCAAGGGATTCTGGACTGTCGAGTCTAGAAGGTGAGACCCAGCGCTTTGTAGCGGTAGTGTTTCGTGACGTGCGCGGCGTGGTCCACAGAGTAGTACTGGCGATGCGAGCGGTGCGAGTGGTATATGTAGTTCGTGCGCGGTGGAATGCGAGATGTGCAGTGTAGACAAAGTGGAAAAGAAACTTGTGGTGACCTTCTGAGTGCCAAAAGGTATCATTCTGTACCTAAGTACAGGGCTTTATAGTCCGGACAAACCCGGAACCTAAGTAAGACAGGGTACAGTAAGGGAAGGCCATGCGACAGTGCATACTCAGAAGACAGGCCAAAACAGAGGCCGAGGGTATACTACAAGCACTAAAAGAATAGAGACCGTGATAAAAAAAGAGTCCGAGGAAAAACAACAACCAGAGCACAGTGGCCATGGGTATAGCATTGTGCGAGAAGGAGCGAGGGCGTGGGAAGGTAGCGCGTGAACAATGGTGAACGTGAGAGGGGAGCGGACGTAACAGTAGTCACAGAACGGTTAATGATAGGGGCTTACGCGTCCAGGGAATGCGGATTCCTCACACTGTGCTCAAGTTGTCTGCGAGTTTGTCGTAGATGGCAACAAGAAGTGCATTGCCTGCGTGCGATGCAACCAGTCAAAAGGTAAATGCCGGTGGCCCGGGGATGGCAAGGACGCCGAGGCCGGTCCCAAAGTCAAGGCCGACAAAGGGAAGAAGCGGAAGGCTGACGACAAGACACCAGAGCCCGGGCCGAGCCAGAAGAAGCAGGCGAAGTCGAAAGCAGTCAAGGTGTTGGAGATCGACGAGCCCAAGGCTGGAGGGAGTGGGCTGAAGGAGGCCGGTGCTGAAAGGTACTCGGGCTTGGAAAACAAGCTCGAGCAACTGATCGAGGCCACGGGGCTGATTGCCAACAACCTGGCCAGCCTCTTCGAACTTCATGAAACCACGGTCGAGAATTCAGGCCACATAGCCGACGTGCTCGAGTTGCTACTCAACGAGTCCTACGGTTTCAGCATGGCGGTCTCCCCTTCGGACTCGGGCTCATCTGAGCTCAATTCCGAAGAGTTGCGCGAGGAAGCCGAATGGTTGAAGACACATGGCGAGGGCGAAGAGGAAGAGTCCGAAGGGGAGGATGAGAGTATGGCCGAGTAGTTTTCGTAGCATAGCGCTCTTGTCACCCTTCCCCATGAATGTGATGTGCCCGGTGTCCAGTGTCCGACATCTGGTGTCCGATGTTATACAGTAAAGTAAGAGAAACAAGAAGGGAAAAACAAGGTAAGTAAGAGATCAAAAGGAAACTATATACCGATAGAGAAAACAGAACAGAAAACTGAGGCCAGTTGAGACCGGTCCTCATTGGTATGGGCTGGGTTTGTTGGGATATCGGTCATGGAAATCTTGTACAAGTTCAGAGGCATTGTCTAGTTCAGTGGTGAGTACCCAAGTAGTTTCTTCATCGGTCCCCTCATAGCCGGTCCACCGGACTAGGTACTGAAGCCGACACCGGCAACGCCGGTTGACCTTAGAGTAAAGGATTTCTGCCACCTTGAACTCCAGTTCACTGTCGACCTCGACTGGTGGGGGTGGTGGTTGAGTCCGGTTCAGGATGGTGTTAGGGATGGCCGGCTCGAGTTGGGAAACATGGAAGACCAGGTGGACTGTGTGCATTGAGTCCAGCAGGCGCAGTGTGAATGAGTGGGTACTGGCCTGAGCTATGACCAGGTACAGCCCAAGATTCTTCTCTGAGAGCTTCTTGGAAGGCCGAGTGGACCGGAAGTATTTGGCTTTGACATATACTTGGTCACCAACCTTGAAGTCCAGAGCCAGCATGCATTTGACATTGGCCAGTCCTTGATAGTGCTGCTGTGCTAAGGTCATTTCTTCCCGTAGGTATTGATGCAGTGAGTCTAAGTCGACTGCATAGTCACGAGCCTGAGCGGAGGTGAGATCACGCTCTGGGTATACCGAGATGCTGGGATGATAGCCCTTATTAGCAAAGAAAGGTGAAACACTGGTAGTAGTGATAGGGGCGTTGTTGTAAGCGAATTTGGCCAGAGGTAATAGGTCGGCCCAGTTGTCCTGCTGGTAGTTGCAGTACACTCGGAGGTATTGTTCCAAGGTCTGGTTAGTCCTCTCGGTCTGGCCATCGCCTTCGGGGTGGTAGCCCGAAGTGAAGTGTAGGCGCATGTCCAAGGCCTTACCGAGTGACCGGAAGAAGTGTGAGACGAACTCTGAGCCCCGGTCTGAGGTTACATGGGCCGGTACTCCGTGCTTCGAGAAGACATGGAGTAGGAACAACCTGGCGAGTTCTGGGGCCGTGATAGTGTCGTGGGTGGGGATGAATATGGCCTGCTTGGAAAGCCAGTCAACTACAATGAGGATGGCCGTGAAGCTGGTTGAGGCCGGAAGCTGCTCGATGAAATCCATAGAGATGGAGTTCCACGGCTTCTCCAGCACCAGAAGTTGTTTCAGGAGGCCATAAGGCCGATGGCGGGGAACCTTAGCCCGAGCACAGGCCATGCAAGACTGGACATAATCTTTGACAAATGTCCTGAGGCTGGGCCAGGTGTATTCATGCTGTATAAGTTCCAGTGTGCGGTTTTGGCCGAAGTGGCTGGATAGGGGGTGGTCATGCTTGAGGTGCAAGACCCTAAGGTGAAGGTCGTTTGAGTCTGGCATGTAGATCCTTCCATCAAGCCGAAGGAAGCTGGCGTCATCCACTGACCACTGGGGATCGGTCATGTCGGAGAGGCGGATTTGTGAGACCAGGTCGTCCGGCAGTGCGGTCAGGATATCATTATGAAGTTTTTCTACATCCATCAGTGCGACTGCTCATAAGACCGGGTACTTGAGGTAGGTTGCACGAAGGGAGACTGCTAGTTGCTCCTGAGTAAAGACCAGTCTCAGATTTTGTGGGTTCACTCGGGTGTAGCTGCTATCCCCCTCTTTGGGGTAGACATCCCATTGTCTAGTTAGGGTGTCAGGCTTAGCCCTGAGCTTACCGGGCCTGAATCTAATGATCATGTTGAACTGAGAAAGGAATTCTGACCAGCAAGCTTGGCGGCAGGTGAGTACTTTAGAGGTGGAGAAGTACTCGAGGTTCTTGTGGTCGGTAACAACGTCGACCGGTGAGGCCGAGCCCTCAAGGTAGTGGCGCCAGGTCCAGAATGCTTCAAAGATTGCAAGCAGTTCCTTATTGTGGGTATCATAATTCAATTCTGGGGCCATCAGAGTCCAGGAGTAGAAAGCGACCGGATGTATTTGGCTATTGCTGCAGGTGATAGAAAGGATGCCGGCGATGGCATAGTCCAAAGCATCGGTCTCGACGGTGATAGGGACCCCGGGGATGAAGTGAGTTAAGACTGGCGCAGTGGTGAAGGCGGCCTTGAGGTTGTTGAATGATTGGCAGCACTCCTCAGAGAAGTTCCAAGGAGCCCCCTTGCAGGTAAGCCGAGTCAGTGGTATGACGATGTCCAAGTAATTAAAGATAAAACGGCAGTAGAAGTTCGCGAAGCCAAGGAAAGATTGAATGTCTTTGACCTTGTGAGGCTTGGGCCAATCGCAGATGGTCTGGACTTTTTCCTTTGACATCGTGAGGCCGGCAGGGGAGAGGTGGAAACCGAGGTATTCAACCGAGTCCGAGTGAAACTCACATTTCTCTGGCTTCGCATAAAGGCCATGAAGCTGAAGCCGGCAGAGTACCTCTCGGACATGCTGCTTGTGAGACTCCTTATCTCCGGAGTAGATCAAGATGTCATCTAGGTAGACGACCACACAGACATCTAACATATCTGCGAAGATAGTGTTGACGAAGCGCTGGAAGGCGGCCGGGGCATTGGTGAGGCCAAAAGGCATCACTAACCACTCATAGGATCCATACCGAGTCCGGAATGCAGTCTTCCATTCATCACCCAGAGCAATCTGGACGAGATGGTAGGCATGCCGGAGATCAATCTTAGTATAGATTTTGGCTCGGCTGGGTGAGTCCAAGAGGTCGGAGATGAGTGGTAGCGGGTATCGGTCTTTCTTAGTGATCTTGTTGAGGCCACGGAAGTCTACACAGAGTCGGAGGGAGCCATCCTTCTTTTTGACAAAGAGGACCGGAGCAGCGTAGGGGGAAGAGGTTGGCTGAATGAATCTGGTAGTAAGGTTCTCGTCGATGAAGGTCCGGAGAGCTTGGAGCTCAACCAGGGACAGTGAGTAGATGGTGCCAAGGGGCGGGGTTGTTCCTTCTTCGAGCTCTATCTTCAGGTCATACTCCCGGTGTGGTGGGAGTGCCGAGGCCTTGGCCTTGCTGAATACATCAGCAAAGTCGTGATACTCTTCCAGGACATTGGGTAAGGCTGGGGGAGGTGAAGCTGAGGCCGACCGGGCTTGAGCTGAGTCCGAGGGGTGGAGCTGAAGTTGGAACTGGACAGACCCTTCCAGTTTGCAGGCGTGCACAAAAGCGGCTGCATTGATTAGGGAAACCAGAGGGGCCTTCAGAGGGGTGCGAGCCAGGGAGTCGGAGACCAGTACAGATGGCGCAAGGCCAGGTTGGTCACCAGGACCGGAGTCAGGGAGGCCGGTGGGGACCAGGCTTACAGGGGGTGTCGACGGGGTTGGCATTCCTTGTGTAGGAGTCCGGAATGTTAGACTGCTCAGTACCCAATCAATCAACGGATTGTAGCGGGTGAGCCAGTCATGTCTGAGAACTATCTTACATTCAGAATCCAACAGGGCTAAAAACAGGGTTACCGGGGTGACATCGCCGGACACGAAGTGGATGTTGACATCTACTGCTTGAGTTATGGTGAAAGTGGACGTTCCATCGAAAAGCCGGAGTCGGATTGGTGAGACCGAGTACGGGGTAAACGAGTGTTGATTAACAAATTGATTATCTATAAAACAGTGGGTGGAACTGGAGTCCACTAAAGTACAAAGCCAAGGTATTTCTGGGTTTTCTATAGTGATGTACGGGGTTAAAGAATTCAGACTGGAAAGAGCGGATGCATTGAGACAAGCCTCCAAGTTTGCACAGCCAGAGTCAACGCAGCTCCCAGATTGTGCAGAGTCCTGGGAGCTGCTACCTATTTTTTTGTCTTGGGGGTAGAACCCAAGCCCAAGGCCGGTGTGGCCTCAGTGGTGGCCGCAGCGTGAGCTTTGGCCTTTCCGGCTTTCTTAGGGCATTTGTCAGCAAAATGACCGGACCCTCCGCAGAACATGCAGAGGTTTCCATCTAGGCGATGCTTGCGTTCCTCTGGGGTGAGCTTTCCATCTTTGCCGAGTTTGCTAGGCTCAGGCTTGGACGAATTGCTGTTATTACCTGGCTTTGATGAAGCCGGCTTAGGGGAAGAACCGGAGTTATTATTGTTGTTGCCGGTCTTGGCTTTCTCCTGACCGGTCTTGGGCTGACTGTTATTTCCAGAACCTCCAGACTTGTTGTTGCTGGAGTTGGACGAGCCTTGGTGCTTACTCGCCTGCTGGACTTCTTCCTTGCGCTCCCAATAGCACGCATCTATCTCTTGGGTGAGGTGGTGGAGCTCGTGAAGTGTCCGGGGTTTGCCAACCCGGCAGACCTCATCCTTGATTCGGTCTGGGAGGCCGGAATAGAAATGGTGGTGCAGCGCACCGTCTCTGTAGCCTTGGACTTGTGAAGCAAGCCGATTGAAGTCAACTACGTATTTATTGATGCGCTGACTTTCCTTCATGTGCAAGTGGTCGAGTTGGCTCTCAGCGTCAACAACCGGGTCATGGGGGCCAAAAGTGGTTTGCAACTCTAGGACGAACTCCTGCCAGGAGTCCATCCAGAGAGGCCGGTCATCGGGGTCGTCGAGCCCGAGTAAGTCCGGCTTGAACCATTCAAGGGCCATGCCCTTGAGGTAAGACTGCGTGAAGATGACTTTGGTGTGGTCGGTCTTGGAAGTTAAGTTTGCACTGGATGAAGAATGCACGAAGCTTCTTTGGGTCGGTGCCATCGAAAGTGTCGGGCTCGTGCAGCTTGGTCCTGCTTGAGGACTCAGGGGTGGTGCGGGCATTGCAAGCCAATAACTTGATGGCCGAAGCGAGGTTGTCCAAGACCATAATGCCAGGCTCCATGTCCGGATCTGGGAAGTCCAGATCATTATCTTCCGGATCCTCATCACCAGGACCGTTGCCGGGGTCATCATTGTCTGGATTGTTGTCATCATCGTTGCCCGGCCCATCATCGCCGGGGTCACCCTTGGGGATGGGAGCAGTGGGATGACGTGGTGTAGGAGTATTAGATGTGCGGGCTGAAAAGCCCCTGAAGGGACTAATGGGATTTGGAGAGCGCCTAGTGGTGCCCAAAGCAGCTAGTGCTGTTTCGCAGCGAGCCCCACTGGCTGAGGCAGAGTCAGGATTGGTGGCAGAGCGGCCACGGGGAGGTTGGAATCGGGTCTTGGTTGCCATGGTGTATTAGACCCACACAAGTGGAGAGTCTGAAATACTGTCAAGTACGGGTTGTCCAGGTTGAGACCAGACCGGAGACCAAAGCGGGCATGAGGCTGAGGGAACGGAGTCAGGGGTAAAGACGAAGGTACAGATGAGTGGACTGGTTGGACTTAGCGACTGAAGGTACAGCGCTATTCCCTTGCATGGATCTCAGTCCAAGTCCAAGGCCGAGGCAGGGTTATCAGGAGATACTTAGTTGATTTCAGACTGAGGTCTACAGGCCGAGTATCTACGAGCTTATATACTAGAGTAGCTATAGTACGGAGACCAGTAATGCCGGTCTTGCAAGGATTGCTAAGACGATTGGTAAGACAAGGATTACTAATGTATGACTAAGGTAGCGGAGACCGGGACAGGTGGACTGGGGACAGGACCGGGGACAGGACTTAACCGAAATGACAGACACTGCAAAGCAGTGTCTACCGCGCTAGGACATCTGGGGATAGCAAACAGGCGAGGCCAATGCTGGACTAAGTGAGTGCGAGGCCAAGTCTGGCTGGGGTCGAGACATGGCTATGACAGGAATGAATTACTATTAAACAATGTGCAGAGGGGACAATGAAAAAAAAACCTACCAGTGCAGAACACAACTGATTGGTGTCATCCAACCCATGCATCTGATGCCTATGAATGACATATCTGAGTCATCCATCTTGGCCAACATAGAGATTAAGACATGCCCTCATGTCATGTACCTCTTGCTGGAGGAATTCACAGGACTACTCAAACAGAAGGAGCCAGGGCAACGATGGCAGGAAGTGTTTCTGCCCCCACTGATATACCTGGGTGTGAGAGACCTCAGTGACATGGAAATTATCTCTCCAGAAAGCCTATTTGTGTTTTGCCAGCTGTGCCCCCTCATGATCATGGACTTCTAAGTCCATGTGATAGATCACCTGGCTGATATCAATGTAAAGTCCAAAATGGAAGCATGCAATATCTGTAAAGGTGAGCATACTACCAGGACTACCAGGATTATGAAACAGATCACCTACTACATCATGCAGGGGCTTGACAGTTGGTTGAGCATGTTGGTCACAGGTGTCCAGTTCTAAAAGTTAAGGCTGATTGATGGTGGAAACCCAGTAGTTAACAGAGTGATATGGAGATGTATCATACACTGTTCAATAATAGTATAATGTAAATGTACCAGAAGTGAACGAACACAAACCTTAGTCCAGAGAAAAAACTGGAAACCTGTAAAAATATGGCCACAGGATTGTGGTCAGAACATGCAGAGTTACCAGCAAACAAAGATACTTACCATCAGTGAGGGGTTGACCCTCACTACCATACAATATCCAAAAATGAAGCATGGACTGCTAGGAAAGCATGGCAGTGAACTGGAGAGATCAGAAGAGCACAAGAGGGCAAAGTTCATGGGTAAGGATGATCCACATGATATCACACAGCAGCAAGGCCACAGGAAACACACCAAGATCACCCCAGGCCTGATGAGGTCAGGATGCTGGAAGTGTGGGAGGTTTTTCTGGAGAGCAAGTAATGTGATGGGAGTGTAACAAAGTCGCCAATACGAAGGAATGGCTTCAGGCCCAGAATGCAGAACATAGCTGAGGGGATGCGTGTGGTGGGTTGGAAAGCAGTACACTTGGGTATGGTCTCGAGTGTGATAGGCAGGGAATGACATAAACCAGCTTTCTGGCAGAATCACGACCATGATCGACTCAGAGTTCATGAATGTCCAGCCATTTAGTAGGGTTTGAGGACTGATGATCAGGTACTACCAGCATGGACCCAACAGACACCAAGGTAGGTGCCATTGCAGGGCTGTCTATCAGAAATATCTGTCACAATCCATCAATAGACAAGGTTGGCACTCATGAAGCCATATTGCCCACAACTGTGCATGTCCCTGTGGGGCAATGTCTGGCTCTGCTTGAGGTGGTGGGTTTTGCCTCTATTTCCAAATCAGTTGTTGATCAATGGAGTGCCAGCACAGGCAGATGGGATGGGGAGCTTCTTCTAGTAGTGGTGGTGTTATGTCAAGTCCAGGCCTACTCTGACCAACTCCGACGCTATATAAGGTCTAGAGAGTGGTCCGGAAGCAAGTCCAACACAGGGAAGCAGAACTCCGACTAGCAGAGTGGTGGCAGGAACAAAGTCCACCGAGACAGAGGCGGAGAGGAGTGAGGGCGTTGGGTTTAGCTCGTGCACTACCCCCTTGCACGATCTCAGCCCTCGTATTTCAGAGGGAGAGTACAGATAGAGAGTCAGAGATAACTCTGACAGACAGAAGACGGAATCAGAGGGAGTAGGAACTAAGTTGATATTCATACTGAAGAACAGCGGAGTACAGTACATGTTTTTATACTGCTATGGAGGTACAGTAATCGGAATCGGAACTGACATACAGAGACTCATAAATTTTCAAGTAAAATTTCCTGGATGACAAATGAAGGGTAGATGGAGGACATACAAATGGGTAACACAGAACATCCAGAAAAGGAAACAGTCCAGGTGCTGGACCATGCGGTGAGCACACTGCGGAGTACCTGACTGTGAAGGTAGTCACATGACCCCTCAGAGAACAGACCACTCGGTCTGGTAGGGGAGCAACCCAGGTCTGACAGCAGTCAGAGCGGAGATGGTTCGTAACCAACAGAAGCTGGGTGGAGTTGGTGTGGAGTGAATGAATGACCGGCGGAGTAGGGTGCAGAGTGAGTAAGGGCTTAGTGCAAATGCACGGTTATGACATGTTATGCCTGAGCTGAGTGACTTCATCAAATGGACTAGTCATGAATGGCATGAGGGGGAGTCTACAGGCCAAACTTGTCATAACCCCTATGGCTCAACTTGTTATTGATGAGTACTGGCAGAGGTTCCTTCTGCTGGTGAGTTCTTCTGAGATCATGATGGAGAGGGAACAGAGTATGAGTCAAAGATAATAGCTGAGTTGCAAGCTATTGAAAAACTGAGGATACAAGGTATGGTATGGCTCTATATATACGTAAGTATGTGAGTACCATACCAGTCATGCCATCCAGGCAGTAAGTATCTGCAGCAGTGAACAATAAAATAGAAAAGAGTCATACAGTGTCATATGACAGGATAGGCAAGGCAATGAAGGCTATACTGGCTGTGCAATCAATGCGCAGCAAGGAGCCTGACACCAGAACTAAGAAGTACACATGTGAGCAATATAAATGAGTCAAAGGAACATGGAGGAGACAATGGGACATAAATGAAATATATGTCCATCAGCTGTGGGTGCAGCTGCGAGTCAGAGTGATGAGGGCATATGCAGCATCAGTAGGTATTGGAAATACCTCCAGCACCGGTGATCCAAGGGCTTGGGGAGCTAACAGACTGAGGACTACCACAGCAAGGACAAACAATGTGATGACGATGCATGTGACCCACGTGACTTGGCATTTGAGACGAAAAAGGAAAGAGCCCCTAGACAGGCATAACATCACCCCCCCTCTAAGGTCCTCAGACCCTTGAGGACAAGGCATGGGTGTTGGCAGATAGGTTAGAAAGCGGACATTGAGAATGGGTATGGGCAGTGACAGGTGATGGAGTCAGTGGAGATGGCAGTTCCTCGCTTGCTTGGGTCCAATGTGAACCCTGTCCATTATGGCAGGACCAATGTCCCAGGTAATGGCACTGGTAGCAAGCATACTTGTAGAGTGGGTGCTCCTCAGGGACCTTAGCATGTCCTCTGAGATAGAAGTGAAGTTGATCAGTAGGGATGGGGAGGAAGGGAGACGCAGGGAGAGGACTGGCGGTGTGGATGGCATTGTGATAATTCTTGTCCAAGCCAGCCCATGAAGTGTCCTGCAGAAAAACCTCCCAACCAGAGGAGTTAATTCCCATCCTGAGATGGGCACCAACCTCTTTAAAGATCATCACATTATCTATCAGCCCAATAGGTGGGTCCCAATGGACCTCCTGATCGGCAGAAGGCTTCATCTCGGGAATGGCCAGTGATTTGTTCCTAGGTTTGATCTGGTCGAGAAGATGAGAAGCGGTGGGAGTGAGAAACTTGCCAATCTGTCAATCTCGAAGGTGATGATAAGTGCCTCTGGTGATGGCTTCTAAAATATCTGCACATCCTTTTTCTAACATGGAAGTCATAATGACCTCTGTAAGGGGAGCTGTTCCAGAGAGTCCTCGAGCCCTAAGCCTGGTGGTGGCTTGCCTGATTACATCTGCTGCTTTGTAGATTTCAGACAACAGCCCAAAATACTTAACTTGTTCTGATGTGCACCTGTCAATGTTGTCCCTGTTGTTGAAGATGTCAAGTGCCTGAGTAACATCCAGGTAGTTACTTGCTGAGATTGGTAGTCATGGCTCGTCATCCCTGGCAAGGGCGACTGAGGCGAGCAGGTTGAGGGCAGCATTCCTGCTGGCAACTGGTTCACTTGGATGGGAGGGGCAAAGGTGGGGAGAGACGGAAGCATTGGGGGCATGGGCACTGGCTGTTCCTTGATGGGTGTCATGGTGAGACTTCTCTTTACCCTTTCCCTTTCCCTGCTGGTTACTGTCCCCACCATGGGAGACTCTGGCCTTGGGGACTGGTACTTGGCAAACTGAGAAGCCCTGGTGTGGATGTGATCTTGGAGGTTTTGTGACAGAGGGTGGTATGAACTGTGAGATGAGGGATGTGGAGTCTGACTCAGGAACACAGGAGGAGGAGGACAGGGGAGGGGAGTTGTGATAGAAGGCGATGGGGGGGACGAGTAGCTCATCCCTGTCAGCAGCAGGGTCATAAAGGGATTCTCCAAGGAGGTCAGCATAGTCGTTTTCCATGTTGACAGAGCAGGGAGAGTCCATTTAATTTCTGAGATGTTGAGTGAGCTTGTACTGGTCAAGGGTGTCCATAGCATGGTCTTTTATATGTTCTTTGGGTTCCCATGTATTTGATGAATGTGGGAACCCTTTCCACTTGATCAGGTACTTGCACTGTCCTCAGTGACCATCAGTTTTATGATTTAATATTGCCTCTACCTTCCATTTGATCTCATCATCAACCAACTCTGGTAAAGGTGCTGCAGGCACAGCTCTGTAGGTCTTGTTTTTGGTGAACGGAAAGATGTGGGAGGCATGGAACACCAGATGAACTTTCCAAGTTGATGGGAGGTCCAATTGGAAAGCAACAGGTGACATGACATGAGTCACCTTGAAAGGTCTGAGACATCAGGGCACAATCTTGTCACACTGGTTTTTGATCCTAAGGTGCCCAGTATCAAGGAGGACTTGATCTCTGACCTTTAGCGACACATAGGAACCTTTGCTGCATGAATGCATCAGTTCCTGTGCTTTTTTGTGTGCAAGAATGGTGACATCCCAACTTGACATGAGGCGTTCCAGCTTTTCATCCACAGAAGGAACCAGGGTGAGCTGTTTTTCTGGATAAGGGGAAGGGTCATATCTGAGGATAAGCAAGAACAGTGTCATCTTGTGTACCAAGTGTATGCAGGAGTTGTGGGCGAACTCAGTGGAGGGGAGCTTGGTAGCCCAGGAATTTGGAAACTTGGAGCAATAAAGGTGCAGGTAGCCTTCCACCTCCTTGTTTACATGTTTGCTGTAGGGAATGTAATTTCCCTACTAGGGGAATTGTTTTATTTTGTTCATTTTATTTAGTTTTGATTCTAGGAGTTTTTTCTGCTAGTGGTACTTAGAGTTTCGCATTTTGGTCGCTTAGTCAGCACTACCTAGTACTGGATGTAGTTAGTTTTTTTTAAAAACAATAGATGAGTTACCACAGGCAAGAGATGAGTTCGAGCAGGTCGTTTCCCTGCACCCAGACAGCCCTAGAAGCCTTCAGATGACTATCAGGATCCTTGACCAGGTTATAGAAGCCCCTTTGGCTTACTCACTCCCCTCAGATATCCCTACCCTCCTCAGCTACTTCTACTCCCTCTCAAAAATCTACTTTCCTACATTGCTTTCTCCATTAGTCTGAGGATGATACCCAGTACTCAACTTCATTTTTACCCCTATCACTTTATAGAGTTCTTTTGTGAAAGATGAGGTGAACTGCAGCCTGCTGTAAGATAGTGTTTTCTGATGGCTGAGAACTCCGACTCTGGAAGAGGTAGGTTCTGCTTGTGTCAGGTTGACCCTGAAGGGGCTTCAGTCTGGATGCAGGGTAAGTACTTTGGATGAATGCAAAGGGAACTCGCCCAAGAATATAATTTTTGACTCTAAAGAAGAACCTTGGCAGAAAGGAGCTGAAGTAGTGAAATTTTGCTCTTCCCAGCAAGACACAGAGTAGACAGTGATGACTAGTACTGTATTTTTCTCTGTGTCATACCATAGTTATTAAGTGACGTGGCACACACCATGACCACCTGCATGCTTAGTCAGCTCTCTATGCTTCAACACCAAGTCCCTTTTCAGCCACAACCCCTAAGTCTGAATCCTCTTCAACTCCCTCCTACACCCTTCACCCTCAAACCTTCCCTTTGACCCAACTGAAGCATGACTTCTCATAGGGAAAAGGTTCGCATTCCCTACATCTGAGGGGGGGTTTAGATGCCAACTGTCCTTGGTCGTCCCACTTCCTTGTGCAGATGTCCTCGGCTTCGTACCCTTGCCCTCTGACTCTCCTAGCCTTCCCCTTGCTCGCTGTACCTTGTGTCACCCTCTTCCCCACACTCAACTCTCCTGTACCTTCTCCATCACCTTGCACCCCCGATTTTCCACACCTCCAAAACCAACCTCTTAGCCCAGGTGATGATCATAGCGCTTCAAATGCATGAACAAGTGGGTGATAAATTGAGTGCAGTGCGAGGTAGGAATGGCTCATCGAAATGCAGCTGGCAGTAGAACTATGACCCAGCTCGAAGATTATTTTATACCTGTAAACCCCCTATCAGTGACGTATTCACAATCCTACAAGAGTGCATTGTGTGCTCTCAACTCCATTTCATCCTTAAGATGACTTAGTGGAAATGAAACCAAGAAAAACAAAAGGTTGGGCCCTCAGGAGACTCCTTCTACCCTATACTGCGTCCTTTCTATGGTACTCTACCCCCCCCCCCCCCCCCCTTTTTCTCAGCTCCTGGACCTGCGCCTCACACACAGGAACAAATTTCGTGGTGCATAATGATACCAGTGGCCTTCAACTCACATTTCTAGTATTCCCAGCTCTTTGTATGTACCTCTGGGAGCTTTACATTCCTGCTTTCTGCCTTTTCTGATGCTTGCACTTGTACCCTCTTGATCCCACTTTGAAGATAGGTCTTCGACCTTGATGGGTACTAATATGAGCCCTCACTTGACCTTGGACATTCGCCCTCTGTCAATCCACTTTTTCTGTCAGCACGTCTACCCCGGCCAAGCCCCCCTTCCAGTGTTGTTTCTACTTGGTTCATGTCCCTTCTTGCTTGTTCCAGCTCTGCATACCTCTCCTGTAGTGACCCTTCCTAGGCATGCCATAGCTCTGAGAACATTGTGTAGTCTAGTGTTTCCTTCACAGCCAGTCATTACCCTTTGCAATTAGGGAAGGCATTCTCCTTGACAGTGGTGTGGCCCTCCTTAAGGCATCCCTTGCCCTTGCCTCCAACACTCCTGGATCATCCAGCTTGCCAATGCCCCCTTGATGCCAAGGTTGTTCCTAGTCATCTTATCAAGGAACCTCTGTTCGATGATGCATTGTAATCAATCAACATGCAATGAATTCATCTTTAGGCTTCTTCCGTTTTTCTCATGTAGATGGTTCAATAATTTTCATGCACTATGTCATATATTGTATGGAATGGACACTGAGCGTGTGCACAGTAGCTAAGAAAAAAATGCAGGAGGCATCAGAAAAACATGTATCAATGTGTTATGGTTGCAGATCACTAGTAGTACAGCATATGTTGTGAATCCTTACAAAGTCTTCCTGTACCATATAGCATGCAGAATATCCAATAGTATGGCATTCTGCTTAACTAATGCCTCTGCTGTCTCATTCCCAGCTTCCTCGATGGCTCCTTTAATGCCCACAATGTTTGCCTGTTGCATGCCACCGCTGAGCTCAAAAGGGCTAGCCAATCTTCAATGTTTCTGGGGAGGAGAGGAAGGCACAGACTTGGCCTGCCCAGCATTGGTAACACTCCCTCCAAGGGGGGTTGAAGCCTTAGGAAAATTGTAAGGCTGTACATCCTCATCCTCAATCATCACAGTAAATGAACTTACTCTGGGAGCATATATCACATTGGACAGCTTTCATTTCATGCCCATGGGAGGGCTAGCTCCCAACTTCATCATGGCTTCGATTAGTTTGGAATTTCCTTTGTCACCTTCTGCAGCTGCACTGACTTCAGAGTTGTCTGGAGATGGCAGGGGTTCAGCAAAGTGGGCTTTGTCAAGCTGCCAATATGGCCCTTCCAGGCTGTAAATATAATGACCATTATGATCAAGTGGAGCACCTTGTCCTGCACCACTCCATTTGAGACATCCTGAGTTAGAGTCAGAGTCCTCTGTGGCATCCCCACTGTCAGCAGCTGACTTGTTACCCAGGATTATGGAGGCATCATCATTGAAATTGGGAGAGCATGAGCTGTGGTTCAGGCTGTAGCCATGCGACCTTGTCATAGCTAAGATAATCTTTCTGGGAGAGAGACTGAGATGCAGTAACCACCACCCCTGCAGAATATAACTAGTGATGATCTGTCCATCCCTCAAAGAAAGGACTCAAGAAGTACTCCATGTCATTCCACAAGGTTAGAGATTTGTTCCATATCACTCATTCGCTAAGAAGATTACTTCCAGGTCATGAATGTTCGCAGCCAAGACCAGTTTTAGTCCCATTACACCCAGAACTTTAATGCAAAAATGATCACCTTAATGACCTAGGAAGTATACAGACATCTGTAAAGTTTCATTTCAGTTCTAATTCTAATGGAATCTTAATCACTTAATACAGTGTCAAACCAGGCCCTGATTGGCCCCTTAAAACCCTAATAAGAAAGCAGATTCTCCAAATAAGTACAGTTCTTGCCACCCATGGTGTAGGGAATGAGTTCGAGTTCCCTAGGAGAAGCTGTCTGAGTCAAGAGTTCAGGAGTGGAGAGTTTTCTTTTTGTTTTATTTCCTTCTTTTGTTTTTCATGTTTGTACCACTGGACTTGGTGGCAAGCAGCCACATTGCTGATTAAGCACATGTGCTGTGTTCATGTGAGTTCAGTTTACCAAAAAACCAATCTGTGACACAGGCCCTCAGTAGTAGGGTGAATTTGTCTCGCAATTTGGCAAGTTTTTGAAGTTAGATTTATTACTTTGGGGAGTACCCAAAATGCCAGGAGGACTGGCAAGAGTTTTTTTAGACAGACAGAGCTAAGTATCCTTTTACAGTTCGCAGTTTTTACCCTTTTACTACACTTCATTTCTCCAAAACAGGACCTCCCTTTTGGGTTGAGCACAAATCTCACCCATCACTGACATTTACTAATTCTAGGTAACTTCTTATTTCCAATTCCTACATCTGGAGCCCACCGTGAGGGGGGTTCTGTTTGTTTTGGGGAAAGAAGCCACTGCTTTATCACTGCACGAAAGTTTTTGCTGGGTTAAGTTGGACAAGCTAAGTACTCCAAATCTTGATTCTAGTTAGAGTCTACACTCAGGAACCCCAGAAGTTTCAGAATTATTTTTTTGAGCAGCAAATGTTGAGTGAGCAACGAAGTCAAAGATCCCTCAAGCCAAGAAGCAAGTCTGAAGGAAAATTAATAGTCAAATTTTTGCGAAGAAGCCATGAGAATGCGCCGAGAAAGCTCGAGGGAATGCCACTGAGGCATTTGAGGGATGCACCATGGTTCTCAGGGTGCACATCTGACCTTTTTAGGTATTTCAAAGAGGTTTGAAGTCTTTGCAAGCACGAGAATTGCTTCGATGACCAAGAATGGGCAAAATGGGCTTGCTGGTATGCAAGTGGCAAAGTCTCAGACTCATGGTGTGAATTTGTTGAAGACCAGCTGAGTTGGCCCAAATTCATGGTGGCCATTGGGTGTCAAGTCTGGGCCTACTCCGACCAACTCCGATGCTATATAAGGTCTAGAGAGTGGTACGGAAGCAAGTCCAACACACAGGAACAGAACTCCGACTAGCGGAGAGGTGGCAGGAATGAAGTCCGCTGAGACAGAGGCAGAGCAGAGTGAGGGTGTCGGGTTTAGCTCGTGCGCTACCCCCTTGCATGATCTCAGCCCTCGTATTTCAAAGGGAGAGTATAGACAGAAGGTCGGGGGTAAGCCCGACAGACAGAAGACAGAGTCAGGAGGAGTAGGAACTAAGTTGATATTCGTACTGAAGAACAGTGGAGTACAGTACATGCTTTTATACTGCTACAGAGGTACAGTAATCAGAATTGGAACTGACATACAGAGATTCATAAATTTTCAGGTAAAATTTCCTGGACGACGAATGAAGGGTAGACAGAGGACATACGAACGGGTAACACAGAACATCTAGAAAAGGAAATAGTCCAGACACTGGACCATGCGGTGAGCGCGCTGTGGAGTACCTGACTGCGAAGGTAGTCACATGACCGCTCAGAGAATGGACCGCTCAGTCCGGTAGGAGAGTAACACAAGTCCGACAACGGTCAGAGCAGAGATGGTTCGTAAACAGCAGACGTTGGGCGGAGTTGGTGCGGAGTGAGCGAATGACCAGTGGAGTAGGGTGCGGAGTGTATAGGGACTTATAATGAACACACGGTCGTGACAGTGCCCCCCCCTTAGGGCCTGAACCCCTGAAGGCCGCATGTATGGGACGAGATCAACACGAGTTGATCATTTGAAATTATTTTGATGCCTCAAGGATAATGGCTTTAGCTGCAGTGGAGCTCCGTTGGAGTTCAAAGTACCGCTTAAAAACACGTGTTAGGGTACCGAACCTTCGTACCCCATTCCCCCATCATCATGTCCTCCCAGTGTCAGAACAAAACCCCCCAGCCCACCCCCGGTCACTCTCGTGACTACTCCCAGGTCGCCGACGACGACCTAGTCGTCCTTACAGATGACTCGACAGACACCAAGCACGAGAAGGCAGCAGAGAAGGTGCATTGGTGAGAAGAAGCAGAGAAGAAGGAGCAAGAGCGCGAGGTGGAGTGCAAGGCCAAATGAGAGGAGGCCAAACGACGAAAGGCAGAGGAGGCGTGGCAGGAGGTGGAGCGGAGACAGAGAGAGGAAGAGGAGGTGCAGTGGAAGAAGGCGGCGGAGGAAGAGGCCGAGAGGCAAAGGCAGAGAGCGGCGGCGGAAGAGGCAGAGAAGCAGAGGCAGAGGGCCTCTCAGGAGAGGGCCCAGGCCAGACAGGATGAGGCCGCGCAAAGGTGAGTGACAGAACCCTACGAGTCAGGCGGAGCTGACTTGTGTTTTTACCTCAGGTTAAGCGGCATGGTCTACGACGTCAACACCACCCAGAGGGTCCCTGGGACCTCTGTGGTGGCCACCGCGACCAGGTGGCCCCCCTGCACTCGCTGCGTAGCGAGTCTGATGGTGGGCCAGTGTGAGCCAGGACGAGGTAAGACCAGGGCCTGTGTGCCCTGCCATAACAAAAAGAAGATGTGCAGCTGGACGCAGGAAGAGGTGGTGGCGGGGCCCTCGCAGAAGAGAGCAGGGACGGGGAGCTCCCAAGGGGAGAAGAAGAAGAGGACACGAGGGAAGGGAAAGGAGAGAGCGACGGAGATGGAAGAGGCAGACGACGAGCGGGAGGCAGGTGGAGAGGACGAGGAGGAACCAGAGACACCGCTCGAGGGAACCTCGGGGGTCTCCTCCTGGTGGACAGAGTGGGAGTGGGAGCGGCAGCTGCAGGCTGCAGAGAGGTATGCGGCGGTGCATGAGAAGGCTGCGACAGCCTTCGAGAGGATGGCGGAGGCAGTGGAGCAGACTGCCAACGAGTGGGGGATGTACCGTGCATGGGCAGAGTGGGTGGAGATGAGGAGGAGGGAAGACGTGCGCGAAGCCAGACTGGCTGAATGCGAGCGCACGGGAGGAGGTTGGAAAAGGCCTCAGTCAGAGGTGGTGGAGGACCAGCGAGAGGAAGTGGATGAAGGTGCAGATGGGGACAACGAGGAAGAGGAAGAAGTTGGAGGAGAAAAGGGAGGTGTAGAAGAACAGGAGGGTGGCGGAGAACAAGTGATGGAAGAGTAGAGTAGTTTTGTTTTTCTTTCTTTTTTTTTTTTTTTTTTGTCTTTAGTTTGTATATTTTTGTACTACTACGAAATAGACTTGTGACTTTTGTTCGCGACTCTGAGAAGTGAAATAGACAAGTGGAGAAAATGCTAAAGTACTTAAGGTAGTTTGGTGAGGGGCGGAGTTGGTCAGCGGAGGAAGGTTATGTGGGCAGAGTTTATGGCAGAGGTTGGTATGGGCCAGGTTTGTGTGGATAGTGTTCATGGGAAGCAGAAACTATGTCGGAAGCGTGATCCAGCTCAGTTGCAAGCAACCAAGAGGTTTCTTCGTCGGTGTTCTCGTAACCAGCCCAGCGGACCAGGTACAAGAGTTGACAGTGGCGGCGGCGGCAGTCCACCTTAGAGTTGAGTATCTCCGATACTTCGTACTCAAGGTCACCATCAACATCCACTGGCAGAGGCGGAGGTTGTTGTCGGTTTGGGAAAGGGTTAGCCGCTGCGGCTTCCAGTTGTGAGACATGGAAGACCAGATGTACCGAGCACATAGAGTCAGGGAGCTTAAGGGTGACGGAGTGCGTACCTGGCCTGGCCAAGATGGTGAACAGACCTAAGTACTTTTCGGAGAGTTTCTCCGAAGGACGAGTGGAGCGGAAGTACTTGGCTTTGACATAGGCCTGTTCTCCGACCTTGAACTCAGGCGGAGGTATGTGTTTAGCATCTGCTGGACCCTGGTAGCGCTGTTGAGCAGTGGACATTTCGGAGTGGAGGAAATCATGAAGGGTGGAGAGCTCGACGACGTAGTCGTGAGCCCTCGGAGAGGTAAAGTCTTGGTCAGGGACCACAGACAAGTTTGGATGGTATCCCTTGTTAGCAAAGAAGGGAGAGACTCCAGTAGTCGCACTTGGTGCGTTGTTGAAAGCGAACTCCGCTAGAGGCAAGAGCTCTGCCCAATTGTCTTGTTGGTAGTTACAGTAGACACGAAGGTACTGCTCGAGGGTCTGGTTCATTCACTCGGTCTGGCTGTCGCCTTCTGGGTGGTAACCCGAAGTGAAGTGAAGATGCATATCAAGGGCCTTTCCTAGAGAGCGGAAGAAGTGTGAGACGAACTCAGGACCTCTGTCGGAGGTGACATTAGCTGGTACTCCGTGCTTGGAGAAGACATGGGTTAGGAAGAGCTTAGCAAGTTCGGCGGAGGTGACGAAGTCGTGGGTGGGGATGAACACCACTTGCTTTGAGAGGCGGTCCACTACCACGAGTATGGCGGAGTAGCCATCGGAGTTGGGGAGGTGTTCGATGAAGTCCATGGAGATGGAGTTCCAAGGTCTCTCTGGGACGGGGAGTTGCTTCAGTAGACCATAAGGGCGGTGACGCGGAGTTTTGCTCCGTCCACAGGCAGTGCAAGACCTGACATATTCTTTCATGTCGGAGCGGAGGTTGGGCCACACGTAGTCCCTGCGGATGAGTTCTAAGGTGCGGTTTTGCCCGAAGTGGCCTGCTAGAGGATGATCATGCTTGAACCGAAGCACTCGGAGGCAGAGGTCATCAATGTCAGGGACAAAGATGCAACCGTCAAGGTGGAGTAGACCGTCGGAGTCCAGGGACCACCGAGGCTTAGTCGGAGTTGGGAGATGGCTGGCAGAGACAGGGTTGGAGGGTAGGGCGGAGATGATGTCGGAGTGCAAGCACTCAACATCGAAGACCATGGCGGCGTGGAGCACAGGTGCCATGAGGGTGGTGGTATGGAGGGACAACGCGAGTTGCTCCTGTGTAAACATAGGGTGGAGATTGTGAGGATTTACCTGCGCATAGTCCCTATCCCCCCCTTTTGGGTAGACATCCCAACGTTGCGTAAGTGCGTCGGGTTTGGCTCCTAAGTGGCCAGGTTGGAAGCGGATAGAGAGATTAAACTGTGAAAGGTACTCCGACCAGTGGGCCTGTTGACGAGTGAGAACCTTAGAGGTAGAAAAGTACTCAAGGTTTTTGTGGTCCATCACCATGTCAACAGGTAAGGCAGAACCTTCCAGGTAATGCCACCAATGGCAGAAGGCCTCGAAGATAGCCAACAGCTCCTTGTCATGGGTATCATAGTTGAGTTCTGGCGTGGTCATGGTGCGAGAGTAGAAAGCGACTGGGCAGAGTTCACCATCGGAGCAGGTGATCGACAAAATGCCAGCAATGGCATAGTCGGAGGCGTCGGTTTCAACTGCAAGCGGAGCGTCAGGAACCCAGTGAGTGAGAATAGGAGTGGAGCTGAAGGCATCCTTCAGGCGGAGGAAAGCGGAGCGGCACTCCTCAGAAAAGTTCCAAGGAGCACCCTTTCGCGTGAGGCGAGTGAGTGGGACGACGATGTCAGAGTAGTTATTAATGAATCGTCTGTAGAAATTTGCGAAACCAAGGAAAGACTGGATGTCTCGCACCTTCTGTGGCTCAGGCCAGTCGTGGACTGCCTGAACCTTCTCAGCGGACATGGTGAGACCGGAGGGAGAAAGAACATAACCGAGGTACTCGACAGAGTCAGAGTGAAACTCGCACTTCTCTGGCTTGGCATAAAGACCATGCTTTCGAAGGTGGCGGAGTACCTCTTTTACATGTTCGCAGTGCGACTCCATGTTCTGCGAATAAATTAAGATGTCATCGAGGTATACCACGATGCAGACATCGAGCATGTCCGCAAAGATGCTATTAACAAACCGCTGGAAGGCCGCAGGCGCGTTAGTCAGACCAAATGGCATTACCCGCCACTCGTAAGAACCATAACGAGTGCGGAAAGCCATTTTCCATTCATCTCCGTCTGCTATGTGGACCAGATGATAGGCATGGTGGAGGTCGATCTTGGTATAGACTTTAGCGTGGCTTGGAGAGTTGAGTAAGTCGGAGATGAGCGGCAGCAGATAGCGATCTTTTTTTGTGATTTTATTGAGTCCTCGATAGTCTATGCAGAGGCGGAGTGAACCGTCCTTCTTCTTTACGAAGAGGACAGGGGCACCGTGAGCAGAGGTGGACTGCTTGATGAAACTGTAGCCAATATGCTCGTCAATGAAGGTGCGGAGAGCTTCAAGCTCTGGCGGAGAAAGAGAGTAGATGGTACCGATAGGCGGAGAGGCTCCTTCCTCGAGGTCGATCTTGAGATCGAACGAGTGGTGTGGCAGAAGTTCTGTGGCCTTGTCTTTACTAAAGACGTCAGCAAACTCGTGATACTCAGGAGGAACCGAGGAGAGGTCAGGAGGCGGAGATGAAGTGGAGGACGCACGAAGCTTCACATCATCAGTGGAGAGCTGTAAGTGGAACTGTCTGGAGCCAGGGAGAGCACAGGCTCTGACATACGTGGCAGCATGACTTGGTTTTGTTGTCGGAGCTAGTAGACTGCGACTCGTCGGAGGCAGACTTGGTGGTGCATGAGATTTCTGCTTTGCGCTCCCAGTAGCGCGCATCGATGGTCTGGGCGAGTTTGCGGAGTTGTGCGAGGGTAGAAGGCTTGCCGATGCGAGCGATCTTGTCTTTGATGCGGTCTGGAAGTCCGCTATAGAAGTGGTGGCGGAGTGCACCGACACCGTAGTCCTTGACCTGTGAAGCCCAGCAGTTGAACTCCACGACGTATTTGGTAATTCGAGAACCGTCCTTCATGGTAAGGTTCTCGAGTTGTTGGACAGCATCCGCTATGGCATCATGCGGACCGAAATTAGCTGTGAGCTCTTGTAAGAACTCATGATAGTCGTCCATCCAGAGCAGGTGGTCATAGTTGTCGGGGTTTAGCAAATCTGGCTCGAACCAAGCCAGGGCCATACCCTTCAGATAAGATTGAGCGAAGGTAACCTTTGCTCTGTCGGAGCAGAATGCACGAGGGCGGTCTTGGAAGTTCAACTCGCATTGTACGAGGAACTCGCAGAGTTTCTTAGGGTCGGAGCCGTCGAAAGTGTCAGGCTCGTGGACTTTTGTTTTCGGAGCGGAGTCCCCAGTGCACGAACTAGACCGTGCAAGTGCATGGACAGCTCTGGCAAGAGCTACGAGGGGATCCTCTGGCGGCTCAGCCAGGTCTTCGGGGATATCCCCGTCACCGCTGCCCCCGCCGTCGGGATCACCATCAGGATAGTCAGGGTCGGGGTCGGGTCCATCATCTCGGTTACGAGGAGACAGAGTATGGAAAGCTGATGGGTGGAGGTCGGAGCGACCAGCTTGCGAAGTGCTTTCGCCTTCAGCGTGAGAGCAGCGTCAAGTGGAGAAGGATTGGAATTGTTCGATGACGGAAGGAAGTCAACACGGATTGGCTAGCGCTGCAGCGAGGTTCTCAGTGACCTCTCTCTGGGATTGAGCTCGGGTTCTCATAATGGCGTAAGTTTTTCAGAGGACAGAAAACGAGATCGTACAAGTGCGAGTACGAATATACTGTCAAGTCCGGGCCTACTCCAACCAACTCCGACGCTATATAAGGTCTAGAGAGTGGTATGGAAGCAAGTCTGACACACAGGAACAGAACTCCGACTAGCAGAGAGGTGGCAGGAACGAAGTCCGCCGAGACAGAGGTGGAGCAGAGTGAGGGCGTCAGGTTTAGCTCGTGCGCTACCCCCTTGCACGATCTCAGCCCTCGTATTTCAAAGGGAGAGTATAGACAGAAGGTCGGGGGTAAGCCTGACAGACAGAAGACAGAGTCAGGAGGAGTAGGAACTAAGTTGATATTCGTACTGAAGAACAGCGGAGTACAGTACATGCTTTTATACTGCTACAGAGGTACAGTAATCGGAATTGGAACTGACATACGGAGATTCATAAATTTTCAAGTAAAATTTCCTGGACGACGAATGAAGGGTAGACAGAGGACATACGAACGGGTAACACAGAACATCTAGAAAAGGAAATAGTCCAGATGCTGGACCATGCGGTGAGCATGCTGCGGAGTACCTGACTGCGAAGGTAGTCACATGACCGCTCGGTCTGGTAGGAGAGTAACACAAGTCCAACAACGGTCAGAGCGGAGATGGTTCGTAAACAGCAGATGTTGGGCGGAGTTGGTGCGGAGTGAGCGAACAACCAGCGGAGTAGGGTGCAGAGTGTATAGGGACTTATAATGAACGCACGGTCGTGACATTGGGCGTTTGTATCCTGGGTCCTGGAAATTGGGTAAACAGCATTTGAGAGACAACCTTTATAGTCTCATTGACAGTTGAGCAAGAAGAGAGATTCGTACACAGGAGGAACTAACAAATTACAGGCTTTATTTTCTTGACTTATTGACATATCTACAGGTTTCACAGCAACTGGAGGCTGACGAGCTCGAAGACCTTTATCTACAGGGTTTCAACAAAGAATTCCAGCATGAAATTGTGCGGAAAATGCGATGCAACGATTGATGGTGACATTCTGACGATCCATGGCCCATGCAGCAAGTAATGTACACAGCCACACAACTACCACACAAAGGATTTCGCTCAGAGTGAGTGTGAACAAGCACAGAAGACTACTACAAGCCTCAAAATGACCAGGGAACTAGTTTGAACAAGCAGCAACAGCCTACAAAGTCTTTTCTGAGTTCATCAATGCACAGCTCACTGACAACTGATGTACAGGAATCTGTGGAATTACTGGAATGCATGCAGCACGAGCAAATACTGATGTTAATGTCAGTGAGTTGCATGCAGCCACCAGGCTCACCCAAGAAGACAAAGAGCGAAGACCCAAGCCCAGCCAGGCTTGTTGAAGTTGCAGCAACAGCCTGTTTCAAGACAAAGGAGTTTTCTTTGAGTATGAACAAACTACTGACTACAGAATTCCAGGAAGCAGCAAAGCTCGAGTGAGTCAAACCAGTGGTAGTGGAAGATCTGCTCACAACAAAAGTCCCATTCAAATTTGAGGCAAATTACAACACTCAAAGGGGTTTTTCATTTTGTTCATATTGAGTTTCTCTGATGGCTACTGGTGTGTCACTACAGAAGTCCTACCCAAGAGGTCAAGGCGATGAAAGAAGCAGCCTCAGAGTTCCTGCAGTCAGCAGGTATACACATCAGTTAACTGATGACCTATTCATGTCAAAAATTCCACTCAAATTTGAAGCAGAAAGGCTCGAAGAACATGCAAAACCCACAAGAGTTGAAGTCAAAGAGCTCAAAACACTCGCAGGCAGTCTCGAAGCAGAAAGGTTGGTGTGCAAAGAGGTCATTGACTCACACAGAGTGCCACAGCACATAAGTCATACCAATGTCACACACCAAAGGTGTTGTGGACATGGTTACAGCTGACTCTGCCTAACTCGTTGACAAGTTGTGCACAATGCCCATGCATGCAGATGAAGACTAAAGGCCTCATGCATAGAAAGACTGCTGGACATAAACAGTCATCCTTTGCACAAGAATGAGCCATCAGTGCTAAAGAGAAGAGAGGAAGCGAGTTAAGTGCACATTAAAAGTTTTTAGCACACATGTACAGCATTCTGGTTTTTGTTGTATCTCCACCATTTCCAAAGATATCGACTTGGTTCTCACACTCGCTTAAAGTGCTCAGCCCCACGATTCTTCCTTCCAAATTTGGAGAGGATCCTCAGACCCTATGCATTTCTACAGCACTCCATCCATCAGATGCTCATTTCACTAAGTCCATCAATCATGGCCACCTCTTTGTCGATCATCTCACTTGTCTCATTTGCCAGAGACAATGGCTATGTATATCTACCAGGTGTTCCCACCAGCTTCCATTCTGAAGCCCCCTGGTTCATCCCATCATTGTCAGCCCCATCTCATCCCATGCAGCTTGGTCAGCATGTTCTCCTTGTCAGTATGACTTCCAGAAGGACATTCTTTGGTCACCTCAGGTCTGTCACTCGGTTAGAAAGGTCTTATGTGGTTGTTTCAGTCTCCCCTCTTGATGAAGCATATGGATTGTTCCTCCCTGCCCCCTGCACCATCTTTATTCCAGTCTTGTCCATCATTCTTCCTGCATTGCAACAGCTGCAGTATAATCTACTGTTCTCCAGCCTCCCTGATTGCATCCATGATGAGTGTGACGTGCATGTTGCCTTCTTACTGCAAGATCCAGCAGAAGACGTCCCCCCTTCTCCTCCTCCTCCTTCAGAGCCCCATCCATGAAGTTTTTGTTAACTTTGCTGAGAGGATGAAAGGGTGGGAGATGCAATTGCATATGCTTCCATTGCTCCACAGACCCCCAATGCCCTAGCCCCCTCTGATGCCTGACTCATGCCCTTCAATTCTGGAATTAATACTTCCTTATCTGGAAACACCACCCATCTGTCATGCCATCTTTGGATCTAGAGATGTCTCCACTGAGATCTGACTTGCATCGCCACCCCCTAATGTGATATCAGTGCGCTTGCTCAGTTTCTGACTCCATTTGACTCATTCTGTGATATTTTGACTGTCCTTGACTCATTTATTGCCAATACTTACCAATCTTCTTTGCTTGCTTACTTTTCATTTCTTGCTTACTCATCATGATTACTCAGTCCTTACTCATTACTTACCAAGCATTTGTGCCTTGTTTGTCACAAGCTGTGCTCCCCCCCACAGTATATAAACCCCCATGTACTTAGCTACACACAAGTGAATCAAGAAGTCACTCAGAAGTCAGTTCAGCTCAGCATATCTTGTCATCAACAGTTGAGGCTCCACAAAGGGGTCTATCTGTCATCATTTGTATACTTGGTAGTTGAGGCTCATTTGGAAGAGTCTATCTGCCATCCTTCATCATCTGCAGTCCACCCCACACTTAGTCAGCAGTCCTTGCTTAGTCACTCCTCCACTCCTGTGTAACTCATCAATGACTTGTGCCAGGAGCATGTTTTTATCGAAGTCCATCATTTCAGAAGTCCTTTCAGCTGAACACCTTTATGTTGTTCAGCATCCCCCATCCAATCAGCATTTGTTCATCCTCTCCTGTGTAACTCATCAATGACTTGTGCCAGGAGCACCCTCTACTTGAAGTCCCCCCCACATCAGGTTTCTCTGCCCTCCAGGTTCTGTGGAGGTAAACCACCACTTGCTCATACTTGTCTTTGGTGTTGGTTTTGGTTGGTTTTCACCACCTTTCCACACTTTGACTCACACCAAGGCAAAGGTTATTGCAAGAAGGATCAAGATTGAGGAGCCACCGAGGCTCATCACATGAAGGAAACCACTGGAAGAAGTTTTGCAAGTCAAAAACATTGAAGCATGTGGCAAGGGTGGACAACCTTGCACTTGAAATATTCCCCAACCATGTGGCACCAACAATAGATGTTTTATTCAAGAATTCGTCAAGGGGATCAATGCATGCACTTAGTATTAGGACTTGTGCAGAGGGTCCTGCAATGTTGACTAAGCAGAGTCACGTGACTGCTCTGCACATTGTGGCCATGCACACTCAAGAACTACATACTGAAGACTCTAGTGTTATAGGCCAACTATGCAAGATTGCTGCAATCACAGGGTATGAAGAATGGGGAGAACAACCTACCATTTGCGAGCTAGCATGGTGACAAGCGATGGCAACCATAGCAAGGACAACATTGGCAGTGACTCGAGCAACAGCGAAGATGACAACAACTTCACTTAGTGCAGATCAACTGCCATGTGAGATAGGGAGAGGCATTCTGTGGAGGCAAGGCATGAGGAGCACAGGTTCTGCATGCAACAGAGCAAAGGTTTGTTATGATTCCAGTACATTTTACTTACATCTGTTCTACTCTAGGGAAAATGACTGTATATGATGACATGCGAGCAACATCCAGGCAGCTGCGATGCAAAGAACAATGATGACATCGATGCTCGACACAGTTTGAAGGCAGCGAGAGGCTAGGACAGCTGTTCAATGGGAACAAGGCATGGCAAGCATGGGTACTTGGCTCGATGGCCCAAGGTTCTGTTTCGATTTCATAGTGTTTTACTTACAGCATTTCTACACTAGGGAAAATGGGTATAGACGACGAAGACCGAAGGACATCCAGATGATCATGATACAAGGAACAAAGATGATGATTAGACTTGGCACAGACCAATGGCCAAATGAGATCAAATATGCTGTTTGATGGGAACAAGGTGCGACAAACACTGGTACTGGGCTCAAGGGCCCAAGGTTTCATTTACATTCCATAGTGATTTACTTACAGATACTCTATTCTAGGGGAAATGGCTATGTTCAACGATGAGTGACTGACATCTGGACAATTGCGACACAAGAGACAATGACAATGGCACTGGATGTGGAGCGATGGCCACATGAGGCTAGAAGTGCCATTCAGTGGAGATGAGGCACAATGAGCATGGATGTTGGGCTCGATGGCCCAAGGGTCTGTTTTGATTCTGGAACATGATACTAACATCTACTTTATCCTAGAGAAAGCGACTATACACAATGGCATACGAGCAACATCCAGATGGTCACAAGGCAAGAAATGATGATGACATCACCAAGAGCAACAGTGAAGACAATGATGACTAGACTTACTGTGGATCAATGGCCATACAAGACAGGAAGAACTGTTTGATGGAGACAATGCATGATGAGCACAGGTACAGAGCTTGACAGCTCACAGGTTTGTTTTGAAGTTGGAATATTTGACTTATGTCTATTCTACACTAGGGAAAATGGCTATACAAGACAACATCCAAGCTACATCCCAGTGACTACAATACAAGTATCTATATGATCTATGAAGAAAGACAAGTGCAAAGATCATGGCTCGAACTGCAACAGCAATCATCGAAGATATGAGATCTGACAGACATGGGCACCAAGCGCGATGGCCCAAGTTTCTGTTTTAGTTGCATGACTTTTCACTCACAGATAGGTTATTCTAGAGTAGACGATAGTTTGGAAGAAAGAACACATTGACTTATAGAGCAACAACTACAGTTTGAATTACAACAGCAATCTTTGAGCATACAAGATCTGACAAGCATGGAAATGGAGCCTGACAGCCCATGTTTTTATTTTCATTTTGCAACTGTTTACTTATGAGTACATTATTCTAGAGTGAACGATGAATTAGCAGGAAGTCCACATTGCCTTACAGTGCTACAAGAACATTGACCATGAAATGTCACAGGAAGCGAGTTCGAAGTGACTCTATGGAATTGCACACAAGACTTATTACAAATAGTGGCACAACAGAGGATTTTGGAGTCACAACTTCACGCATGACACACAAGGCATATTGAGACCATGCCGAATGGGCTCGAAGGCCCATGTTCTAGGTTTTTCTTTCTAGCATTTTACTTACAGCTACAACATTTTATGGAATGTGAGATTTTACAGAGTGTTGACAAATCTTCAAGCAACAGCATGCCTACAGTACAAAGGCTCACATCAAGACCAATGACCATCGCCCTTCAAGATGAAGACACTTACCTTACTGTCAATCAAAGTGCTGTAGGGAATGAGTTTGAGTTCCCTAGGAGAAACAGTTGGGGTCAAGGGTTCAGGGGGTGGAGTGTTTTGTTTTGTTTTGTTTCCTTCTTTTGTTTTTTGCATTGTACCACTGGACTTAGTGGTGAGCAGCCACATTGCTGACTAAGCACATGTGCTGTGTTCACGCGAGTTCAGTTTACCATAACAACCAATACATGTCACAGGCCCTCAGAGTAGGGTGATCTAGTCTCACAATTCGGCGAGTTTTTGAAGTTAGATTTATTACTTTGGGGAGTACCCAAAGGGCCAGGAGGACTGGCAAGAGCTATTGGTCAGACAGAGTTAAGTATTTCATTTGAGTTCACATTTTTTTACATTTTTACTACACTTCTTTTCTTGAAACAGGACCTCCCTTTTGGGTCAAGCAGTATACTCACCCATCATTACTGACTATTTACTATTTCTAGGTACATCTTATTTACCTATTCCTACATCTGGAGCCCACTGCGAGGGGGGTTCTGTTCATTTGGAGAAAGAAGTCACCTTTTTATCACTGCAAGCATTCAGAACAATTAGCTAAGTCTTTCGGAATTTTTAGTTTCACTGCAATCTGCACTCAAAATTTAAGGAATTTTCAGGTCTTCTACTCGAGCAGAAAATGACAGGCGAGCAATGTTCACGAAAGTCACACAAGTCGAGAGTGAATTCTGAAGGCAAATTGATTGTGGAAATGTTACGAAGAAGCTGCGAGAATGCGCCAAAGTGGATCGAGGGAATGCCACTGAGGCATTTGAGTGATGCACCACAATTCTCAGGATGCGCAACTGACCTTTTTAGGTATCTCGAAAGTGTTCGAAGACTTTGCAAACATGTGGAGTGTTTCAACGATCAAGAATGGGCCAAATGGGCATGTTGGTATGCAGGCAGCACAAGTTCTGACACCTGGTGCGAGTTTGTTGAGGAGCACTTGAGCTGGCCCAAGTTCACAGTGGCCGTTGCACGCTTATATCCCAGATCTAGGGAATGGGATCGACAGTATTTGAGGAACGATATTTATGGTCTCATTGACAGCCTTGCAAGGAGGAAAGTCCATTCACAAGAGGAGCTAACAATTTACAGGCTAAATTTTCTTGACTTGGCGACATATCTACATGTCTCGAGACAGCTCGAGGCTGACGAAGTTGAAGATCTGTATTTGCACAGCTTCGACAAGGAGTTCCATGTCATGACCATGTCCAGGCCACCCTAGACCAGCTCTACACTGGTCTTGACCGGTCCCATCCAACCCTTGCCCCGGTCCCGGCCTTAACCCTTCGACCCAGAAATGTGTTAGCTCGCATGGCACTGCAAGGCAGTGCCCAGGCGAGTTGCCCCCTCAGTTTGTACCAGGCCGGTGCAACATCTGGCCCAGCCACATGTCCTGTCCCAGTTCCTGGTAACCCCTTGTTCATAGTCTTTGCTTGATAAGATTCTTTGTAACATTACTTACCAATGTGTTTACCAATCATCGCTGTACTGGAACAGACTGGTCTCTGGTGCTACGTTACACTTAGGTTACTTCCAGTATTTAAACCATAGGATAATCTGTTCTAGCCTCAGTCTGAAATCAACTTAGTTCCCATCTTAACCCGGTCTCCCTGTTCTCCTGTCTTCTGCTTCTCGACCAGACTACGGCCCATGCAAGGGAATAGCACTGCATCATCAGTCGCTAAGTCCAATAGTTCAAAACCCTTGATACCTCGTGTTACCCTCTGACCCCCGACTGGACTCCGGACTGGCCTTGGACTGGTGAAGACCAAGACTTAACAGTATTTCAGACTCGCACTTGTGTGGGTCAACACCCTTCTGCTCAAAACTCAGCATCACACCCCTGGCATGCCTACCCAAACTAGAACCCAAGCAGCACAGGCACATGCTACCAACAACCCAGATTCCACTTCAGCAGTCGACTTGCACTGTGCCACTGCCCTGGTGTCCTTAGGGACAGCCAGAAGGTCACCTGGTGAAGTCAACAACTTCAGGGGCTTCTCAGCCCATAAATCCACTACCCCTATCCCTAATCGACCTCTCGCACCCACTAATGATCCAGATGATGAACCAGATGACTTCAATCACCCCAGTGATGATGGTCCTGGTGACAACAGGCCAGGAGATGACCTGGACAATGACAATGAAGAACCCCTCCCAGAGGATGATGTCGAGCCTGGTGTAACTGTGCTTGATAATCTTGCCAAAGCCATCGAGCTCCTCACATGTAATGCTTGCACTGGCTCTGAATCATCCTCCAGAACCAAGTTGCGCGAACTGGACACCTTCGATGGGACAGACCCAAAGAAGCTGCACGCATTTCTTATCCAGTGTGAACTCAACTTCCGGGACCGGCCCCAGGCCTTTCGAAGTGATCAAGCCAAGGTCACTTTTGCGCAGTCATTTCTTAAAGGGATGGCTCTTGAGTGGTTCGAACCGGACCTACTTGGGACTGAAGACCCGGAGGACCGGCCCTACTGGATGGACTCTTGGAAGGAGTTTGTCATAGAACTTCAAACTACTTTTGGACCTCACGACCTGGTAGCTGATGCTGAAAGCCAGCTAGACCACCTCCAGATGAAAGATAATCACCAGGTCAACAAGTATGTGGTCAAGTTCAACCGGCTTGCCTCACAAGTCCGGGGATACGGTGATGGCGCCCTGCGCCACTTCTTCTACACCAGTCTCCCTGACCGTATCAAAGATGAGGTCTGCTGGGTCGGCAAACCAAGAACCCTGCATGAGCTTCACCACCTAGTGCAGGAGATTGACACGCACTACTGGGAACACAAGGAGGAGGTTCAGCAGTCCAGTAAGCACCAGGGGTCATCCTCTGGTAACAAGTCTACTCCCAACCCTGGCCACAACAATCAGTCTAAGCCTGGTCAAGAGAGGTCCAAGACCGGCAATAACTCCAGAAATAGCAACTCTGGTAACCAAACTCAGTCCAAACCCGCCTCAACTGGTCAGACCGGCTCTAACACATCCAAGCCAGACTCAAACAAACTGGGCAAGGATGGCAAGTTGACACTGGAGGAGCGCAAACACCATAGAGACAATAACCTTTGCATGTTCTGTGGGGGCACCAGACATTTTGCAGATAAGTGCCCCAAGAAAGCCAGGAAAGCCAAAGCTCGTGCTGTGGCCACCTCTGAGGCAGCACCAGCCTCAACCTTGGGCTCTGCCCCCGAGGCAAAAAAATAGGTAGCAGCTCTCAGGACTCTGCACAGACTGAGAGCTGCATTGACTCTGGCTGTGCACCCACGGAGGCTCGTCTCAACATGTCCACTCTTTCTAATCCAAACTCATTAACCCCTCATGTTTCTATTGTCAGTCATGATTTACCCCGGTTTCGTACACTAGTGGACTCCAGTTCCACACATAGCTTCATAGATAAAGACTTTGTTAATCAACACTCCTTTGCCCCTTATCTCGTGTCCCCTATCCAACTCTGGCTCTTTGATGGGTTGTCAAGTTTTGTTATCACCCAAGCAGTAGATCTTTCGGTTCAGTTTGCGACCAGCGATGTCACCCCGGTAACCCTGTTTCTAGCCCTGTTGGATTCCAAATGTAAGATAGTCCTTGGACACGACTGGCTCACCCGCTACAATCCATCAATTGATTGGGTATTGAGCAGTCTAACTTTCCGGACATCTACAGGAGGAATGCCAACCCTGTCGACACCCCCTGCCACACTGGTCTTAACTGGTCTTCCCAAATCTGGTCTGCCTGACCAACCCAACCCCAGCCCTGCACCATCTGTACCATCTGTCGACTCACCGGTTCACACCCCCCTGAAAGCTCCCCCTATTGCCCTGATCAATGCAGCCACATATGTACACACTTGCAAACTAGAGGGATCTACCCAATTCCAACTTCATCTACGCCCATTGGACCCGGTCCTGGCCCAGTCTACTTCTACTGGTCCTCCACCAGACCTGGCCAGTGTACCAGAGGACTACCATGACTTTGCTGACGTCTTTAGCAAAGCCAAGGCCTCTACTCTCCCCCTGCACTGGGAGTATGACCTTAAGATTGAATTGGAAGAAGGTACTACACCACCCATAGGAACCATCTACTCGCTATCCCCGGTCGAGCTGCAAGCTCTCCAGGCCTTCATCAACAAAAACCTGACTACCAGTTTCATCCAGCCCACCTCTTCCCCCTACACTGCACCAGTCCTCTTCATAAAAAAGAAGGACGGTTCACTCTGGTTATGCGTTGACTTCTGGGGCCTTAACAAACTCACCAAGAAAGACCGGTATCCCCTACCGCTAATATCTGATCTACTCGACTCCCCTAGCCATGCCAAAATCTACACCAAGATTGACTTAAGGCACGCATACCGCCTCGTCTGGATTGCACCTGGGGATGAGTGGAAAACTGCCTTCAGAACGTGCTATGGGTCTTACAAGTGGTTGGTGATGCCTTTCGGTCTTACCAATGCCCTGGCTGCCTTCCAGCAGTTCATCAATTCAATCTTTGCAGATATGCTAGATGTCTGCATCGTCGTCTACCTCAACGACATTTTAATCTACTCCAGAGATGAACCATCACATAAGCAGCATGTCCAGGAGGTTCTTTGCTGGCTCCAGTTGCATGGCCTGTATGCCAAACTGGAGAAGTGCGAGTTCCACTCAGACTCTGTGGAATACTTGGGTTACCACCTGTCCCTGGCCGGCCTTACCATGTCTTCAGAAAAAGTCAAAGCTATCTGCGACTGGCCTGAACCCCAGAAGGTAAAGGACATTCAGTCCTTCCTGGGCTTCACCAATTTCTATTGCTGGTTCATTTTTAACTACTCGGACATAGTGGTACCTTTAACCCAGTTGACATGCAAAGGTGCTCCCTGGAACTTTTCTGAGGAGTGCTGCCAGTCTTTCAATAAACTCAAGCAGGCCTTCACTACTGCCCTGGTCCTAACTCACTTTTCCCCGGAGGCTCCTATTACTGTCGAGACTGATGCGTCTGACTATGCCATAGCCAGTATTCTGTCCATCACCAGTGGTAATGGTCAAATCTGGCCAGTCGCATTCTACTCTCGCACCTTAACAGCCCCGGAGCTAAACTATGACACCCATGATAAGGAATTACTCGCGATCTTCGAGGCATTCCGGACATGGTGGCATTACTTAGAAGGCTCTGCAGTACCAGTTGATGTTGTCACCGACCACAAGAACCTGGAGTACTTCTCCACCTCAAAGGTTTTAACCTGGCGCCAGGTGCGCTGGTCTGAGTTCTTGTCCCAATTCAATATGGTTATCCAGTTCAGACCCAGTAAACTTGGTGCTAAGCCTGATGCCCTAACTAGACGATGGGACATCTACCCCAAAGAGGGGGATAGCGACTATGCTCGGGTCAACCCACAGAATCTCAGACCAGTCTTCACACAGGAACAGCTAGCCACCTCCCTGCATGCCACCTACCTTGAATACCTGGTCCTACATGCTGTTGCACTGATGGATGTGGAGAAGCTACATAATGATATTCTCTCAGCCCTACCCTCAGACCCGGTCACCCAAGTGTGGTTCTCAGACACATCAGATTCCCGGTGGTCAGTTGATGATGCCGGCTTCCTCCACCTAGATGGAAGAATCTATGTACCAGACTCTAACGACCTTCGTCTTTGCATCCTGAGGTTTAAACATGATCACCCTTTATCTGGCCACTTCGGCCAGAACAGAACTTTAGAGCTCATCCGACAAGAGTACACCTGGCCCGGCCTAAGGACATTTGTCAAGGACTATGTCCAGTCTTGTACTACCTGTGCCCGGGCCAAGGTACCTCACCACCGGCCTTATGGCCTGCTCAAACAGCTCCCCGTGCCAGAGAAGCCATGGAATTCCATCTCGATGGATTTCATAGAGCAACTCCCGGCCTCAACCAGCTTTACCGCCATCCTTGTTGTGGTCGACTGGCTCTCAAAGCAAGCCATCTTCATACCTACTCATGACACCATCACAGCCCCTGAGCTTGCCAAGCTCTTCCTCATGCATGTGTTCTCTAAGCATGGTGTACTGGCCCATGTAACCTCAGACCAGGGATCAGAGTTCGTATCCCACTTCTTCTGGTCTCTAGGTAAAGCTCTAGACATGCGTCTACATTTCACCTCCAGGTATCACCCAGAGGGGGATGGTCAGACAGAGTGCACCAACCAGACCCTCAAACAGTATCTCCGGGTCTACTGCAACTATCAGCAGGACAACTGGGCCGAGTTACTACCGCTAGCTGAGTTTGCCTACAACAATGCACCCAGTGCTACAACCGGGGTATCACCCTTCTTCACTAATAAGGGCTACCACCCTAATATCTTGGTCTTCCCTGAGCGCGACCTCACTTCTAACTGGGCTCGTGATTACACAGTCGACTTAGATTCACTGCACCAGTACCTATGTGAAGAAATGGCTCTTGCCCAGCAACGCTACCAAGGACCAGTGGATGCTAAGCGCATGCCAGCCCCGGACTTCAAAGTGGGCAACAATGTCTATGTACAAGCCAAGTACTTCCAGTCGACCCGGCCCTCCAAGAAACTAAGTGAGAAGAACCTTGGGCCCTACCCCATAATAGCCCAGGCCGGCTCTCACTCATTCACCCTGCATCTACCAGACTCTATGCGCACTGTACACCCGGTCTTCCACGTATCCCAGCTTGAACTGGCCATTCCAAATACCATACCCAACCGGTCTCAACCTCCACCCCCACCAGTGGATGTCGACGGTGACTTAGAATTCGAAGTAGCAGAGATACTCGATTCGAAGGTCGACCGGCACAGAAAATGTTGGTTGCAGTACCTGGTCCAGTGGACTGGTTACAAGGGAACTGACGAAGAGACTACCTGGGTGTTAGCAACAGAGCTGGACAACACGTCAGAACTCGTCCAAGAATATCATGACCGGTACCCAGACAAACCCGGTCCTTTCAAGAAATAATCCAGAACCGGTCTCAAGTTTTCCTTTCCCCTTATCTGTTTCTCCTATCTAGTACTTACCATGTCTTGATTTCCTTTACTTTTCTTTATATTGTTTTCTTTCATACTTCAGAACCAGAACTGGGCATTGGCATTCACAAGCATACAGAAAGGGAAGGTACTACTCTATGCGCACACGACCTCAGACTTGGGACCCAGCGGAACCGGCACTGGCCTGATCACCTGACTCAGACCAGGACCGGCTTTCCTCCTCTTCCTCCCTCAGCCCCTCCAACTCATCGTCAAGTCCCTCGACTTCCCTGTCTTCCTCGTCGGTGGTGTCCCAGTCTGAAGGTACTTCTGGCACCAGGAATTCGAAGCACTCTTCGATGTAGGTTCATATGACCAGGCGAACCAGTAGAAGTTTCGGGAAACCTCTTTTTGCGCTGTCGCAAGACTGGCCATGGTGTCAGCCACATGCTCCACCACCTTGATCAGGTGCTCCACCTGGTCGCCAGTAACAGGACCAGCCCCAGTCTCAGCACCAGTCTTCTTTGTTGAGGGCCCCTCCTCTACATTGTCCTCCTCGTCACCTGCACCCTTGGTTACCTTTGCAGATGGGTGTTGCAACCTCTTCTTCTTCTCACCCACGCGAGGGGACATCACATCTGGTTTTCTCTTCCCCTGGTCCCCAGCCAGCCCAGCACCAGCCTCACCTTCGACCGGCCACCGGCAGTGCTCCTTGAGCTCATTGCACCGGTTACATGCCATGTGCTTCTTCTTACTATCGGTGCTGCGCAGACAGGGCATGTTGGTCCGGGCGCAGCGAAGGCAACTGTTGGAATGTTAGTCATCAACACTGATGATGGTCGTCACAGGACTCACCGAGGACTCATCACCTCGACGTTTGGCCCGGCCCCAGTGGAACTACTGACCAGGGCATCAGCCCGCTGACTCTCAGCCTCCTTTCTGGCCTCTTCAGCCTTGCGTGCAGCCTCTAGTCTCTGCGCCTCTGCCTCTGCGCGCGCCCTTTCCTCTTCGAGCTGGGCCTGCTCCTGCCTCTCAGCCTCCAACCGGGCTTCTTCAGCCAGCCGGGCTTCCTCCTGCACCCTAGCCTTGTGCCTCTTGCGTTCAGCCAGTTTTCCTGGATGGCCTTGTTGTCATCATTGCTGCCTACCTGCAGCTCTGCGCTCGTTGCCTGGGTCAGGTCGGGCAGTATATCTTGGTCGTATGGTGTCCTGGACTGGCGAATAGACATGTCGAGATGAAGAACCAAACCTGGGGTGAACCGGTCTTAAGTCCACCAGCTTTCAAGGTCAGACACAAAGTTTTCGATCTCAGCATTGTCCTCATTGGAGCCTCATGGGCTTGGCTCCAAGAGGGGGATACTGTCATGACCATGTCCAGGCCACCCTAGACTGGCTCTATGCCAGTCTTGACTGGTCCCATCCAACCCTTGCCCTGGTCCCAGCCTTAACCCTTTGACCCAGAAATGTGTTAGCTTGCATGGCACTGCAAGGCAGTGCCCAGGTGAGTTGCCCCCTCAGTTTGTACCAGGCCGGTGCAACATCCGGCCCAGCCACATGTCCTGTCCCAGTTCCCAGTAACCCCTTGTTCATAGTCTTTGCTTGATAAGATTCTTTGTAACATTACTTACCAATGTGTTTACCAATCATTGCTGTACTGGCACAGACCGGTCTCTGGTGCTACATTACACTTAGGTTACTTCCAGTATTTAAACTGTAGGATAATCTGTTCTAGCCTCAGTCTGAAATCAACTTAGTTCCCGTCTTAACCCGGTCTCCCTGTTCTCCTGTCTTCTGCTTCTCGACCGGACTATGGCCCATGCAAGGGAATAGTGCTGCGTCATCAGTCACTAAGTCCAATAGTCCAAAACACTTGATACCTTGTGTTACCCTCTGACCCTCGACTGGACTCTGGACTGCCCTTGGACCGGTGAAGACCTGGACTTAACATTCCGGTGCGAAATCATTCGGAAAATGCGACATGATGATCAATGGCGACACTTAGACGATCCATGGCCCATGCAGCAGGTAATGTACACAGCCACACGACTACTACGCAAAGGATTTCGCTCGGAGCGAGCACAAACAAGCACAGAAGACTACTATGAGCCCAAAGCAACCAGGGATCTGGTTTGGACAAGCAGCAACAGCCTACGAAGTTTTTTCCAAGTTCACCTGTGCACGACTCACTGACAACTGGTATACAGGAGCATATGGAATTACTGGAGTGCACACAGCACGAGCAAATGCCAGTGGCAGCATCAGCAGGTCACGCGCAGCCACCGAGTTCACCTGGGGAGATGGCAAATGAAGGCCCAAGTACTGACTATATCAAGAAGGCTGCAGACACACTGTGTTTTGAGATAGAGGAGTCTACTTCGGGTACAAGTGATCTACTGACTGTAAAATTACAGGAAACACCAGAGCTCGAGCAAGTTGAGCCAGTGGAAGAGCCACCCATGACGAAGGTGCCAATTGAATTCAAGGTGAGTGAGCGTGCTCGAGGGGGTTTTTCATTTCGTTCTCACTGAGCTTCTCAACTAGTTACTGATACTTTCAGCTTAAGAGGTCAAAGTCTTAAAGAAAACACCATTGAGGTTCCCACAGTCAGTGAAGAGGTTCGGCAGTTAGCAGACGAGTCACCCATGTCAAAGGTACCACTCGACTTCGAAACAGAAAGGCTCAAAGAACATTTGAAGCCCACAAGAGTCAAAGTTGAGGAACTTGAAACACCTGCAGCCAGTCTCGAAGCAAAAAGGTTGGTGTGCGAAGAGATCATCAACTCACACAGAGCACCGCAGTGCATAAGTCATACCAAAACGAAGGTTACTGTGAAGACAATCAAGATCGAGAAGCCATTGAGCCTCATCATATGAAGGAAGCTGCCAGAAGAAGTTTTGCAAATTGAAATGTTGAAGCACACAGCGAGGATAGACAACCTCGCACTCGAAGTATTCCATAACCATGCGGCACCAGTGATATATATTTTATTCAGGAATTCGTCAAGAGAATTGACGTGCACACTTGGTATTAGGACTTGCACAGAAAGTCCTGCAATGTTGACTAAGCGGAGTCATGTGACCGCTCTGCACATCGTGGCTGCACACACTCAAGTACTACATACTGACGCATCTAGTATTACAGGCCAACTATGCAAGATTGCAGCGATTGAAGGATATGAAGAATGGGGTGAATGATGTACCATGCACGAGGTACTGCAGTTAAGGGCGATGGCGACAGCAGCAAAGGCGACAATGGCAGCGACTCAAGTGACAGTGATGATGACAGCGATGACTTTACTTAGCACAGGTCAACAGCTGGGCGAGATAGGAAGGGTGGTGCTATGGAAACAGGGTGCGATGAGCGCAGGGTCTGAGCTCGACAGCTCAAAGGTCGGTTTTGATTGCAGAACATTTTACTTACATCTGCCTTACTCTAGGGAAACCGGATATTTACAATGGACAACAATTGTGATACAAAGAATGACGATGATGGTTACACTTACTGTGGACCAACAGCCAGGCAAGGTCAGGTGCACCACTCAATGGAAATGGGGTGCGAAGAGCGCAGATGGAGAGCCCAACAGCTCACAGGTTTGTTTTAGTTTCGAAACGTTTTACTTACAGCTATTCTATGCAGGAGAAAGCTGGTACATGCATCGAAGAGCAACCAACATCCAGGCAATCATGATACAAGAAACGATGAGGACAGTGTTTGATGCAGGTCGATGGCCATGCAGGGAGAGAAGGGCCGTTCTGTGGAGACAAGGCACGAGGAGTGCAGGTCCTGGGCTCGATGGAGCAAAGGTTTGTTATGATTTCAGTATGTTTTACTTACAGCTATTCTACTCTAGGGAAAACAACTGTACATGACAATGTGTGAGCAACATCCAAGGGGTCACAATACAAGAAACAACTATGACAGTGCTCGAAGATGATAAGGGGCCATGCAATGCAAGAATGGTCATCCGATGGGCATGGAGCATGGTGGAGACAATCATGGAGCACTACAGCCCAAGGTTTTATTTTGATTTCATAGCATTTTACTTACAACTATCCTACTCTAGAAAGAGCGAGAGATACCTATGATGAAGCATGGTCACGGCACGAGAATCTACACAGGACCATGAATGGAAGACACTCGGATGTACAGCAAAACGAGTGCGACAACTACGGTTCAAGCTTCAACAGCGAGCTTTGGAGTCACAGCAAGACACACGACATGCAAGGAGTATAGAGACTACACCGAATGGGCTCCAAGGCCCAAGTCCTAGTTTTTTCTTTAAGTCATTTTACTTACAGCTATGTCATTTTAGGAAGTGTGGCTTTTTACAGGGTATCGTATGGAAGCTACATCCACAGAGAGTGGAAGCGACGGTGACAGGGACAACAACAGCGACAACAATGGTTGGAGCATGAGTGACGAAGACAGTGCTTGACATAGATCGAAGGCCGCACAAGACAGGAACACCCGCCCGAAGGAAACACTGCGTGATGAAAACCACCGAGCTTGAAAGCTCAGAGTTCTGTTTAGGTTCTATGATGTTTTACTCATATTTTCGTTATTCTAGGAAAGCCGGCTATCTATGATGTACAGAGATCGTGATACAAGAAACGACAGTGATGACAAGACTCAACACAGACTGAAGGTCACGCAAGGCTGGAGCAGCTGTTCGATGGAGACAGGGTGTGGGGAGCGCAGGCATTGAGCCTGACAGCTCGAGGGTTTGGTTCGCTCTCAAAACGCTTTACTTATGTCTACTTTACACTAGGGGTAGCAGATGGTCGCGACGAAGTGCAACTGAGGTCCTCGCATTTGTGATTCAAGAATCTACGAAGATTTGCAAGCAAACATTGTGTGGGTGTACGGCAGGACTAGTGCAAAGACTACAGTTCGATCTATGGCAATGATCACTGATGATACAAGATCCGACAGACATGGGCACCGAGCATGACAGCCCAAGTTTTTATTTTAGTCGTGCAACTTTTTACTTACAAGTACATTATTCTAGAGTGAACGACGATTTGGAAGAATGAGCGCATTGACTTACGGAGCAACAAGTACAACAGGCCTGAAGTGCCACAAGAATCAAGTTTGAAGCGACTCTGTGGACTGGCGTGCAGGACTTAATAAGTACAGCAACACGATGGTGAGGTTTGGAGTCGCAGCAAGACGCACAATGTACAGCCAGTTTCGAGATTGTGCCAATTGGGCTCAAAGGCCCAGAGTTTAGTCTTTTTGGTCAAGTGCCTTACTTACAGCTACTTCGTCTTAGGGAATACAGAATAGCTGACAACTCAGAAGGAAGATCGCAGCAGGTCACAGAGCAACAAGTACAAAGATCACATGGAAGTGCTGCAGGACAAGCCCGAAGACTACATTTCGAACTACAATGGCAATCATCAAAGATACGACATCCAATGAGCATGGATATGGAGCCTGATGGCCAAAGTTTTTATTTTTGCTTCACAGATTTTTACTTACAGATATGTTGTTCTAGAGTAGACAATGAGCCAGAAGAAGGAATGCATCGACACACAGAGCGACAAGTGCAACGACTACGAAGTACCACGAGAGAAGCACTCAAAGCGACTCCACAGACTGGTATACCTGAACTACCACGAATATCAATGCAACAGCAAACTTTGGGATTGCAGCAAGATGCGTGGGAGGCGAGGCATGTCGAATCCAGGCCAAGTGGGCTCGAAGGCCCAATGTTCAGTTTTCTCTTCAAGGTGCTTTACTTACAACTTCGTTATTTCAGGAAATACCAGGTTTTACTAAATATTAAGGAATCTTCAAGCGACGATGCACCTACAGTACGAAGGTCTGGATCGAGACAACCTACAATCAGGCCCCTTCAAGAAGAAGATGCCTACCTTACTGTCAATCGAAGCGAATTTTTAGGTTGACATGCCATTGAGCAGTTAGTGAAGGGAGATGCCATCTCCGTGTTGGATATTGTACAGAGACATCATGATGACCCAGTTTACTTGGGAAATGTCACCGATGAATGGGGCGTGTTGGATATATTGAACAATTTGGGTGTTACATATACTGTATGGAATTCCTCACTGCAGCAAGATGCGAGAGACCCCCCCCATCTACGCCAAGGCCAATGTCGAAGCCACCCGGGCCATCATCGACACAGCTATCGCAGCTGGCATTGGTGGGCTCGTCTACATGAGTTCCACAAGCATCATATTTGTTGGCACTGACGTCATGAATGTCGACAAACAAGTACCCTGTCTGCTCAAGCCGTTCGACGCATGTAATGAGGCCCAGGAGACATTTGGGCCTGGAGACAGCCAAGTAATCAGCAATGACAGCCCGTTGGATTCTACCTACATCAAGAACATCGCGTGCGCACACAGACTCACAGGGAACAAGCTTGTTCCTCCTCCCTCTTACTCTTCTACCACATCGAGTGAACTCAGGCTAGACCCTGAGAGTGCGACAGCAATGCCCAATGAATCCCTACACCGTGCTCTCTCTCCCATGTGTGCCACAACCGAATATCACCACATACTATGCAGCTATGCACAGCTGCTCAGTCCCTATGTTACATCCACACCCAACGCTGAATCCATCCTATCTGTGTTCAATGCCCCATTCGACTCACATGAACTTGAACACCTCACTGTCCATCCTCGAGCTGACAGACAAGCGTTCTTCGTCACAAATGGAGAACTGGTTTATTTCTGGGACGCTATGGGACTGTACAATGAGTGGGAAGGAACAAGAGTACGAAGGATGGTGGAGTGGTTTGCTGGCGGTCGATGGTCGTTTGAAGCAACAGAAGTCATTTGAAGGAGGAGAGGCCCTGTGGAATTACGTGCTGAGCTCAACAGCTCATGTTCTCGTTTTGACTTTAGGACACCAGACTTACCTCCTTGTTATTATAGGAAAAACATGTATCTACAGCGGATGGCGACCACAATTCAAGGGTCTACAAGAGACTACAAGCAAAGAATGCATGGACATATGGAGAGACAAGTCTGATGAACACCATTCGAACTACAGCAACAGTCTTTGATGGCAGAGGAAGATGCTCGACATGCGAGATGCATAGAGACCATACCAGACAAGCCTGACAGCTCGACGTTTTGCTTTTGCTCCACGAAGTTTTGCTTACAACTATGCTATTCTAGAGTATGCGAAGACTACAGTCAAGGAAGGATGTGCTCGAGAGCACGAAGGCAGTGCTCAAGTCAATTCAGGGTCATGCAAGGAACTCTGCAGGCAGCCATGGAAATCAGAGAGGGCCAATGCCAGTCAGAACAACAACGTTGAATGCAGCACGTTCGAAGTGACATGGGTTCACACATCGAGCCCAAGCGCTTGTTTATGTCTTTTGTTTTTATGATATTCTACTCATGAATCTACAGGTCTAAGGTAAACGGCGAAGTCGATGTGCAGTTGCTGATATCTGAAGGCAAAGAAGATGGCGCGAGTTCATGAGCAAAGTGTGAAGACCTAATGACAAAACTCAGGAAAGGGAATTATGAAGTCCAGGTGCCCCATTTAGTTTTATTTCAAACACTATATACTGCGAACTACAGGTACCTTAGCACAAAGGAAAAGGTGGTCATCAGGGATGGTCAGCTTGAGGCCATCCATTGGCTCTTATCACTGAGACTTCATCCACCCGACTGCGAGGTCGAAGGCCAACAACTGAGATCGAATGAGATTAGCACCTACACTTGTCGGAGTCAAAGACCTATCACCAAAGAGATCTCGAGAATGTACAGGCTTAAGGTGACATCTTTTACTATAATTTGGACATATACTATGCCAAAATGCTTTGTTTCTAGGGTCGAGATAGTGGCGAACGAAGATGGGCAACTCGAGGTCACTCGGCAGCACTTAGCACAAGGGCTTCGGCCACCAGACGAAGTACCGGACGAAGTACAAGAAGTTAAGCATGCGCGCACGCAGAGAGTTGAGGGTACAAGAATGAGAAGGACGGTATAGAGAAAGTCTCGGTGAGAGTGTTGAAGTATAGTTTTCCTTAACACGAGTTTTGCTTCGTGCGACATTGTTCAACCAAGTTGTACTAGTCTAGGGGTGATTCTACTCACTCTGATGTGTAGTTTTGAGTTTTCTGCGATTCTCCCTGTGCTAAGTTGTCTTAAGGACAAGCAGTAATCGAGCACATATGCGTATAAGGATAGTATATACATGACTGATTGGGTTTTTTTTTATAGGTACAAATACATCTTTGAGCTGCCTCGTAGAGGGTCTGTGTCTGCTGTACCAGCCACTGCGCTGTGTTACACCCTGCTACCGTTTCACACAAAGACTGTTCCTCGAAGAGCAGTCTTTGACTCGCTCCGCACTCGAATTGTTACTCACTTGTTCGTTTGCCTGGAGTTTATCTCTGTTGTTGTTTGGTTCAAGGTTTCAGTTGCAGGGGGAGTGTTCGAGAAGCAGAGTGCATGTTCAAGGCCAGGTGGTGTTTTTGTGGGTGGAAAGAGTTGTGTTTGAGGGTGAGGAGTTTTGAAGACTGGGAGGGTTGTTTAGTGAGGCCAGGAGTGAGTCTTGGGAGAGAAGGGTGCTTGTGTTCGAGTAGTGCGAGGTTAGAGGGGTGAGGCACTGTGTTCAAAGGTCAAGGGAAGTAGGTGTGAGGGCGAGGATGTTCGTGTGGGGAGGAGAGCGACCGAGGATGGTTGAATTCTAAACTGCCCCTCAGATGTAGGGAACGAGTTCGAGTTCCCTAGGAGAAACAGTTGGGGTCAAGGGTTCAGGGGGTGGAGAGTTTAGTTTAGTTTTGTTTCCTTCTTTTGTTTTTTGCATTGTACCACTGGACTTAGTGGTGAGCAGCCACATTGCTGACTAAGCGCATGTGCTGTGTTCGCATGAGTTCAGTTTACCATAACAACCAATACATGTCACAGGCCCTCAGAGTAGGGTGATCTAGTCTCGCAATTCGGCGAGTTTTTGAAGTTAGATTTATTACTTTGGGGAGTACCCAAAGGGCCAGGAGGACTGGCAAGAGCTATTGGTCAGACAGAGTTAAGTATTTCATTTGAGTTCACATTTTTTTACATTTTTACTACACTTCTTTTCTTGAAACAGGACCTCCCTTTTGGGTCAAGCAGTATACTTGCCCATCATTACTGACTATTTACTATTTCTAGGTACATCTTATTACCTATTCCTACAGCGCATTTGTAGAACAACATATCATTGAATGGTCAGCGAAGGGAGACCCCATCTCCGTGTTGGATGTTGTGCAGAGATGTCATGATGTCCCATTTTATTTGGGAGGTGTCACTGATGAATGGAACATGTTGGATATATTGAAGGGGTTGGGTGTTGTATATATTGTACATGCTACCTTACTGCAGTGAGGTGTGAGAGACCCCTCCATCTACTACAAGGTCAACATTGAGGGCACCTGAGCCATTGTTGATGCAGCTGTCACAGCCAGTGCCCTACCCTATCCAGAGAAGCTGTTCAACGCATATAATGATGCCCAGGAGGTGTCCAGGACCAGAGACAGCCAGACTGGGGGCAGACTCATCCCTCATCCCTCTTACTCTCCTGCTATGTCAAGTGGACCCAAACTAGACTTCGAGAGTGGGACAGCGAAGCTCGACAAATCTCTACACTGTGCTCCCCCTCTCATACATGCTGCAACCGAATGCCACTGCATACTACATAGATCGGAACACATGCTCAGTCCCTATGTCACACCCCCACCCAACGCTGAATCCATCCTATCCACATTCAACAGCCTGTTCGACCCACATGAACTGGAGCACCCAGTCATCCATTCTAGAAGCAATGGACAAGCATTCTTTGTCGCAATTAGAGGGCTGAGTTATATCTTAGACTTTACAGGAGTATACAATGAGTACAAGTGAAGGCTATTGAGCCCAGAGGTACAGGGTGTATACAAATGACTATGTGAAGCAACAAGGACTCGATTTATCACCAAACGATGGTCATTCGAAGCAACAGTAGATGTTCAATGGGAGAGAGGCATGAGAGATATACCTGCTGAGCTCAATGGCTCATACTTTCTCTTCTGTTTTGTGTCATATCACTTACAACCGCATAACTATAGGAAAATCCGATGTCTACACTGGAGTACAATGACATATGAGATAGGACAGTGGACCTTCAATGCAATCTGACAATGCTACTTCGAGCAGGGTGAAGGGAAAAGATGACACAAGAAGGCAATGAAGTATGTCCTTGGAGTGGAGAGGTCTAAGACATACAGGGAAGATGATGCACAGCTGCTGGTATCCGAAGGAGAAGAAGATGGTGTGGGCTCGCTAGCAGAGTGTGAAGACCAGGTAATGAAGCTCAGGAAGGGGAAATACAAGGTCCAGGTGCCCTTTTTAGTTTTGATTCAAACACTATCTACTGCGAAATACAGATACCCTAGCACAAAGGAAAAGGTGATCGACAGGGATGGATGGCTTGAGGCCGTTCATCAGTACTTAGTATCAGGACTCTGTCCACCTGACTGTGAGGTGGGAGGACGAAGCTCAAGATTGAACAAAATTAGTGCTTGTAACCATCGGAGTTGAAGACCTATCTGCAAAGCAGGCCTGAAGGTCTACAGATTGAAGGTGACATGTTCTGTTATTATTTGAGCTTATACTATGTTGAAATACTTTGTTTCTAGAGCGAAGAAGTAGTGAATGAAGACAGGTGGCTTGAGGTTGCTGTAGGAAAAGTCCAAGTAGCTGTATAATATGAGCTAAATGGCTTAGATAACAACAATAAAAATGAAGGGAATGAAATGTTCATCCCAAGGGATTCTGGACTGTCAAGACTGGAGGTGAGACCCAGCGCTTTGTAGCGGTAGTGTTTAGTGACATGCATGGCGTGGTCCATGGAATAGTACTGGCAATGGGAGTGGTGCAAGCAGTATACGTAGTTCATGTGCGGCAGAATGTGAGACATGCAGTGTAGACAACGCAGAAAAGAAACTCGTGGTGACCTTCCAAGTGCCAAAAGGTCCCATTCTGTACCTAAGTACAGGGCTTTATAGTCTGGGCAAACCCAGAACCTAAGTAAGACAGGGTACAGTAAAGGAAAGCCGTGTGACAGCACATACACAGAAGACAGGCCAAAACAGAGGCTGAGGGTATACTACAAGCACTAAAGGAATAGAGACCGTGATAAGAGAAAGAGTCCGAGGAAAAACAACAACTGGAGCACAGTGGCTGCAGATATAACATTGCATGAGAGGGAGTGAGGGCATGGGAAGGTAGCATGTGAACAACGGTGAATGGGAGAGGGGAGCAGACATAACAGTAGTCATGGAACGGTCAATGATAGGGGCTTACATGTTCAGGGAATGCGGATTCCTTACACCTGTGGGGGACTTAGATGCTGACTGTCCCCAGTCAGCCACATGGTGTGGAGGACATAAATAGCTTGCCGTGTGGTGATGGCAACAGTGTGGTGCCAAGGGTTCAAGAACACTGGCAAGTTCCGCATGGAAGTGAAGGAAGCATAGAGCCAAGGAATGCGAGAAGGCCATTGAATACTGTGTATAGGCGTCTGGACCGATGACATCAGTGCCTCATGGCCACTAAGTATATAATTGTTAGTGTGCAGCTCAAACCTTCGCATCGATTTGATTCTCTCCCTCTCAGCAATTGCCTCTACCACATCCATCATGTCTGCTGGCCATGCCCCTCATCTCTCCAAGCTCGTATGTGCAGCCACCCCCGACCTGATCAAAGCAGAGAAGACCACTCTAAGGGCAAAGTTTGTTGCTGCCTCCGTGGCTCTGGTTGCTGAGGTGAAGTGCCTCCCGGATGACAAGGAGGAACTATGGGAAGAAAAGGTGATGTGGATGCATAGATGGGAGCAGAGGACGGTAAGTGTCCTAGGCCTTTGAGGCTCGCAGCACTGACTGTCTTCCAGGGAGAAGTGTTCCCCCTTGTTGAGCACAGGCAAGAGCTGGGGATCGATACCAAGATAGACACTGCAGATGGGCCTGCAGTGGCAGAGGCCAACGAGGCCTACAAGAAGTGGGTGGCCAAGGAGATTGTGTGTGGAAGGACCGACAAGGACATGTGGATGGAAGAGGCGGTTGCACAGGCTGTCATTGAGCAAGGTGCTAGTGCCGAGGTGCCAGCAGCGACAGAGAAAATGTCGCATGTTGAAGTGGTGTCCTGTCCGGTTCAGAAGGTAAGTGTGCAATCTGGATGGTGTGGTAGTGGCTGACACTGAAGTCCTAAGTGATCGCGGCACACAGTGGCAGAGAGCGAAGATGAGGACGAGCCCAAGATCATTATCCCACCCAGCTCGATCCTTCACAAGATCCCCTGCATGTGATGCACAGTGAAGAAGGTGGCTTGTACTGGACCTGTTGGGCAGACTTGCAATGGCTGTGCACACATCAAGCAGGGGTGTGAGAAATTGAACAAGTCCATGGGGAAGAAGATGCAGACAGGCATGGTTACCGGTAAGTGCCCACTTTACCTCAAGAAAATTATGGCTGATGTCAAGTAGTGCAGTCTGCAAAGGCTGCCGCCAAGGACGACAAGGACAATGACAAAGTTGAAGTGGTTGAGAGCCACATGCACAGGAAAGGGAAGGCACCAGTGCGCAATTGGCTCAATGCCAAGGTCACAGCAGACCTCTCGCAGTCGCTGAGGCTGCTGCAAGCCAAAGCCATGGAGTCGCAGGCTGCATACCTTCTCCTGCAGGTGCATGTCGATCAACTTGCCGAAGCTCTGGAGAAGATTGGGGTGGAATAGGAATGTTTGTAGTTAGTTCAGATTTGTTGTACTGTCCCATCCACATGTCAGTGCATACCACACTAAATATACTGCTTTGCTCACTTCTGTGCGAAGCTGCGAACGACTGGACACACTTGAAGATGCGCCACAGGGCAGTGCAGCCATGGTAAGATATGGTGTGTGGGGTACCACCCGACTTGTCTTCTTCATGCAACTTTTGACTTCTCTCAGCATTATGTCCTCATGGAGTGGTCGTGATGGTAGGATGTGACAGATTCTTGCAGAGAGAACAAAGGGAATGTTTACTGGGTAACTGGGGCGGTCTTTGGGTATCAATTGGAAGGAGACAGAAGGAAGACTGAAAGGAATATGGATGAAGGGGCGCATGCTGACTGTGCATTTGAAGAAGAAATGTGCGGGGTGGGTGCAAGCACCCGTGGTATAGAGTGGCTGAAGATGGTATCAGCAAGACTGGTAAGAGAGATAGGAGAGACATTGTTTTAGCTATATACTTATTCAGTGTTTTGTTATTTTTCTGGACGGTTTTTGACTTTTTGTTAGCGGTTTTTATGTTTTTGGTGTAAGGACTAGTTATCATTAGAATCACCAGACGAAACCTGGGGTGGAACAGAGGTCTCCGGACGAAACCCAGGGTGGAACAGATAAGAGGAAATGGACCACGTTTGGTATCGGATGGAGCAAGTGGTATGCAGGTCACCCCTGCAGGGGACTTTGAACACTGACTGTCCCTAGTCAGCATGGAAGAAGGAATGAGGGTAGCAGAAGAAGCCATGGGGAGGCAGGCGAAGCCACAGATGAAGGTACGGGTATCATGGGAGAAGTGGGTATGGGGGAAGGGCATGATGGACAGGCTGTGGCTACTGGAAAGGGCAGATAGTCAGCTGTCCGAGCCAAAAGCCTTGATATCATCATCAGTGGGGTCATCCTCAGCCTCTTCAAGAAGGTGGTCTAGTTCTTCATCATCCAACCCGGTAATGCAAGTCACAGTTGTGCAGGTTTGAGACTGCAGGTGGTAGGGAAGTAAACGGAATGCAGCAAAGCGGAGTTTGGAGATGGAGCCATCCAACTTGGCCAGCAGGTACAAGCCCCCAGTGGTCCGGCGAAGGATGACCATGGGACCAGTGTACCGCAGCTTCATCTTCCAGTTCAGCTCTTTTTCTATGCGGGAGTTGTGGACAAGCACAAGGGCACCAGGAGTGAAGTTATGGTCTTTAATGCGATGCTGAAAGGCAGTTTCGAACTGCTGGATAGACTGGAAGCATGTGCGGAGGACACTGCTGCAGACCTGGTCTAAGTCATCCTGACGCTTCTGTAGCTGGCGCACATGCCAAGCAATCAGTTCTGTGGTAGTCAGTGGTGTTGCATCATTGCAGGATAGGGGTAAGAAGAAGGTAGCCTCAGTGAGATCAAATGGAAAGAGTGGCTTGACACCATGCACCATGAAGTAAGGGGATAAACCTGTAGACTTCAGAATGGTGACCCACTTGGCCCAGAAGACAGAGTGCACAACAGTGTGCCAGTGGTGGTCATTGTTCTCACAGCTCTTCATGATAGCCTCACGAACATCATAGTGGCAACACTCTACAATGCTGTTAGCCTGAGAGTTGTAAGGAGAGATACGGATGTGACAGATATGATATTGTGCGGATAGGGCATCTAAGGCTTGGACGAACACAGGACCATTGTCAGTGACAATCTCAGTGAGCAGACCCCAGCAGCATAGAATGTCTTTGAAGATGAAGGACGTGAGCGCAGTACTATTTTCCATGCACAACATGTGCCATTTGGGGTATGAGGTGAGTGCGCAACAAGCCTGTACTATGTAGCAGTAGCTGCCAGCTTTGGGCATCAGCATTGTGTCAATGTGAGCTTTATGAAACAGGCCCCCTATCATGGGTACAGTGGGGGGGATATGAAGCTTTTGTGTGTGGCAGATCTGGCATTCGTGACAAGTGCGAACATACCACTTCACATCCTCGACAAGAAGAGGCCACCAAAAGTGGAGGAGAAGGCACGTGTGGACCGTGAAGACACCCTTGTGTCCAAGGTCGTCATGCACTTCCTTGATGAGACAATACTGCTTGGATTCATTGATGACCAGCTGGTGCTGTCCATGTGGTTCCCTATGCCATAGATTACCATCTAGGAGGAAAAAGTGGCTAGCCAAACTGAAGAAAGATGAGTACTGCACATCAGTAAGGTCAGGAGGTCGCTTGCAGGTCACGAGGAATGTGCAGATCATTTCTATCTTCGCTTCACATGCCCAAGCTTTTGTGGACTGCAGAATAGCAGGGTCATCAGGGTTATCAGAAGGGTTATTAACATCAGCAGTCACAGAGAATGTGAGATAGAAGGATGCAGGCAGCAGAAGGCTCACCCAATGGTAAGCAGGTGGTGGTAAGGAATGGTGATCTTGACTGGAAAGTGACATAGGAGGTGGGCGGTCATTGACAACCTGTGTAGAGAAAGAGTAAAAATGGTCTAGCCAATCCTCATGGTCATCATCCTTGGGCGGGTCAAGCTCTGACTGTGGACGGCAGGACAAGCCATCAGGGCCGGCATGCCTGTCCACAGGAATGTGGACGAGTTTGAACGAGAAAAGGAGGATGCCAGCGATCCAGCAATTGATCATCACATTAGGCTGCAGATCTGGGTTATTTATCATGCCCTTAATATACTTCACATCTACCTCCACAGTGAAGTTAGTGAGACCGAAGATGTAGACATGTACCACGCACAACGCGCAGAAGAGACCATACAACTCAAGCTTAGCCTGGGAGTAGCGGCTTTCCACTTCATTGAGGGTGATGGATCCGAAGTGACTTGGGTACCATCTGCCATCTTTGCTGAGCTGGTAGAGGACGTAGCCAACTGCGATGACCAATGTGTCAACTGCCAAAATTACTTCATGACCGCACTCGTAGTCAATTCTTTGGAGTGTGGGGGACTTTACAATTTCGTCCTTGAGTCATTGCATGGCAGCACATTGCGGTTCATCCCATGTGAATGGCATGTCTTTCTGCGTGAGTGCAACTAGCAGCTGCACAATCTTGGTGAAATCTTTGATGAAGATGCATAGCACACTGCAGACACTGAGGAAACCATGAACCTGTGTCAGGTTGCGACCCTCAGGCCAGTCATGGATCTTTTGCACTTTGCTTTCTTCAGGAATGCGACCTTCAAAGGTGCACTTGTGGCCAACAATCACAGCGGTGTGAGTCAAAGTGTGGAATGCTGGTGAAAACCAAACAAATCCAACACAAAAGACAAATAAGAGTGAGTGGTGGTTTGCCTCCATGGAACCTGGAGTGCAGAGAAACCTAAAGTGGGGGGAGTTTCAATGGCAGGTGCTCCTAGTGCAAGTCGTTGACAAGTTACGCAAGAGCAGATGGATGAATGATGACTGAATGGGGGATGCTGAACAGAGTGAAGGTGTTCAGCCGAAAGGACTTCTTGGAATAATGGACTTCAATAAAATGTGCTCCTGGCGCAAGTCGTTGATGAGTTACGCAGGAGTGGAGGGATGACTAAGACTGCTGACTAAGAGGAAGCTTCAGATGATGAAGGATGGCAGATAGACTCTTCTGAATGAGCCTCAACTACCAAGTATACAAATGATGACAGATAGACCCCTTCGTGGAGCCTCTGATGAGGTAGGCACTGAACTGACTGCTGGACTGCTTCTGATTGCTTCTTTGTAGCTAAGTACATGGGGGTTTATATACTGTGGGGGGAGCACAGCTTGTGACAAACAAGGCACAAACACTTGGTAAGTAATGAGTAAGGACTGAGTAATCATGATGAGTAAGTGAGAAATGAAAAGTAAGCAAGCAAAGAGGATTGGTAAGTATTGGCAATGAACAAGTCAAGGATAGTCAAAATATCACAGAATGAGTCAAATGGAGTCAGAAACTGAGTAAGTGCACTGATATCACATTAGGGGGTGGCGATGCAAGTCAGATCTCGGTGGAGACATCTCTAGATCCAAAGATGGCATGACAGATAGACGGTGTTTCCAGATAGGGAAGTATTAATTCCAGAACTGAAGGGCATGAGTCAGGCATCAAAGGGGGCTAGGGCGTTGGGGGTCTGTGGAGCAATGGGAGCATATGCAATCGCATCTCCCACCCTTTCATCCTCTCAGCAAAGTTAACAAAAACTTCATGGACAGGGTTCTGATGGAGGAGGAGGAGAAGGAGGGACATCTTCTGCTGGATCTTGCAGTAGGAAGGCAAGATGCACATCATACTCATCATGAATGCGATCAGGGAGGCTGGAGGACAGTAGGTTATACTGCAGCTGTCACAATGCAGGAAGAATGATGGACAAGATTGGAATAAAGACAGTGCAGGGAGCAGGGAGGAATGATCCATATGCTTCATCAAGAGGGGAGACTGAAACAACCACATAAGACCTTTCTAACTGAGTGACAGACCTGAGGCGACCAAAGAACATCCTTCTGGAAGTCATACTGACAAGGAGAACACGCTGACCAAGCTGCATGGGATGGGATGGGGCTGAGAATGACGGGATGAACCAGGGGGCTTCAGGATGGAAGCTGGTGGGAACACCTGGCAGATATATGTAGCCATTGTCTCTGGCAAATGAGACAAGTGAGATGATTGACAAAGAGGCAGCCATGACTGATGGACTTAGTGAAATGAGCGTCTGATGGATGGAGTGCTGTAGAAATGCATAGGGTGCGAGGATCCTCTCCAAATTTGGAAGGAAGAATTGTGGGGCTGAGCACTTTAAGCGAGCGTGAGAATGGAGTCGATATCTTTGGAAATGGTGGAGATATGACAAAAACCAGAATGCCATACACAGGCGCTAAAAACTTTTAATGCACACTTAACTTGCTTCCTCTTTTCTCTCTAGCACTGATGACTTGTTCTTGTGCGAAGGATGACTGTTAACGTCCAACAGTCTTTCTATGCATGAGGCCTTTAGTCTTCATCTGCATGCATGGGCATTGTGTGCAACTCATTGATGAGTTAGGCAGTGTCAGCTGTAACCATGTCCACAACACCTTTGGTGTGTGACAGCAGACAGAGCAGCTAGCACGAACTTCTTTGCCAAGACAGTGGCTCCAATGTTCTGCAAACACTGAAGGATATGGTTAACAACTATACAGTGATTCCAGATAAATTTCCAAATCCCAGGATTCTCTGGGATAGTCTCATAGGAGCCATCTGTGCGCTGATAGCGGGTGGTCTCGAATTTTACAGGGACATCATCTATGAAGGGCAGGGTATGATGCGGGATCTCATCCTGGAGAATGAATGCAGTATCTCCCTGGTATACCTGTACTGCATTTGCATGACCTTGTGGCAGAGTAGTAAGCCGATGTGGTCTGAGGGGGGTACCGAAGGTGGTGAGGTCATGGGAATTGACATGGAGTGCGCGCTGGTCATACCCAGAGTAGAGGTCCATCATCACATATACCGCATACCCAGCAAAGGATTGTGCGAGATGTTCTACGAAGGGTGGAACGGACACATTGCGGATGGTCACTGCATTCAGGGGCTGTAAGTCATGCACAAGGCAAAGAGACTTTCCATCTTTCTTTACTACACAGAACTAGTGGAAGTGGTAAGCTGCTGTAGAAGGTTCATACATGCCAGACTTGATGCGATCTTTAATCATGTCTATGACTTGGGCATGTATCATGTTTGGGATGGGGATATTGCGTTGGACCCAAGGCATGTGTGGAATTGTAGGAATCTTTACTGGTGGAAAATAGTGTTTGTCTAAGTGTCCGTGCTCTGTAATGTCCCATGCGAATGCAGGCTCATGGACCGAGATGAGCCAAGTCATGAGCTTAAGTTCTTCTGGCCAAAGCCAATCTGCAGGATTGAGGTCAAGTTCCGCAGCCTGCTCAGCAGTGAAGCGGATGCCCAGAGCGAAGTCTGGTGGATGGGTTGGAAGTGGTTGGAGACCAGCGAGTGGATTGTCAGGCAGGCTGCGCACGATGCAGTATTCTTCCACCATCAGGGCAGGCACCGTCCGAACCTTCTTGGCAACTGGTTTGTAAATGAGAGTGCAAACCATGGGATCTAGTTGATAAATGCTGCTGAGTGCAGCTATAGCAGAGGGGTTTAGTATTGTCTGAGTGGAAGAGAGGAAAGCGAAGGCAGGCGAGGGTATTCCAGTAGGTATGTTCTGCAGTATGGGTGCCATGGGCGAAGGGAAGTTCGTTGAAGTGAAGGCTAGTGATGATACTGTGGGACTGAGGAATGGATAACAGCAGCTAAATAGGAAATAGGATGTCTTAGTAGGCTCTCCCCAACTATTTGGTGGATCATCGATTTTCAAAAACCCCATTCAACTATACTTTGGTGGCTATGGCAGTGCTTGCTGCATTTACAGTGCAGACAGCCCTCGTGCCACAGGTGTGTGGGCAAAGTGTACTCGCAGCTGTTGTTTGGGTCTCAGAGAGTGATCTGCTGTCTGCTGTCAGGATAATCGTTTGTTACTGCACTTATAAGGCAAATGAACGGGCGTCTGAGGAGCATGTCGAAGTTGGCATGTTCAATTACTTGAACCTGCAGCATGACTGGCCCGGCTCTGAAGTTGAGTTTCAGGTTCTCTAGAACACCTACAGTGGTGTCTTTAGACATGTTAGCAGACGTCATAGTCATGAGATGATTGCAGCGCAATGGGAGCCCAATCTTTTCCCAAATGCGCCTGGGCATGGCGACAATTTCTGAACTGGAATCTAGTATGCAGTTGATTGTGACATCGGTCCCAGGGACCTTGGCTTTGATGCAGCGGAGTGGCAGAGTGTGGTGAGCTACGATGGAGCCATTGTCACTGTGGATAATGCAGTCTCCATATTTGCGTGCAGTTCTTTGAGGATCATGGCCAGTCAGTTCATTCACTTGTACTCCTTCTTCATTGTCACTATGAACTACCTCAATCTCGTTTGTGGTGACATGTTTCGCCATGGTGATGTCTCTGAACTGTTTGCAAAACTCTGGGGCTACTGCAAATAATTCTTTGACTGGCATGGCAATGCTGGTTTTGAGTACATGCTCCATGATACACTTGGGCACAGCTTCGTCTTTGAGAGGGAATGAGTAATGATACTGGTTTTGATTGCGAGCTGCTGGGTACAGTGTCTGTGACAGAACAATTGCCACTGTCACACACCAAAGGTGTTGTGGACATGGTTACAGCTGACTCTGCCTAACTCGTCAACGAGTTGTGCACAATGCCCATGCATGCAGATGAAGACTAAAGGCCTCATGTGTAGAAAGACTGTTGGACATGAACAGTCATCCTTTGCACAAGAATGAGTTGTCAGTGCTAAAGAGAAGAGAGGAAGCGAGTTAAGTGTGCATTAAAAGTTTTTAGCGCCCATGTACAGCATTCTGGTTTTCATCATATCTCCACCGTTTCCAAAGATATCAACTCGGTTTGCATGCTCACTTAAAGTGCTCAGCCCCACAATTCTTCCTTCCAAATTTGGAGAGGATCCTTGCACCCTACATGTTTCTACAGCACTCCATCCATCAGACGCTCATTTTGCTAAGTCCATCAATCATGGCCACCTCTTCATTGATCATCTCACTTGCCTCGTTTGCCAGAGACAATGGCTACATATATCTGCCAGGTGTTCCCACCAGCTTCCATCCTGAAGCCCCCTGGTTCATCCCATCGTTGTCAGCCCCGTCCCATCCCATGCAGCTTGGTCAGCGTGTTCTCCTTGTCAGTATGACTTCCAGAAGGATGTTCTTTGGTCACCTCAGGTCTGTCACTTGGTTAGAAAGGTCTTACGTGGTCGTTTCAGTCTCTGCTCTTGAAGAAGCATATGGATTGTTCCTCCCTGCTCCCTGCACTGTCTTTATTCCAATCTCATCCATCATTCTTCCCGCATTGCGACAGCTGCAGTATGGTCTACTGTCCTCCAGCCTCCCTGATCACATTCATGACGAGTATGACATGCATCTTGCCTTCCTACTGCAAGATCCAGCAGAAGACGTCCCCCCTTCTCCTCCTCCTCCATCAGAACCCCATCCATGAAGTTTTTGTTAACTTCACTGAGAGGATGAAAGGGTGGGAGACACGATTGCATATGCTCCCATTGCCCCACAGACCCCCAACGCCCTAGCCCCTTTGACACCTGACTCATGCCCTTCAATTCTGGAATTAATACTTCCCTGTCTGGAAACACCATCCATCTGTCATGCCATCTTTGGATCTAGAGATGTCTCCACCGAGATCTGACTTGCATCGCCACCCCCTAATGTGATATCAGTGCGCTTACTCAGTTTCTGACTCCATTTGATTCATTCTGTGATGTTTTGACTATCCTTGACTTGTTCATTGCCAATACTTACCAATCCTCTTTGCTTGCTTACTTTTCATTTCTCACTTACTCATCATGATTACTCAGTCCTTACTCATTACTTACCAAGTGTTTGTGCCTTGTTTGTCACAAGCTGTGCTCCCCCCATAGTATATAAACCCCCATGTACTTAGCTACCCAAGAAGCAATCCAGAAGCAGTCCAGCAGCCAGTTCAGTGCATATCTTGTCATTGACAGTTGAGGCTCATTCAGAAGAGTCTATCTGTCACCATCCATCATCCTTGGTAGTTGAGGCTCCATCAAGGGTCTATCTACCTTCATTCATCATCAGCAATATCATCAGTGCTTAGTCAGCAACCTCTTGTTTAGTCATCCATCCACTCCTGTGTAACTCGTCATCGACTTGCACCAGGAGCACGTCTTATCAAAGTCCTTCATCCCAAGTCCTTTCAGCTGAACACCTTCACTCTGTTCAGCATCCCCCATCCAATCATCACTTGCTTGTCTTCTCCTGCATAACTTGTCGTTGAATTGCACTAGGAGCACCTGCCATCAAAGTCCCCCCCACACATTCAGGTTTCTCTGCACTCCAGGTTCCGTGGAGGCACACCACCACTCACTCTTTGTTTGTCTTTGGTGTTGGATTTGTTTGGTTTTCACCAGCATTCCACACTTTGACTCACACTGCGGGAACAGGATCCTTGTGCATGGGTGTCAGAGCCAGAATAGTTGGAGGAATGTATGGTTTCGTAGCGGTGGATGTTGGTGCAGGTGTAGAGGGCTTGGATGCCTGGCAAGTGGCACATGAACTTTGAACACCAGGGGAAATGATTTCCTCTTCAACAGTGGCTGCGCATGGGTCGACTCGTGGAGGGTTGGCAGGACGTGCCACAGGTCGAGCTGTGATTTCAACTCCATCGAAGTGGGCTTTCTTTCTGCAGGGAATGACTGCTCCCTTGTTACCTTTATCCGCTTGGTAGGTAGCCCAAGCTTGAGCGACATATGCTTGGAAGTCAGGGTTGGCTAAGTCTGCAACAGGTTCATCAGCATCTTGGACGGTGTTTAAGAAGGCAGAAGGCTGGATCTCCAACTGCACATCAACTTCAGGATGAGCAATGCAGAAGAGGTTAGCGGTGCCTTGTGTGGCCACATTGCGCAGAGCAGCAGGAGTCACAGCGCATGCGCTGGCCTGGTCTCTGTCAGCCATGACATGGTCAACAGCCTCTCTCAGTGAGTTACACTCAGGGAAGTGTGGAATTCAGCTTCTGTCTGCAAGATAGAGACAGTTGTCTGTACCTCTCGTGATCTTACTGGCACAGATATAAACTTCAACAAGTGCACACACCCTCGTCCAGTGGTTGGGGTCTGCGCAGAAACCACAGCTGGGTCTGCGTTGCTGCGGTGGAGGCTGTGTCTGGAAGTTGTATTCCTGTTTAATGACAGTACCAGAAGGTGGCACTTGCGGCATGTAAGCCGACGAGGGAGGTGCAGCTGGCGAGGCTGTGGTACCCATCGTTGGTACCATGCTACAAAGAGCAGATCCTGTCAGAAGGAACTTGGCGGCTTTGACGACTTCTGTGAGCAGGTATGGATCATCAGGGTGGAGGTCAGTGCAGACTATGGAGAGTCGATGACAAATTCAGTCTGCAATGGCCCTTGGGAAGCCATTCAGGAACATGGAATCCTGTTCTGTCTCTGCAAGCTTTTTAGTTTTAATGAGCAGGGCAGAAATCTTAATGAATTTCTGCTGGTATTCTCCAAGGTCATCCTGGTTCCACATAGGCTTGGACTGATATTCTTCAACGAGGTACTGCAAGTCTGCACAGCAGTAGCAGTTGTCACCCTCACAGCCAGGGTACAAACCCTTAACAGCTACTATGAAGGCATCCCAGTCGTCAGCCATGGGAGTGGCTTCCGGAAGTGTTTGCCAGACCTTGGCCTCTTCGAGGTCAGCATAGCAGATTGCAGCTCTGATCTTGCCATGGTCATCAAGAACAGTGAGAGTACCAAGGAAGTGGATGTCTTCAAGGTAGCACGGAAGCTGTGTGGGAGAATCTCCACTAAATTTAGGTGAGTTTTGTGTTCTGCAGAGTGGCATCTGAAACTGAGGATTAGCCATTGGTGGGTTAACCTGTGGTGGCGGTGCCGGATTGGTAATGGGTGGAATGGGTATTGGCTGTGGGTGCGAAGTGGTTGGTATAGTGTGCAAGCGAGCTGGCAGAAGTGTTGGCAGGTTACTAATTGGCTGATGGGTGGTCTGTGACTGAGTGAGTGGTTGCAGCAGTGTGGCGGATGGAACTGAGTGTCTGGGTATAGATTTGGAGGTGTCAAAGAGACGGGAAAAAGAGGGCATCAGTGATGATGAATCAGATGATGTGACAGGTGTTAAAGACGATGGCAGGGTTTTGGGTCTTTGGGGAGTCGAGTGGATAAAGCCACCGGGAAAATCAGGGGCAGTGAGATCTAGGTGATCTGACACGACAGATATCTGATCTGCTGAAATATCAGGAGTGATCGCGGGTAATACCCATGGAATGTCAGCGGGTAATTGCACGTGATCCGGTGTTATGGGTGAAACAGGGCGGAAAATGTTGGAGTCTTCTGACAGGTTGAGATTGCAAAAGTGCTGGCATAAATTTTCTAGTTCTGAGTGTTTGGCGGTGCGCCTGAGTGACCTTCTGGAAGCGACAGCAGAACCCCTCGCAGTGGGCTCCAGTTGTAGGAAAAGTCCAAGTAGCTGTATAATATGAGCTAAATGGCTTAGATAACAACAATAAAAATGAAGGGAACAAAATGTTTGTCCCAAGGGATTCTGGACTGTCAAGACTAGGAGGTGAGACCCAGTGCTTTGTAGTGGTAGTGTTTAGTGACGTGCATGGCATGGTCCATGGAATAGTACTGGTGATGGGAGCAGTGTGAGCGGTATACGTAGTTCGTGTGTGGCAGAATGCAAGATGTGCAGTGTAGACAAAGCAGAAAAGAAACTCGTGGTGACCTTCCAAGTGCCAAACAACCATATCAGCTGATTTTGACCAAATGACCATGGTAATTACCACAAAAGCAGTTACAGAATTCATGGCAACTACCACTTCCCAATATAGACAATGCCCCCTGAGTGACAACCTCTGTTGGTGTTTGAAAAATTCAGATTGGAATGTTCCCATGGCAGGTTACCCTGTCACAAATATTGATAATTTGCACCTGTACTGTTGCTATACAGATGAGCATGTGACCAGTAGATGTGATGGTCACATGATGAGTGACATAAGCAGGGATGACCCTAGATCACATGATTTTTACGTAATTGATTACGTGATGTGATCCACCATAGCATTCTGTTATGTAATTTATCACGTGATTGTGGGAAAATATGCATGTGACTTAATCAATGTCACATGACAAGGTACAATGATAGATCATCCAACCTATTACATAATGATCACATGTCAGTTTCTCCCCAGAACACTTGGTTATGTAATAGGTCACATGACAAGGTACAATGATAGATCATGTGACCTTTTACATAATGATCATGTGGCAATAACTCTCCAGACCATTGGCTTATGTAATAGGTCACATGACTGTACTCATCATGTGATCTCACCTCTAGCACTCTGCATGTGACTCAATCCATATCACATGACCAGCAATCCCACCCCTATTCGCATGCTGGGCATTTGTGGCTGTGCTAAAAATGCGAATTGTGTCCCCACCCATTCAATTCTTGACATATGGATCTGAACTTTTGTGTGTAGAATAGGCTACCATGTTGCTACACATTGTCAAAGGCACAGCTGGTCTTGTCCAGTAGTTGCTGAGATATAATGGAAATGAAAATGCCAACAAAACATCGGATCATTCATCTTACACATCCTTCATACCATATCTGACACTTCAGAAGGGTTGGACACATGCATATCAATTCATAGACAAAGTTTGGTGTCACCCCACTCAGATCTGAGAGAGCAAGATGCAAAATAAAGATTCAAGAGTGTGGGAAAATGGGAAAAAGTCCCAAAATAACATATGGAGATTTTGAAAACATATCAAAAACATAGCACAGCACATCCCACAGTGCAGCTACCACTACCAGAACTTAGGTGAGGGATATTGGGACATGGTGGAAGATATTAGTAACAAGTGCCTGATGTGATACTCACTGCAAATGGTCAAAAATGCGAAATGGTACACTTGACTCATTGAGACAATGGGAGATTTATGCCAGTGCAAGGTCAACACCACTGTCCCATTGCACACATTTTCGCAATTTTGAAATGTTTAAGTGGATATCTCACCAGGCACATGGTGCCAACATGGTAGGCCATATTGCTGCATTCCTCACCCAAAGTCTGGGGTTGGCAGGGTCACTGTGATGTGTGCAAATCCACATTTTTGATATGTTTTCAAAATCTCCATTTGTGACTTTTTCCCATTTTCCCACACTCTTGAATCTTTATTTTGCATCTTGCTCTCTCAGATCTGAGTGGGGTGACACCAAACTTTGTCTATGAATTGATATGCATGTGTCCAACCCTTCTGAAGTGTCAGATATGGTATGAAGGATGTGTAAGATGAATGATCCGATGTTTTGTTGGCATTTTCATTTCCATTATATCTCAGCAACTACTGGACAAGACCAGCTGTGCCTTTGACAATGTGTAGCAACATGGTAGCCTATTCTACACACAAAAGTTCAGATCCATATGTCAAGAATTGAATGGGTGGGGACACAATTCGCATTTTTAGCACAGCCACAAATGCCCAGCATGCGAATAGGGGTGGGATTGCTGGTCATGTGATATGGATTGAGTCACATGCAGAGTGCTAGAGGTGAGATCACATGATGAGTACAGTCATGTGACCTATTACATAAGCCAATGGTCTGGAGAGTTATTGCCACATGATCATTATGTAAAAGGTCACATGATCTATCATTGTACCTTGTCATGTGACCTATTACATAACCAAGTGTTCTGGGGAGAAACTGACATGTGATCATTATGTAATAGGTTGGATGATCTATCATTGTACCTTGTCATGTGACATTGATTAAGTCACATGCATATTTTCCCACAATCACGTGATAAATTACATAACAGAATGCTATGGTGGATCACATCACGTAATCAATTACGTAAAAATCATGTGATCTAGGGTCATCCCTGCTTATGTCACTCATCATGTGACCATCACATCTACTGGTCACATGCTCATCTGTATAGCAACAGTACAGGTGCAAATTATCAATATTTGTGACAGGGTAACCTGCCATGGGAACATTCCAATCTGAATTTTTCAAACACCAACAGAGGTTGTCACTCAGGGGGCATTGTCTATATTGGGAAGTGGTAGTTGCCATGAATTCTGTAACTGCTTTTGTGGTAACTACCACATTGCTTGGTCAAAGTCAGCAGACTCTGGTGTGCCAAAAAGTCAGATTCTGTACCTAAGTACAGGGCTTTATAGTCCAGGCAAACCCAGAACCTAAGTAAGACAGGGTACAGTAAAGGAAAGCTGCATGACAGCACGTACACAGAAGACAGGCCAAAACAGAGGCTGAGGGTATACTACAAGCACTAAAGGAATAGAGACTGTGATAAGAGAAAGAGTCCAAGGAAAAACAACAACCGGAGCACAGCAGCTGCGGATATAACATTGTGCGAGAGGGAGTGAGGGCATGGGAAGGTAGCGCATGAACAACAGTGAACGTGAGAGGGGAGCGGATGTAACAGTAGTCATGGAACAGTCAATGATAGGGGCTTATGCATTCAGGGAATGCGGATTCCTTACATCGCTCAGTGATACTTAGTGCAAGGGCTTTGGCCACCAGGTGAAGTACCAGATGAGGTACAAGGGATCGAGTGCACATGCGCAGAGAGTTGAGGTTATGAGAATGAGGAGGATGGTGTAGGGAAGGTCCAGTTTCAGTTTTCCTTCATTTTTTTTTATGTGCAGGATTGTCTTAAGGATGAGCAGGAGTCAAGAACACATATGTGTTCAAGGATAGTAAATACATGACTGAGCAAGAGTTTTTTATATATAGGTACATACATGACTTCGAACTGCCTCATAAGGGGCAAGTGTCCACTGTACCAACTGTGGCACTGTGTTAAACTGCATTACCATTTCGTGCAAAGACTGTCCCTCAAAGAGCAGTCATCAACTTGCTCTGCACCTGATTTATCACTCACTTGTTTGTTTTCCTGGAGTTTATCTCTGTTGTCATTTGGTGCGAGGTTTGGGCTTTGAGAGGAGTGTTTGAGAGAGGGGAGTCATGTTCAAGTAGCAAGGAGGTTAGGGGAAAGGAGTTGTGTTTGAAGGGCATGAGGATATGTGGTGAGGTTGAGGAAGCTGATGCAAGGGTGAGGAGGTCTGTGCGAGGAGGAGAGCAACTGAGGATGGTTGAATTCTAAACCCCCCCTTGGATGTAGGGAATTAGTTTGAGTTCCCTAGGAGAAGCTGTCTGAGTCAAGAGTTCAGGAGTGGAGAGTTTTCTTTTTGTTTTATTTCCTTCTTTTGTTTTTCATGTTTGTACCACTGGACTTGGTGGTGAGCAGCCACATTGCTGACTAAGTGCATGTGCTGTGTTTGTGTGAGTTCAGTTTACCAAAAAACCAATCCATGACACAGGCCCTCAGTAGTAGGGTGAATTTGTCTTGCAATTTGGCAAGTTTTTGAAGTTAGATTTATTACTTTGGGGAGTACCCAAAGTGCCAGGAGGACTGGCAAGAGTTTTTTTAGACAGACAGAGCTAAGTATCCTTTTACAGTTTGTAGTTTTTACCCTTTTACTACACTTCATTTCTCCAAAACAGGACCTCCCTTTTGGGTTGAGCATGAATCTCACCCATCACTGACATTTACTAATTCTAGGTAACTTCTTATTTCCAATTCCTACAGCAGCCACAGCATAGTATGACCTCAAAGATCTCTTCACCACTTTCAGATTTACTGGTGTCCCCAAGGATGGTCATAGAGGTGACAGTGCATTCGATCATGTGCTTCAAGGTCTGGGACCATTTCTACTTGCTTTCTTGGTTTCAGTGAGTCATATTGCTATCTGACATTAACGTTCACAGCAGCTGTAAGGACATGAAGCAGGTGCTCTAACACTCAGAGACTCCTGTTTGGAGATTGATCAGCAGGCATCCACTTAGGCCATCATTCATCACATGTGATATGATTGGAACCCAACTGAATACATAATACAGGGCCAGTACATTCCAATTTTATGCCAAGTGATCATCTCACCAAAATTTATGTTGTAAGGTGGTTATGGTTGCTGCTTTCCCTGGGATCTGGATACTGCAATATGATTTAATCCAAAGAAGTGTTCTCCGCCCTTCCATGGCAGTGTGTTGAGTAAGGTATGTCACATGTGTGTCATTATCATTGCAAAACAGAGTGGTAGGGTAGTCACCAGTGAGGTGCCAGGTTAGCAAGAATCTATTGACACTTTGATCTATGTAGATTGCCTCCATTCTTGATGAGATGCGGTAGTCATGATTGTACTTTGCCCTGTGTTAGTCCAAATTCTGCAGTCCACCTATGCATCAGTGCAGTATGGAGAAGCCAGTGTCCAGGTTCCCCATCATGAGCCTTGTAGATCCTATGCTCATGAGTCATCACTCACTCTCTTTGCCACAGTACTAGCAGTGATACCATGTGCTGCTCACATCCTGCACATGCAGCCACACTGTGGCACATTGCTGTTCATCCTTGCTATCATCCTGCTCATCACTATGACAGATAACAGGTTCAAATGCTGTGGTCCTTGTCCACAGTCCCATGATACTCCAAGTTCACTGACTCACCACTGCTCAAGCTGCCCACACTGGGGGCAGCAGCTAAACTCACAGGTGCAATGACAAAGGCAGAATGCCCAACTGAGCCTAAATGGCACACCTCCAAAGAGGGCAAAACTGAATTTGGATACAAATGTGAGCCCAGCTTTTTGCCTTTGTCCCTGGTGTTGCTGACTTGAGAATGGTAGGCTGACATTGGCATGCTGGAGCTCGCAGAAAAGGACTCTACTTCATGCTCTCCAAGTTTCTCGAGCTCTCATGATTATCCTGCACCTATCAGCAGTCTCCAATCTGAGCTTGCATCCTTCAGTGCAGCCACTACTGATCCAGTATCTTCCATACAAGTGCTCCCTGAGTCTGTGCCCCTACCTGAGAACACACAGAATGCTGAGTCATCTGGAAGCCACCGGCCCACTTGGTCACAGCATTTACCTGCATGATTCCAAGACATTTTGCCAGAACCACCTGTTCCTGCTTTGCAGCCAGGGGCTTCTTTATGTGCTTCACAACCCCAGTCTTCTGGCCTCCCACATGTTATCCTTCATGTATTTGATTCTATCCAAATGTCTTTCAATAAATTTGGCATTGCACAAGCATATCATCACAGACCATCCTATGACCCAGATTCATTCATCTTGCTTGATGAGCTCTCCAATGCATATATTAACCCTGAGCAAACAGACACAATTCCTGCATCACTACCAGCATTGCCACCCCAGCCTTGGAAAAACATGAGCATTTGGAGACTGATGACATGGATGATGTCCAGAAGCAAGCAGAAGTCCGAGGCCAAGGTCACTTGCCTCATAAATTCTGTGCTCAGGTCAGATGACTTCAGCATTGAAGACTTGGATGGGTTCAATGCTTGTACAGAGATGAAACATTTTGATGCTTCTGAATCCATGCTAGGACAAAGTGATATTGCCCACCAGGATGGCTGGAAGGAGAGTAGTGTGGATGTTCTTGTACCGACTAGGGAGCTGGACACAAATGGAAATGGCCAGATGTTCACTGTTCCAGGGCTCTTGTATTGCCAACTTGTTGCAGTCATTTGCTCCACCTTCACTGAAGATAATGCAAAGTGGTTCCATCTCACTCCATTCAGATGGGTATGGAGATCTGCCATCACTGGTTGTGAGATGTGGCTGTATGATGAACTTTACACATCGGATGCATGGAACAGAGCCCATGACAAATTGCAAAAACAAAGCTGCAGCAATGGCTGTAAACTGGAATGTGTGATTGCTGGGTTGATGTTCTGGCCCAATGCTACTCATCTCACACAATTTGGTGATGCCTCTGCATGGCCGATCTACTTATTTTTTGGGAATCAGTCAAAATATACATGTGCATGTCTGTCATATCCATGACTCTCGGACTTGGTCCCAGTCCAGTCCGGGCCCCTAGCCCCTATCTCCGGTCAAGTCCGGTCCTAGTCCAGCCTAGAAAACCTAACTCTGGCCTAGAGAACTCAACTCCAGCCCTAGGACACCCAACTCAGGTCTAAATAACTTAAGTCCGGTCTTTTACCCCTATCTCCGGTCCATTCCGGCCTTGCACTGCTCCACCCCAGTCCTCCCAGGTCTATGTCCGGGTCACCTGGACATAACTCCGGTCTGTTTTCCTTTGTTTGTGCTATATTTAGTCTCATCCTTTTGTCTAACTCTGCTTACTGTACATATCCTGTGTCTGACCCTGGTTATGCTGGTCACCTGGACTTTGGCTATTAGCCTCTGCATAGCCACTGTGGCTACCCTCGTCTTGCTAATCATCTCACTAATAGCTTATTCACAAGTCTGGCTCTATGTTCATTATCCTGGACCGGCCTCCTGTATTTAACCCCTGTACATACTTCATAGCACCCCAGTCAGAATATCAATTAAGTATTACCCTCAACTCCTGTACTACACCCCAAGACTACTCTATAGCTAAGGCTGAGCCTTAGGTTATCCCTGGCCCCTGTCCCAGACCTCTCCCTGGCTTGCATAAGGGTACAGCACATAAGCTGAGACCAAGGGAGGTAGATCCAACCCCGGACCATCTTCCCCTTGTGCACACTCCAAGACCAGTCAGTTTCCCATGCTACCGGCCTTGTTCCTGCACTCCTGGTCTTAAGTCCAGTCCCCCAGACTTAGCCCCTAACCTCTGGCCTCAACTCTGGTCCAACTGGACTTGGCCCCTGTCTCTCGGCCTTGACTTTGGCCACTCGGACCTAACCCCTGTCACCTGGTCTTGAAGCCTGGTCACTCTGAGGGTAAACCTGTACTTGACAATGTCCTAGCTCCAGTGCATGCCATCCAATAGCATTTATGCCGACTGTGAGTTACTCCAGTACCTACTAATTACATCATAGCTAACACATGCATTTATTATGTAGCTTCCACCATCTATCGCTGAGTTCATATCCAAGTTTACAAAGAAAAAAAATTATGATGACATTATTGCCCACTGTAAGCAAGAGTTATTCCATGGGGTATGGAGAGTGTTGTTGGATGAGGAGTTTGTTGAGGCAAATAAGGATGGCATTGTAATCAGATGCTATGATGGAGTATGCTGGCAAGTTTTCCCATGCATCTTCACTTATGCAGCAGATTATCCAGAGAAGTATGACTGCTGCACTGCTCAACTCATTGACAAAACTTATGGTTTTATTTACAGGGTACTTTTGGCCACCATCCGTGACAAAGGCAATTTTCCATGCCCATGGTGCCTCATAGCAAAGGAAGACTTTAGTTGTCTTGGGCTCCAGTCAGATGCATCCAGAAGATTCACAAAAATATGCCAGTACTTCTTGGATCAAATTTTGGCAGCCCACAATGCTATCTACAGGTTAGGGCGCCCAATCAAGGGGGTAATTCCAGAACACTACTTGAAGGTGTTTTCACTGGTGCCAACCTTTGTACATTCACCTCTTCATTGGCCTTCCATGACCTTACAAGTTGCCACAGAATTCATTTGCTGATATTCTTGGACCTCTTGGGCTTGATGTCTACTCAATTGTTATGGTAGATCTCCTTCATGAGTTCAAGCTGGGGATCTTCAAATCAGTCTTTAGGCACTTGTTAAGGCTACTGTACATGATACATCCTGATACAGTGATCCAGCTTAATGAGCAGTATGAAGTTTTTATTTAACTTTCATACAGTGTGCTAAAAGATGGTGCATAATAAGGTTCCATCTAATTTCATCCTTTGGAAAAGATGCAATTCATTGCTTTCCCCATAATATATCAGATGTATGCCAACAAGCAGCACAAAATTTTGAAGACATCCTGCAGGTAATTTAAGCTTCTGGATCCTCATTTTCCAAGAAATAATGTTTTTCTCATCATCAGTGTGCAATTCCAGTGTTTGAAGGGCTTTTCCCTTCTGAGCATGACAGAGTTGTATGTACCTTGCTTTTTCGGCTAGCCCACTGGCATGCACTCGCAAAGCTTCGTCTCCACAGTGAAGATTCACTTCATCAACTCGACAAAACCACCCGGCTGCATGGACATCAGCTTTGCAAGTTTCGAGACTTTACTTGTACTGCATTCATGACAATGGAGCTACCCTTGGAGGTCGCTGCTTGGCATTGGAGAAAGGACAGTAAACCTAATCTCACATCTAATACTACCTCTTCTATGACCAGTGCCCAACTGAAGACCTTCAACCTTGCAACATACAAGTTTCATGCCCTTGGAGATTATGTGAATACAATATGCACTTTTGGAACAACTGACTTGTATACTACTCAAATCATAAGCTATATCATTGTCTTTCATGATAGATGACGTGCTGACCCTGGTTGTTAGGGTGAACATGCTCATTGCCTTCTGAAGAAGTTATATTGAAGTATGAATAAACAAAAACCTGCAAAGCAACTTGCAAAGCAGGAGAGACGACATACACATATTAGACATCAATTGGATGCTGCAGGCGAATCCTCCACAAAGTTGGAAGAGACAGCTGCCCTGTCTAAGTTTCACCACCACTTGTCAGATTCTCTGAGCAATGCCATCAACTTGGCTGCATTTCTCAGTCAAAACTCTGAAGATCCAGCTGTGAAGGTGAGAGGTTGTACTGGACCCCAAGTTAACTGTCCTCACCATCTTTTACAAGGACTTCATTCCGAAGCTGAAAGATCATCTTCTTTCATGATTACTGAGCTTGGATTATGATGGAGATGAATGCTCATTCTCTAGTGAAGAATGAAATAAAGTGACCTTCAAGAATGGTCTCAACCAAGTTATTCAATCAAAGTGCTTCCAAATAAATTACATGACCTATGATATACGCCACGGCCAGGATACCCTATGCCCAGGACATGGTGCCACAGTTATGATGCTATCACAAGAGGAGAGTCCTAACACTCATCCATTCTGGTACACACAAGTATTGGGTGCTTTCCTTATAAATGTTTGTTATAGTGGAACAGAGCAAACCATGGCATTTCTCTGGGTTAGGTGGCTTGGCATTGTACCAAGCTACCAATGGGGCCTTCAGAAGGGCTGTCTCCCAAAGATTGGGTTCATCCCAGATTTGCCTGGTGCCTTTGGTTTTCTTGACCCTTCCCTCATAATCCACACTGTGAGTCAAAGTGTGGAAAGCTGGTATAAACCAAACAAATCCAACACTAAAGACAAATATGAGCGAGTGGTGGTTTACCTCTGCAGAACTGGGAGGGCAGAGAAACCTAAAGTGGGGGAGACTTCAAGTGGAGGTGCTCCTGGCGCAAGTCATTGATGAGTTACACAGGAGTAGACAAGCAAGTGATGACTGGATGGGGGATGCTGAACAGAGTGAAGGTGTTCAGCCAAAAGGACTTCTAGAATGATGGCCTTTGATAAAATGTGCTCCTGGCACAAGTCATTGATGAGTTATGCAGGAGTGGAGGGATGACTAAGCAAGACTGCTGACTAAGAGGAAGCTTCAGATGATGAAGGATGGCAGATAGACTCTTCTGAATGAGCCTCAACTACCCAGTATACAAATGATGACAGATAGACCCCTTCATGGAGCCTCAACTGTCAATGATGAGATAGGCACTAAACTGACTGCTGAGTGAATGGCTTCTGATTGCTTCTTGATTGCTTCTTGGGTAGCTAAGTACATGGGGGTTTATATACTGTGGGGGGAGCACAGCTTGTGACAAACAAGGCACAAACACTTGGTAAGTAATGAGCAAGGACTGAGTAATCATGATGAGTAAGCAAGAAATGAAAAGTAAGCAAGCAAAGAAGATTGGTAAGTATTGGCAATAAATGAGTCAAGGACAGTCAAAATATCACAGAATGAGTCAAATGGAGTCAGAAACTGAGCAAGCGCACTGATACCACATTAGGGGGTGGCGATGCAAGTCAGATCTCAGTGGAGACATCTCTAGATCCAAAGGTGGCATGACAGATGGGCAGTGTTTCCAAACAAGGAAGTATTAATTCCAGAATTGAAGGGCATGAGTCAGGTGTCAAAGGGGGCTAGGGTGTTGGGGGTCTGTAGGGCAATGGGAGCATATGCGATGGCATCTCCCACTCTTTCATCCTCTCAGCAAAGTTAACAAAAACTTCATGAATGGGGCTCTGATGGAGGAGGAGAAGGGGGGACATCTTCTGCTGGATCTTGCAGTAAGAAGGCGAGATGCATGCCATACTTGTCATGGATGCAATCAGGGAGGCTGGAGAACAGTAGATTATACTGCAGCTGTCACAATGTGGGAAGAATGATGGATGAGACTGGAACAAAGACAGTGCAGGGAGCAGGGAGGAATGATCCATATGCTTCATCAAGAGGGGAGACTGAAATGACCACATAAGACCTTTCTAACTGAGTGACAGACCTGAGACGATGGAGTAGGGGAACCAGGGGGACAGGAGATGAGGACACAGCCACATTGGCTTAGTCAGACGAAGGCAGACGTGGACATGAACATAGCGGTAGAACACACGATACGACGACAGACAGTATGATACAGCACTAAGAGACCACCACTCCATCTTGGTGACGAGCGTGCGATCCGACCCAGGTAAACCATTAAACAGACACCGCAACACCGAACAGACACCGTACCGAGCTGTCACCGACCGAACACAAGGCAACCGCACGACCAACACGCGGAGAAGGATATAAAGCAGAACCAGCTGAGTAGGAAATCCCCAAACTAACCGCTACACCGCTACCAAACTGCCGAACAGAAACCAACCTCGCAACGCGCTGGGCCGTTTCATGACCGGACGCACACCTGACAGCTCACCATCGTGGTCACCGCTTGGAACATCACACAACAGCGACTACTCGTTCCCATCAGAATCACAAATGTCAGACAATGCGCCATCGCCCCTACGGGATTACCTGTCCGTAGACGACATACCGGACACCGGAACGGACGGCAAGTACACTAGCCGATACGACCTACGGGTAGCGTTCCCAACACTAGCGCTACCGACCCCACCAGCCTCATCAGCAGAACCCCGACGCACCAGAGAACGAACACATTCGGCCCCAGTAGCACTACCCCCGTACTCGCTCACAGACCCAGAGCAGTCAGCACCGCAGAATACCACACTCCCAGCCGTACCTCCAGCCCCACCGCACCCAACAGTACACCCAGCACCCCCAACCACAACAGCCCCAGCCTTAGCGCAACGACCAAGAAGAATGGCGGAAGCAGTTCCCCTTTTCTATGGAGATCGGGCGGAAACGGAGAACGCCAGCGACTTCATCAAAGCGTTCAATCGCAGCATGCTGTTCCTAAACCCACTATCCACCGATGCGCAGAAGATCCAAGCGCTGGCAAACTACCTAGGGACAGGGTCACCAGCAGAACGCTGGTACGATGACCTCACAGCGACCCAACGCGCTAGTTGGGACGACGTAGTCAAAGCGTTCAACGACAGGTGGCCCACAACAAAGAGCGCAACGCTGACATCGGAAGAATACCAGACCGAACTACTCAAACACAAGATGGCACAGGAAGACGTAGGAGCAATCAAGACAGTAGGACATCAGAAGGTGTGGGCACATGTAAAGTGGGCGGAAGAAGCGATGGAACTTGCAAGACTAGCAAAAATCAAGAAGGGACCTACACTAATATGGCAAGTCAAGAAGCAGCTCCCCAAGGTGGTTAAGAAGCTACTAGACGAAGAATACACGACGTGGAAAGAGTTTACGGACGATGTGAAAGACCTGAGTACATCGAAACTGAAGCAGGAGCGCAAGGAAATAGAGGAGAGGAAGAGGAAAGAGGAGGAACGAGACTCAAGACTAATGCAGAAACTGGAGGCAACCAAAAGGGCAACAGCGGCGGACATTACAGCGCAACTCCAACGACTCACCATCGGGCAAGTAGCAGTATCCCGTACCAGCCCTCGAGCCTCACCGTCGACGGCACATCCAAACACACGATTCGCACTCCAACAGACGCCGAGACGCAACACGCCATACAACCCGCCCACCGAGGAAGTGAAGGAGATCGTGTGGAAAGGGTTAGAACAAGTCCCACACCACCCCAACGACGAGGAAGGACAAAGGAAATACACGGCACAGCTCACAGCGTGGATCACGAAGCACGGAGACTCAGTGCGAGTCACCGAGTACACACCGTACCCTCTCAAACCCGGGACAGCGATGGTATGCTCAGGAGAATGTTTCAGATGTGGAACGCATGGGCATGGAAGCAGGGATTGCCCAACCGCTGAAGGCGACGCATCCAGGCTGAGCCGCAACGAAACAGCGTGGAGAGCGCTCTGCAACAGGACCCTCGGACCGTTCAATAGGAACATCACATACAGTATCAGACTCGTAGCGATAGATGACCAGGGAAACGAGACAGGGTCGCTGTGACGGACAGCACACCGACCCAGGCTCTCAACGTACCTACTACGATAACAACCGCCCTGCATGTACACCGAAGTAAATCATCAGTCTCCGACATATACTCAGCAACGAAACACAACATGCAAGGCAACGTAGAGGACAACACGAGCAAACCTGTCCCATTTACACACGCGATCACACTCAAGAACATGGACAACACTGGAGCAACGGTACAAGCACTGTTCGACGACGGTGCTATGACAGGGGCTATGGCCCTGAGCACGTTCAACACGATCAAGCACAAATTAAAAGGATGGCAACCGTCGTCACAGGCATTACGCATGGCAAACGGAGCAGTCGTACCGTCGGAAGCCACGTGGACGGGCACGATAAACATAGAAGGCGTAGAAGCGACCGGAACCTTCGAGGTGTTCGACAGCGCAGGGGGGTGGGCGTTCCTATTCGGGAAACCACTACTGCAAGCGTTCAAAGCAACACATGACTACGTGACCGACAACGTAACCATCACAGATGGAAACACGAAGGTGGTACTACACAACCACTCCGCAAATACGACAAGAACAAAGGAAGAAGTGGAATGCAATGTCACAACGCAAAAGGAAGCAGAGACCTCGCAGGGTGAAGCAAAGGTAAAAAACAAAACTAATACGTTCACCAGGAAGACAGAACCGTTTGCACCCAAACGGGTGAAACTGATTATCGAAGGAGTCAAGATCGGCGACGATCTAACAACAGACGAATGAAAGGAAGTAATCAATCTAATAACAGAATTCGCTGACGTGTTTGCATGTTCACTCAGTGAAGTACTACCAATCCCAGGAGCAAGAGTCGACTTGAACGTGCCAGACGACACAACATTCAACACCACAGTGCGCCAACGTCCAATGAACCCACCGCAAAGACAATTCATGAACAAATGGGTAGACCAAATGCTAGAAGCAGGACTGATAGAACGCGCAGACATCCCACGAATCAAACACGTAGCACCCACGGTACTCACACAAAAAGCACACGACAACACAGAAAGTATGACAATAGAGGACATACAACGAGAACTAAACAAGCAATGCGTAGAAGCAAACGTACCGCCTCCGTTCAAAGAACAAACCGACACACATGCCCCAGAAAAAACAACAGCAAAAGAAACAAACAACGCGCCGAAATGGAGGGTAACGCAAAACTTCGCAGAATTGAATAAAGCATCACAGATACCGCCGATGTTTCAGGGGGACATACGAGCCAAACAGCAGCGACTGAGCGGCAGAAGGTATGTGTCAGTATTCGACTTCGCATCCGGATTCTACGCCATCGAAATTCCAGAAAAATGGAGACCGTTTTTCACGTTCTTCGTTGACGGGAGAGGATACTTCTGGTACACGAGAATGGCAATGGGGTGGACAGGAGCACCGACGGTGTTCTCAGCAACAGCAACGCAATGCCTACACAAAGAACTCGCAGAAGATATATTGGAACTCTTCGTAGATGATGGGGGGTGCAGCGACGACACGTTCGGAGGTATGATAGGCAAACTAAGACGAATCCTACAGCGCTGCAGAGAACACAAATTGTCACTGTCCCCGACAAAGTGCAGACTATTCATGACGGAGACTACGTTCGCAGGAGCCGCAGTAGGCCCTCAAGGAGTACAACCGGATACGGCAAAGCTAGCGGCAATAGTCAAATGGAAACAACCAGATACGGCACTCAACCTAATGTCGTTCTTGGGACTCACAGGACATTTTCGCGACCTCATCAAAGGATACGCCAAGATAGAAGGACCGCTACGAGACTTAGTAAAACAAGTCGACCTCCCTAAGCCCATAACTAAAACCACATACCGCAAAGCGATGACTGACTTCAAACTGGCAGGTAGATGGGAACAGAAACATACAAAAGCGTTCTTGGACCTGAAGGTCGCCTTAACGAGCCAACCAACACTACACGCACCACGATACGACGGAACACCATTCATCGTAACCACGGACGGATGTCAAGAAGGATTTGGAGCGGTACTAACACAACGAAGCAAGGTCCAGACACTGAACGGTAAGACAGTGGAACGAACAGTGCCGATCGCATTCGCGTCCAAACAGACATCACCAGCTGAGCGCAATTACAAACCGTTTCTACTGGAATTCGCAGCACTGAAATACGGCCTAGACCGCTTTACAGACATAATATGGGGATACCCAGTCGAAATCGAAACAGACTGCAAAGCGTTAAAGGACGTCCTCTCCAACAACACAATAGCAGCAGCCCATGCAAGATGGAGGGACGGCATAACCGCGCACAACATCGTAGCAGTAAGGCATGTACCAGGCCGCCTCAACGTGGTCGCAGACGGACTAAGCCGACAGTGGGACGGCACGTCACGCACAAACGGAGACGGCAGTGATTGGACGGTCAGCCCGGACCCAGAAGCAGCATTGGGCCTAATAAACGATGTGTTCAAAATCACTAAACTACCACAGGAAAACCAGCAACTACGCGAACGCTTCAGGGAAGAACCACTGTTCATGGAGGTAATAGACGCGATACTCAACATCGACACGAATACCCCCATAAGAGACCGCAACAGGGCAAGACATAGATCGACACAATACCTAGTCGAACAAGGTAAACTATGGAGAATACACGGAGGAACCAGCGTACGACCGAGACACAAAGTAGAATGCATCACAAAACAAGAAGCGTTCACCAAGGCAAAACACCTACACGAAACGGGAGGACACTGGGGACGAGACGCACTGAAAATGGCAATCACAGACAAGTACTACTCGCCCAAACTCGACACGTCAATAATGAATGCAATACAAGACTGCGCGAAATGCAAGAACTTCGGCCCAACAAAACTAAACGCTCTACTCGAACCAATAACGAGACAGCACCCGTTTGAACTACTCGTAGGAGACTACCTATCAATGCCAACAGGGAAAGGAGGGTACCACACGCTGGGATTATTCTTAGACACGTTCTCGCAGCACGTATGGGTAATGAAGTACAAAACAGCCGGGACAGCGAAAACCACAGTGGACGGCCTAACAACCATATTTAACAACTTCACAGCAGCAGAGACGTTCATGACAGACGGCGCACGACACTTCAACAATGAAGAGGTCAAAACTTACTGCGCTAAGTGGTCCTGCACACATCATGTCATAGCAGCATACTCACCATGGGTTAATGGGTTAGTAGAGGGCACAAACAAACTACTGCTACATATCCTCAAACGCCTGTGTGCACCAAACGTAGGAGAAGACGACGAAATGGAAACGGACCGGGAAAAACTACCTAGAACGTGGCCAGACCATCTCGACGATGCGGTCCGCGCGCTGAACAACTGAGTGCTGCCAACACTCAAGTTCTCCCCCAAAGAACTGTTACTCGGGTTGGTGATTGATACCAAGCGCACAGCACTGACGCACAGCACCACAGAACCATCACCAGTGGATGCAGCAATCCACATGGCGTACGCAGCACAACAACGACTGGATGGATACGAGGAAGCAGTCAAACACGCAATGAGAAGAAAACAAACGTTCGATCGCCGAGTACTAAGAAGACAAGGCGTAGAAGTCGTATTTGCAAAGGGACAACTCGTACAAGTATACCGAAGCGACTTAGACTACACGTTCAAAACAGAACGGAAACTATTACCTAAGTGGTCACGCCCTTACAGAGTCTCAGAGAGACTAAAGAACTCCTACAGGTTAGAGAACCTGGCCGGCGAACCCATAGCAGGAGAGTTCAGCGCGAGAAGGTTACGCGCATTTGTGGCAAGGGAAGGAACACAGCTACACTCAGAGCAACAAGAGTTCATGAAACAGATAAAGGAAACGGAAAATGGAAATGAAGGAAGCGAAGAACAGGCGAGAAAGGGGATCGAGGAAGGAGACAGCGGGAGAGACAGACCACAGAGCACGAAGGTGCAAGACGGGACGACGGAGACGCAGCCTGACAGAGAGGAGACACGGGCTGATGTTGAGGGGGACAAAGGGCTGGACATCGAGGGTGAACCGCAGCTCAACGCAGAGGAGGAGGCGGTAGTAGACGACGAGGACGTCGTCATCTTTGAAGGGGGCACATGGAGTAGGGGAACCAGGGGGACAGGAGATGAGGACACAGCCACATTGGCTTAGTCAGACGAAGGCAGACGTGGACATGAACATAGCGGTAGAACACACGATACGACGACAGACAGTACGATACAGCACTAAGAGACCACCACTCCAACGACCAAAGAATGTCCTTCTGGAAGTCATACTGACAAGGAGAACATGCTGACCAAGCTGCATGGGACAAGATGGGGCTGACAATGATGGGATGAACCAGGGGGCTTCAGGATGGAAGCTGGTGGGAACACCTGGCAGATATATGTAGCCATTGTCTCTGGCAAATGAGACAAGTGAGATGATTGATGAAGAGGTGGCCATGATTGATGGACTTAGTGAAATGAGCATCTGATGGATGGAGTGCTGTAGAAATGCATAGGCTCTGAGGATCCTCTCCAAATTTGGAAGGAAGAATCGTGGGGCTGAGCACTTTAAGCGAGTGTGAGAACTGAGTAGATAACTTTGGAAATGGTGGAGATATGATGAAAACTGGAATGCTGTACATGGGTGCTAAAAACTTTTAATGCACACTTAACTTGCTTCTTCTTTTCTCTTTAGCACTGATGACTCGTTCTTGTGTGAAGGATGACTGTTAACATCTGGCAGTCTTTCTATGCATGAGGCCTTTAGTCTTCATCTGCATGCATGGGCATTACGTGCAACTCATCAATGAGTTAGGCAGAGTCAGCTGTAACCATGTCCACAACACCTTTGGTGTTTGACAGTGCTTGCCATCTTATTCCTGCATTCATTAATGGGCACACCAATTCACTCCTTCGATGTGGACCTTTGATGGGCTGTCCTGCCAATGAGGTTGATGACTGGGAAGCATACTACATCAATATGTGAGCTTTTCTGAGGGACTACTACTTCGCTTCACTGAAACATTATTCTTATAGCTTTGCAGATTGTGATATGTTTGCTTGCTTTTCTGGTATCAGCATTGGGCATGATGCTCAGTATTCCCTACCTGAATTGGTACCCAAAATGTCCTCAGACTCAGACCTGGATCTCACCAATGCCAGCGACCATTCTGACCAAGAAAGTCCCACTGATGAAGACATAGACAGCGAGGGGGATGAAGGTCTTAATGATGGTGATGATGTTGAGGATGAAAGCAGTGACTTGGATTCCTCCCAGACAAACGGTGAGCACTCGGAGGACAGCAGTGAGGATGTAAACTACTCTGATGCAGAGGATGACAACAATGGTCCCGAGTTCTGAGCATTGTATAATACCTGTATATTATAGCTATCTGATGAATGTGTTTACAAGCATTTGTGTCTACTGAGTGGTGTCTACGTGATTGAACATTGAGGGTGCATCGACCCTCAGCTTATATACTGTGATTGGGAGTAGCTCACATTTTGCAACATGGTTCTGGTCATGGTACCCACAATCAGAGGACATACGACCAGCACACTCACTGACCTTTTCCCATTCCTGGCCAAGGTCTACAGTGACTCTATGTGGTGAAGCAATCAGTTGAGTCTATGTTTACTAGACTCAGGCCAGAACAGACTGTTTCGGTAGGTTAACCTCTTCTAGGGTCCATTTTCCCTGTTGCTTTTCACACTGGAAGGCACTTCAAACACAATGATAGACATACTAGGGCATGGCTGCTACTGCAGAGAGTATGGTTAGATGTGTTGGGGATATATGAATACTTGACATACTGGTCTCCAACCAAAATGTGTTGTCTACCCTTCTCATTCCATTGGACAATGGTTTGCAGTATCTGATTGTCAGTGAGTCCCTGAGCCTAGAGGTAAAGTTGGGCAAAGGGTATCAGTCAAGGTTATTAGCACCTGAAAGTGTTTCAACAACTCACAGCCTTGGACAGCTTAATGGCTGTTTTTGGCTGCTGCTCTTTTGACTGCCAAGAACTTCTTGCAAACAAGTCCTTTGCTCATGATTAACAACACACTCACCCTTCAGTTTTTATGGGCTCAGCTCATTTATTTGCAAGGACATGTGTGTGTTCCAGGGTGGAAGGTGTGGGGCCTGGAAGATTCACATCTGACACAGGTTTATGTGATGGTTTGGTTGACTTCGGGGCAGTACTTTGGTTAGCCCTTGAGGTGGACAATACATCGGCTACCAGTGCTAATCAACACAGGGCATCAGTGTCACTGGGCGTTGGTGGAACAAAATGAGGGGTTCTCACCTGCAGCATCAGCAGTAACAGCAACGTTTCCCAGCATCTTGAATACACTGACTATTTTGGGCATGTCTGTGTCCTGGATGGCATGCAGTATATCATTGTGAATGGGAATTGGGCACAAGACTGCCTAATGCTGGAAAGAGTGCTTGTGGGTGTGGTAAATGCAAGGGGTCAAATCGGGGAACTTTGTTGAAACCATAGTGTACAGCAGGGATGTGCAGTGACCCTTCAGAAAGGCAGCAGACACAACATGATAGTTATCTCCTCAGAGATTGGGGTGGTGTAAGCCACTCAGAAGGGGATCTGCGCCTCTAGCAGGCTCATCATGCAGTGTGCACCTCCCACTGCATCATCTTGTGATGGTCCCAGTTGGGTGTATTGGATCGTCATGCCCATGACAGGTCTGTGTGTGGGGTGGATACAGGGCTGACAAGACAAGGTCAAATTTGTGGACAGCATGGAAGAAATGCCCATACATAATATATATGGGAAGAGTGATGGAACTAGAACAGGGCCATCACTGCTGGTAGACACCTTGTTTACCATGCTGGAGCCCTGGGCTCAAACAACACACTAATTGAAACAGCAATATGAGCCACTACATTTAAGCAGGCATTACAGTGATTGTCATCAGAAAAGCCAATGGATGATAGAGTGACGACATACTTTTTACCTCAATCATTGTTTCCCAGAGACCAGAATCTCATAGTCTGCTTTCTCCACTCCAGAAGCAGGATGCAGAGGACCAGCAGTTGGGATATGCTTCACCATTTTCCCCAGCCTCATACCAGCCTCCCATGCATGCACATCCTCGAGAAAACCAGAAGACACAAGCAAATCCTCTACACTAGGTTCTCCCTTGTTCGGTGCATTAATTGAAGTATAAGGGGGAGGAGGGTTTGAAGTGATGAGCATTGTGCCTGCCATCAATGGAGTGAGCGAAACAAAACAATTACTTCACAAAATGTCCGAACTCTCCTGCATATTCTCAGCTTCCCAGCCAACATCATTTGCCTTCCTGATCTCGCATTTACTCCCTGCATTGCTCCCAGATGCAGATCCCATGCCACAGATTGAACTGTCAGTACCACTCAAACTCCCCAATGATTATCGTCACTTTCCTTGGTGTTGAAAAGACATTTAACCCTTCCCCTCCTTTGAGTGCATATGTGGGCAAGGTGGCACATGAAAGACTTGGAGACCTAGTGTGAAGGTGTAATGTGAGAGGAGGGGATAATGAGTTTTTGGTATCCATGGTCATGTTGGGAGAAAATGTTGATAGGTCCACCAACAAGATAAAATTCTGGAAATGGAGATGAACTCAGCATTTATTGCATTGGACGAGCCCATCCTATATGTCTTCGCAGTGAACCAGCACAAAGGATATGGAGTTTTCCAATATGAAAGAAACTGAACATTGGAGCAGGATGTGCTACGAGACCACACTTCAGCAAGAGTAGTCTGAGTAACACTTGTACATACCCAGAATTAGCAAGGTAGCTGGAACTACTGTCTCCCAGTCAAAGGAGTATTGTTGGAGTGATCATGGAAAGGTGATAAGGACATAGGAAGATGGCATCCCACTGCTGAGCCCCAGTGAACCTTGTATTACAAAGTCATATCTGCTCATATATATGCACATTTATTTATTACCCACACACACTGTGTTAATATGCTTCAAAATGATGATTTATTACATGGTAGCACTCTACATAGTACAGGAAATTTTCCTGGGGGGTAATAAATACACAATGATGATGCAGACAGTGCAGGTGATGCAAATGATGGAAAACCCTGCCATGCAATGTGAGTGTGATGCAAGTATGATGTGAATACAATGTGAGTGGATGATGTGAGTGGATAATGCAAGCAGATGGTGTGAAAAAATATTGTGGATGGACTTCCATTTGAGCAAAATGGATTGTTATCTAGTGAATGTTGCCATTCTCAATAATGGCCTTAACCCAGGCATTGTCTTGGACCTGATAATGCATTAGCATGGTTTCTTGCTGGCCTGTCACTTACAAGCTGTTTGGCTTCCTTGTCATACTCCTGGTTTTTGCCATCTTGTGAGCAATTCATGAATGAACCAAATGAGACATACCTCATGTTGAGTTGCAGTTGATGTCTTGTCATAGTAGAAGCAGAACTGTTCTTTTTTGCCATTTGGGTTGATGTGCTTCAGCCACAACAAGATGCAGAGGCTAATGACTATGTTAGCAAGTAAATCTATACTGCATTTGCGCTTACCATCTGTTCTTGGTACCCAAGGGCTGAAACTTTTTCTTGGAAGTGTCCTCCACTTGAGAGATGCATGGTGGTACTGACTTGTGCTTGATGGGAGAATCTGGAATAGGCAGCACAGGTGAAGTCTTGACTTTCAAGGCAGCTGCAGCAAGTAAGCTCCTTCCCAAGTGGTATGAGTTAGTGAAGACTCAGATAGTCAAATAGAAACTTACATTGGATCATATGATACTGGAGGCTGAGTGATATTTGTGTGATTGATGACTGGTATATTTTCCTTGTTGTCTGGGGCAGTGAAAAACTCAGGTGGGTTCAATTGTGTCGCTGGGATTTCTGCAGGTGTTGTCTCAGGTTGTCCATTCCCAAGAGTAGCGACCTTGGGAGGCTCAGCTGCTGCCATGTCATCCACTGCCATGGCTCAATAAATCAGTAGAGTATGCAATACAATGTGCTCACCTTTTGCTTTCTTATTGTGTGGCACTTCCAATTCTGTTTGACATCACCATTTCTTGCTGGGTTTGTGGTCTTGGAGGTCTTTGTCTGCATCATTGAGGGCTTCTTCTTTCATAGTGTCATGCGTTGCCCTCTTCAGCTTTCCATCGTTGTCCAGGTAGCACTTACTCCATGCCAGGTATCCCCTTGTACAAATATACTCTAGCTTCCATCCATTTCAGCAAACTTGAAGAGTGGGAATGCTGTCTCCATGATTGAGCATACAAACTGCTGACCACTCATACTGGCTTTGCCCCAGGTTTCTGGGGCCATGTTGCACTGGCTGAGCTCTTGCCATGCCCTGCATAAAGTCTTCCACATATTGGCTAGTGTTTCTGATGAGGGGACATTGCCATTTGTGTCTTTGAGGTACACATATATGAGCAGACTTGCACCAGTTGTCGAAGTCCTTCTTGGTCCAGAACTGCACATTAGGGTGCAATTCATGTGTTGGAGCCTTCTCATCAGTCATGGTAAGGGTTGGTAAGGGCATGCTGGCATTGAGGAGCCTGGGATTGCATGACATGGATTTGAGTGCATTCATGAGCTGGTCAAAGAGATTTCTATAGGAAAATCAGTAAACAATCCATGTTCATACAGAAAATGAAAAGACTTGCCTAACCATGTTGTGTTCAGATGTTACTTTGACCAAATGCTGCTCAAGCATCTTGCAGCAGTCCTGCAGGTAAACAACTTGGGAGTCCTGCATATATGTGCCCTAGACAATGTTAACTCCTCCAAAACTACCCATTCTACTTACATTTACTTGATTCATCAAGTTCTGGGGCAGGTATGACATGAAGGATTGCTGTGTGCCAGATAGGAGACCCAGACTGGTGTTCTGCAAAGGGGACAAGATCAGCAGGTCTTCAACATGATCAGCAGCTGGAGAGAGTAAAGAACTTGTCATTGGAGATGATAATGAAGAACTACCACTGAAATTGAAGTGAGACTTGCTCATGGTGAGCAGGTACATGATAACTTAATGGCAGGAAGGTGGCAGAAGAGGCAGAAATTTGGCTAAGGTAAAATTCCCATCCCTTTGCTAATTAGGGTCTAGGCTCTTGACTATGACCTTACCTTATTAACTGCAACTGAGAACAAATGCTGCTGACACCAACTAATTTAGCTTTTGCTCCCACTCCTGCCATTACCATGGTCGATAATGTCATCCCCATCAACCTTGAAGGCCTTGTCGCAGATTGGGATGCATATACATTTTCATTGAACATACCTTCAGCCAGTGTCACGCACCAAAGGTGTTGTGGACATGGTTACAGCTGACTCTGCCTAACTTGTCAATGAGTTGTGCACAATGCCCATGCATGCAGATGAAGACTAAAGGCCTCATGCATAGAAAGACTGCCAGACATGAGCAGTCATCCTTCACACAAGAACAAGTCATCAGTGCTAAAGAGAAAAGAGGAAGCAAGTTGAGCATGCATTAACAGTTTTTAGTGCCCATGTATGGCATTCCAGTTTTCATTGTATCTCCACCATTTCCAAAGATATCAACTCCATTCTCACACTTGCTCAAAGTGCTCTGCCACACAATTCTGCCTTCCAAATTTGGAGAGGATCCTTGCACCCTATGCATTTCTACAGCACTCCATCCATCAGACACTCATTTCACTAAGTCCATCAATCATGGCCACCTCTTCATCAATCATCTCACTTGTCTCATTTGCCAGAGACAGTGGCTATGTATATCTGCCAGGCATTCCCACCAGCTTCCATCCTGAAGCCCCCTGGTTCATCCTGTCATTGTCAGCCCCATCTTGTCCCATGCAGCTTGGTTGGCATGTTCTCCTTGTCAGTATGACTTCCAGAAGGACATTCTTTGGTCATCTCAGGTCTGTCATTCAGTTAGAAAGGTCTTATGTGGTTGTTTCAGTCTCCCCTCTTGATGAAGCATATGGATCATTCCTCCCTGCTCCCTGCACTGTCTTTATTCCAATCTCATCCATCATTCTTCCTGCATTGTGACAGCTGCAGCATAATCTACTGTTCTCCAGCCTCCCTGATCACATTCATGACAAGTATGATGTGCATCTTGTCTTCTTACTGCAAGATCCAGCAGAAGACATCCCCCCTTCTCCTCCTCCATCAGAGCCCTGTTCATGAAGTTTTTGTTAACTTTGCTGAGAGGATGAAAGGGTGGGAGACACAATAACATATGCTCCCATTGCCCCACAGACCCCTAATGCCCTAGCCTCTTTGATGCCTGACTCATGCTCTTCAATTCTTGAATTAATACTTCCCTAGCTGGAAACACCACCCATCTGTCATGCCATCTTTGGATCTAGAGATGTCTCCACCAAGATCTGACTTGCATTGCCACCCCCTAATGTGATATCAGTGTGCTTACTCAGTTTCTGATTCTATTTGACTCATTCTGTGATGTTTTGACTATCCTTGACTTGTTTATTGCCAATACTTACCAATCTTCTTTGCTTGCTTACTTTTCATTTCTCACTTACTCATCATGATTACTCAGTCCTTACTCATTACTTACCAAGTGTTTGTGCCTTGTTTGTCACAAGCTGTGCTCCCCCCACAGTATATAAAACCCCATGTACTTAGCTACACCCCCAAGTGAATCAAGAAGTCACTCAGCAGTCAGTTTAGTGCATATCTCATCATCGACAGTTGAGGCTCATTCAGAAGAGTCTAACTGTCCCATTTCATATCATTGGTAGTTGAGGCTCTATGAAGGGGTCTATCTACCTCCATTCCTTATCTGAAGCTTTATCCCCTCTTAGTCAGCAGTGTTGCTTAGTCATCCCTCCACTCCTGCATAACTTGACATTGACTTGCACCAGGAGCACATTTTATCAAAGTCCATCATTCCAGAAGTCCTTTTGGCTGAACACCTTCACTCTGTTCAGCATCCCTCATCAAGTCATCACTCACTCATATTCTCCTGTGTAACTTGTTGACAACTTGCACCAGGAGCACCTGCCATTGAACCCCCCCCACATTAGATTTTCTTCTGCACTCCAGGTTCCATGGAGGCAAACCACCACTTGCTCATATTTGTCTTTGGTGTTGGATTTGTTTGGTTTTCACCACCTTTCCACACTTTGACTCACACTGGTACTAAGGTAAGTTTTTTGTAATGGCCTTTTTTGACTTTGCTAACCTTATTGAATGCATTAGAGAATTGTGTTGTGCATCAAACACCCTGAATTCCACAAGCATGGCTGCCCTTGAATCAAGGAACCATACACACAACCTGTGCAGGTCAAGAACATCATGCTTGAATACATGGATCCAGTCAAGGTGGAGGATGCTAGCCAGGTGCTTGGCAATTCAAAGCTTGAAGAATCTGGCAAGTCAGAGGATCCAACTGATTGTGAGAACAGCCTGTAAGTGCATCTACCTACTAATTCTGTGGAATCCAATGATCAGTGCCAGGCAGACCACTAGCATAACTCCATTCCCTTGCACACTCCTCACTTGGCAAGGTAGGAATCCACAAGGCATTGAGGAGGAAGTACTCCCCCAGCCTTGGAAGTACTACCTTTGTTCATTCAATCCCTTGATTCTTCCCATTGAAATCATGCATAGGAGGGAAGCAATGGAAAAATATGAGGATAGGTTTGAGAGAGAAGAGAAATGCCATAGACTAGTTTGAATGTTTTGATACCTTCTGCAATTGCTTGTACTTTTGTGCATATGTCAAACAATTCAACCACCATTAACTCATGCAGTAAAGTCAAATGCATTGATTTCAACTTGGTAGTACTACAGCATATGATCCTACTTGACATCTTCTCTGCCTTCATCATCATCCCCATCACAGTAAATGCTGTATGGTATGCCCCATGTAGACATGTTGAATCCAGGTTGTTCCATCATACAGTATACATCTTGTTCGATGCCTGATGGCAATGCCATGTGCTGAGGAATCATTGTGACAATGCTGACAATCTGTTTGACACAGATTACTGATAATGAGTTGAGTAGAGTTGAAGCAAGGACAACATGATTCAAAAGTCGAAGTAGATCTTCATCAGGTGTTGAGTAATTGCAGACAATGGCAATGTTGATATATTCCCAGCTACCCCTATCTCTGATGTTGGCCAACCTAGTGAAATATTGTACTTCTCCACATCAGGTCTCACCATCACTTAGAAACTATGTATACTTTTAGCCTTATGATAGAGTTTGTAACATGAGTGAACTGACCTTAACATTTCGTGACATGCAGAGTTGTTCTGGTGGACAGAGTTTCTCTCTCCAAGCTGACCATGCAATCTGCCTGTTTGGTAGGTGCAACTGGGCCCATTTCTTGATGTGCAGGAGGACATGTCCAGGGCCAAGAAATTGAGAAATTGTGGCAGCTTTGTCACCCTGGGGGATTATGGAGTTCTTTGTGCATTTGCAAAGCAAAACATACCCATCATGGAGGTTTTCAGTACCAGAGGGGAGTCCATTGCCAGAGTCATTGAGCTCAGGCATTGCAGATAGGAGGGAATTTACCTGACAATGCCAGACACCCTCATGAGCTAAGTTGGCAAAAGGTTTCAATGGTTGTCAAATTTGCTCACCATGACTCCCAATCATGCATTCCATAGTCCTCTGGGCATAGCAGCTTGGAGGACCCTTGTGTATTGCCTCAGAGACCAGAAATGAAGTGGATACAAGACTCAAGGAGGCCATAGTAAGTGAGTTCAAACTTGTGCTCCCAGCAGAGAAGGGCATTGGCATTGAGAAGTTTGTCCACTTCAGGTAACCCATTTTCATAAGCATTTACGCTGAAGTTTTTCTCCAAATCATCCAAGCTAAAAGCCACTCAGACCAGGTCATCCCAGGGACATCTGGCCATGTCCCAGGGCTATTTACAGTTTGCAGGACCTGGGATGTCCCATAATCCCAGCCCTTTGGTAATATATTTTGGGCTGTCCCATGACTGCCTTAGGTGTCAGGGGTCCTCAGCTCAAAAAAGTGCAGTTCATATTCACATTGAAATGCCACTTCTGATCAGAAAAACATACATAGCTGTCATGATCATCCAGGATGATGAGCACACCTGTCAAAGTGGGGGGATATGTGAGAGTCACTGCCATTCCAAAACCATGTAATACAACTTATGTATTATGCACAGATTTGAAGAATACTGGGCAATCAGTGTGTTTATGTGTGGTGTCATTTCCAGACTCATACAATGCCTATGGCAGTGAGAATTGAATTATTGTAATGAATGTTAATGGATTCAGACCTCCCATGAGTGCCTATGTATGTAAGTCCCCTGTTTTACTGCAACAGTGCTCCTTACTAAGATCATACATACCAGATGCATCTCAGCCCCCCTCTCTGAAGGCCAGTGGAATGTCCCATGATAGCTTTGGAGGCCACTGTGGGATGTCCCATGATAGCTTCAGAGGCTACTGTGGGACATCCCATCCCCCTCTCTGGAGGCCATTGGGATGTCCCATGATAGCTTTGAAGGCTGCAGGCATGTCAGTCAATCCCCTTTGGAGACCCATTAAGCCTGTTTATTTCTACAGGTTTACAGTATATACCTATGAGATCTCAATGGGTTGGGTATACCCAGCTGCTGCCATGGAAAGTGTTTTCTCCAGTACTATGCCTAGGGACTCTGGGGCAGCCATTGATTTCTCCAGGCATGGTGCTGATCATATGTGTTTTGTGTTTTCCTCATGCAATTTTCCACTTGCTGATAAGATAAGCATACCATCATGATTGCACAATCAGGAGCTATAACTTTGATTATGATGACATTACTCCATTATCACTTGCTGGGGTGTTAACACCTACTAGTGCTAGTTGTAGTAGTTGGTAGTGCTGAATAGTGTAGGCTATGCTACACTTTGGTAGTGTGCATCTTTGGCTACTGTCGACTATGAAAAGTGTAGGGTCGAGCCAGAGTGCGAAGGTCACATGACAATTGATCACATGACATGACAGATCACGTGATTCAGTCACATGGTAGATGACGTAATTGTCACGTGATCCAAGGTATTGCCAATCCCCTGCCAATGAAGTCATGTGACAATTGGTCATGAAGTTGCATAGGGCACCACATGACTTGGTGCCTCGGGTCATGGCAGTGGTATGTCATGTGCATGTCTAGGTCATGTGACCTCACATGACTGCACCCACACCTGTGGTCACATGGTCACAAGGGTGATGTGGTCATGCGAACCCTGAGACATGTGACACCATGTGACTGCACCTACCTCGCATCTGGCACGATGTACCTAGCATGTGACTAACTCGCCCCTAATGCTAAGTGTGGCTGTGCTTCAACATGAATCATGTCACCACTCATTCAATTCTTGACATATGCATCTGTGATTTTGCAGGTGGGATGGTCTAGGGGATATCCACAACATGTTGGAGTATTATCCAATCAAAGTCACTGGTTGATGAGATATAAGGGGAATGGAAAAAGCGAAAGAATATCACAGCATGCATCTCACACATAGTTTATGCAATGCTTAATACCTTGGATGCATGCCCCATGTACCTAGCTACCTATGTAGAAAGTATCAAGTCAATCCATCAGGAATTGAATGAACAGCACACAAATTACACTTCCCAGATGCGTGGGAAAACTCCAAAAAGCGCAAATAAAATAGTGGAGATTTACAAAACATATCTAAAACATTGCATTGCAGCCTCCACAGTGCTTCCACACTTACGCCAATTCACCTGGCACATGGGATGGCATGCCCTGCCATAATAGCAGCAAGTGCCTAGTGATTTCTGCAACTAAAAGTGTCAAAAATGCGAAATGCACACAATGGTCAATGGCTTATTGGCCATCTCAAAGCTATAAGAGCTTGTACGGAAAGCGCAGTTCACTTGCAGTTCAGAAACTTGTCAGATTGTTCTTGTTTGATGGGTGGTGCACAGATTCAGCATAAGGTCCAGCAGTATGTCGGAGATTGAACTCCTCCAAAGATGCCGCCTGATCATCCTGATGTGTGCTGAGTGCTACTGCAGCATATTTTGACTGCCCTCCAGATGCTCCTAGTCTTGTTGGCTGAACTGGTTGGCTCCAGTGTTCGCAAAGAGCCAATACCATACCACACCTCCAAACTCTCTGGAGATATGTGGGTTCAAGAACTCCTAACTGGTCACCCTGATCATATTCACTGTGAACTTGGTATGTGCAAGGAGATTTTCATTCAGCTCATAGAGGAGCTGTGGGAGATTGGTCACGGCAACTCGAAATTTGTTACTCTGGAAGAACAGCTTGCGATTTTCCTCTACACATGTGTGACTGGCCTGATGGTCAGGCATGTTGGTGAGTGTTTTCAGCAGTCAAATGACACAATATCTTGGTGAGTTCAATACAAAATACATGCAACAAATCAGATATTCATATTTTTTTACAGGTACTTCAAGAAATTGCTCTTCGTATTTTCAGAACCCCCCTTTTATATTACCTATGTCCAGTTTCTGACTGGTGAAGCCATCCATCTGAAGATCCGATGCAACCCCAAATTTTGGCCGTACTTTCAGAATGCGATTGGTGCGATAGATGGCTGCCACATTCCTGTATCCCCCCCTTCAATTATACATTCCAACTATCACAACTGCAAGGGATTCCTCTCGCAAAACGGCCTGTTCATCTGCGATTTCAGTCTGAAGTTTGTTTATATGCTGACAGGGTGGGAAGGATCTGCAATGGACACCCGTGTCTATGGTGACGCATCATCCACCGACCTCCACATCCCCAATGGAAAATATCTCCTTGCTGATGCCGGCTACCCCTCATGTCAAGAGTTGCTAGTCCCCTACTGGGGCATCCAGTATCATCTTGCAGAATGGGGCCATGCTAACATGTGGTATGTTTTTTGTCTTGCTCACTGCTTTATTTATTTATTCATTTCCTCTCAGACCAGCAAATAAGGAGGAGCTTTTCAACTTGCAGCATGCGTCAGCACAAAATGTCATAGAACAAATCTTCGGCATCCTAAAGCATCGCTTTCGAATACTCCTTCTGGCGCCAGAATACGACATTGATATACAAGCATGGATCCCTGCTGCACTTTGCGCCGTTCACAATTTTATTTGTACACATGGTGAGAGCGAGGAGGGCACAGACGATATTTCTCTCAATGAAGATGATGAGGGCGAGCAGCAGCCAGGCCTGCATACTAATCCCCAAGCCATGGAAGGAACAAGGAGCTTAGAAGAAGACATACTTGTGCGCAGGATGCGGGATGATATTGCAACAGCCATGTGGGCCGATTATCAACATATTTTGGTGGAGCAAGCACAGAGTACCATGGACAGTGAATCAGACACAGAATCCAACTTCTTCGAGGAAGAAGTCGCTAGTTTGTTTTAGCTACATCCATCATGTACTAGTAAAATCTAATCTGACTTTTGTTCGATGCACATGCTGGAGGGATGCCAACACATTTGATAGTTCATTTCTGTAGCTATGATACACTGACTCGTGCTACACATACTACATGGTAGGGGGGGCATTGCTAGCACCTTGGAAAAAGCTATCATACATACCAATAGCCCTCTGGGCGCCCCTGGACACACTTGGACGACCACGTGATGTGAAGGTAAACATATTTTTGTAGGTTTATATATATAATCAAAGCAACTCTAGGTACACATGTCTTTTAAAATTATTAACGAAGTTGGTGGAAGACAGTCAGTGGAGGCTCTAGAACAGGTGTAGAATGTCGCTGTTAAAAGGCAGATGTTGATAAAAGCACTAATCCACCCCTCACAAATCAATATCGAAGCAGGCTGGAAGAATGTCGGTTCTGTGTGAAATGATGCCAGGCAGTAGTCTAAGAAAGTCACAGGAGGCATAACAATGGTCTGTAGGATGGTGTTTATGGAAAGGCAGATGTTTATGATGTTTTTAGTTCGGATGGAACATAACAAAGCTGTAGAAGGGTTTGAGTCGGAGCTACACGATGGGAAACAAATGGCTTACAAGCTTTCATCAATGATGTGGAGGATTGGTGGGACGCATAATGAGGTGGATCCGCAGACCTGTCCTCCAAGCGTCCAAACAATGTCGACGACCCCCAAGCGATAGAACATCGCTACAGGCTGAGCGTGATGACAGGGCACGGTTGCGAAGTCGAGTGATAACCAGCCATGGTCATTTAGGGAGCGCACTTGGGACCTGCACGCGAAGGGGGGGTGACAGGTTTCTTCGCAGGAGATGAAACGAAAACTGCAGGATTTGTATTTAAGGAGCGCTTTGATTTGAGTGGGAGTGAAGCTGCGATTGTGGAGCCTGGCGGTGTTGATCATTGTGCGGTGGCACAGCATCAGTGAGGGGTAGGCACAGAATAAGGAGTCGGCTGAGAAGAAATTCATGATGGCAGTTGAATGGAATTGGAAAATGGGAGAGAGAGCAGATGTGGTTTTGGAGACGATGACGTCAATGAGCTTGTGTCCGTTGCCAAAGGTGGTAATGGAGAAGATGGTGGAGGGGGGGTAGTCACTGTCGTTGGAGTTGCGCTGGCAGACAAGGCTATAATTATGCTTTTGGAGGAGGTTGAAAAGTTGTGCGCTGCTGTTTCGAGCAACGTAGATGTCGAGGTCGGATGGGGCCCAGTTGCACGCATTCGCAGGGAGGACTAAGCAGAGCGCAGCCGATCCGGATACAACCGCATCGCATGCAGATAGTATGTTAGTGAGAACTTCAGCGCTAGGGAAGAAAGGGCAGCAGGTGGTTTGGAGATGGTGGTTTAGATACCACTTGACACGCTTTGCATTGGTGGTTGATGTTGCAGCAAGGGTTATTAAGTCTCTTATATCACAGTGCTCGAGAACGAGTTGCAAGAGGTCGACATGACTGAAGAGAGGGAACTCGCGCGGTGGTGGTGGTGGGGGGAGCATGTCGCGTATTGTTGGGTGATATGGTTTTCGTTCGTTTTTGATGAAGTTCTTAACTGATGTCGTCATAGCTTGGATTAGGGGATGGGGGGGCGGCATGGGAGATATGCAATATTTCAAAAAGGCAAATGTCAGCATAGGAGGACGAGAATGTGAGAAGATGAAGTATGACGAAGAAAATGTTATCATGAAGAGGACAGGGTGCAGTGTTAATTCTGTTGGGGATGTTCACCGTCAGAGGGACTGCTTGGGATTAAGTCATTTAATCTGTGGGTTGTTTAGACGATGTTATAGGAGGAGGCAAAAGTGGTAATACAATGTGAGGGCTTCTAGTATGGGATCCAGATCGTTTTCAGGCCAAAGGTGAATGGGGTAGTTGTGGGGTCCAATGCGAATAAATAGATACGAGGCTTGAGAGCGGACGTGGTGGTGGTGATGACGATCGAAAATGATGCGGAAGTGGTACTCGTTTATGTGCATGTTGGTTTCGCAGAGGACGCTGTCGACGGGGAAGACGTTATCCCGCACCAGTATTTTGATGTCGTGGTCGAGGTTTTTAAACGATACTATGCGTTGTCCACTGCTGTCAGACAGGGAGAGGTAGAAGGCAAGAACAGATGTCATGGGCAGTGACGGGATGAGGGGGACGTGTCTTCATATCTTTTTTAATATGTATTGTTTATGTCGCGACTGAGCGAGGTGGCGATGAAAGTATCATGAAGTCAGTGCGGGAGATGATGAAGTAACCGCTGACATATCCCGTAAAAGTTGATGACGGGGTTATTATGGAGAGGGCGAGGTGCAATCAATTTAAAGTGTTGAAGGCGAGAATATAAATCCATAAATGTTGAGGAAGCTCACGATTTTTAAGGGGGTAGGGTGTCTGGCTTGTCGAGCATCTGTATTTTAGCAGTATGTTAAGGAGGACATACAATGTTACAGGTCCAGGGGATGAGCCATCGGACACTACAGAAGAAGCTAAGGAAAACAAGAAAATATGTTTTAGGGGGATGGGTGTCTATGATGCAATGTTCCGGGTTGTTAGTGGAAGAGGATTTGTTGTAGATGCTGTGCAGGAAAATTGGAAATGACCGTCAATGATGTAAATGAGTGCTAAGATCCTTTTTTAAATTGCGAGGTCTGGAATTTCCACACTGCTTTCAATATTCTGCTCTGGGTCATGGAGATATGGATCCTGAAGGAGATAAACAGCTTCGAGTTCAAATTGAGCTTTAGAAATCGTCCATCGGCCATTTTCATCTTTTTGATGATAGCGGTTGAGTTGAGTTTCGAGTAACACAAGAGCATGTTTCTGCAGGTGGGAGATGTCTAGCTTTGTCATCGAACTTTTGCTTTTTAGGACTTCTCGAGCGTCATAAATCGAGTTGAAGAGTGCGGTCTGGGATTGGGATGAAAAGGGGCAGGAGAATGCTTGGCTAGAGACTTATGTCACTGCCATTTCTGGGACTTTGCCAATGCACAGTGCGGACGACGCCACGATCATATTCATTTATAGCTGTGCTTGATGTCGATAAACGTTAAGGTTTGGCTCGGATACAAACAAGAAGAACGTATGCAGTTTCGGGGAGGAGAATGCAGACAGCAAATGGTTTGCATATTGCCCTAGCTTTGAAGATAGAGTAAGGATCGTGACTGAACATTGGTTGTCCGGAGCGCCATTCTTCATGAACCAGGTGCTGGTGATGTGGCTGAGAATCCAGATGTTGATGGGTTCATTTGTTTTTGGATTGCAGAGTACCTTACTGCGGTCTTCGTAGGGGTCTGCCATCCCCCATGTCGCAGTGGGCAAGATGTGTCCAAGTGCAAATGTGTTGGCATCTTGGTTGCAATACGTGGAAAGTAATTTAATCCAGCTTGCATGGGTAATGGTTAGTAGAGATCATCACGGCCATCTGTAGATACATACCTTAGCAAGCGGTCGGGACATGTGGAAATGCGGTCGAGGTCGAAAGAGGAAGACTCTGGGACTGGAACTAATGTGTCGACAGAGGTTGTAATTGCCGTCGGGGGGGGCAGAGTGCTGTCTGAGGGGGAACTGTGTGAGGGGGCAGAAGACTCCTGTAATTGGGAAGCAGCAGCTTGATGGTGCGAGGGCCCTTCGGGAGTAACCAATACGCCCATACTTGGGAGGGTGTCTGTTGATGGCGTAGAGGAAGGGTTAGGTTCGCTGCACGAGGGGGGCTGGCTGAGTGCAGAATCTGGTTGATTGGACACAGTTGCTGTCAAGGAGGAAGGTGCGGTAGTTTGTTGATTGGTAGTGTCGTTGGACATAGCAGTTGTTCGCGTTCGTTTTGGAGGGGAAGCCTTTTTCATCTGAGATGCATCGCGTTTGGGAGCCATCACAGGAGAGGTGAACGAGATGATGCAGGGGAGTGTGGCAGGAAATTTTAAGAGGTCATACCACACCATTGGTCACTGCCTTTCGGACCCTTCCAAGAGCGCTTGGGGAAGGAAATTTTCATGGGGAGAGCAACCTTTTTTGGGCACAAACAGGACGTTGGAGTGTACTGGAACGGGAGAGTGGACGCATAATTGTTGAAGTGATGGTGACGTCAGAGGTAATCCCACCAAGAATGTTTACGGTCAAGGACATGAATAGTATTTTATGATGTCTATCTAGCCCAAAAGGATGTCTAGAATTCTAAGCGGTCTTTAATGTTTATGGTGTGAAAGCTAATAAACGTTCATTCAATAGGAGCTGAATTAATTGGCATAAACGCTGTGGAATGGCAGCGAATTTGTTGTGACGTTGAAGGTGAAACCTGATCCAGCGTGTTTGGTTCGGGTGGGTGGATGCTGGGGAGGTCTTCCGACATTTGGTTGGTTTGCATGCGTCTGATTTCTGTAGGGGAGGTTGTCACCATCGGGGTACCGGAAGGCTGCAGTGACACAACATTAGTTGCTTGTCTTAAGTAGCGGGGAAGGTTACGTACCTGTGTGGGATGGGCAGATTGGAGGCGCAGGATTTGTTTGCATGTCAAGAAGACGCATAAGTGGGCGTGGGTGGCATGGGTTCGAACAACGACCAGATCAAACTCGGCGTCGATCTCGACGAAGTCCCCACGGGACAACAGGACCTCATGAATCAGCATGATGTTTCCATCTTGTTGCATTTCCAATATCTCAAGCGGCCCATTCCATTCCCAAGGGTACTCCAGTAGTCTTGGGATGTGGGCATTTTGAGCGCTCGCATCGTGTATCGGACTAAGGTGCCACGCTTGAGATTCTTGCAAATCAAACAGACACTTGGGGATACATTTCAGTATTGCAATACGATACCAGAACAAGTGAGGAGGCATGGAATACCTTGGTGAAGACTTTTCTTTGCATGTGAAGGTGGTGTCGGAATTGAACAGAAGGAAGCGGAACCTTCAGAACATGGCTGGCAAAAGTGGCTGCAAGATTCAAGTGATCAAGCTGATTGCGCCATGCAGCTGTGTTACCCATACTGCTGAGCAAGAGGCTTTGCACAGCGTAAGCTGCTCTCATGCTGTCTCTGTCAGCATGGTTAATGAGAGTGATGACGTGTGTGTGTGAAACACTCACCCATTCCAATTTCTGAACTCACCAACACAAAATTTATCGAGGAATCCGTAGATGCGGACAGACACAGGGTACATCGCGTCGTACAGTTCCGGGACAGGCAGAGTCTTGTAGACAAGTAGGTGTGAGCACCTTCGGTCAGGAGCACATGGATGCCAGGTGACTGTCGCCCATTCGACCATGTGGCAAAGGGAGGTTGGGAAGCATTCCCATTGTTGAAGCCCGTGAACAGGTATGCGGTTCCGGACAATGGTTTGCAAGTCTCCCATCCATAGGTCGGCACCAAGAGGGTGATTAGCTGATGGTAAGAAAGACATGGGGGGAGGGAAATTAGAGAAAGGGGTGTTGAAATTGAGCACACACCACTTTTTAAATCAACGGCCTCTGACTTGAATTTATCAAAGGAAATAGGGGAGACAAGATGAGTTCAGATGTGTAAAACCTAAAATGATGTCGATGTCGATGTCAGAGGGGAGTTGAGTCGCCATCTCTTGTCAGTTAAAGTTGTGGCAGAATCATGTCTTACGAGGGGATCAATCTTGTTTTGGAAATTCAATTTTAATGAGTGCTAACGGATCATGTCATGTCACGTTGATGTCAACATGGCGCCTGTTGTAGGCTGCTGTTGTTGCGGCATCGAGGTCTGCCAGTCGGGTCAACTCGTTGTGAAGGTCGTGCTGCAGACCCCGAAGGGTACGTTGAGATGGGAAAGGCTGTAGGATGGTGAGGCTGGAAAGAGAGCGAGCATGAGATAGCATGACATATGCATGTTGCACACCCCTAGCACTTGCCAAATCAACAATGACTTTGTTGAGTGTGGTGCCTTGAGCCTTGTAGTCTGTAAATGCCCACCCAGGAACCACGGGAACTTGACGATGCATGATCCGAAACTTCCCCACATGTTCTGAGAAGTAAGAGAATGTAGATGGTTGAGGGAAGACTGCGATGATATGCGCATCTTCCCCAGGCAATTCTAGTGTAGACGTGGGAATGGCAACATACACACACCTTACAATGCGCTTTCCATCCACTGTAGAACAAGCAATGTCATGAACGGTACCCTGGGCACTGTTGACAACCTTTCCTGTGACCGAGAGGTTCTCGGTGATGAGAACCGGCATTCCTGGAAACAAGGGGAGACATCCAAGGTAATCTTTCGATTCCTTGGGTTGTACCGAGGCTAGTCGCTCATCCTCCTCACCAGTAAGGCATTCGCCGTCGCAGAAGTGTTGCGCATAGTAATATTCAAACGGCTGTCTGGTATCGCAAGCAAAGGACTTCGCTCTCTCCTCGTTCCACTGATCATGCAATCGACGTTCACCGAAGACAATTGGTGCCTCGGAGAAGTGCAAGAAATCATCGATGCTGTTCTTATGTAATTCACTAAGTAACCTCTGCTGCAAATGGTGCCAATTGGATGGTGGCGAACCAACAGACATTGTTGCTGATCCCAGTCTTATCTGACCAAGCATTTCAATGAAGGTCGGATCTGCTTTTGCACGCTCATTTTGAACGAGTTGAACGACGTGAGTTAACGATCTCCATAAGAAGGCCCCGAATAAATGTCTTTGCGCTTTCACGGTTTCGAACGTACACCTGGACAAGTTATTCACAACAGCATGAGAGTACAATGCAGTACCATTTACAGGGCGAAGTTGCGCCATATCTCCCGCAAAAATAACGTTGATCCCCCCGAACGGCTTATCCCTTCTTTCTGGTTCACCAGCCTTGGCAAGACTTATCCGTTTCGCTATGTCGGCAAGCAGCTCCATGGAAACCATTGACACTTCATCTAAAACCAAATAAGTGACGTCGCGCCAAATCTCCTGCAATTCATCCATATCAACAGTTTGCTCGTTAGCATCCCCTCGCCCTCGTCTCTTGTCTTTACCCATGGACCGTGAATTCATAAGAGTGAGTGCATGAATTGTGAAACCATTGATGAGGCATGCAGCACTCCCCGTTGGAGCGCTTAACAAAATCTCTCGCAAGCAGCCTTTTTGCGCAAATGGATCCACGATCACTCTTATAAGGTGGCTCTTTCCAGATCCTCCAATACCAGTAATAAACATCAACATTTGATCCGGATCGTTGCGCAACATATGCTCGATTACTATCGTAAACGCGTGTCTCTGTTCCGTGTTAGTCTCCAAAGACCACTTTGAAATCATTTCCGCCAGAAAAGCATCCCCAGAAACATTGTTAGCATCGACCTGCACAGGACATCGTTCGTTCACTATAGTGCCAATGGAAAGCGAGGCTGCACTGCGATCGCCAGAGGTCCATGGCCATTTTTGATTCAATGATGTCGAGTTCAGCTCGGTGTGCTCCTCAAAGGGTTCTTTTTCCGGATGTTTACGTTTTCGCTGCGAAGACATGTACGTGCTGTGGACATTAATCAGATCTTCCATCTCAGTATTGACTTCGACAATGCGCCCTTCGAATGTACAGGGACGATTGTCGCCACTATCGTCGTGATGAAGTGCCCGAGACATTGCCATGATATCCTGTTCATCCTCTGGTAGTGTAACCACCTCATGTTCATCCAAATCTTCTGAATCAGAGGGTTGCAGGTCGTTCAGTCTTGCGTGATCCAACTCCACATCAAGAATCAGAGCTTCCTTCAAAAGCTCCACATCCAATTCACTTGACCTATTCATATAGAAGTCTGACGATGGCTTTGCAGCCTTACTCTTATAGTCATCTCGCACAACATCTCTTGCATCTTTGCACTCCAATTCGATGAGGAAGTTCGAAATCATTCGAGAGGCAGATTCCCCAAACTGGTAAGCATCGAATGCCTCTGTCCAACAGGAATAACCACCCAGCAGTTCGGACGGTTTGCGCCATGCACAGAAGAGAAGTAACATAGCATGGCAAAAGAACTCCATGCGGAAGTCTGACTTTTGCGGCAAAGGAATAGAATCACCTAAAAGAATGGGAACTACGAAGACGTTCCGCATACAGAGCTCGTGAGTAGTGAACTGGGGATGACTGCTGTCTGCGAATGGCACCCGAAATCTGCGAGAATACGCTGGCTGTTCAGAACCGCAGAATGTCGATGTGTTTTCGTGCCTGGTATGTGGTTCTTCTGAAACATCTCCCTTAGCAGACGATCGCTTTACTTTTTGTGTCTGTTCCAGAAACTGCCATAAACACATTTCATCAAACGGCAAAACAGATGGACGCAATAAATAGTCCAGCAGTTCCAATACGACAGACAGCGACCCATCAGCTGTATGTGCGGTACATGTCGACCCATGCAAATTTCCCGGGCAATCTGGAAGCCATTCATCAGCGCACTGGCAATCTCCATCCACATGAACCTCATGCACTGTTGTGATATCCACAAACTCATGAAAGCGTACGGTACGGAATTCATGACTGGTGTAATAATCCCCACCCCCAATTAAATAACTCATGACTTGTTGATGGGAGACCTCCCATCTGCCCATCATGGCGTTAACGGCTTTTGTCAGCAGATTTCGTTCTCGCACCATGGAAGAAGTTTCTACATTGTTAACAAAATGTTTTCGGTGGCTGTCGATAGCAGCCCGAATTGCTTGCAAACTGACATGAACCTGAAGATCATTTTTTGTAATGTAATCACTGATATAGTAAGTCAAAGCCTTCGCTGCAGCCCTGGATCCTATAAACTTAACGTCCATGTTACACTGTAGAAGGAAAAGAACAATGTCGTTGTAGTTGTTAATTCGGGGATGGAGTCGCTGCAGGAGAATGGAATGTGTGTCAGGATCGAGACAAGATACTGCGTGAATGGACCTGTCGATCCGCATACGACAGTTTTTGTCACACGGCTCCTCTCCAGGACGAAGGTGTTTAAAACACGTCGGCGTGTGCTCATGCCAGTTACATTCAACAGCAAGCCGCCTAACGAAATCACGGAACGCATCTTCAAATGCACATTCAGGGATTATCGCAATTTGTGGAGGTTCCTCTAAGTGTGGATCAAGCTCACCATCAGGCCGAGCTGGCTTCGAGGGATTTGCATCAATAGTATCAATACTGTCAACAGATGAACCTGGGGGTTCACAGTGGATGATGTCCTCCAGCCACTGGAAAAGTAAGTGTTCGAAATGCACATCATCCATCATCATTGACTGCAAACGTTCTGGATTAGGGTGCCCCTCGACCCACAGCAGCATATGACAATGAAGCATCCCACGTCCCTGTGCCTCTACAGTGCCATAAAAACTGGAACACTTCCCAAACAACCTGCACCCCTTGTTATACTTAACGATGATATCCAGAAAACCATGAACAAGAACATTGAAAGCCTTTGCGGCTGCAGCAGGATGTGAAGCAACAAAAGCGGCATGCTCATACACACTTGATTGCTGCCACAGATTTGTGTCCATCCCACCGAAATGAGCAATGAGAACATTAGTGAGGTTGTGCAGGTTTAAAGTTAGGAAAAATGTAGGGGTGCCGAGTTGTCGTGTCAGTGAGCGGATTTCATTATGACGGCACAGTTTATAACCATCACTGCCAGGCAACGAACGACAAATCACATTCAGTTCACGAAACAAACGTAACGCTCCCTTCTCGCCTTTGGTATCCACGCTTGCCTTCGGATTACGATCCAGTTTATCAGCCAACAATCTTATACTTGATTCTGCCTGGTGGATATCATTTACAAGACTGTGACGTCGAGCAGACGGGATGCAAAATGCCAAATTTTCACTCGCCACACGTTTTTGCAAAATGTTCCAACATACGAAAGGAAAACTTGCATCCCTCGCAAAAGGCAAGTCCACTTGCCTCAGCATATTTCTTAGTTGTTGCTGGAAAGAGATCTGTTGCTCAGGTTGGCGAGCAGGATGATTGAATGCACCGATCCCCCATGGGTCAAGATGGGGGAAAACCACAGTCAGAAAACCAGCAGAATTATTGTTCATCAGGTTTGATCCAGCGTGACTAACCAGGAACCGTTTCTGATTCAAAGTGTGCGCCAATGTGGTGGCCTTCATTGCACGCCACAATCACTCGGAATGGTCCCCATCGATGTATGCAACAGTCTCTGTTACCAAATCTGCTGTCAATGTAGACCAATCAAGTCGATCACAACCATCAACTGTGCTGTCGTCGTCATGAAGGTGGGTGATCTCTATCCCCTGCAATACGCCTCTATCCTCAACGCCATCCACCAATGCTGCTAGATTTTTAGCACTAAACATAATCCCATTTTTCGAATACCATTCATTGTTAGATACCAACCACTCGATCACACATTTCACTCTTGACCGGCTTACTAGGACTGGGGGAAACTTCTGCAAAGCATCCGTACTCGGACGAAATGAGCCCCCAGCAAACACGACGCACACTGCACCACGCATATCCCTCGGTGCTGGTGGAAGAACTTTTGACAATGACATCGGATCCTGTGGAAGTAGTGCAACGTTTCCTCGGTTGAACCGCTGACTTGCTTCTTCAGGAAGTCGCCTGCCTCGAGTGCCCTTCGTTTGATAATGATGAGTGATGAGTGTAGCCCAGCAGGCGGCAACAAGCATCAGCTCCAGTGCACTGCAAGCATGTATACTCTCCTGAACATGAGGTGGCAATTCTGCCTCACCATAATACTGGAAATTGGCTATCGCATCCTTAGGTTGACGAGGGGATCTCGCTGTCAATGACTTTCGACATGAAGGGCACATTTGCAGTTGATCAACATTGTGCAAACAATGCATACCCTGAGGACACAGAATGGCGCCAAGATATTTATCTATATTGTATGTCCGAGGACGAGTCTGAGGGGGCAACCAATCGTTTGTTAGCACAGAAAGCATCTGTGCAGTGGGGACAACATCTGCAAGATTGCTGCACCAAACGAGCTGTGCACACACAGCACAGACCCCTTCCCCGAGATGCCATGGAGCCATCTTGTCCTGCCAATCACGAATAATATTGAGCTTATCGCTCAGAGACCATATGGGTGGATAACACAATGGTTCCTCCCTGCCCCCCGGAGTCGGTGTTAATTGAGTAGCATGCACCTCGTTTCGGTGCAAAGCTCTGACATGAGCAACACTTCTCTCCAGAGAGACTGCAGGCCCTAATACCAGCGCAAGGCCAGTCCCGCGTCGTGCTGTTCTTAGCTGTCGAAAAACATAGAATAGAGAAGGGCATGTAACTATACATTCATGACCACGAAGAGCATCGAGACACATCCTCCACCGCAGCTTACCATGCAACAGCACCTTGTGATGTGTCGCAATAGATCTCAAATCCTTGGAACTCAAAAACAGAAACTGCTCCATGAACTCTTGTACCGAGCCAGCGCTACACACCAACAAGCACCCAGTAGGGTGCCCCAATGATTCACCGAAATCAAGTTGCAATGTAACCTGCTCAAAGGCGTACTCCCATCGTAGAGACTCATAACCGAGAGCAGCACAATCGCTGACTCCAGCGACATCAACATACAAGCGGCAAACGCCACTGGCCATGATAAGCATGCACCCAATTATGCGGCTCCAACTAGTCTGCACAACCTTCGCAGGTGTGATGAATGGAATGCCCCAGCAAATCAACTCCCCCCAAAAAGGCGCAAAGAATGCACGTGACCAGCCCCTCGGTCCGGTATGATTGTTGCTCACAAAGAGTTTACAAACCTGGGCCTAATGGCATCCAGGAATATCTGCTACATACGTGCAATGGGATTGTTCATCAGGTAAAGCTATAAAAACAGCGGCAGGGTTAGATATGCCAGAAAACTGATGCATCATAAATGCATGATGGTGGGGAGGGATCTCAGAATCTTTGTATAGCATTTGCATAGCCATCTGGACCGCAATCAATGGATCCATGAAAGTTGTTGCCAGCTGGTCCCCCAAGTGCCGGATTGTGTTACCGACCGATATGACTGTGATGGTGTGAGAGCTGGAAGGTTGAGGCTGCATCTTGCTGGAAGATTGAGTGGACATTCAGCTGCACTTACTACTATGAATGGACAAGATGGGAGTCGTTGGGGGATGCTGATTTCTTGAGAATAGGAGGGAAGGGGATGCCATTTCTGTGATATCAGTAGACATCACAGTGAATGAGCGCTTTCCACCAAATGCGGCAGTGGAGGGGGGGATGGATGGGACGGAGGTGGTACTGTCAGTAGTTGTCATAGGGTTGGGGGGGACAGAGACTGTAAAGTCACTATCAGTGGTCACGGTGAGTGTGGGGTTTAACACCCCAGGATGGAAAGCATGGGAGCCGGTCATGCCACCCTGTGGAAAAATATCCTCCATCATTGGAAGATACTGCCAGCCCTTGTTGCAGAAGGGCTTCATGGCCATGTTTCGCTGCGATGTCTCAGCAAACCAATCATAGTTATCTGTAAGATCAAATACGTACCTTCACACTGATGAATTTTGCCCATTTCTCTGCATCAGCCACTCCACAGATATTTGCACCATTCTCGTTGTCCCAATGTTCGCCTGATCCGCTGCAATAAGTCATGATTGCGTTGTACATATGTTTAAGCTACATCTAGTGTCAGCATAGCAACTTTAGAATAGAGAAGGACATACCGATCCCCATTTAATTGACACATTCTTTGAATCCTTGATTTTACCGGACCTGTGGAGCTTGTGAATGCTCTCTGCAGCTTTTGCATAAGTCGCTTGTCAGAAGTTGCCAGTGTCAGCCCGCTCTGAGCGATTTGTGTGCAGATAATCAACGAGGGTGGCGACCTCTTCATCGGTCCACTTGGCATACTTGGATTCTTCCTCTATTTCCCCCACTGTTTCCATTAGTTCAACGATATTTGATCCTAAGACATTGAAAAGTTCGATTAGTACTCACCGGATGTGATCGCATCGAGTATCGGCAGAGGTGAGATAGGGAGGGAGAGACATGCTACCATTGGGAGGGAAACCAACATTTCAATCTCCGATGCTTTGGCCCGGATTTTTCCACCACCTGTCAAACAAGAACAATCTGTGAAGTTCGTAAACTACAACTGAACTGTGCTTTCTGTACAAGCTCTAAATCTCTAATGGACTGATTGATTAGAGGTGCCCATTTCACATTTTTGACACTTGTAGTTGCAGAAATCACTAGGCACCTGCTGCTATTATGGCAGGGCATGCCATCCCATGCACCAGGTGAATTAGTGTAAGTGTGGAAGCACTGTGGAGGCTGCAATGCAATGTTTTAGATATGTTTTGTAAATCTCCACTATTTTATTTGCGCTTTTTGGAGTTTTCCCACACATCTGGGAAGTGTAATTTGTGTGCTGTTCATTCAATTCCTGATGGATTGACTTGATACTTTCTACATAGGTAGCTAGGTACATGGGGCATGCATCCAAGGTATTAAGCATTGCATAAACTATGTGTGAGATGCATGCTGTGATGTTCTTTTGCTTTTTCCATTCCCCTTATATCTCATCAACCAGTGACTTTGATTGGATAGTACTTCAACATGTTGTGGATATCCCCTAGACCATCCCACCTGCAAAATCATAGATGCATATGTCAAGAATTGAATGAGTGGTGACATGATCCATGTTGAAGCACAGCCACACTTAGCATTAGGGGCAAGTTAGTCACATGCTAGGTACATAGTGCCAGATGCAAGGTAGGTGCAGTCATGTGGTGTCACGTGACTTTGGATTCACGCAGCAACGTGACTGCTGGGAGCACGTGATTGGCCCCTCCCATGACCTAAGGCATCGTATCACATGATCACCAATTGATCTCAGCATGTGACTATTAGGTGCATGTGACTGAGTGATGTCATGACCTGGGGCACCAAGTCACGTGACTCACAGTCACATGATTCAACCTCACGTGAACCACTGTCACATGACCTGGGTCATGGTGTAGGGAATGTAATTTCCCTACTAGGGGAATTGTTTTATTTTGTTCATTTCATTTAGTTTTGATTCTAGGAGTTTTTTTCTGCTAGTGGTACTTAGAATTTCGCATTTTGGTCGCTTAGTCAGCACTACCTAGTACTGGATGTAGTTAGTTTTTTTTAAAAAAACAATAGATGAGTTACCACAGACAAGAGACAAAATTGAGCAGGTCATTTCCCTGCACCCAGACAGCCTTAGAAGCCTTCAGACGACTCTCAGGATCCCTGCACAGGCTATAGAAGCCCCTTTGGCTTACCCACTCCCTTCAGACTCTACTGCCTTAGTTACTTCTTCACCTCATCCTCATAAATTCATTTTCCTACAACTGGAGCCCACCACGAGGGGCTTCTGTCTTAGCCTGGCACCCATCCCAACCTTCCCAGATTCAGTTTTGCAGTCTCCAGCTTCGTTTTCGCAATTTTCAGGCTCAGTTTAGCATGTTTCACCTCTCGGTCTCATCTTTTCACAGTCCCATAGTCGCATTTTCATGTTTTCTTGCTTGTGCACATTCACATATCAAGCATTCACACTCATATTACCCCCTGAAGTCATGCTTGGCCTCAAAATTCCATGCCGAGGCTCGCCCGAAGCACCACACTGCTCTGGGTGCCCTGAGGACCTTCGAAGCTATTTTGATGACATAATCAACTTCTGTGATGGATTCAGCCTCTCGGACGGGCTTGCACACATCAAATTTGCGCTCAAATATGCGCCTTTTGAATCGGTGGACCTCTGGTCCCACTTCGTCAGCAGTAGTCAAGGAGATTGGGCTCGTTTTACCTTGGAAATCACTCAGCAGTACCCAGAATTGGACGAAACAAGTCGAAGTCATGCCACCAAGCTTGCCAGCCTAAAGGTTGGATTTGTGAGTTCAGATGTCATCTCAATGTCATCCCTAGGGCAGTATTATCGCAATTTCTGTCAAATTTCATTATCTCTCGAGAACCTGCTGGGTCCTTTGCCCCACCTAGCCAGTATGTTCAAGTATGGGTTCCCTCCAGAGTTCAGGTGAGAGGTGCTCGAGCACCACAACACATCAGAGTATCCTGTGCTCAGTCTAATGTCTACAGCTAAGGAGGTCCTGAGGTCGAGCGGCGGCCTCTGGAAGAGCTGCAAGGTCGACAGTTCACACGCGCAGCTACCACAAGCCTCGGACAGCTGTACACCCCACCATTCGTATTCGTTCTGCTTCTTCTGTGGACTTTCGGGCCATATTCGGGCTGGTTGCCATTCATACAAGTCGTATTTAGCTTCAGGAAAGTGTCTACTCGTAAATGGCCATGTTGTTCTACCTACAGGACTGGAAATCCCACACGAAGTTGCCGGACAGACTCTGCGAGACCGTCCTGACAACTGGTCTTTGCTGACAAGCCAGCTCGAGGCTCATACAGGCCTGTCGCCCACTCGCTCGCTTCCACCCACAGCTGCACCCTCTCGAAGCATGTTCAACACACCATTGTGTGTACCTGCTCGAACAAGCATCATGTCTACTCAGTCCCTACCTACTCTCCAGCCCAAGCCAGTAGTACCTGACCCACCAGCAATTCAGTCTCATCACTCGTCAGCTGAGCGCTCTCGTAGCTCACCACATGTGCAGCCACATACCCAGGGCAGATCACCCTCACATCATCATTCACATTCACACTCGCAGACTCAAAAGGGTTCATACATACATTCGAAAGATGAATTCATACCGGTCCAGTGTGAGGAAATTCATCCTGTCACAGCCGATCAGTCACTTGGTCTCGTCCCTGTTGTACTTAGCCGATCAATCACTTGGTCTCATCCCCATCATACTGTACACCTTATTTCACCTTCTTATTCATCATGCCTCACTTTGTTGTGTGGTATATAGTCCCCTTGTGTATCGTTTGCTTCCCTAGCGTTAACCTCCTGTTATCAGGTATGCTTCCTGTCGTCGACTCTACCCTGTACCTTATCCCTGTTATCAGCGTTAGGTTGGCTGTAATATATCTGTCTTGTCACCAACGCACACACCCATAGCGAATCATCACATTAGGTTAACGCTCCAGCAGTGATGGCCCCCATCTCCGACTTTGACCTGCCTATGTCGTCTCCAGCCCTGCCTTCCCAATCGGGTTCGCAACCACAGCCACAACCTCACAGTCGACGCGACCCGCTTCTTGAAGCTTCCATCCAAGCTCAAGAAGACTTCCATGCTGCATTTATGCAGACGCTCCTTCAGAATCGCACTCCGAAAGTGAAGGTAGCACAACCAGACGTGTATGATGGGTCAAATGAGAAATATGATGCGTTTATCAACCAACTCGAATTGAACTTTGCAACTAACGCATCTACCTTCGCTACTGACTCTATCAAAATCAATTATGCTATGTCGTATATGAAGGCTGGCCGCACCCAGCAGTGGGTAATTGGCCTTCGTAACAAACAACATGTTGGGACGGCATGTCCGGAGCTCGACGACTGGGAAAGCTTCACTGATGCGCTAAAGGAGAAGTTCAGCGAGCCAAACAAGAAGATGCGGGCCCAGAACAAGCTCCTTGCCTTGAAACAATGTGACGGACAATCGGTTGATGACTACATCACAGAGTTTGAATTGTTAGCGGGGGATGCCCAGTTTGACGATGAAGCGCTCCTCAATATCTTCCATACTGGATTATTGTATCGGATCTTTTCGCAGTGCATGCAGAAGGGGGACCTTGAGGATAGCCTACAAGGTTGGAAGGACTATGCCAAGCACGTTGATCATCACATTCGTGCCAACTCTGCGCGCCTTTCTTTCTCTGCTGGAGGCCCTCGCCCGCCCAGTGGCCATACCTTTTTGATCCAACCTCGTCCTACTCCACCTGCCGCTGCTGCTCCCGCTCATCAGGCAACTACGCTGGCTCCTGCTCCAGCCTGCCCTATTTTGGGTGCAGGCGAACCTATGGATATTGACCAAAGCAACCATCGCCAGGGAAACAGGAGGATCACATGCTACCACTGTGGACAGCCAGGCCACATTGCTCGTAATTGTCCTCGTATCGAGGTTGAGCGTATTCAGGCTTTATGGTCCACCTGGGACAATACAGTGAAACACGACGTTATCAATGCGATCGGTGAGGTAACTACCGAAAAGAAAGAAGAAGCCCAAGCAGATGAGAAGTCGGGTTTTTAAGAATGCCGGTAGGAAATGACGCTACCGTATCGGCGTCTACAATAGGCTCTAACAATACTCATGTACCATATGACCGTTCGGAATCAAGTCCTTCCTCTGTTAAAGAGCCTGATGCGTCATCAGTCAAGCATACCCGTCGATCCCTCCCCTGGGTGGTCTCTCATGTTAAAGGGGACCATGCCGATGAAGTTGCCTTGCATGCTGTCCATCGCTGGAGCCACAGACAAAGATGGAGAGAAGTTGATAAGTCCCTCCTTGCACTCTTACGTTCAGTGGATGATCCTACCACGTACTCCATCCTCCGCGAACTCAAAAGGCCATGCCAATGGATTCAGAGAGTAGCCAGTAACTCTGTGTTCCTCTCCCTCACACTTCAAACGTTGGATGATCGACGTTCATTCAATGTTGAGGCATTGTTGGACAGTGGAGCCAGTGGTTGTTATGTCGATGAAGGATATGTCCGTGCTAAGTCACTCAATACTCGACCGCTTCCTCGGGCCATCCCTGTCTATAATGTAGATGGTTCATCAAATGGCGCCGGCCCCATCCACCAAACTGTTGACTTAACTATCCTGGTTGATGGCCACTCCGAAGTGGCTACTTTTGCAGTCGCTAATACTGGCAAATCACCTGTTATAATAGGATATGACTGGCTCTGCAAACATAATCCCTCCATGGACTGGCGCACAGGAAAGATCGTATTCAACCATTGCCCTGCATCTTGCCACCCGCACACACCTCAGCCAGAAGCTGACTTCATACGGACAATGCTGGAATCCCTGGAGGAGGGCGATCGATTATGGATCACAGAAGTCCATTCAGAGGTTCTGAATAATATGTCCACCAAGGTACCCCCTCAATACTTCGACGATTTTGCGCAAGTATTTGAAAAGACCGAGTTTGATCGCCTGCCCGAGCACCGCCAATGGGATCATGCGATTGAACTCAAACCTGGAATCGAGCCTTTCAATAGCAAAATCTATCCCCTGAGTCTCTCAGAACAGGCGGAACTAGACAAGTTTCTTGAAGAACACCTTCATACTGGATGCATTCGCCCCTCAAAATCTCCCATCGCATCCCCTTTCTTCTTCATCAAAAAGAAAGATGGTACCCTACGCCTGGTCCAGGATTACCGACGACTTAACGATGCCACCATTAAAAACCATTATCCCCTTCCCCTTATTTCAGAGGTTGTTCACAAGCTGCGGGGAGCCCGTTACTTCACCAAACTTGACATACGTTGGGGATATAACAATATCCGTATGCACGAAGGGGACAAATGGAAAGCCGCCTTCACTACCAACCGTGGCCTATACGAACCCCTAGTCATGTTTTTCGGCCTCACCAACTCGCCAGCAACCTTCCAAACAATGATGAATGACCTCTTCTGCCATCTCGTTCGTCGGGGGGTAGTTATTGTCTACATGGACGACATACTTATCTTCACCAAAATGCTGTCTGAACACCGACGGGTTGTATGAGAAGTCCTAAAAATCTTGAAAGATAACAAACTTTGCCTTAAACCCGAGAAATGTGAGTTCGAGAGGGAAGAGATTGAATATCTCGGCCTGGTGATTAAGCCAGGAAGTGTAGCTATGGACGCGAAGAAAATAACTGCCATACGGGATTGGCCAGTCCCAACCAATCGCACTGCCCTCCAACGCTTTCTTGGATTTGCCAATTTCTATCGCCGTTTCGTTACCAATTTTGCACACATTGCTCGGCCACTCAATCGTCTCACTGGCAAGAGTCCCTGGAAGTGGGCGTCAGCTGAACAAGCTGCATTCATTCAATTAAAACGGGCACTGATCGATGGACCTGTCCTCGCCATCCCTTCAGATGAAGGACAATTCTGCATCGAAGCTGATAGTTCAGGCTATGCCACAGGGGCGGTCCTTTCCCAATGTCAACAGGATGGTACTTGGCGTCCTGTCGCATTCTACTCCAAAGCTCTTAATGAGGCTGAATGAAACTATGATATTTTTGACAGGGAAATGCTCGCCATTATGCGTGCTCTTGCAGAATGGCGACATTACCTCATGGGAGCATCAAAAACATTCGAAATCCGAACAGATCATAAAAACATTGAATACTTCCATTCAGCATGCTACCTCAATCGTCGTCAAGCACGCTGGGCTCTCGAGCTTGCAGAGTACAATTTCACCTTACACCACACTCCTGGAAAGGAGCATTGTCACCCCAACTTCCTCTCCATCAGGAAAATTACTTTGACATGTAGCATAGCCACTAAGGTACACTGTCACCCATAGGCTTCATTGTGCTAGGTTGTCTCAGGCACACACTCTGTTGCACTATTGACATGTCAATTTAAGATGGGGAGTACAACACATCTGTCATATCAGGCAGTGGACTGTCATACAACCATCACAGACTCACCAGCATGACAGTACAACATATAGCCCTCCAGAGCTACAGTAGTCTACATAGTCATTCCATATATTGAATCACACATTCATTGACTTGTGGGGTTGCGCAACACGATGGTAAAAAAAAAAAAACTACTCCAATGCGACGAACATATCTAAGTCGATGTAAGAATTCACATAAAATGCAGCAGCCCTGTCCAGCACGTTGTCCGCTGACCAGTCTGCATTGATCTCCTTCCCGCATCGCACTTGCAGGTGGCACGCGCATACAATACAGTCGGCACTGATGATCGCCACATTTGGGCGATGATGACGTGTCGAACGAGTGACAATGTACAGACCGGAGGCGGGATCACAGCGGTGGAGCGCTGTAAACCATTCAACGTAGACGAGGGGATGCGGATAGTTACCAAAGTAATCAGGAAGCTTGAATATGACCCGGACTTGAGCAACTCGCACACCTAGGGTTTCCAAGACCTCATCAGCGGAGGGATGAAAACCGGTGTGATATACATACTGTTTGGAACGAGGGGTGTAGAGCATTGACACCCTTCCTCCAACACAAATGTGGTATCAAACCGAGCGGAGCAATCTGGCTTACGACCTCAACCAATGACCTTTGGCATAGCGCGAATTTTTTGCATACTCTCCTGATGGCCAGTGATGACGCTTGGGCCAGTCTCGACGTACAGATTGTGGTAGATGTCAAACCGATCTGATTCAGTCAATTGTACAGCTCAGTGTTGACCAGAGTATGAGGAGAGCCATTGTTCGAGTGTGGGTGTGAATTCAGCAGCTTTGTATTCGGCCTGAATATGGTCAATGGAAAGTCGGCTGCAAGAAGGGAACTTCGTCACTCTGTAGCAGGTATTGGCTGGTAGTTCTGCAGTCTACATGAGTAAATTGCAAGCATGAACATAAATCAATTTACCTGCAACCCGCCGAGCAGATGTGCCAAATACACTGACCCCAGTCGGAGCACGCACCCTTCCTCGATCCTCGCCCCATTCAGAATCAGAGTCACTGCTGCCAAAACATCCATCTTCCAGCAAGTCTGCGGACGAGGACTTCCTGAACTGCCTCCAAGCGAGGTAGGTGGACTTGTAATGGATAGCTTCTTGCCACTGAAGCCACAACGCCATCTGCTCCACATAGTCATGCTTGTTACTCGCCCGATAAGCGTCTTTAGCGTAGTCTATGTGCAAATGCTCCGGGTACTCAGTATTGTAGCCATCTGCGCTGCCAAGTGCTCGTATAGAGGACATGTAGTGCAGAAGGGAATGGATCTTGGGGATGTTGAAATCCTCTCACACTTTGAGTTCGACGAGAACGTGCTTGTGGTCGTGGAACGAGTCAAGGCTGTCTTGCATAGCCTTTAGTGTCTTCTCTGTGTGCTGCTGTAACTGTGCGTAATAAATGAAGTCCAGCAATGAGCAAGCGACAGCAAGGACATGCTCGTCAACAGCACCAGAAAGTAGACCCATGAATACCCTCTGCATCTCTTTGCGCTCTTTGCTGGTCCACTGCGAGACTGTTGATATTCCTTTTGCAAAGTGACGAAGAGCAGGGTATCAGGTGATGGTTCGGAAGCACGCATCAATCTCTTTCTCCCCAATAATTTTGATACACCACTGGAGTAGATGGTCGTGGAAGATGCCCTTGAGAAGTTGGTGGAGGATGTCGGGAGTGATGCAGGCGAAGATGTTGGTGAAGGGTAGGTCTTTCCAAAAAGGTTCGAACACAGCATGCAAACCTTCGTCATCAAACCTCCTAGACTGCCCATTCTTCCACTTTCACTGCAACGTTTTCAGTGTGTCAGCCATGCTGCAGCATGCCCATTCCCCGCGATCTCCTCGTTTATTTGATTGAACCAGACAGAGCGGACATCGACTCTCTTTGCTACAAGCTACCAAACATTGTTCAGGGAAGTCCACAACATAGGCAGCAAGTATCGGATGGACTCGATGCAGACAACCATTGGCACAGATCATGACCTCGCCATTACGACCGGCGTCACCTAGAGGTCGAAGGAGCAGCAACATGGCATGATGGAAGAGGCGATATCCTGCCAGCGATCGGGTCTTTTTCTCAAAGCACTTGAGTTTGGAGATGGGTAAGTAGCCTATCAATGTCGTCGCATGTGCGGAAACTTGTCGTCTGACATCCTTTGATATGTTTCCTATTGTCAGGTACACGGGCCATGCTTTCTTATCCCCACTGAACATCGACAGGGAGGTCTTGTCCGACGACAAGATGACAGGTGTGACCGTAGCGCCGGCAGGCAATTTTCCCTGTACGATGGAAGTCTTGTTAGGCTCACTCGGCCCAAGCTTCAGAGGTAAGCACTCACCTGCACATCCCACCACCAATTAGCTGTCCACATTTCATCATAGATACAATTTGTGCCTTTGGAATCTGTGTATGCACGCTCAGGGCTGTATGCCATAGCATCCTGGAAGGCCGGGTTACTGATGAGTTCCATAACACACTCGACTGGATCTCTACGCCACAGCTCGACCTGTTCCCATCTCCAGCTTCCGTCTTCAGTCACAGCATCTCCCACCACATCTATCATTTCGCAAGTCCACGCCGGGCCAGTTCGAAGTGAGTCCACATATTTGAGGAAGGCACGCGTGCTGCTGAAACTGACTCCACTTTCACGAACCTGGTGTCAAGCAATGGTAATGTCATTATCTTCTAGAGCGGTGAGTGTGCCGATACATACAAGTGAGAGTTTTAAAAACTCATCGATCTTCGTCTGACCCATGTTTTTCATCAGAAAGCGGGCCAGGTCCCACTCGTTCTCATTCTGAAAAGGAGCCCACTGATTATTGTTGTTTTTTTGTTCAGTTTTCTTCATTTCCTCGAACGCTGTTGCATGTGAGCCCAAGATTCGAGCGGCGAATCCTGCGTACTGCTCGATGAAGCGTCCGTCACTGGCTGGTGAAGATCTGTCCTCAACGTCTTCAACTGATGCGTGTCTAGGCAGAGGATCGAGACGTTCAGGTTCAGCGTGAGGCTGAAACTGCTGTACCAAGGATCCTTCCAGAAGATCGAGCCCATCATCGCTAGGCTCGTAGTGCCAGTCAGATGCAAGGTTTGGCGTGTACTCTAACTGACCATCATCAAGCTGATGGTCTTCATCAACAGATGCAGTGCTCGCAGTGCGCTCCAGGACTTGCTTCCATTGCTGTTGGCAGGCAGCCGACTGGGAAATGTGCCGCTTGACGCCCGCAACAGTGGAAATGGTTTTCAAGCAGTAGTCACAGCGATGGGTGGCCATGGTGAGGTACACCGTTTCATCTCGTCTGCTGAGGTTACTTGCTAACAGTCTGACAGCTGCTATAACTGTGACATGTCTCAATATCAACGATCCATCGGACAAGCTGATCATTGGACAGTGAGTGCCAAGATGACACTGTTTGGCTGTTTTTTTTTTTTTTTTTTTTTTTTTTTTGATACAAATATCACCTGCAATCGTCCTATCATCCTTGCGCTGACACGCTCGCGTTTTCTTCGTTGATCCCACCAAACAAGACCATACCCGCATGCTGGATATAAGGAGTGAGTACGGAACCAGTAGTACCCGCATAATTGTTGTTCATGCTCTCGAGTTTCAGCTACTTGCACACGCAATGCAACCTTCTGCCAAAAGCCGGCATGCGCATGACAAAGAGAACCATGACAGTAAGTTATCTTAATTTTTAAATCGGTGAGGTTGGTGCTAATCACACAGGATAGAACCCTCTCGTGGGCGGATCTGCCAGGCATCGGAAAAACAGCAGCAGCTACTCAGCAGCGGGACACCAAAGCCCAAAAGGAGCGCGCGCGCAAGCGCCTCCGTCAATTGGCCAACATTGGAAGTGAGAATGAAGATGAAGGGGATGCAGATAACGACGAGGAGGGCACGTTCGATGCCAACAAAGATGATGACAATGCCAGTGACACTCAGGCACAACAGTATATTCTAGTTGTGTTCGTGCCCGTCTGACTTACTGTGTTTTAGTTTGCCAGCCACGTTGTGGCTACTAAACTTAGTGGTGTGAGCAAGCAACCACTGACATTTCATAACAACAAAGTACCAAGGACCCCACGTATATCAGCTACAGCCATAGAGGCTCTCGAAGTAAGTCCAACTCCGTCGCTTTCGCATCATGTCCCCTAACCCCTGCCACAGGCCCTGATGGCTTCGGACGGCGACACGGATGACGAACACCACACCATCACTTCCATCGCATCGTCTGAAGTGGAGACTGTGAAGCAGAAGAAGGCGAGGGATAAGCACAGTGCGGAGACCGTTACACGTGAGCCTGAGACCATGAAGAATGCTATTGAACAGTAAGTCTATTGTCTACCACATTGTATCATGCTTACGTGCGTCGCTGGCACTTATCCTCACAGCGGTATGTCACCCCTTGTGACATGTTGTATTAAGACTGACCATGCAGATTGAGTGCTGTATTGACGAGTGGGCAACAGGGCAACGGGGGGATATATCCTTCACCACGCAAGAATATCGTTCCATCTTCGAGTCGTACCTGAAGTGCCTTCAAGATTTCGACAATGCCACTAAGGAGGTTGGCATCTTACCAGCCATATGTTCTAAGATATATGCCATTGGCTGGTGCATGCTTCCATACATTAAGGTGCATCATAACTAATTTTATGAGTAGTGTTCACTCAGGTGCCGGCGTGCTCACGACGGAGTTCCAGTGCAAGGTTTCGGTGCGCATCATTGCGGCTGCAATCAAGGAACATGAGGATGGGTCAACAACAGAGGATGAGTCGGATTGAGGTTAAACCATAGCTACCACTTGCCTACTACTGTACATGTGTCGTCTTCGAAATATACTTTGAAATATACTGCCTTTTGGTGCAATTGGGGTGTGGAGTGATGTATATGCTATGTTACCTGGGGTTCAGTATAGCAAAGTGATAGATGGTATGTTCTACTAGATAGCCTTGCAAGCACACATAGCATGATGTTACACAGTAACACCCTTGTACTATTCAAGCTATGGTATGCTATGTAACATTGTATAATGACTATATTGACTACATAATGGGGACTTGTCAATACAGCTATTCATGCAACATAACCTATATAGCACTACATTCTCAAGTGAATTTTTCCTGATGTCTCGCCGCCCTGATCATGATACTGGAGGTGGAGACAACCAAGATGAAGTGTTATTAAAGCCTCATTTCTTTCGTGCTATTGAGAGTTCATTGACTATTCAGATGGAGGGAGATGAATTTGTGAAAGACATTCAGAAGTCGAAACATGTGGATAAATGCGTATGAGACCATCTACGATCACGAGCTGATGGTTGGCAGGAATCTGAGGGACTGATTACATGGTGGAATAGGATCTATGTCCCCAAAAACAAAGCTCTCCGAGACCGTATTATTTGAGCACATCATGATTCTCCTGCCGCAGGCCATCCTGGACGATTTAAGACCACAGAACTCATCCTTCGCAACTATTGGTGGCCTTCACTCCACCGAACTGTAGCCGCTTATGTTCGGGGTTGTGAGGCCTGCCAATGCACCAAGACTTTCCCCGCTAAACCTACAGGAACATTATCTCCCAATCTTGTCCCTGATCGTAAATGGGAAATTGTCTCAGTGGACCTCATCACCCAGCTTCCCTGAAGTTCGGGTTATGATGCCATCGTGGTAATAGTTGACCGCCTCTCCAAAATGATTTGTCTCGCACCCGCCCATGGGGAACTTACCTCCGAGGGGCTCGCCCGTATCTACCGAGATCATGTTTGGAAGGACTTTGGCCTTCCAGACTGGATCATCAGTGATCAGGGTACTCAGTTCACTTCTAACTTCATGCACGACCTAAACCAGTTACTTGGGATCACAACGAATATTTCAACTGCCCATCACCCCCAAACTGATGGTCAAACGGAGCGCATCAACCAAGAAGTCGAACAATATCTTTGACTTTTTGTCAATCATCGACAGGACGATTGGGCGGACTGGCTGGCACTCGCAGAGTTTTCCTATAATGACCGCATACATTCTTCTACGGGATATTCACCATTCTATCTTAATTATGGCTCTTTGTCATAGCCATGTCTCGACCCCGGCCGGACTCGGCCTCGCACTCACTCAGTCCGGCCTCAGCCTCACGGTCCTCTTGTCCCCAGTTGGTCTAGCGCGGTAAGCACTGCTTTGCAGTGTGTGTCATTTCGGATAAGTCCTGTCCCCGGTCCTGTCCCCGGTCCACCTGTCCCGGTCTCCGTTACCTTAGTCATATGTTAGTAATCCTTGTCTTACCAATCGTCTTAGCAATCCTTGCGAGACCGGCATTACCAGTCTCCGTACTATAGCTACTCTAGTATATAAGCTCGTAGATACTCGGCCTGTAGACTTCAGTCTGAAATCAACTAAGTAAATCCTGATAACCCCGCCTTGGCCTCGGACTCGGACTGAGACCCACGCAAGGGAATAGCGCTGTACCCTCAGTCGCTAAGTCCAAACAGTCCACCTATCTGTATCCTCGTCACTCTACCTGATCCCGACCCCTCGGCCTCGCGTCCGCTTCGGTCTCCGGTCCGGCCTCAACCCGGATATCCTGTACTTGACAGTATTTCAGACTCACCACTTGTGTGGGTCTAGTACATCATGGCAACCAAGACTCGTTTCCAACCTCCCCGTGGCCACTCTACCACTAACCCCGACTCCGCCTCAGCCAGTGGGGCTCGCCGCGAAACAGCTCTAGCTGCGTTGGGCACCACTAGGCGCTCCCCAGACCCCGTCAGCCCTTTCAGGGGTTTTTCAGCCTGCACTTCTAATACCCCTACCCCACGTCCTCCCACTGCTCCCATCCCCAGGGGTGACCCCGGCGATGATGGACCGGGCGACGATGATGATAACCACCCAGAAGATGATGACCCCGGTAATGATCCCGATGATAATGGTCCCGGTGACGATGATCCGGACTTCCCAGATCCGGACATCGAGCCCGGCATTACGGTCTTGGACAACCTTGCCTCGGCCATCAAGTTTTTGGCTCGCAATTCCCGCACCACCCCTGAGTCCTCAAGTAGGACCAAGCTGCGCGAGCCCGACACTTTCGATGGCACCGACCCAAAGAAACTTCACGCTTTCTTCATCCAGTGCGAACTTAACTTCCAAGACCGACCCCGGGCTTTCAGGACCGACCATGCCAGAGTCATCTTCGCGCAATCGTACCTCAAAGGTATGGCTCTTGAATGGTTCGAGCCAGACTTACTCGGGCTCGACAACCCCAATGACTGGCCTCTTTGGATGGACTCCTGGAGGGAGTTCGTCCTAGAGTTGCAAACCACCTTCGGCCCCCCACGATCTGGTCGCTGACGCCGAGGGTCAGCTCGACCATCTACACATGAAGGATAACCAGCACATCAACAAATACGTAGTTGACTTCAATCAGCTTGCTTCGCAAGTCCGAGGCTACGGAGATGGTGCGCTGCGCCATCACTTCTACTCCGGACTCCCAGACCAGATTAAGGATGAAGTTTGTCGAGTTGGCAAACCCTGGACACTTCACGAGCTCCGCCACCTCGCCCAGGAGATAGATGCGCACTATTGGGAGCGCAAGGAAGAAGTCCAGCGGGCGAGTAAGCACCAAGGCTCGTCCAACTCTAGTAACAAGTCCGGCGGTTCCGGCAACAACAACCAGCCTAAGACCGGTCAAGATAAATCCAAGACCGGCAACAACAACAATAATAACTCCGGTTCTTCCCCTAAGCCGGCTTCATCAAAGCCGGGTAATAACAACAATTCGTCCAAGCCCGAGCCTAGCAAACTCGGCAAGGATGGAAAGCTTACCCCTGAAGAACACAAGCGTCGCCTAGACGGAAACCTCTGCATGTTCTGCGGAGGGTCCGGTCATTTTGCTGACAAATGCCCCAAGAAAGCCGGAAAGGCCAAAGCTCGTGCTGCGGCCACTACTGAGGCCGCACCGGCCTCGGGCTCGGGTACTATCCCCGAGACAAAAAAATAGGTAGCAGCTCCCAGGACTCCGCACAATCTGGGAGCTGTGTTGACTCCGGTTGTGCAAACTTGGAGGCTTGTCTCAACGCGTCCACTCTTTCCAGTCCGAACTCTTTAACCCCCTATGTCACATTAGAAAACCCAGATTTACCTCGGCTTCGTACTTTAGTGGACTCTGGTTCCACACATTGTTTCATAGATAATCATTTTGCTAATCAACACTCGTTTACCCCATATTTGGTCTCACCAATCCAACTCTGGCTTTTCGATGGAACGTCCACCTTCACCATAACCCAAGCAGTAGACGTCAACATCCGCTTCACATCCGGCGATGTCACACCGGTAACCCTGTTTTTAGCCCCGTTGGATTCTGAGTGTAAGATAGTTCTCGGACATGACTGGCTCACCCGCTACAATCCATTGATTGATTGGGTATTGAGCAGTCTAACATTCCGGACCCCTGCACAAGGAATGCCAACCCCATCGACACCCCCTGTAAGCCCGGTCTCCACCGGCCTTCCTGACTCCGGTCCTAGTGACCAACCCGGCCTTGCGCCATCTGTACTGGTCTCCGACTCCCCGGCTCGCACACCTCTGAAGGCCCCTCTTGTCTCCCTAATCAATGCAGCCGCCTTTGTGCGCGCCTGTAAACTAGAAGGGTCCGTCCAATTCCAACTTCAGCTCTGTCCCTCGGACTCAGCTCAAGCCCGATCGGCCTCGGCTTCACCTCCTCCGGCCTTACCCAATGTCCCGGAAGAGTATCATGATTTCGCTGATGTATTCAGCAAGGCCAAGGCCTCGGCACTCCCACCACACTGGGAGTACGACCTAAAGATAGAGCTCGAAGAAGGAACAACCCCGCCCCTTGGCACAATCTACTCGCTGTCCCTGGTTGAGCTCCAAGCTCTCCGGACTTTCATCGACGAAAACCTTACTACCGGATTCATTCGGCCTACCTCTTCCCCTTATGCTGCACCGGTCCTCTTTGTCAAAAAGAAGGACGGCTCCCTCCGGCTTTGTGTAGACTTCCACGGCCTCAATAAAATCACTAAGAAGGACCGATACCCACTACCGCTCATCTCCGACCTCCTGGATTCACCAAGCCGAGCCAAGATCTATACTAAGATCGATCTCCGGCATGCCTACCATCTCGTCCAGATTGCCCCGGGCGATGAATGGAAGACCGCATTCTGGACTTGGTATGGATCTTACGAGTGGTTAGTGATGCCCTTCGGCCTCACCAATGCCCCGGCCGCTTTCCAATGCTTCGTGAATACCATTTTCGCGGACATGTTGGATGTCTGTGTAGTCGTCTACTTAGATGACATCTTGATCTACTCCGGAGATAAGGAGTCTCACAAGCAGCATGTCCGAGAAGTCCTCCACCGGCTTCGGCTTCACGGCCTGTATGCGAAGCCGGAGAAATGCGAGTTCCACTCGGACTCGGTCGAATACCTCGGATTCTACCTCTCCCCTGCCGGCCTCACGATGTCCAAGGAAAAGGTCCAGACCATCTGCGATTGGCCTGAGCCTCGCAAGGTCAAGGACATTCAATCTTTCCTCGGCTTCGCCAATTTCTACCGCCGGTTCATTTTCAATTACTCGGACATTGTCGTACCACTGACCCGGCTTACCCACAAAGGGGCTCCTTGGAACTTCTCTGAGGAGTGCCGTCGGTCATTCAACAACCTCAAGGCCGCCTTCACCACCGCGCCGGTCTTAACTCATTTCATCCCTGGGGTCCCTATCACCGTTGAGACCGATGCTTCGGACTATGCCATCGCCGGCATCCTCTCTATCACCTGCGGCGACGGCCAAATTCATCCGGTCGCATTCTACTCCCAGACTCTGACCGCCCCGGAATTGAATTATGACACCCATGACAAAGAATTGCTTGCAATTTTTGAAGCATTCCGGACCTGGCACCACTACCTTGAAGGCTCGGCCTCACCGGTCGATGTTGTAACTGACCACAAGAACCTTGAGTACTTTTCTACCTCTAAAGTACTCACCCACCGCCAAGCTCGCTGGTCGGAATTCCTTTCTCAGTTTAATATGATCATTAGATTCAGACCCGGTAAGCTCGGGGCTAAGCCCGATGCCCTAACTAGACGATGGGACGTCTACCCCAAAGAGGGGGATAGCGGCTATGCCCGAGTGAACCCGCAAAACCTGAGACCGGTCTTCACCCAGGAGCAGCTAGCGGTCTCCCTTCGTGCAACCTACCTGGAGTACCCGGTCTTGCGAGCAGTCGCACTGATGGATATAGAGAAATTGCACAATGATATCCTGACTGCACTGCCGGATGACCCGGTCTCACAAATCCACCTGTCCGACATGTCTGATCCTCGGTGGTCAGTAGATGACACCGGCTTCCTTCAGCTTGATGGAAGAATCTATGTGCCGGACTCAAATGATCTCCGTCTTAGGGTCTTGCGGCTTAAGCATGACCACCCCCTGTCTGGCCATTTCGGCCAAAATCGCACACTAGAGCTTATACGGCGTGAGTATACCTGGCCCAGCCTCAGGACCTTCGTCAAGGACTATGTCCAGTCTTGCACGGCCTGCGCTCGGGCTAAGGTCCCCCGCCATTGGCCTTACGGCCTCCTCAAGCAACTTCCGGTGCCGGAGAAGCCGTGGAACTCCATCTCTATGGATTTCATTGAGCAGCTTCCGGCCTCAACCGGCTTCACGGCCATCCTCGTCGTAGTTGACCGGCTTTCCAAGCAGGCCATATTCATCCCCACCCACGACACCATCACGGCCCCAGAACTCGCCAGGTTATTCCTACTCCATGTCTTCTCGAAGCACGGAGTGCCGACCCATGTAACCTCAGACCGAGGCTCGGAGTTCGTCTCCCACTTTTTCCGGTCACTCGGTAAGGCCTTAGATATGCATCTACATTTCACCTCGGGCTACCACCCCGAAGGTGATGGCCAGACCGAGCGGACTAACCAGACTCTCGAGCAATACCTCCGAGTGTACTGCAACTACCAGCAGGATAATTGGGCCGACCTACTACCTTTGGCCGAGTTCGCCTACAACAATGCCCCTAGCGCTACCACCGGTGTTTCACCCTTCTTTGCCAATAAGGGCTATCACCCTAACATCTCGGTGTACCCAGAGCGCGACCTCACCTCCACTCGGGCTCATGACTATGCAGTCGACTTAGACTCACTGCATCAATACCTACGGGAAGAAATGACCCTAGCACAGCAGCGCTACCAAGAACCGGCCGATGCTAAATGCATGCTGGCTCCAGACTTCAAAGTCGGTGACCAAGTATATGTCAAAGCCAAATACTTCCGGTCTACTCGGCCTTCCAAGAAGCTCTCGGAGAAAAACCTTGGACTGTACCCGGTCATAGCTCAGGCCAGTACTCATTCGTTCACACTGCGCCTGCCGGACTCGATGTGCGCAGTACATCCGGTCTTCCACGTCTCCCAACTCGAGCCGGCCGTCCCTAACACCATCCCGAACCGGACTCAACCACCACCTCCACCAGTCGAAGTTGATGGTGATCTAGAGTTCGAGGTAGCAGAAATCCTCGACTCCAAGGTCGACCAGCGTCGCTGGTGTTGGCTTCAGTACCTAGTCCGGTGGACCGGCTACGAAGGGACTGATGAAGAAACTACTTGGGTACTAGCTACAGAGCTAGACAACGCCTCTGAACTCGTGCAAGAGTTTCATTTCCACTATCCCAACAAACCTGGCCCGTACCAATGAGGACCGGTCTCAACCGGCCTCAGTTTCTGCCCTGTCCCCTATTGGTATATAGTTCCTTTTGATTCCTTACTTACTCTGTTTTCTTTTTCTTGTTTGATTCTCACTTACTATACAAGAACGAGACTGGACACCGGACACCGGACACCGCACAGGACATTCGCAGAAGAAATAACTACAGGCCTCTACGCTAAGGTACTACTTGCCCTCGGCCATGGCCTCGTCCTCCCCCTCAGTCTCCTCCTCTTCATCCTTGCCATGGTTTTTCAGCCATTCGGCCTCCTCGTGCAATTCGTCGGAGTCGAGCTCAGATGAGCCTGAATCCGAGGGAGAAACTGCCATGCCGAAACCATAGGACTCGAGCACGTCGGCTATGCGGCCTGAATTCTCGACCGCGGTTTCATGGAGTTCGAAGAGGCTGGCCAGGTTGTTGGTGATCAGCCCCGCGGCCTCGATCAGTCGCTCGAGCTTGTTTTCCAAGCCCGAGTACCTTTCGGTGCCGGCCTCCCTCAGCCCGCTCCCTCCGGCCTCGGGCTCGTTGATCTCCAACACCTTGACCACTCTCGACTTCGCCCGCTTCTTCTGGCTCGGCCCGGGCTCTGGCGTCTCTTCGTCGGCCTTCTGTTTCTTCCCTTTGTCGGCCTTGACCTTGGGACCGGCCTCGGCGTCCTTCCCATCTCCAGGCCACCGGCATTTACCTTTTGAAAGGTTGCACCGCACACAGGCAACCCTCTTCTTGTTGCCGTCCACGAGAAACTCGCAGACGACTTCGGCCCGGGTGCAACGGGTACAGCTAAAGGACGTTAGATGAAGGGAGCGTGAGTAGTAAAAGTACTCACCCGGGGTCCATCACCACCCTCTTTACCTCACCCCTGGCCTCACTACTCTTTCCGGTCTTGGCCTTGCACTTTCGCTCAGCCTCCTTTTCCTCCTCGGCCTTGCGCTTCTCTTCGTTCTCACGCACCCTTTGCTCCTCGGCCTCCTGCGCTATCCTCTCGACCTTCTCCCTCTCAGCCCTCTCGGCTTTGGCCTGCTCCCTTGCCGCCCTTTCGGCCTCAAGCCACGCCTGTTCCTCCCGCTGGGCTTGTTCAGCCGCCTTTCGTCTCTTCCTTTCTTTCGCCTTCGCTCTCATCACCTCCTCCTCATCGTCAGTGTCGTACTTGATGGCGTCTTCCGACACCTGGGTCCAGTCGATCACGGCCCGGCCTTCATCGTTGTTGTCTGTCGCGGTGATCGGCCTCGATTCGGACATGATGAAGAAGATGTGAAAGAAAGAGCGCAAAGGGCTTAGCGAGCCACAAGTATCGGTTTTTCGAACTCAGCCAACTTTCGGACTCAGCCCACCACTCTCGCAGGGGTCTCATGGGTTCGACCCCTAAGAGGGGGATACTGTCATAGCCATGTCTCGACCCCGGCCGGACTCGGCCTCGCACTCACTCAGTCCGGCCTTGGCCTCACGGTCCTCTTGTCCCCAGTTGGTCTAGCGCGGTAAGCACTGCTTTGCAGTGCGTGTCATTTCGGATAAGTCCTGTCCCCGGTCCTGTCCCCGGTCCACCTGTCCCAGTCTCCGTTACCTTAGTCATATGTTAGTAATCCTTGTCTTACCAATCGTCTTAGCAATCCTTGCGAGACCGGCATTACCGGTCTCCGTACTATAGCTACTCTAGTATATAAGCTCGTAGATACTCGGCCTGTAGACTTCAGTCTGAAATCAACTAAGTAAATCCTGATAACCCCGCCTTGGCCTCGGACTCGGACTGAGACCCACGCAAGGGAATAGCGCTGTACCCTCAGTCACTAAGTCCAAACAGTCCACCTATCTGTATCCTCGTCACTCTACCTGATCCCGACCCCTCGGCCTTGCGTCCGCTTCAGTCTCCGGTCCGGCCTCAACCCGGATATCCCGTACTTGACACTCTTCCCCATGCAAGGGCCCTGAGCCTCGATCCACCGTCCTCACAGAGAGTGCAGAAAACTTCGCAGAATGAATGAAACGGATACAGGATGATGCTAATGCTGCACTCGTTAAGGCAGCTAGTGCTATGGCACGCTTCTATGACCGCCGCCATTCCACGTCTCCAACATATAAACCTGGAGATCTTGTTTATCTTGATGCCACTCATTTACACTCAGATCATCCCTCCAAAAAACTTGATGACCGTCGCTTCGGGCCATTCTGCATCCTCGAGCAGATAGGTCAGCGTGCATTCCACCTTGAACTCCCTCACTCCTGGCGATGTATACATCCTGTATTCCACACTATCCTACTTCGCCCTTATCACCCTCCCACATCCTCCATCCAACAACGTCCTCCACCGCCACCTCTGGTCCTTCTTGGAGACCATTATGAGATAGAAGTCGAAGATGTTCTGGATGAGCGGATTCGCCATGGTCGCACCAAATACCTGGTGAAATGGAGGGGTCTCCCTCGCGAGGAAAATACTTGGGAACCACGCGAAAACCTCAATGACAAGCATGGGGTCAACATCAAGCTCCAGGAGTTCCTCTCTCGCAGGGGACGTCCGCCTTGAAGGGGGGTGATGTGAGGAAATTCGTCCTGTCACAGCCGATCAGTCACTTGGTCTCGTCCCTGTTGTACTTAGCCGATCGATCACTTGGTCTCATCCCCGTCATACTGTACACCTTATTTCACCTTCTTATTCATCATGTCTCACTTCGTTGTGTGGTATATAGTCCCCTTGTGTATCGTTTGCTTCCCTAGCGTTAACCTCCTGTTATCAGGTATGCTTCCTGTCGTTGACTCTACCCTGTACCTTATCCCTGTTATCAGCGTTAGGTTGGCTGTAATATATCTGTCTTGTCGCCAATGCACGCACCCATAGCGAATCATCACATCCAGTTGTATTCCCGCAGCTTGAAGCAGTGTCACGCTCAAAGGCACTCATGTTCATATTCGACTAGTGGCTCACCCCCTTCTTCCTTGTTGTCATCATCGTCCTCACGCTCGCGCTCTCGATCACATTCGAGGAAGGTGTATTCATACATCTGTTCCAAACCAAAGCAGTCATGCAGCCGCAGTCGCATGCCCCAGTGCTCTCGAAGAGCACATTGATGCTGCATGTCACACAAATTCTGTTATGTTGTTTTTTACTTCTTTTGCTTATGGATCTTACAGTATCTAGTATGGATCTACCTGTGTCGTAATGCAGAATTTTTGGTACATTAGATATGTTTGAATTTTCTTGTTTTGCCCTTCGTCTTTTACCCCCCAGGCTCGAGTTCCCCGCAGAACACTGAGTAGCATTGCACCTAGCACCTCCCTGTGCTCTACACAACACCTCCCATCCGTGGATACAGTTCTGACAAAATTACTGCCGACACCGCTCGTCGCTTGTCAAGACAAATGCTACCTCCCTCGTACCGAGTGCATACCGAGCGTGTATCTCGCTCGTTATCACGCCGTGCCTCTCGCTTTTTCGCAGGCTCGTTCTACTCGACGTTAGCTCTCTGTTGGTACCAAGATTGCTTGCAGGCGCCCAGCCGTTGAGGAGATATTCGCATTTTTGTGGATAGGTCCATTCTCAGGGTACTTACTCATATCTCGCTTATTTCCGCGCTGCGCCTCTCGCCTTTCGGGAGGATTGTAGTCCACGACGAATGCTCCATGTTGATATCAGGATTGTTTGGATAGGCCCAGTAGCTCCGGAGATATTTGCATTTTTGTGCGAAGGCCATCCTTGAGGTCATGCCATAGTCGCTCATGCAGTTCTGCGTCGCTCCTCTCGCTTTTCAGGTCGTTCATCCCTCTCGCCAAACCCTTCCTGGGGACATATAATTTGTAAAATTCCGCGCAACCGTTATCGAGATATCCACGCTTTCGTATCCAGAGGGCTTCGAGCCAGTTTCGTGTATAACTCGGGATCGGCTGGTCCAATCGGCGTATTTCCTTGTTCGCCCTGTTCGTCTGCGAATCCTCTACCGTCTCCCGGAGTTTCGTGTTGATCGTCCCAGCCGCTGTTGTGCAAGTCAAGCCCTTCTCCCCACCCTCAAAGTCCTCTTGTCATATCTCATGCACTCGAGCACTGTTCCTCTCGCTTTTCTGGCAGTCTGTTCCCCATGTGCAGCCATTTCCGGGGACGCCTCTTTTGTCAAATTCCGCGCAGGCAACGGCGAGACATGCTCGTTTTCGTGGTTAGAGGCACTTTTGGACAACTTTGCGAATATCTCAGGCCCGCATACACAGATTCCCTCCGTCACTTTTTCGGCATGTTCATTACGTCCCCCTCCATCGTTGCCAGCAGTTTTGCCATGTCCCAAGCATCCATTGTCACTCTGCAGTGTTCCCTCTTCAGTCAACAATGCTGTATGCATGATAGCTTGCCCATTTCACTGCCGGACCTCTCGCTTTTCCGGGACTTTGTACTACTTGTCGAGGGCTTTCTGACGGTATATCATACATCACACTTGCTACCGCTGTTGTGGAGATGTGCACCATTTTGTTGTTGCAGGCACCTTAGGATGACTCTGCGTGTATCTCGCCCGTTTCTTAAACGGATCTCTCGCTTTTTGGGATCCTGATGCTACTGTTCAACAGCTTCAGAATGGTACCTTTTCCGTCGTCGTCGCTGCAGAACTCATGGCTGCATTTGGTTTTTGGTGGATGAGGGTACCCTTGGGCAGATTTATGGATATCTCAGGATTGGGGTTGCAGGCTCTCTCTGTTCGTTTTGCGTTGTGCTTGTCGCATTCCCTTCTACCATCGTGTCTTGTTTCGTGCCATCTCGAGCAAATGTTTTTTGTTGACGAGGCGTTGTCTTGCCCCCCCTCCCTCATGGCTTCAGATTCTTGTATAGTCGAGCCTCCTTCGAGTTGACTGGGGACAGTCAATATGTCAAGTACCCCTGGGATGTAGGGAATGTAATTTCCCTACTAGGGGAATTGTTTTATTTTGTTCATTTCATTTAGTTTTGATTCTAGGAGTTTTTTTCTGCTAGTGGTACTTAGAATTTCGCATTTTGGTCACTTAGTCAGCATTACCTAGTACTGGATGTAGTTAGTTTTTTTTAAAAAAACAATAGACGAGTTACCACAGACAAGAGACAAAATCGAGCAGGTCGTTTCCCTGCACCCAGACAGCCTTAGAAGCCTTCAGACAACTCTCAGGATCCCTGCACAGGCTATAGAAGCCCCTTTGGCTTACCCACTCCCTTCAGACTCTACTGCCTCAGTTACTTCTTCACCTCATCCTCATAAATTCGTTTTCCTACAACAGGTGCTGGAAAGGAGCATGTCACGTGACTTCACTGGTGCCATGTTGGGAACACTTCAGGTCATGTGACTGTTACAGCATCGACCATGTGACTCTATCACGTGACTGGTCTCGTCACGTGATTCGGCATCATGTGACTTCCACCTCTGACTCATACTACACTTTTTGTAGTCAGCAACAGGCAAAAATGCAAACTACCAAAGTGTAGCATAGCCTACACTAGCAGTACTACTAACTACTACAACTAGCACTAGTAGGTGTTAATACCCCAGCAAGTGATAATGCAGCAATGTCATCACAATGAAAGTTGTAGCTCCTGATTTTGAAATCATGATGGTATGCTTATCTTATCAGCAAGTGGAAAATTGCATGAGGAAAACACAAAACACTTATGATCAGCACCATGCCAGGAGAAATCAATGGCTGCCCTGGAGTCCCAGCTGGGTATACCCAACCTGTTTAGACCTCATAAGTATATAAACCTATGGAAATATATAGACTTAATGGGTCTCCAAAGGGGATTGACTGAAGTGCCTGCAGACTCTCAAAGCTATCATGGGACATCCCATCAGTCTCCAGGGAGGGGGGTGGGATGTCCCATGGTAGCCTCTGAAGCTATCATGGGACATCCCAATGGCCTCCAGAGAGGGGGATGGGATGTCCCACAGTAGCCTCTGAAGCTGTCATGGGACATCCCATTGGTCTCCAGGGAGGGGGGTGGGATGTCCCACAGTAGCCTCTAAAGCTATCATGGGACATCCCTATGGCCTTTAGAGAGGGGGATGGGATGTCCCACAGTAGCCTCTGAAGCTATCATGGGACATCCCACTGGCCTCCAGAGAGGGGAGTGGGATGTCCCACAGTAGCCTCTAAAGCTATCATGGGACATCCCACTGGCCTCCAGAGAGGGGAGTGGGATGTCCCACAGTAGCCTCTGAAGCTATCATGGGACATCCCACTGGCCTTCAGAGAGGAGGGCTGAGATGCATTTAGTATGATCTTATCAAGGAGCACTCTTGCAGTCAACAAGGGAACTTACATAGATAGGCACTCATAGGAGAGGTCTGAATCCATTAAAATTCATTACAATAATGCAATGCTCACTGACATAGGCATTGTATGAGTTCTGGAAATGACACCACACACAAACATACTGATTGCCTGGTATTCTTCAAATCTGTGCATAATAAGTTGTATTACATGGTTTTGGAATGGCAGTGACTCTCACATATCCCCCCACTTTGACAGGTGTGCTCATCATCCTGGATGATCATGACAGCTATGTATGTTTTTCTGATCAGAAGTGGCATTTCAATGTGAATATGAACTGCACTTTTTTGAGCTGAGGACCCCTGACACCTAGGGCAGTCATGGGACAGCCCAAAATATATTACCCAAGGGCTGGGATTATGGGACATCCCAGGTCCTGCAAACTGTAAATAGCCCTGGGACATGGCCAGATGTCCCTGGGATGACCTGGTCTGAGTGGCTTTTAGCTTGGATGATTTGGAGAAAAACTTCAGCCTAAATGCTTATGAAAATGGGTTACCTGAAGTGAGTTTGTCCTTTGTCAATGTGCTTTGGCACATGGTCTGAAAGCCATGGATGAGCTTGCAATAGTTTTCCCAGAAAGGGCTAGGTAGGATGGAATAAAGGAGGATGGGCACAAGGGCAAACATGTATAATTGGAATTCCCAGGTCTTGTACTAGGTATTTATCTTTTCAGCAATGTTGCAGGGCTCGCAATCATAAGAGCCAGGGAGATGGAAGCCAGCATGCATGATGGCCTCCCCATGAGCATGCCATACTTCTTCATTGGCAAGGACCACCCACAGCCAGTGCTCTGGGTCATTGCTATCAGCATGGTTGATCATACCATGCCAAAGAGAGAGAAGGTCGCTGATATTACCAGTGAGATGCATTATATCAGTGGTTATGCAAAGGGGGATGCCAAGACACCAATTTGGATGGAGTTTGAGAAGGTGGGGGGGGTGAGTACACTCAACAATCACAACTGCAATGACAGAACATGGACAGGTGTGTGGGATTAACGATCAAGCATATATGCTGATACAGATGATCGACAGAGAGAGAGAAAGGGGGGAAAGAAGAGATGACCCCATGAACACTGACAGCACCAGTATATATACCCCCAGAGTCCAAACAATGCAACACATCCACATGGCTGGATGAAAGCATGATAGGAGGTGTGATAGTGTGACATGTTAGCAAGAGTGACATGGATAGCGTGAGTGGCATGTTAGTGGTAAGTGTATGCTTACAGACAGGTTCTCCTACCTGAGGAAGTTTTGTGTTGATAATGGCCACCAGGGCAACAAAAATGGGTGTGAAGGGTAAGCTGGATATCTGTGCTTTCATGATGCAGCGTGCAAACAGGCCATGACCTCGTATGAGCCTTTCTGATAATAACTCAGTAACAACCTACTTGTGTAGTGTTGGCAGCATTGACTCAGCTAACAATACTGATGATTGATTTGCTCAGTGCACCTGGGAACAACTGAGATTGGTACTCTTGGCTTGACATGTCCAGGCCTACTCTGACCAACTCCAATGCTAAACAAGGCCTAGAGAGTGGTTCAGAAGCAAGTCTGACACAGAAGAGCAGAACTCTGACTGGCGGAGTGGTGGCAGGAACAAAGTTTGCTGGGACAAAGGTGGAGCGAAGTGAGGGTGTTGGGTTTAGCTTGTGCACTACCCCCTTGCACAATCTCAGCCCTCGTATTTCAGAGGGAGAGTATAGATGGAGAGTCGGAGATAACTCCAACAGGCAGAAGTCAGAGGCAGAAGGAGTAGGAACTAAGTTGATATTCGTACTGAAGAACAGTGGAGTATAGTACATACTTTTATACTGCTATGGAGGTACAGTAATTGGAATCAGAACTGACATACAGAGACTCATAAATTTTCAAGTAAAATTTCCTAGATGACAAATGAAGGGTGGATGGAGGACATATGAATGGGTAACACAGAGCATCCCAAAAAGGAAACAGTCCAGGCACTGGACCATGTGGTGTGCACACTGCAGAGTACCTGACTGTGTGCTGTCAAGGAGAAGTCCGAAGGGTGGTCACATGACTCCTCAGACAATGGTCCGCCCGGTCTGGTAGGAGTGCAACACAAGTCTGACAGCAGTTGGAGCAGAGATGGTTCACAACCAACAAAAGCTGGGCAGAGTTGGTGTGGAGTGAGTGAATGACTGGCAGAAGAGGGTGCAGAGTGAGTAAGGACCTATAATGAATGCATGGTCATGACAGTGCTGACAAAGATGACAAATCCTTGTCCATTCACAGGCACTGTACTTCCAGTTTGACATCCATGGCCAGCACCATTCATGAAGAGGGTATGTGGCTCTTGCAGTTGCAATGTCACAATTTTAACCCTTGAGCAGCCAAAGAAGAACAAGGTATATCTCACTACCATGAGTGCTCTCAACCATGAAGAAGCTGTCCACAATCTTGAAGATTCAGCTTGAGGAAGGAGAAGAGGTGAGTACTGGTCTTAATTGCTGCAAAAACCATCATCATAACTGCGATGTCTGGAGTTTCGAGAATGTTGAGATGTTGCAGAATGCCTTGTGTCTAGTCATGGAACAAATGCCACACACTGCTTGAGCAAGAACCCTCATCTCCTGATTCTGATTCATCAGATGACTCTGATTTTGACTTGGAATCAGACACCACATTCAATTCTACTGACTCATCCTCATCTGTGGTTCCTGATGGCATGCCTGACACTCACCTCATAGTTGGCCCAGCCCATACAACTACAAGGTCACCTGTTCATGGGAGTAACAGAGAATCTAGATGGGAACATGATTGTGTCTATGAGTGAGACAAATATTGCAAGAACTCATGCTCACCATCTTCCCCTTGTCGATCTCCTTCGTCCTGTAGATCTCCTTCTCCACCTTGCCGGTATGGTGATAGTCACATGATGAGAAGGGAAGACTCACCACCCCACCGCTGCTACAATTCACCACTACATTGACCTCGAAAAGATGGGAACATGGAAGGCCACATGCTGATGGGTACTATCAGCACAGAATGTAAATCTATTAGTGCCAAGTGAGTCTGAAGATCCTATGACTTGTGATGGTGCCAACGATGCCCCTGCCATTTCCTGTGAAAAATGTTGGCATTGCTGTTGAGGGTGCTACTGACACTGCTTGAGGTGCCACTGATATCGTCCTGATGGAACCCAGTCTCACCACTATCATCCATACCATCTGTGGCTCCCATATCATCCTTGAATGTATGTGTAGCTGCTCCATCTATGCTTGTGCCATTACTATCCATATTGTCATCTGCTCCACCTTTCTTGTACTTGCATTCCACTACAACTTCCCTCCTCTCATGGTGCTGATCATCGCCCTGCTCAACGATGGTACCATCATGATGCCAGATTTGTGGGACTTGGAATATGTATGGGATTGTACATGGTCTTTACTTGACTCCTTCTATGTGGGTGTTTCCCCTTGGTTCTATGAGATTGCATACTCATTGTGTCTAGCATTGCCCTCATTGCCATTGTTTTGAAGATGTCATTCTTCCATGATAACTTTGGCATTATGTGGCCCACAAGCAGCAGTGGCCCTCAGTCGCACAAGATCACATACCTCCAAGTTGCCATAATCTCATAAGTATTGAGCTTCATCACCATCATGCATTCACATGAATTTTTCATGGAACATCCATCCTATGGTCTTATGGGTGCATTCTGCATCATACAACTTATTTCATGGATCATTGCTGCTTGTGCCGATTGGGGTTTTATGAACATCCACTTATTGGCTTCTGATGGCCAGATTGGCATTGCTTGGGTCTGGGTGGGTTTCCATGTTGAATATTTGGTGTGCACTTGAGTTTATTTGTCATCATAGACAGAAATGCATTGGTTGAGAGGGGACTGGTTTGTACATCATGTTCTGAAGTGCCAGATTGACCCCCATAACATTTTCAGCCTTCCAAGTACTGATTAGTCCCAGAACACATCAGGCATGGGGGGGGAAACAGTCCAGGGAATCACTGACAGCAGGTTTTTTAAGGGACTGATGGTTCTGAGAGCATGTTATACTGATGGCACTGTGGTGGCCACCAGTATTTGATAAGAATTCCTTGAGAAAATGACCATGTGAGCTAGAGAGATGATTTCATGAGTTGTGGTAAAAGAGGGAGGATTAATGGTACAAGTCCAATGTTTGTCATTGTTTACATGCTGACAAATCATCTGGATGATCATGTGGTTTATTATGTAATCATTTTTTCCCATCCTCCATGCCCTCAATCCCATCAAAAGGTCACATTTCATGATTTCACCAGTCAGGGACAAAAGCATTGCAATGCACTTTTTGGAAAGAATAGGGTGTATCTCAGCATGTATTGCTTTGTTTTGACTGAACCCTAGTGCTCTGGAAAGCTTAGAGTCACCCCTTTCCGATGGTATAGGTATCATGATTATCTGTGCAGAATAGCCCAAGCTACATCAGCAACAATTCACACCTCACAAACATTGCAACACTTTTGTCCCTCACTGTATATCCTGCCATCGACAAAAAAGCTGACTCCTCCATTCATCAACCTGTTCATGCCACAGAACTCAAGCTTTACCCCATCACTGCCTGCCATTTATCCACCCCCATGGTCTGTGTATGTCCTGCTACCTTTGTGGCACTTTACCCCTCCTGATACCCCAGAAGCATCCCTGTCTTGCTCTATGTCATCCACCTCCCTGGCTCCCTCCACACCCCCACCTATACCTGCCAGAATTGAAGGCCTATCAGTCAAAATCATGTCCACATTGTCATTGCTGGGATACTCCTCAATGGAGCATGTACCCATCCTGTCATCAAAGACAAAGGCGTTCACATTTGCTTCGCCTGCCATTTGGTAAACTTGGCCTAAATGATATTAGGTACCCACCATGACACTGCAATTGTAACCTATTGATGTGTGTTTCTCTGATGCGCCCCACATTTTTTTTCAGGTACCATGTGCATCCAAGGATATCAATGGTGAAGCACTCACTGTTTGCATCCTAAACAAACTCTGTGATCAACTCCAGGTCACAGCTGTCAAGGTTCCCAGATTCAGTGATAACTGCAAGTTCATCCTTGGTGACCTTACCATCCTCACCGGTGGTACCATCTTCACTGACAAGCTTGATGTCAAGCTTGAGAAGTCAAGCCCTGACCTCCTCAATTCATCCAGCTCCATCACCATCACCAAGGAGGACACTGTCGTCTTTAATGGCAAGGGTTCCAAGGATGCCATTCAAGCACACTGTGAACAGATCTGCACTCTTCTTGCAGACCTCTTGACAATTGAATATGACAAGACCAAACTCCAAGAGCATTTTGCCAAGTTGAGCGAAGGTGCTGCTGTCATCAAGGCTGGTGATGGCAGCAATGTAGATGTTGGCAAAAAGAAGGATAGGTACAACTACCCTTTGAATGCTGAACATGCAGCTGTCAAGGAAGGTATTCTTCCTGGTAGCAGTGTGGCATCCCTTAAGGCATCCCTTGCCCTTGCTACCAACACTCCTGGATCATCCAGCTCACTGATGTGCCTGTTACGTTTCACCCCTGACTTTTCTTCTTCACTGTACGTTTGCCTTGCTTTTGATCCGTTGGACATGATTTCCTTTTGAGCCATCTTCTCTCTGATCCAATGGCTCTCTATTTCCACCACTAGCATTACTACCTTGTTACATGCTTTGGACATGTGTCGTCATTGTTCAACCAATGGCATAGTTACCTTGTTACATGTGGATGCCTCATGGTCCGTTCTCTTGTAGTATTTAAACTGCCGGCTCAAGTCCTGGAAACCCAGACTTGAGCTGCTCAATCATATGCAGCATTCCTCAGAACTTTGCCCTCAGTGTCCCTTACCCGGACCACTCTTACCAGTGTTGCCCTAAATCCTCTGTCGTTTACAGAGGTTACTGCAGCTGTTGCTCAGTAGAAACCTCAGACTGCGTTTGAGCTCTCCCTACATCTTGACTTCGGTCGAGCATAACAAAAGCTCAAGTCTACAGCCTTTGGCCGAATCGGTCACTGCTTAGTGAACCACCATGAACCCCCAAAACAACCGACATTGGGCACTGTTGCAACCCACTTGTGAAGAATCGTCATCTGACGAAGAACAGGAGAGCACTGTCACTGACACCTCCTCCAACAAACCTGAACAACTGGATAGAGGCTTTACCTCTGGTATCCTCTCGAACCTTTTCACTCAGTCCCTCGCATCGCTTGGTACTCCAATCCCACCAGTACCCGCCACACTTCCTACACCCCCGACCCCATCACTGAATATGATGTCCGGTTCATTGTCGAAGGGAGCGACTGCCGTCACTGGAGTCAAACCCACTGAACTAAAGATTGGTGCTCCCTCTGATTTCGATGGAGACCAAAAGAATGCCATGAGCTGGCTGTACTCTGTACAGACCTACCTCTTGGTCAACGAAGAACTGTATGATACAGACACCAAACAGGTGGTCTATGCATTATCATACATGAAGAAAGGTGTCGCCTGTTCCTGGGCCACCACCTATCAGAAGATAGCTCTGGAAAAGACCCATCTGAGCTTTGGATCCTTCAAAGACTTCGTAAAGAATTTTAAGGAATCCTTCACCTCCCCCGACACAGTGGGTACTGCAATTGCCAAGTTGCGTACCCTGAAACAGAAAGAATCGGTCAAACAGTATATCACCGATTTCCAAACCACCACCGCCGACTCTACCATCATGGAAGACGTCGCCTTGATCGAGTTCTTCTCACAAGGACTCAAACCCTTCATTGCGAACAGAATCCATATGATGGAGACCACTCCTACAAAAATCATGGAATGGTACACGCAGGTGCAGAAGTTCGACGCCAAGTGGAGAAAGGTAAACAAATTCTCCACAAAGAAAGAAAAGAAGATGTTCCACCCAAGGAACAATTTTGCTGAAGAAAAAGATCCAAACACTATGGACGTGGATGGAGTGAAACTCTCCAAAGAAGAACGAGACCGTCACATCAAGGAAGGAAGATGTTTCGGTTGCGGAAACAAAGGACATCTCTCTCGAGAATGTCCAGATAAGGGAAAGACTCCCCAAAAGAAGGTCAAGAAAATCCGCAAAATTGTGGAGGTAGAAGAAAGCGACAATGAAGAAAAAGTCGCTGGTCCATCCATCACTCTGGTAAACATCGCTAGAGCCCTTGGAAAGGATTTTTGAATGGGAACTCTGAGTTGACGCCAGAAGTTCCCCACTCTAAGGACAGTCTAGTTTCTGTTGCACCTGTACTTGTAACGTCTACACCTGAACATACTATGCAGATCCCCATTTCCCTTTATGCATCAGAAACTACCTCGAAAGTCATCAACACCACCGCTTTAGTTGACTCTGGAGCAGAAATCTCCTGCATTGATTGGGGTTTTGTGCGAAAGCATCAAATCCCCACTCAATGTCTCGCCAAACCCATTCTCGCCAAGAACGCCAATGGAACCCAAAATTCTAAAGGGAGGATCCTATTTTCTGCCACTCTCTTCTTCAAAGTCAAGGGACTTGTTCATCAGTCCTTTTTCCATGTCATCAATTGTGGAACAGAAAATGTCATCCTAGGTCTCCCTTGGTTACAAGAGAATAACCCTGTCATCGACTAGAGAATGGGCACGCTATCTATCGATGAAAGAACCGATAGATCCAAAGAGTTTAGACACAACATCTCTTCTGTTGCTGTCGAAGAACCAACTGTGAACCTTGTGTCACCTGTCGAGAAAAAGGGGATAAACAGGTTCATGGATTACGAAGAACCTGAAGATGAAACCATCCGAGCACACTTTGTGATGTCGGTTGGAAAACTTGTCGAAGAAGCCAAGAAGATCAATCCCAACAATAGTCTTCTTCGAAAGATCACCATGGCTACTGAATTAGCCCAGGAAGAACACAAGAAGAAACCGAAAGCTGTCCTCCCTGAGAGTTACAAAGATTTCGCCTCGGTCTTCGAGAAACCATCCGATGGAGTCTTACCTCCATCAAGACCATATGATCATGCCATAAATCTTGTCGACGATTTCGCCCCCAAGGTGGCCAAAGCCTACCTGCTCTCCCCCTCTGAACAAGAGTCTGCAGAAAAGTTTATCGAAGAGAACCTTCGAGAAGGAAAGATCTGCCCTTCGAAGTCCCCCCAAGCTGCCCCCTTCTTCTTTGTAGGAAAGAAAGATGGCTCCCTACGTCCCTGCCAGGACTACAGATATCTGAACAAGAATACGGTGAAGGATGCATATCCCCTTCCCCTTATCTCAGACCTGGTAGACAAACTCAAGGGGGCCTCTATCTTCACAAAGATGGATGTCAGATCAGGCTACAACAATGTCTGGATCAAAGAAGGAGACCAGTGGAAGGCCACGTTCATCACGCATAAAGGCCTCTTCAAACCAACCATCATGTTCTTCAGATTGTGCAATTCTCCCACCACGTTCCAGCAATTCATGAACGACTCTTTTAGAGATATGATCGCCAAAGGATGGTTAGTCATCTATATGGATGACCTCCTCATCTTCTCTACTGACCCAGAAGAACACAAACGAAGAACCTGCCATGTCCTTGAAAGAATGAGAGAGCTCTCTCTTCCCTTGAAATTAGAAAAATGTCACTTTGATCTGACCGAGGTGGAATACCTCAGAATGATCATCAAGGAAAATACTGTTGCCATGGACCCCATTAAAGTCCAAGGCATTGCTGAATGGCCTGTTCCAAAAAAGGTCAAAGATGTGCGATCCTTTTTAGGATTTGCAAACTTTTATAGGAGATTCATCCCCTATTACTCCGATATTGCCCGACCACTCATTGACCTAATGAAGAAAACCGTTGCTTGGGAGTGGTCGAAGAAATGTCAGTCCGCCTTTGAACTCCTGAAAAGGATATTTATGGCACAACCTACCCTCCGAATGCCCAATGTTTCTCAACCATTCGTGATCTCTACCGATGCATCCAAGTATGCAACCGGGGGAATCCTCCTCCAGGAAGACTCAAATGGTCAATGGCAACCTTGTGCCTTCATCTCTCAGTCGTTCAATCCCGCAGAAAGAAACTACGACATCTTCGACAGAGAGTTGCTAGGAGTCATAAGAGGCTTGAAAACATGGAGGAACTACCTCCATGGGTCCCCGTTCCCCGTTAAGGTCTTCACTGACCATAAAAACCTGACATATTTCAAGGCACCACAAAACCTGAACCGTCGTCAAGCCCGTTGGCTTCTTGACCTCGCAGACTTTGATCTGCAGTTAGAACATGTTCCAGGAAAAGACCTGGCTGCACCTGACGCACTCTCCCACCGACCCGACCACATTCCTGATGATGACGAAGACAATAAAGGAGTTACCCTCCTTCCACAAACCTTATTTGTCAACCTCATTGACACGAACCTTACTCAAAAGGTTGCATCATCCTCCATGAAAGACCCTGTTGTCCAGATGGCACTTTGTGCCATAGAAAACGTTGATATGCCACTCCCATTTAAATCTCACCTCTCTGACTGGAGGTTTGACAACAGAGTGTTACTTTACAAAGACCAGGTGTATATCCCCGATGACCCTACCCTCCGATGGACCGTTGTGTCAAACCACCATGATCACCCCTCCACTGGACACCCCGGTGTCTTGAAAACACGACAGCTTGTCTCTTCCGAGTTTTGGTGGCCCGGACTCATGTCCTTTGTACAAAAATATGTCGAAGGCTGTGCTATGTGCCAGCAAAATAAAGTTAACACCCACCCGACGACACCTCCCCTCACACCAATTCCCTCCACCTCGACCCACCCATTCCAACAGATCTCTTGCGATCTGGTTACCGACCTGCCTGTTTCCAATGGCTATGATTCCCTTTTGGTCGTGGTAGACCATGGGCTTACAAAGGGGGTAATTTTAACACCAACGAAGAAAACTGCCTCTGCTGCTGATATCGCAGCACTATTTTTCAAAAAGGTCTACTCCCATTTCGGGTTGTACGACAAAATCATATCCGATCGAGGCCCTCAGTTCGCCTCTGCATTTGCTAAAGAACTCGCTTCCCTTCTGGGATACTCCCTCGCTTTGTCAACAGCATATCACCCACAAATGGATGGAGAAATGGAACGTGTAAACCAAGAAGTGGAGACTTATCTCCGCATCTTTTGCCAGAATGACCCTGCCTCATGGGTGAACAACCTCCCCATGGCAGAATTCGCACATAATCACCACCCTCATTCCGTCACCCACCAATCGCTGTTCTACCTCATGTACAGATATGAACTGAAACCCCTTCCGTCCTTGATTGCAGACACCCACCTTCCTGCCACCGAGTCTAGACTTGATGAACTCCGAAAGGCCAGAGAAGAGGCCCTTGCTGCCCACAACCTGGCTAGAAAAACCATGAAAGACCACTCGTCATGACCCTTCACCCCATTCCAGAAAGGCAATAAAGTCTGGCTAGAAGCACACAATTTGAAATGCTCCTATGAAAATAGGAAGCTCGCACCAAGATGAGAAGGACCCTTCACTGTCTCCGACATCCTATCTCTGATAAGGTATCGCCTCGCGATTCCTGCACATTGGAAGATCCACAATGTCTTCCACACTTCCCTTTTATCACCCTATTGCGAAAATGACATCCATGGACCGAACTACCTGGCTCCACCACCTGACCTTGTCAACGAAGAGGAAGAATACGAAGTTGAGGCGATAGTCAGCCATAAAAGGTCCGGCCATGGACATGCCTTCTTAATTAAATGGAAGGGTTACCCTTCTTCTGAAAACTCGTGGCAGAAAGAGTCACACCTTGAACACGTGGATGATACGCTCTCCGCCTATAAGAAACGGTTCCCTAAAGACCTTCCTCTCCCAAAACAAACCACTCAACATCCCACCCGTTCTGTCAGAAACATTACCTTCGAAATGCCCCCTTGTTGCTACACCTACCCTCGTGAACCCTCTCGCCATCACACCCCGTTTGCTCGTCGCCAGCGACAGCCAGCTAGTGATCAGATGATTGCTTCATATCGACTCTTTGTCGCTGACCCTGCCATCGTCGGCACTGTCTACCATGAGGTAGATGAAGACTCTCCACTTGACCTCGTATACCATGCCACCATCCAAGCCCTTCGGCTTGAAGAACTTTCTCATTATGTCAACTGCCAGAATCCGCTTCTGTCCCCTGCTTGCACCATCCTGATTGAAATTGCCACCCAACAAGTTCCCCTTTTACTTAGACTTTTTGATGTCCTTGGAGGCGCAGACCTCATTTACAACATCCGTCAACACCCTACGTTGATCGCTCCCCCTCCCCCTGGGTCTAGAAGACTCTCGACTGCAACCTCTCTCCTGGTTCCCTCCATGTCGTCCTCCCCACCAACGTCGTCACCATCATCCTCCTCCCGTTCCTCTCGCTCTCTCTGAAGAGCTGACAGACCCTGCGCCTGCTGCTTGTCAGGCCCTAACCCTCAACCTTGCGAGTCTCATGACTCCCCATCTGAAGTAGACCCCAAGACTGCCTTTGGCGTCTCCCATGCAGAACTTGACTACACATTAAATATCGTCGAAACCCTCACACAGTTGCTGCTGTCTCCTGTGCTAAACGCCTTGACAGAGTTCGACAGACCTCTTACTCCATCCGACCCACATTATTGTCAAATGTGCTATGTCTGTCGACGCCTCGGCCATATTCATGTCAACTGTGGACTGTATGAATGTCCCCTTTGTCACGCCACTCGCCCTGGGCATACTCAAGCCCAGTGTCCTTCTATATGTCCTCGTTGTCCTTTACAGGACAGAATTGCTACCCCTGCCCTGGTAGATGATTGTACCCTCGTTGGGAGCAAGGATAACGATTTATATGACAACGACTTTGACTTTGACGACTCTGCCATCAGTAACATGATCGGAGAACCTTACGGAGAGTAGTTGAAGTCGGGGACTTCAACACTTAGAAAGGGGGTAATGTTACATTTCACCCCTGACTTTTCTTCTTCACTGTACATTTGCCTTGCTTTTGATCCATTGGACATGATTTCCTTTTGAGCTGTCTTCTCTCTGATCCAATGGCTCTCTATTTCCACCACTAGCGTTACTACCTCATTACATGCTTTGGACATGTGTCGTCATTGTTCAACCAATGGCATAGTTACCTCGTTACATGTGGACGCCTCATGGTCCGTTCTCTTGTAGTATTTAAACTGCCGGCTCAAGTCCTGGAAACCCAGACTTGAGCTGCTCAATCATATGCAGCATTCCTCAGAACTTTGCCCTCAGTGTCCCTTACCCAGACCACTCTTACCGGCATTGCCCTAAATCCTCTGTCGTTTACAGAGGTTACTGCAGCCGTTGCTCAGTAGAAACCTCAGACTGTGTTTGAGCTCTCCCTACATCTTGACTTCAGTTGAGTGTAACAGTGCCCCCATGCCAAAGTTGTCCCTTATGATGCTGCAACTGCAACATACTGATGTGTGTTTCTCTGATGCCCCCATATTTTTTCCTTAGGTACCATACACATTTCTATTACCCTGTGCATCCATGGATGCCAATGGTGAAGCACTCGCTGCTTACACTCTCAGTAAACTTCATGGTCAACTGCAGGTCATAGTTGCCAAGGTCCCAGATTTGATGATAATGGAAATCCATCCTTGATGGCCTTGCCATCCTCACTGGTGGTACCATCTTCACTGATGAGCTCGATGTCAAGCTTGAGAAGGCAAGCCCTGACCTCCTTGGTTTGTCCAGCTCCATCTCCATCACCAGGAGGACACCATTTTCCTTAACAGTGAGGTTTCCAAGGATATCATTCAGGCATGCTGAAAACAGATCTGTGCTGTTCTTGCAGACCCCTTGACAAGCGAATATGACAAGACCAAACTCCAAGAGCATTTTGCCAAGTTGAGCAGCGATGTTGCCAACATCAAGGTTGGTGGTAGTCAGAAAATAGAGATTGGCTAAGAGAAGGATAGGTATGACTATGCTTTGAATGCTACACGTGCAGCTGCCGAGGAAGGCATTCTCCTTGATGGTGGTGTGGCCCTCCTTAAGGCATCCCTTGCCCTCACCTCCAACACTCCTGGATCATCCAGCTCACCAATGCCCCCTTGATGCCAAGGTTGTCACTAGTCATCTTATCAAGGAACCTCTGTTTGATGATGCATTGTAATCAATCAACATGCAATGAATTCATCTTTAGGCTTCTTCCATTTTTCTCATGTAGATGGTTCAATAATTTTCATGTACTATGTCATATATTGTATGGAATGGACTGCAAGAATTCGCATGGTACACAAAAACACATGCAGGGTGAGAGAAATGTGTGGGACCTAAGAAATGCAGAGGGCATCAGCAAAACATGTGTTAATATGTTACAGTTGCAGCGTCTTAGTGGACATAAGGCAAAAAGAAGGGAAGGTGAATGAACCAAAACCAAGTATATGGAAGAGCATGGGACACATGTCAGAAGGCGATTTACTCTTTCTTCTCCTCAGAGCCTTGCATTGACTCCTTGGAAGATGCATTCTCTGTGCTACGCTTCTCATACACCTTCTGGAAAAGGCCTAGCAACGCTTGTTGAATCTCACTGATCTTCTCCTTGATTTGCTCAGCAGTGACAGAAGCATTGCTGGTGAGGCCTTTCGAGGCCAATTTACAAAGTTCACCAGCAAGTTTTGACACCTACCTTTTGGCAGCATCAAGTTGGTCCTTGAACTTGTTCATTGCTATAACAAATGTGAATTAGTGCAAGAGAGCAAAGCACCATTCAACAAATACATACCCTTCTCTGTGTCCACACAGATCGACTCACCCTTGTTTGCTTCCTCAATGAGTTCCTGGTGTGCCTTATCAGTATTGGTGTACTTCTTGGCGTCAGAGATCATGTGCTTGATGTCCTTGTTACTCAAACCCAATGAGGACGTGATCATCATAGACTGGTCCTCACTAGTTGCCTTGCCCTGGGCAGTGACATAGACAATATCATCTACAAGAGGTGAGGAAATTATCTAAACACCTACATGAGGGACATACCAGCATTGATGTCGAGTGTGTTCTCAATCTGAGGGATGCCCTTTGGAGCCAGAGGAATGCCAACAAGATTGAAGTTGCCAAGTAGTTTGTTGTCCTCAACAAGTTCACGTTCACCCTGGAATATCTTGACCTCAATAGCAGTCTGGCTGTCGGCAGCAGTGGAGAAAACTTGCAACCCTTCATTGGGATAGTCATATTGCAGTTGATGAGTTTCATCATGATATCACTGAGATTTGTCTCAATGCCAAGGGAGAATAGGGTGGGTGATGTCGAGAAGTAGAATGTCAGTGACATTTCTAGCGAGAACACCACCCTGGATAGCAGTAGCAATGGCAATGGCTTCATCAGGATTGACACCTTTACCTGGGTGGTGACCGAAGATCGACTTCAGTCTCACCAACCTTGAGCATACAGGTCATACCACCAACAAGGATGACCTCATTCACCTCACTAGGCTTGACTCTGGCATCCAACAATGCCTTCCTGCAGGGATTGACAATGGTATGTTGGATGAGAGGGCTGGTGAGAGTCTCAAACTGAGTGCGGTGGAGCTTCAAGTTAATATGCTTGGGACCGGTTGTGTCTGTGGTGGTGAAAGGTAGCCTTGTGGATGCGGTGACTGGCCATGCAGTCTTGACTGTTTCTTGAATTCATTTAAAATTAAGGATGTGAGTAACAAGAGCGATGTCGAAATCCTTGCCACCAATGTGGGTGTCTCCATTGGTAAACTTGACCTCAAAGACTCCTTTATGCATCTACAGAATGGAGATATCAAAAGTACCACTGCTGAGATTGTACACAGCGATCACTGACAACTTGGCATGGTCAAGGGCCATCCCCAAAAAAAGTTACAGACCATATATATTAAAAGTACTGGTGACTGCAAAAGTTGTGCAGTAATGCAAAATTTGTTGTGCAATCACCACTGTTTTATTTTGCTTGTTTAATGTTACAGATGCGATGTTATATTGTGATGCTGCACCATCCAGGGTGAAATTTTTCCTGATGATTGGATAGCCAGTAGATGACAATTAGAAGCAACAGCTCATGCTATCTTTATGCTGCCTGTTCTTTGCCCTACACTAAATAAATCTTTGCACATGCAGCCCACCATCATTAAATGTGCCTATAGCGAAAGGCCATTTCTTATTGTACTTATCTTTCATTCATCTGTGATTAACATGTGGATTTATGGAAGCATCCACAGTCCTTGTATTGGACGTGCAAAGATGAAGGTCCCGCTAAAACCAAACCAGATTCCCATTTGCCTATATTGCAACTATAGGTTGCTGCAGGGTGATAACTATTTTAGCAACCTCAGTGACCCTACACCAGCTTTTGAATGTGGCAGAATTTTGCAGAATTAGTTGAAGTTGGCTTCTAGAATTTGGTCATGCCCTTCATAGATTAGAAGGTACTCTGTCTGAATGTCCCCTAGATACCCATATGTAGCCCTCATGGCTAAAGCATTTTGAAATGTCGAGAATTACAATGCCTTTTCAATGCATACTGTGATTGGCAGGATTGGTTACTTCAACCAGATTTCACATGTTCTTCATATCTCATACCAACCAGTCTAATGTAAATGCAGTACATGGCATTTTGGTGCTTATTCAGCATTGTCAGAAGGGTATAGCATGTGATGAAGGTTTCAGTGATAATAGGTTATGTTGCATGAATAGCTGTATTGACAAGTCCCCAATATGTAGTCAATATAGTCATCATACAATGTTACATAGCATACCATAGCTTGAATAGTACAAGGGTGTTACTGCATAACATCATGCTATGTGTGCTTGCAAGGCTATCTAGTAGAACATACCATCTATCACTTTGCTATACTGAACCCCAGGTAACATAGCATATACATCACTCCACACCCCAATTGCACCAAAAGGCAGTATATTTCAAAGTATATTTCGAAGATGACACATGTACAATAGTAGGCAAGTGGTAACTACAGTTTAACCTCAATCTGACTCATCTTCTGTTGTTGACCCATCCTGATGTTCCTTGATTGCAGCTGCAATGATGTGCACCGAAACCTTGCACTGGGACTCTGTCATGAGCACACCAGCACCTGAGTGAACACTACTCATAGAATTAGTTATGATGCACCTTAATGTATGGAAGCACACACTGGCCAATGGCATAAATCTTAGAACATATGGCTGGTAAGATGCCAACCTCCTTAGTGGCATCGTCGAAATCTTGAAGGCACTTCAGGTATGACTCGAAGATGGAACGATATTCTTGCGTGGTGAAGGATATATCCCCCTGTTGCCCCATTGCCCACTTGTCAATACAGCACTCAATCTCCCTGGTCAGTCTTAATACAACATGTCACAAGGGGTGACATACCGCTGTGAGGATAAGCACCAGCACCAGGTATGGGAATGGCTTGAAATGTTCAGGGAACTTGACACCCTCGTCATGTTTGTTTGTGAACCACATCATGTTGATGATTTTTTGAATGAGTGGCACTTTCAGAAACCCACATCAATTCTCTTCTGTTGGCAACATGTACTAAACAGTATGCAGCCACATGTCACAACAATTATCTTAACAATGTATAAAATACTACTTGCCTTGAATGCAAAATTTGGATCTTCTTTGAGCAACTCTGCTAAAGCCCGATTCTTCTGGATTGCCAACTTGCTTTGGCTACTGTGGAAGCCAAACATGCTTCAACCAGTGGGTGAAGCTTCGTCTTGAGCTCACCATGGACTTGCGAACCGTGGCTGGTGATCTATAGCATATCAGCAGGTGACCAGTGACTATCCCACTTGTCCAGTCATAGGAGGCCACTTATGAGTTTAGATAAGTTGGGGGTCTGAGCAAGTTTCACCCCAGTCACTTGACATGCTCTCGTCCAAGAGGCTGCCAACAGTGCAGTCTCTTGGCCATGGTTGGGCATAGGGGATTGGGCACATAGGTGTGCATGATAGTCTCCAATTGCTGTGGTCATGAATTCTTGGATCACATCATCATAGTCCTTGGCATGGGGGTGACCTTTGTGATTGGTGAGCTTTTGGGCTTTCACAGTTGTTGGGTTGACATCTTCAACACCTATCTCATGTTGCCTCTTCAGCACTGCACTCCAATGGCCAATGCACATAAGCATGATACAATGTGGTAGACAATAGACTTACTGTTCAATAGCATTCTTCATGGTCTCAGGCTCATGTGTAATGGTCTCCACACTGTGCTTATCCCTCACCTTCTTCTGCTTCACAGTCTCCACTTCAGATGATGTAATGGAAGTGATGGTATGGTGTTCATCATCTGTGTCACTGTCCAAAGCCATCAGGGCCTGTGGCAGGCATTAGGGGACATGATGTGAAAGCAACAGAGTTAGACTTACTTCGAGAGCCTCTATGGCTGTAGCTGATATACATGGGGTCCTTGGTACTTTGTTGTTATGAAACATTGGTGGTTGCTTGCTCACACCACTAAGTTTAGTAGCCACAATGCAGCTGGCAAACTAAAACACAGTAAGTCAGATGGGCATGAACACAACCAGAAAATACTGTTGTGCCTGAGTGTCACTGGTATTGTCATCATCTTTGTTGGCATCAAATGTGCCCTCCTCATCGTTATCTGCATCCCCTTCATCTTCATTCTCACTTCCAATGTTGGCCAGTTGATGGGGGCACTCACATGCACACTCCTTTTGGGCATTGGTGTCCCACTGCTGAGCAGCAGCTGCTGTTTTTTGGATGCCTGGCAGATCCACCCATGAGAGGGTTCTATCCTGTGTGATTAGCACCAACCTCACCAATTTAAATATTAAGATAACTTACCATCATGGTTCTCTTTGTCATGTGGATGCTGGCTTTTGGCAGAGGGTTGCATTGTGTGTGCAAGTAGCTGAAACTTGAGAGTGTGAACAACAATTATGTGGGTACTACTGGTTCCATACTCACTTGTTATATCCAGCATGTGGGTATGGTCTTGTTTGGTGGGATCAATGAAGAAAACATGAGCATGTCAGCACAAGGATGATAGGACAATTGCAGGTGATATTTATATCAAAAAAAAAAAAAGATCAGCCAAACAGTGTCATCTTGGCACTTGCCATCCAATGATCAGCTTGTCAGATGGATCATTGATATTGAGACATGTCAGAGTTATAGTGGCTGTCAGAAAGTAACCTCAGCCAGATGAGATGAAACAGTGTACCTCACCATGGCCACCCATCACTGTGACTACTGCTTGAAAACCATTTCCACCCTTGCAGGTGTCAAGCGGCATATTTCCCAGTTGGCTGCCTGCCAACAGCAATGGAAGCAAGTCCTGGAGGGCACTGCGAGCACTGCATCTGTTGACAAAGACCATCAGCTTGATGATGGTCAGTTAGAGTACATGCCAAACCTTGCATCTGACTGGCACTATGAGCCTAGCAATGATGGGCTTGATCTTCTGGAAGGACCCTTGGTACAGCAGTTTCAGCCTTGTGCTGAACCTGAACATTTTGATCCTCTGCCTAGACATGCATCAGTTGAAGATGTCAAGGATGGATCTTCACTGGCCAGTGATGGACGCTTCATCAAGCAGTACACAGGATTTGCCACTCGAATCTTGGGCTCATGTGCAACAATGTTTGAGGAAATGGAGAAAACTGAACAAAAAAACAACAATAATCAGTGGGCTCCTTTTCAGAACAAGAACGACTGGGACTTGGCCCACTTTCTGATGAAAAACATGGGTCAGACAAAGATCAATGAGTTTCTAAAACTCTCACTTGTATGTATTGGCACACTTACCACTCTGGAAGATAATGACATTACCATTGCTTGACACCAGGTTTGTGAAAGTGGAGTCAGTTTCAGCAGCACATGTGCCTTCCTCAAATATGTGGACTCACTTCAAACTGGCCTGGCATGGACTTGTGAAATGATAGATGTGGTGGGAGATGCTGTGACTGAAGATGGAAGCTGGAGATGGGAACAGGTCAAGCTGTGGCATAGAGTTCTAGTCAAGTGTGTTATGGAACTCATTGGTAACCTGGCCTTCTGGGATGCTATGGCATACAGCCCTGAGCATGCATACACAGATTCCAAAGGCACAAATCATATCTATGATGAAATGTGGACAGCTGATTGGTGGTGGGATGTGCAGGTGAGTGCTTACCTCTGAAGCTTGGGCCAGGTGAGCCTAACAAGACTTCCATTGTACAGGGAAAATTGCCTGCCAGCACTACAGTTGTGCCTGTCATCTTGTTGTCAGACAAGACCTCCCAGTCGATGTTCAGTGGGGATAAGAAAGCATGGCCTGTGTACCTGACAATAGGAAACATATCAAAGGATGTCAGATGACAAGTTTCTGCACATGTGATGACATTGATAGGCTACTTACCCATCTCCAAACTCAAGTGCTTTGAGAAAAAGACCTGATCACTGGCAGGATATTGCCTCTTCCATCATGCCATGTCGCTGCTCCTTTGACCTCTAGGTGACACTGGTCGTAATGGTGAGATCATGATCTGTGCCAATGGTTGTCTGCATTGAGTCCATCTGATACTTGCTGCCTATGTTGTGGACTTCCCTGAACAATGTTTGGTAGCTTGTAGCAAAGAGAGTTGATGTCTGCTCTGTCTGGTTCAATCAAATAAACAAGGAGATTGCAGGGAATGGGCATGCCGCAGCATGGCTGACACACTGAAAATGTTGCAGTGAAAGCAGAAGAATGGGCAGTCTAGGAGGTTTGATGATGAAGGTTTGTGTCCTGTGTTTGAACCTTTTTGGAAAGACCTACCCTTCACCAACATCTTCACCTGCATCACTCCCAACATCCTCAACCAACTTCTCAAGGGCATCTTCCACAACCATCTACTCCAGTGGTGTATCAAAATTATTGGGGAGAAAGAGATTGATGTGTGCTTCCAAGCCATCACTTGATACCCTGCTCTTTGTCACTTTGCAAAGGAATATCAACAGTCTTGCAGTGGACCAGCAAAGAGCACAAAGAGATGCAGAGGGTATTTGTGGGTCTACTTTCTGGTGCTGTTCATGAGTGTGTCCTTGCTGTCACTTGCTCATTGCTGGACTTCTTTTATTATGCACAGTTACAGCAGCACATGGAGAAGACACTAAAGGCTATGCAAGACAGCCTTGACTCATTCCACAACCACAAGCATGTTCTTGTTGAACTCGAAGTGCAAGAGGATTTCAACATCCCCAAGATCCATTCCCTTCAGCACTATGTGTCCTCTATATGAGTGCTTGGCAGTGCAGATGGCTACAATACTGAGTACCCAGAATGTTTGCACATAGACTATGCTAAAGACACTTATCAGGCGAGTAACAAGCATGACTATGTGGAGCAGATGGCATTGTGGCTTCAGCAGCAAGAAGCTATCCATTACAAGTCCACCTACCTCGCTTGGAGGCAGTTCAGGAAGTCCTCATCCACAGACTTGCTGGAAGATGGATGTTTTGGCAGCAGTGACTCTGATTCTGAGTGGGGTGAGCATTGAGGAAGGGTGTGTGCTCCAACTGGGGTCAGTGTATTTCGCACATCTGCTCAGCAGGTTGCAGGTAAATTGATTTATGTTCATGCTTGCAATGTACTCATGTAGACTGCAGAACTACCAGCCAAAACCTGCTACAGAGTGACGAAGTTCCCTTCTTGCAGCCAACTTTCCATTGACCATATTTGGGCTGAATACAAAGCTGCTGAATTCGCACCCACACTCGAACAATGGCTCTCCTCATACTCTGGTCAACACTGAGCTGTACAATTGACTGAATCAGATCGATTCAACATCTACCACAGTCTGTATGTCGAGACTGGCCTGAGCATCATCACTGGCCATCAGAAGAGTATGCAAAAAATTCACACTATGCCAAAGGTCATTGGTTGAGGTTGTAAGCCAGATTGCTCCACTCAGTTTGATACTGCATTTGTGTTGGAGGAAGGGTGTCAATGCTCTATGCCCCTCGTTCCAAACAGTATGTATATCACACTGGTTTGCATCCCTCCACTGATGAGGTCTTGGAAACCCTAGGTGTGTGAGTTGCTCAAGTCCAGGTCATATTCAAGCTTCCTGATTACTTTGGTAACTATCCACATCCCCTTGTCTACATTGAATGGTTTACAGTGCTCCACTGCCATGATCCTGCCTCTGGTCTGTACATTGTCACTTGTTCGACATGTCATCATTGCCCAAATGTGGTGATCATCAGTGCTGACTGTATTGTACATGCATGCCACCTGCAAGCGCGATGCAGGAAGGAGATCAATGCAGACTGGTCAGCAGACAACATGCTGGACAGGGCTGCTGCATTTTATGTGAATTCTTACATCAACTTAGATATGTTTGTCACATTGGAGTAGTTTTTTTTTTTTACCATTGTGTTGTGCAACCCTGCAAGTCAATGAATGTGTGATTCAATATATGGAATGACTATGTAGACTACTGTAGCTCTGGAGGGCTATATGTTGTACTGTCATGCTGGTGAGTCTGTGATGGTTGTATGACAGTCCACTGCCTGATATGACAGATGTGTTGTCCTCTCCATCTTAGATTGACATGTCAATAGTACAACAGAGTGTGTGCCTGAGACAACCTAGCACAGTGAAGCCTATGGGTGACAGTGTACCTTAGTGGCTATGCTACATATCAAAGTAATTTTCTTGATGAAGTTGCTCCAGTATGAATCAGATATTGCAGCAAGACAGAGGTTCATGGAAGCATTGGGCAGAGGCATCCAGGAAAGTCATATGAAGTTTGCCATGTAACTGTATTGTATGGTGGATAACCTTTGCTGAGCTGGTCAATGAAAGTGGGGCACTTCCTATGGTAGCTGCTACACCAAGGGCTGCCTTAATCTTATTCTAGTTTCCCTCTTGACTGCTGTGGAAGGTAAGGTTCAGTGATGTTTTTTGATTATTCTGAACTTGACCTTGGCAGATACAGTGTCATGTAAGCTTGAGTTGCCCCTTCTTCAACATGTCCACCATCAAAGTGGCAGTCAGATACAGAACAAGGAACTTCTGGTCACCATAGAGCCAAATGATGAGGTGGATGTTAATGAAGGTATGAGTTTCTCAGTGTACAAAGTAGTCACTATATTAGTACCTAACAAATGTATGAGTTTCTACACTACATCAGTACCAAGTAAACAAGCAGGAATCTAGCTATACTCACCTCAGTGTACAAAGTAGTCACTGAGGTGGAAACAATGGTGTGGAAAATTTATAGTACAGTAATTAGTAAGCTTGTTGACATTGGAATTTAATTCCAAGGGTCAGAGAACAATTCCGAGCACTGACAGCGAAGCTCCAAGACATTACCATAACTCTAGATTGCATACTTGACACTCCCCCTCAATTGGAATGCAGTCTGAGTGCTGATGTGAAATGTTTTGCCTTGATGCTCAGTAAAGGTTTGGTAAGGGTATTGGTGACCATGTCATCAGTAGGACAATAAATTAAACAAAAGGAATGGTTTTCCACAGTGAAATGAATGAAATGGTATCATATATCAATGTGCTTGGTGTGAGGGTGGTAGCTGCCATCCTTGGTGAGTGTGATGGTGGATTGGCTGTTGGAATACAGTGGGATAGGGTGTTTGAGTGGTTGGAAAACTTCCCCGATGAGTTGTCAAAGCCACAGGCCCTCTTTGGCTGCATGAGTTGCTGCAATGTACTCTGCTTCAGCAGTGGAGAGTGTTATGAGTTCTTGTTTCCATGAAGCCCAACTGATAGCTCCTCCATCCAGTATATAGGTGTATCCACTTATAGCATGTCAATGCTCCTGCGAAGCTCCATCTGCATTGGTATAGCCCTCAAGGCCCTGTTCTGTATTTCTGAACATCAAAGTGAGCACTTTTGTGCCTGCAATATACCTGTAGATTCGCTTTATGGCTTCCCAGTGAGTCATGTTGGGTGCATTGTTGAACTGTGTGACTGTGGAGACAGAAAATGCAATGTCAGGGCACATTCCAACAGTGAGGTGCATGAGGGAGCCAACAGTGGCACAGTAGGGTACATTTTTCATGCATGCAGCTTCTTCAGCTGGCTGTGGAATTTCTCCACAAGAGAGTTTTATGCTGGGGGCCATCAGAATTGTGGCTGGCTTGCAGTCAGTGAGGTTGTATTTCATTAGGATGGCCTTGATGTACAACTGCTATGACAGGGATATGGTGTGGGCTTCTCTATTCCATGTCACCTTCATTCTGAGTAGCCAACTGATGGGCCCTAGGTCGGAGATTTTGAAATGAGTGCAGATTTCTTCTTTGAACAAGTGAATTAGTGGTGGGGAACTGCCTGTTACAGTGCAGTCATCAATGTGGCTGGCAAGGATGAGAATTTCCAATCCTATGTGACTGTAGAATACTCCCCAGTCTGTGTGTGCTCTGGTGAGCCCAAGATCCATGAGGGTAGCACACAGCTTCTGGTACCACCAAAGTGTGCCTTGTTTCGAGCTGTATAATGCTACATTTAGCTTCCCAACTGGGCAGGAAAAATTCCACCCTACAGCATAGCCCTCAGGGAGCTCCATGTAGATGTCTTCACCATCTCTGAGTTTGCCATTGAGGAATGCCAAGTGGAAATCAAATACATCGATATCCCAGTCATTGCATGTGGTGATTGCTAGTATGGTGCAGAGAGATGTGAGTCTTGTGACAGGAGCATATGTTTCATTGTAGTCAATGCCCTGGATCTGAGAGTAGCCCTTAGCAACTAGGTGGGCCTTGTACTTCTTGATTTCTCTGGTGGTGTTGCATTTGATCTTGAAGACCCATTTGCATCCTATGACATTTGCACCTTTGGGGCACTCAACAACATCCCAGGTATGCACTTCCTCTAGGCTCTTTAATTCCGCATTTATGGCATTTTGCCACTTCAGCCAGTCAGCTTGGGATTTTGCCTCCTGTACTGTCGATGGATCCAGCCCTTCAGCTTCAGCCATCCCTGCCACCATAGCATACACAATGTTAGTGTCATCTTCATCAGTAGCTAGTTCTTTGTTGAATATGTAGGTGGCGTTCTCTTGGGATTTAGGGCTGTTAGGGTTGCTGTCACTCTCTCAGAGTTCTTTTATGAAGTCGAGAGGGATGTGTCCATCATGAGTTCCTTCACCTGCATGTAGGCATCTCATATAGTCTGACTCGAAGTGCTGATGAGTGGAACAGCAAGGTTGAGGTGGAGGTGTTTCAAAATTCTCTCCAAGTGGGTCTGAAATGAGTCTCAGAATTTCTGAAGTTGCTTTGGTGGGTTGCTTGACTATTTGCAGGGCCTCGGAATTTCCTTGTGAAGCTGCAGAATTTCGTTTTGAGGCTTCGGAATTTCTTGCTGAGGTGTTGGAATTCCCCTGCTCCCCCTTGAGCAGCACACCATGTAGTACAGACACATTTTGGCGCTCAAAAATGACACTTCATTCAATTCTGATTGCTTGTGTGTCAGGCCAGTAGACACATGATTCAGTCACTTGTAGTCCTAAAAGTGGGTCATCTGACATGTACATTTTGTCCTGAAACTGGGACTAACTGACATTGGCCAGTGGTCCCTAGGGGTGGGTAGGCCAAACTGTGAAGGTGGGGTTGGCCTATGTCACAGGATGATGGATCAACTGCCCTGGAAGTGGGGTTGGCTGACATGACTATAGGATGGATTGATGTCCTGGAAGTGAGGTCAGCCAATGCAGCTATGGGATGAATTAGTGACCTGGAAGTGGGGTTGGCCAACACAGCTATGGGATCAATTACTGTCCTAGGAGTGAGGTTGGCTGATGCAGCTATGGGATCAAATAGTGTCCTAGAAGTGAGGTCAGCTGATGTAGCTATGGGATCAATTAGTGACCTGGAAGTGGGGTTGGCCAACACAGCTATGGGATCAATTAGTGTCCTAGAAGTGAGGTCAGCCAACATAGCTATGGGATGAATTAGTGGCCTGGAAGTGGGGTTGGCTGACACAGCTGTGGGATCAATTAGTGACCTGGAAGTGGGGTTGGCTGACACAGCTATGGGATCAATTAGTGTCCTAGAAGTGAGGTTGGCTGACACAGCTATGGGATCAATTAGTGACCTGGAAGTGAGGTCAGCCAACACAGCTATGGGATCAATTAGTGTCCTAGAAGTGAGGTTGGCTGATGTAGCTATGGGATCAATTAGTGGCCTGGAAGTGGGGTCAGCCAACACAGTTGTGGGATCAATTAGTGACCTGGAAGTGGGGTCAGCTGACACAGCTATGGGATCAATTAGTGTCCTAGAAGTGAGGTCAGCCAATGCAGCTATGGGATCAATTAGTGTCCTAGAAGTGAGGTTGGCTGATGCAGCTATGGGATCAATTAGTGACCTGGAAGTGGGGTTGGCCAACACAGCTATGGGATTGATTAGTGTCCTAGAAGTGAGGTCAGCTGACACAGCTATGGGATGAATTAGTGGCCTGGAAGTGAGGTTGGCCAATGCAGCTATGGGATCAATTAGTGGCCTGGAAGGGAGGTTGGCCGATGCAGCTATGGGATAGATTAGTGTCCTAGAAGTGAGGTTGGCTGATGCAGCTATGGGATGGATTGATGACCTGGAGGTGGGGCCAGCTGACATGGCTGGGGGAGGGGCTGATGTCCTGGCAGTGGGGTCAGCTGCTGTGGCTGTGGGAATGAACCATGACCTGGCATTATGGTTGGGCAGACACTTTGCAAGAAAGACCAGTATCTTGATAGTGGGTTAGTGGGGCTGGCCAATCTTACTACTCAGTACAATACTTTCTTGGTAGTTAGCTGGCTGAATGCACATGGTTGTGGAAAAATCCTATATCCTATCCTTATCCTGTGGTATTGAAGCTAACTCTCCCAACCTGGCCATTGTATTGGAATTAACATTTGACAAATTTACTCAGTTGTGTATCAGTACTTAAGGAGGAGTTGTCCTGCAGGAAATTACTTTTTTTTCTGAACATTCAATGTCATATGAAATTTGAAAACACAAAGCAGTTATTTTTGATTGTAGTAGGTGCATATCATATGTATCAAGGTATGGTACTTTACAAAGATTCCAACAGCCAGGATGATGTTTGCCCCTTTCCCTGTGTCAGTTTGGTAGCCCCTTTGGATATGCAGATAGTATAGGTTTGGGGAGGCTGAGATGTGCCCTGTGTGTCTTTCCCACAGCCAGGATTCTTGCACTCATAGGAATAAGTCTGCCCTGAACAACCAGCTTCCCACTTCTGAATGCTATAACACTGAGGGCACTGGGTAGGCAATTTTTGTCCCCAAGGCCTGATGAACTTGTCAGTCCAGATAAATTTCTCCACCACTACCTTCTCCTGCCACAACATCAAGATGATGTTGGAGTGCCTACCCAACATACCACAGTCATTCAGGGCATACCTGACTGCACTTTGGACATGGAAGCCTTGAACAAGGGTGGAGTCAAGGACACTCATGAGGAAGGGAATGGTGGTGACTAGTTGAAGTCTCTCAGCATCAAAAAGCAGCATGGACCTTGGCTTGAAACTGATATGGTGTCAGCCATAACCACCAACATTGAAAGAAAACCTACTGTTGCACAGCTGCCTTCAGTCCTTGGAAGCTCTCCTCCTTCCTTACAGTAGAACTACATACAAAGAAGATGAGGTCTCCACCCTTGACAATGTTGGAGAAGGGTAACAGAAGGCCTTGCAGAAACTGCAACTGGTCAGATGGGAGTGACAGTCAAACAATGGTGACTTACCTCAAAGACCTCTGTGGCTATTGGAACCTTATTCTCCATTCCAGAGAACAGATCCCCCCTGTCTTCATCAGTATGGGTAGTAAGGAAAATGACTACCTTAGCAAAGGTAGTCAGACTTGAAGCTAGCTTTGATGCTGCAGTGTCATAGGCAGCTCTGGACTCCTCAGTGGCAAAGTTGAAGGGCAGTTGTGAGAAGTGGTAGGTGTCTTGTGTGAAATATCCCTGCAACATGGTGTGAAGGATATGCACAGGGGCATGGCCAAGCTCCAGAGACTCAAGGTGGAGGTGGATAAATGGCAGTAGAGTTACCAGCCACTTCAGAGGTGGTGGCATGCTCAAACCCCCCAATGACCACAAGAGGGTGTTTCAGGACTGGCTTGCCTGACAAGTAGAAGCCCTGTACTTGGAGTTAGAAGTGATTGGGGTGGAAATATGCACTTACAAAATAGGGCTGAGGACTTTCAAATCTTGTCATTTTCCAATGACAGGCAACACACCTGAAGTTCATCCAGAGTTTGAGTCAATGGAATTAATTCATAAAAGGGAGGTTAACACACCTGAAGGTCACAGGAAGCTGGGTGACCTCTTCAAGGCAATCCTCAGGTACCACAACACACTTGTTACACACTACCCTTCTGCAACCTGCCTGATCACAAGGCCACAATGTCCCTCCATCCCTGCACATCACACAGAACTGCATAGAATGTTAGAAAGATGGATGGAATATAACAAGAAACTTGCCAAGTTCCTCATCCTTCTCTTCTTGGCAACAGGGGCCTTCCTAGCATGGGCCTTGCTTGACTTGGCAGCTTGTTTTTCCCTAGCTTTCAGACCAGCAAGAGATACCCTGGGAGCTCTACATCCAGTGGTCTTCTTAGCTGTCTGCTTGGTCTTCACCATCTTAGTCTAGTATGCCAACATTAGTGAGTGGCAGCAACATGTGACACAGATGGGAACAGTAGCATACCTTATTATCTTTACAAGACACAAAAGGGGTAGGGGACAAGCAATAAGATAACAACAAATTCATTTAGTTTGTACATATATCATGGAGCAAGGATAGATATCTACATATTTATGGAAAAGACAAGCCAATGTGATCTGATTTATGCAACTACACACAAACACTGGGCACTGGATAAGCAGACCAGAGAGGGGGGATATGTGAGTATCATCTGGGCACCATGAAGTAGAAGTCCAACAACATACCTTATTGGATGAGACACAGCAAGGGAGATGCAGTGTGGCAGGAGGGTGATATGAATTGATAGCCTACTAGTGTTTTGTGAGTGGTGCAGGAACACTGGGAACTGGGACAACATACCTTTTTTTAGGATGAGACATGGCAAGGGGGTGTTTTGTGAGTGATACAGGGACACTACATGCTGGGACAACATACCTTTTTGTAGGATGAGACATGCTGAGGGGGTGTTCTGTAAGTCATATAGTGACACCAGGAACTGGGACGACATACCTTCTTTTAGGATGAGACACACCAAGGGAGTGTTTTGTGGACAAGGCAAGGGGATGTCTTGTGAGTGGTAGAGGGACACTGTGAGCTGGGATGACATACCTTTTTTTAAGATGAGACATGCTGAGGGGGTGTTCTGTAAGTCATACAGGGATGCTGGGAACTGGGATGACATACCACTTTTTTATTTTGTGAGTCATAGAGGGACACTGCAAGCTAGGATGACATACCTTTTTTTAGGATGAGACATGGCAAGGGGGTGTTCTGTAAGTCATACAGGGATGCTGGGAACTGGGACAACATACCTTTTTTTATTTTGTGAGTCAGAGGGACACTGCGAGCTGAGACAACATACCTTTTTTTAGGATGAGACATGGCAAGAGGGTGTTATGTGAGTGGTAGAGGGATGCTGTGAGCTGGGATGACATACCTTTTTGTAGGATGAGACACAGTGAGGGGGTGTTTTGTGAGTTGTAGAGGGACACTGCAAGCTGGGATGACATACCTTTTTTGTGCATGAGACACAGTGAGGGGGGGTGTTGTGTGAGTGGTACAGGGACACTGGGAACTGGGATGACATACCTTGTTTTAGGATGAGACACAGTGAGGGGGTATTTTGTGAGTGGTAGAGGGATGCTGCAAACTGGGACAAGATACCTTTTTTTTGGATGAGACTTGGTGAGATGGGTTTTGTGAGTGGTACAGAGACACCAAACAGTGCACAATAGAGACTGAAAACACTGGTAGCATCCTAGTGTGTGATGTGAGTGTTATAAAGATGCTATGAGAAGTGCAATGACATACCTTTTTTGTTTTTTTCAAAGGGAGATGTGGCATTGCAGGGAGGATGTACCTATTTTGTGTTTAGACAGGGAGAGGCATGGGAGGTGCTGAGCAAGAGAGTGATGACAATGACGACATACCAAAAATTTTCTGGAGACACAGCAGGGCCAGATGCTGGGACAGTGCAAAGGAGGGAGACACTGCATGGCAGGAAGAGAGTAGCAAGAGACCATGTCAATCCAGATATGTGGATGCACAGATCTCAATGTTGGGTGGGATCAATGATAATCTTGACACAACCTTGATTGTGACATGAATAGCATCATGGCTGTCACAATTATCACACATGTTTACCCATACTTCAGATGCATCTCCCTCAGTCAGACACGTTGTGACCCTGAATTAGAATCAGGGTCAGGTTCAAGACTGGAACATTACATATACTATTTACAGAGTGGTCAGCTGGCGCTGGGCCAATTTCCAGTCTCAATAAATGGTTACATGTAGTAAATGATCTGGTAGTTCTACTGCAATACATTTCTGTGAAGTCCCAAGGGTACCCACCACTACTGCTCAGCCAATGGCATGAGTGGGTGCTGGCTTGGCTTGACACTGCAATTATGAGAATGTCAAATGGCAATTTAGTATTTAGAATGTAGAAGCCGAATACAGTGACAGTGGAGTCACATGACCTTGCTATTTGCTATGTATAGTATGACAAGCAGTAGTATTGACTCAGAGGCATTTGCCAGCACTCATGGCAACTGAACACGTGCCAAGGCCAAGAACATGACATGCATAGAAGCCAAACTTTGACAGTGACCTCACTAGTTGGACTGGTGCCAAGCAATGGCACATATATAAATCCCCCCCACTCATTGCCATGTTTTTTCCCTTACTGCATTTCTCTGCAATGCGACACTTCCCTCACAGCATGCTTCCTCTCTCTCTCCTCTTTTGTGCTTTATGTTGTCTTTGTCTTCACCTGTACCTCAGCCCCTCGTGATGGCTGTGGTCAGGTAAGTGTTTCCTTTGATCACATTTTTTTCACACTACTTGATTACCATTACATTGTAGCATCCTTGGCACCTCCTTACTGAATGTAGTCTGCAGCTACAGGATGTAGGGAGGGGCTACCTTCCTCCTTAGATTGTGCTTGGCCAGTGCAATTTTCAGTTGGGGGGGTAATATGTTGGGTCTGGGGGAATAGTCTGTGCCTATTTTTTTGTAGGCCAGCTCATATGGGATCTGGGGGCTAGTCTGTGCCTACATTGTAGGCCAGCTAATGACATTTTGTTTGGTCTGTACCCACCTGTGTGGGTCAGCCTATGACGTTTTTTTCTGTGTGGTATGTGCTGGTATATATTGGTAGTAGCTAGTTGGTCAGAGGCTTTGGTGTAGAGAGTATTCAACTTTTGTATAATCTATGTTGTACTGACATAAACCTTCTAGAGCTGTTTGTCTTCATCTCCTGGTGAATAGTGCACCTCAGGTATGTGAACTTTGCAAAGTTGTGTTGATGCTAATGTGCTTTTAGGATCTTTGTTATCATCTCTTGTGCGCTTTTTTGGGAACTTGGTTGAATTGAGGACAGTTTTTATTGGCCCAACTGTACTTCTGGAGGAGGCCCCCCTCTGGAATGGAGGCAAGCCTTGGTTTCTTATGAAACCATTATACCTTTGTAGTTGAAATTGTAACCATAGTTGAATTTATGTATGGACTTGTCAATGTCACTGCTTTGATTGTATTAAAATGCTGTGTGGGAAACTATGCCTCTTTTTTTGAATGAAGCATGTGCTAACCCTAACCCTAGCATAAGACTTGGTGTATTTTTTCATGCAAGTCTGCTTCTAACCCTAACCTTAGCAAATGACTTGGTGTATTGTTTCATGTCAGTCTGCCTAGCTGGTGGATGGTGCTAGATTAGCACTGGTGTTCCATGGCTGATCTTGTTAAGCAAGGTTTCCCTTTGATGCTCAAGAGCATGCCAATGGCATTACTAGCAACCCAACATCTTCCCTTCAAATGCTGACTGGATGTGTTCCTAGCTGTTGGATGTTGCTAGATTAGTATTGGTGTTCCATGGTTTCCCATGATGCTCAAGAGATTGCTGGACTGGATTGACTTGGAGTTCAACTGCTGCTGAGTTTGATTGCACCACTCCAGGCCCCTGCTTACATGACTAGATGTTTCAAGAAACATGGTGTATCTAGTAGACTAAGTTGGGCTTCTGGATTCTGGATCTTCTCCCAAGTCAAGCAAGGTCCCTTGTGGAGAATAACTTCCAACTTATGTACTGAGTGATTTTTAACTATTTTTGTCATAACCGTGCGTTCACACTAAGCCCATACTCACTCCGCGCTCCACTCCGCCGGTCATTCACTCACTCCGCACCAACTCCGCCCAACTTCTGTTGGTTACAAACCATCTCCGCTCTGACTGCTGTCGGACTTGTGTTGCCCTCCTGCCGGACCGAGCGGTCCGTTCTCTGAGGGGTCATGTGACTACCTTCGCAGTCAGGTACTCCGCAGCGCGCTCACTGCATGGTCCAGCGCCTGGACTGCTTCCTTTTCTGGATGTTCTGTGTTACCCGTTCGTATGTCCTCCGTCTACCCTTCATTCGTCGTCCAGGAAATTTTACTTGAAAACTTATGAGTCTCCGTATGTCAGTTCCGATTCCGGTTACTGTACCTCCGTAGCAGTATAAAGACATGTACTGTACTCCGCTGTTCCTCAGTACGAATATCAACTTAGTTCCTACTCCCTCTGATTCCGTCTTCTGTCTGTCGGAGTTATCTCCGACTCTCTGTCTATACTCTCCCTCTGAAATACGAGGGCTGAGATCGTGCAAGGGGGTAGCGCACGAGCTAAACCCGACGCCCTCACTCTGCTCCGCCTTCGTCTCGGCGGACTTTGTTCCTGCCGACACTCCGCTAGTCGGAGTTCTGTTCCTGTGTGTCGGACTTGCTTCCGGACCCTCCTCTAGACCTTATTAAGCGTCGGAGTTGGTCGGAGTAGGCCCGGACTTGACAGTATATTCGTACTCGCACTTGTACGATCTCCTTTTCTGTCTTCCAAAAAACTTACGCCATTATGAGAACTCGAGCTCAATCCCAAAGAGAGGTCGCTGAGAACCTCGCTGTAGCGCTAGCTAATCCGCGTCGACTCCCTTCCGTCGTTGAACAGTTCCAGTCTTTCTCCGCTCGACGCCGCTCTCGCGCTGAAGGCGAAAGCGCTTCGCAGGCTGGTCGCTCCGACCTCCACCCAACAACTTTCCATACTCCGTCTCCTCGTAACCGAGATGATGGACCCGACCCCGACCCTGACTATCCTGATGGTGATCCCGATGGTGGGGGCAGCGGTGACGGGGATGTCCCCGAAGACCCGGCTGAGCCGCCAGAGGATCCCCTCGTAGCTCTTGCTAGAGCTGTCCATGCGCTTGCGCGGTCTAGTTCGCGCACTGGGGACTCCGCTCCGAAAACCAAGGTCCGCGAGCCTGACACCTTCGACGGCTCCGACCCCAAAAAACTCCGCGAGTTCCTCGTTCAATGCGAGTTGAACTTCCAAGACCGCCCTCGCGCATTCCGCTCCGACAGAGCTAAAGTTACCTTCGCTCAATCTTATCTCAAGGGTATGGCTCTGGCTTGGTTCGAGCCAGATCTACTAAATCCCGACAACTATGACCGCCCGCTCTGGATGGACGACTACCATGAGTTCTTACAAGAGCTCACAACTAACTTCGGTCTGCATGATGCCATAGCGGATGCCGTCCAACAACTCGAGAACCTAACCATGAAGGATGGGTCTCGAATTACTAAATACGTCGTGGAGTTCAATCGCTGGGCTTCACAGGTCAAGGACTACGGTGTCGGTGCACTCCGCCACCGCTTCTATAGCGGACTTCCAGACCGCATCAAGGACGAGATCGCTCGCGTCGGAAAACCTTCTACCCTCGCACAACTCCGCGAACTTGCTCAGACCATCGATGCGCGTTACTGGGAGCGCAAAGCAGAGATCTTGCGCACCACCAAGTCCGCCTCCGACAAGTCGCAGTCTTCCAACTCCGACAACAAAACTAAATCGTCGTCCTCCTCGTCCTCCACTCCAAAGTCCGACGCCAAGGGCAAGGGCAAACAGAAAGATCCGCCCAAGTCCGACGCGTCTAAGTCCGATATTGCCCACCTTCTGGGTAAAGATGGCAAACTCACCTCCGCTGAATGCCAGCGCAGGATGAAGAATAACCTCTGCCTCTTCTGTGGCGAGGCTGGCCATTCCGCCAAGGACTGTCCCAAGTCCACCTCTCGCGCAGCCAAAGCCCGTGCAGCTACGGCTGAAACTCCGCCTACTCCGCCTGCGGAGAAGGCAGAGCCAAAAAATTAGTCCGCTCCTCCAGGGAGCTCGCACAGCCTGGAGGAAGCGTTGAACCCAACTGTGCGCAACCGGACATCCGACTCAACGCGTCCGCTCTTTCTAGTCCCAATTCTTTACTTCCGTCTGTAACTCTTCTGGATTATTCTGTGGATACTGTTTCTGCGTTGATCGATTCTGGTTCTTCCCATTGCTTCGTAGATCCGTCTGTAATTAAAAAATATGCCATTCCTGTTTCCTCCGTCTCTCCGCCAATTCCGCTCCGCTTGTTTGATGGTAGTACAAATGCTGTCATTTCCCAAGAAGTAGATCTTTCCCACCGCTTTCCTTCCGGCGATGTCAACTCCGTTTCATTTTATGTTACTCCGTTGGATTCTTCATGTTCGCTGGTGTTAGGACACAACTGGCTCACCCGCTTCAATCCGTCGATTGACTGGGTACTGGGCAGTATATCGTTCAAACCATCGCTACAGGGAATGCCGACACCCCAGGCGCCTTCGTCACCTTCCGCTGCGACTTCCGCTCCGGATCCGACACCCTCCGCTCCGTTTGCAGCTCCGACTGCACCTCCGACAGACTCGCCGCGCTCCGCTCCGCTCGTCTCACTCATCAATGCTGCTGCGTATGTCAGAGCCTGTGCTCTCCCTGGCTCTAGACAGTTCCGCTTACAGCTCTCCGCTGATGATGTGAAGCTTCGTGCGTCCTCCGCTTCATCTCCGCCTCCTGACCTCTCCTCAGTTCCTTCTGAGTATCACGAGTTTGCCGACGTCTTTAGCAAAGACAAGGCCACTGAACTTCCGCCACACCGCTCGTTCGATCTCAAGATCGACCTCGAGGAAGGAGCTTCTCCGCCCATTGGTACAATCTACTCTCTTTCTCCGCCAGAGCTTGAGGCTCTCCGCACCTTCATTGACGAGCATCTTGGCTACGGTTTCATCAAACAATCCACCTCCGCTCACGGTGCCCCTGTCCTCTTTGTGAAAAAGAAGGACAGTTCACTCCGCCTCTGTGTAGACTATCGAGGACTCAACAAAATCACGAAAAAAGATCGCTATCCGCTGCTGCTCATCTCCGACCTACTCGACTCCCCAAGCCGCGCTAAAGTCTATACCAAGATCGACCTCCGCCATGCCTATCATCTGGTCCGCATCGCTGACGGAGATGAATGGAAAACGGCTTTCCGCACTCGTTATGGTTCTTACGAGTGGCGGGTAATGCCATTCGGTCTGACTAATGCGCCTGCGGCCTTCCAGCAGTTTGTTAATAGCATCTTTGCAGACGTGCTCGATGTCTGCGTCGTGGTATACCTCGATGACATCTTGATCTATTCGCAGGACATGGAGTCGCATCGCGAACATGTAAAAGAGGTACTCCGCCACCTTCGAAGGCATGGTCTTTATGCCAAGCCAGAGAAGTGCGAGTTTCACTCCGACTCCGTCGAGTACCTCGGTTATGTCCTTTCTCCCTCCGGTCTCACCATGTCCGCCGAGAAGGTTCAGGCAGTCCGCGACTGGCCTGAGCCGCGGAAGGTGCGAGACATCCAGTCTTTCCTTGGTTTCGCAAATTTCTATAGACGATTCATTAATAACTACTCCGACATCGTCGTTCCACTCACTCGCCTCACGCGAAAGGGTGCTCCTTGGAACTTTTCCGAGGAGTGCCGCTCCACTTTCCTCCGCCTGAAGGATGCCTTCAGCTCTGCTCCCATTCTTACTCATTGGGTCCCTGACGCTCCGCTTACAGTTGAAACCGACGCCTCCAACTATGCCATTGCTGGCATTTTGTCGATCACCTGCTCCGACGATGAACTCCGCCTGGTCGCTTTCTACTCCCGCACCATGACCGCGCCAGAACTCAACTATGATACCCACGACAAGGAGCTGTTGGCTATCTTCGAGGCCTTCCGCCATTGGCGGCATTACTTAGAAGGCTCCGCCTTACCTGTCGACGTGGTGACGGACCACAAAAACCTTGAGTACTTTTCCACCTCTAAGGTTCTCACCCGTCGACAGGCCCGCTGGTCGGAGTACCTTTCCCAGTTTAATCTTTCCATCCGCTTCCGACCTGGCCGCTTAGGAGCCAAACCCGACGCACTTACGTGACGTTGGGACGTCTACCCAAAAGGGGGGGATAGGGACTACGCACAGGTAAATCCTCACAATCTCCGCCCTATGTTTACACAGGAGCAACTCGTGTCGTCCCTCCGTACCACTACCCTCATGGCACCTGTGCTCCGCGCCGCCATGGTCTTCGATGTTGAGTGCTTGCACTCCGACATCATCTCCGCCCTACCATCCGACCCTGTCTCCGCCAGCCACCTTCCAACTCCGACTAAGCCTCGGTGGTCCTTGGACTCCGACGGTCTACTCCACCTTGACGGTCGTATCTTTGTCCCTGACATTGATGACCTCCGCCTCCGAGTGCTTCGGTTCAAGCATGATCATCCTCTAGCAGGCCATTTCGGGCAGAACCGCACCTTAGAACTCGTCCGCAGGGACTACGTGTGGCCCAACCTCCGCTCCGACGTAAAGGAATACGTCAGGTCTTGCACCGCCTGTGGACGGAGCAAAACTCCGCGTCACCGCCCTTATGGTCTACTGAAGCAACTCCCCGTTCCAGAGAGACCTTGGAACTCCATCTCCATGGACTTCATCGAACACCTCCCCAACTCCGATGGCTGCTCCGCCATACTCGTGGTAGTGGACCGCCTCTCAAAGCAAGCGGTGTTCATCCCCACCCACGACTCCGTCACCTCCGCCGAACTCGCTAAGCTCTTCCTGACCCATGTCTTCTCCAAGCACGGAGTACCAGCTAATGTCACCTCCGACAGAGGTCCTGAGTTACCACCCAGAAGGCGATGGCCAGACCGAGCGAACGAACCAGACCCTCGAACAGTACCTTCGTGTTTACTGTAACTACCAACAAGACAACTGGGCTGAGCTGTTACCTCTAGCGGAGTTCGCCTTCAACAACGCACCAAGTGCAACTACTGGAGTCTCTCCCTTCTTCGCTAACAAGGGATACCATCCAAACTTGTCTGTGGTCCCTGACCAAGACTTCACCTCTCCAAGGGCTCACGACTACGTCGTCGAGCTCTCCGCCCTTCATGACTTCCTCCGCTCCGAAATGTCCGCCGCTCAACAGCGCTACCAGGGTCCAGCGGATGCCAAGCGCATACCTCCGCCTGAGTTTAAGGTTGGAGAACAGGCCTACGTCAAAGCCAAGTACTTCCGCTCCACTCGTCCTTTGGAAAAACTCTCCGAAAAGTACTTAGGTCCGTTCACCATCTTGGCCAGGCCAGGTACGCATTCTGTCACCCTCAAGCTCCCTGACTCTATGCGCTCGGTACATCCGGTCTTCCATGTCTCACAACTGGAAGCCGCAGCGGCTAACCCTTTCCCAAACCGACAACGACCTCCGCCTCCGCCAGTGGATGTCGATGGTGACCTTGAGTACGAAGTATCAGAGATACTCGACTCTAAGGTGGACCGCCGTCGCCGCCATTGTCAACTCTTGTATCTAGTCCGCTGGGCTGGCTACGAGAACACCGACGAAGAAACCTCTTGGTTGCTTGCAACTGAGCTAGATCATGCTTCCGATATAGTGTCCGCTTTCCATGAACGCTATCCACACAAACCTGGCCCGTATCAACCTCCGCCATAATACTCCACCTACATAAACTTCCTCCGCGGGCCAACTCCGCCTCTTACCGAACTATCTTAAGTACTTTAGAATTTTCTCCGCTTATCTGTTTCACTTCTCAGAGTCACAAACAAAATCACAAGTCTATCTCGTAGTAATACAAAAAAAAAAAAAAAAAAAAAAAAAAGAAAAAAAAACAAAACTACTCTACTCTTCCATCGCTTGCTCTCCGCCACCCTCCTGTTCTTCACCGCCTTCCTGCTCCCCTTCGGCTTCTTCCTCGTTATCCCCCTCCGCACCTTCATCCGCTTCCTCTCGCTGGTCCTCCGCCGCCTCCGACTGCGGCCTCTTCCATCCTCCTCCTGCGCGTTCGAACTCGGCCACTCTGGCCTCACGCGCGTCCTCCCTTCTCCTCATCTCCGCCCACTCTGCCCAGGCGCGGTACAGCGCCCACTCGTCGGCGGTCCGCTCTGCAGCCTCCGCCATCCGCTCCGCTGCCTCTGCCATCCTCTCGAAGGCCAGCGCAGCGGTCTCGTGCGCTTTGGCCTGCCTCTCCATGGCTTGCAGCTGTCGCTCGCGCTCCCACTCCGCCCACCGCGTGTGGACTCCCGCACCCGAGGGACCCTCGAGCGGGGTCGCTGGCTCGTCGTCTTCTCCGCCTGCCTCCCGCTCGTCGTCAGCCTCCTCCGTCTCCGTCGCTCTTGCCTTCCCCTTCCCTCGCGGCTTCTTCTTTTTCTCCCCTCGGGAGCTTCCTGTCCCTGCCCTCTTCCACGAGGGTCCCGCCGCCACCTCTTCCTGCGTCCAGCTGCAGGTCTTCTTCTTGTTGTGGCAGGGCACACAAGCCCTGGTCTTACCTTGCCCTGGCTCGCACTGACCCGCCGTCAGACTCGCTATGCAGCGAGTGCAGGGGGGCCGCCTGGTCGCGGTGACCACCACAGAGGTCCCAGGGACCCTCTGGGCGGTGTTGACATCGTAGACCGCGCCGCTTAACCTGAAATAAAAAATACAAGTCAGCTCCGCCTGGCTCATAGGATCCTGTCACTCACCTTTGCGCAGCCTCATCCCGCCTGGCCTGGGCCCTCTCCTGAGAGGCTCTCTGCCTTTGCCTTTCGGCCTCTTCCTCCGCCGCCTTCTTCCTCTGTGCCTCCTCCTCTTCTTTCTGTCTCCGCTCCGCCTCCAGTCGCGCTTCCTCCGCCTTTTGTCGTCTGGCCTGCTCCCGTTTGGCCTTGCGCTCCGCCTCGCGCTCTTTCTCTTTCTGCTCCGCCTCCGCTCGCTGACGTGCTTTCTCCGCGTTCTTCTCGCGCTCGGTGTCGGTCGAGTCGTCGGTAAGGACGACCAGCGCGTCGTCCGCGACTTGGGAGTAGTCGCGGGAGTGGCCTGGGGTTGGCTGGGGGGTTGTGTTCTCGCGCTGAGAGGACATGGTGATGAGGGAGGAAGGTACGAGGGTTCGGTACCCTAACACGTGTTTTTAAGCGGTACTTCGAACTCCGACGGAGCTCCACCGTGGCTAAACCCATTATCCTCGAGGCATCAAAATAATTTCAAATGATCAACTCGTGTTGATCTCGTTCCGTACATGCGGCCTTCAGGGGTTCAGGCCCTAAGGGGGGGGCACTGTCATAACCGTGCGTTCACACTAAGCCCATACTCACTCCGCGCTCCACTCCGCCGGTCATTCACTCACTCCGCACCAACTCCGCCCAACTTCTGTTGGTTACAAACCATCTCCGCTCTGACTGCTGTCGGACTTGTGTTGCCCTCCTGCCGGACCGAGCGGTCCGTTCTCTGAGGGGTCATGTGACTACCTTCGCAGTCAGGTACTCCGCAGCGCGCTCACTGCATGGTCCAGCGCCTGGACTGCTTCCTTTTCTGGATGTTCTGTGTTACCCGTTCGTATGTCCTCCGTCTACCCTTCATTCGTCGTCCAGGAAATTTTACTTGAAAACTTATGAGTCTCCGTATGTCAGTTCCGATTCCGGTTACTGTACCTCCGTAGCAGTATAAAGACATGTACTGTACTCCGCTGTTCCTCAGTACGAATATCAACTTAGTTCCTACTCCCTCTGATTCCGTCTTCTGTCTGTCGGAGTTATCTCCGACTCTCTGTCTATACTCTCCCTCTGAAATACGAGGGCTGAGATCGTGCAAGGGGGTAGCGCACGAGCTAAACCCGACGCCCTCACTCCGCTCCGCCTTCGTCTCGGCGGACTTTGTTCCTGCCGACACTCCGCTAGTCGGAGTTCTGTTCCTGTGTGTCGGACTTGCTTCCGGACCCTCCTCTAGACCTTATTAAGCGTCGGAGTTGGTCGGAGTAGGCCCGGACTTGACAATTTTGCTCACAGTTGAAAAATTTTCCTTTGATCTTTCCAGCACCCCCCACATCATCATGGATGATTCCCTGCATACAATGGTGGTTGGAATGCTGAAGGCTGCCTTTGGGACAGCCCCTATGATCTCTTCCAGCTCTATTTTCTCAAATCACCAGCTCAGGAAGCCAAGGTAAGCCATAAGTAGTGATGCTACACTTGCTATGTATTTAGTTGGATAATGGACTTCAATCCTTGGCTGAGTTAACCCAAGTCAGGGCAACATTGCAAGGGGAATCTGGTCTAACTTCAGATGCTATTACATCTTTGGAAGTTAGGCTGGCATCTGCAGTCATTACACATGCCATCCTCAATCCCTGTAGGTGATGTTCCACAAAGATTGCAAGTGATCCAAGTCTGACCCTTAATAGATGTGTTGGATTGGGATGCAGACAGGTTTTCTGAACCATTGGTGCATGCCAAGGACAGGACCATCCATTTTGAAAACCCAAAAATTGGGTATATCAATGCTCCTGCCACAGTTCTGGATGTGCATGGCAGGGTGATAGTATGGTATCTGCCTGGTATCATCCCAGATGCAAAAATAGTGAGTGTTTTCATTCTCTGACAACCCTTCACTACAGCTTTTATATCATAGGAACTTCTCAATTCCCTTCTCCTTTCCATAAAAGACAATCTTCAGACTGAGCCCAAGAACAAGCCAAAAGACAACAGCAAGCTTAACAAATGATATGGCCATAAATATCAGCCTGTTGACCAAGTCATGTATGAACATGGCAGGATTTCCATGTCTCCTGCCACATTCCAACAGGCTCATGAGGTTTGTCCAGGTGCTGTGATTTCCATGGTAGGGGCTGACAAATTTAAAGAGGTTGGTTGATACATTCTATCAAAGCACATCCCTCAAACAGAAAGCCAATAGGGAATGGCTGCTCAAGATTTCTTATGTGGAACACTTCTGGAGCAATATAGCAAAGGTCTCATTGCCAGATATGGCCAGGGCTGGTGGTCAAGCAATGTTGGCCAAGGCTGGCAGGGTGGAGAATGAGATATCCCTGGATTGGCCATCAGTCTATACCAACATTGATATTATTGTCAATCAGGAAACTCCCTCTCACTGAGATGTCACATCAGCCCCAACCCTTCTGGATTTATTAGTGAGCCTGGGTTCTCACAATGCTAAATTCCTTATTCCAGATCTGGGGGCCAAGCTGGCTTATTCCCCAGGCACCATGATTTTCCTATCAGGAAAAATCCTTCAACATTCTGTGCCAAAGTGGGAGAAGGGAGAAAGAATTGCATTGGTGCATTATATGAAAGACAAAGTACATGACTGACTCAAGGCTACAAGACCAGCATGGACTACCCAAAAGGACATTCTTGGGTTGGCTGTCAGGTACACTTAAAATACATTTTAGTGGCAATGTTTGGGTACAAATATTTTAAATACATCTGATAACCTTGTTCTGGACTTGTGTGGTGTTGTTTTGGGGATGAAAAATTTTCAATACAGCTGAAAACCTTGCTTTTGACTCTTCCTGTGCTCAATCATGTGTCATCAGAGAACCAAAGTCCTTGGCAAAAGCTCTGCAGGAGGTTTGTATAAATTTGAAGTCACTAAAACCTGGAGAGGAAAGGACACCTACAAGGAGGTGGATGCCCAACACCTCTACCTCCCATCTCGGAGTCAACCTTCAACTCCAAGGACCTCCAGGACAATAGGCTCCCAAAATGTTGTCCCAGACTCCTTTGACATGCCTACCTTGGACTGGAATGATGAGGAAGATACCCAAAATACTAGGAGGGTTACCAAGGTGGGAAGTTTTGCCTGATACTGTGTTGGCTAAATTATCCCCTAGAGTCAAAATGATTTCATCAGAGAATGCCTTGGAGAGCAGAATATCTCAAAGTCATTCTCGAGGGAGAGCAGCTGGCTAAGGGGGGGATATGCAAGCAATGCTGTAAGGCAGAAGGAAGTATCAGATGCATGTCCTGCATTGGTGTGCATGCCTGGTGTGGTCCTTGTGCTGTGAAAGTGCATCAAAATCTTCCATTCCACAAGGTACAAAGATGGAATGCTACTCATTACCAGGTTACCTCCTTGATGGAACTTGGGTTCCTTTGGCACATTGGCCATGGGGGTTGTCCTTGCCCTCAAAACAGACAGAATCAAGATCCAGACTCAGAGGAGTTGGGCTATACTTCTGGGGAAGGGCCTCCCAATTACAGGTCAATGGCAGTCATATCCTGTAGCCTCCATGTTAACCTCTGGTAGCAGGAGATCCTTCAGATCAAAAATGACCATAGTGCACACAGAAGGAATTTTCACTCGTGAGATTTCTTGGTGCAGTTGCCCTGGGTCAGATCCAATGGACTGGCACCTTGATTTACTCAGGGAAAGACTCTTTCCAGCCAGTATAACAAAGCCCAAAACTGTTTTCACCTTTGATGTTCTTAATCACTTTCTCATTGATGCCCTGGAGTGCAAGACTTCAGCTATGAGTTTCTATCAGAAGCTGAAGAGGTTCACCAACAATGCATTTCCTGACTGTATACCAGTTGAGTGCCATGCACTATTTGCTCTTAGGGGGTTCTATTAATGCATTCATTTTCAATTAGGACAGGTACCAAGAGCTGATGAGGGTTTCCAGACTGTGGAGGGATTTGAAACATAGGAAATCGTTTGGCTTTGGTCATGATAAAGAACAAGATCCTAGACAAGGAGAACTTGCACTCTTTTGTCCTGCCTGCCCACAACCAGGTATTAATTTACCTCCAGATTGGAAAACCCAATATGACAGGTATGGAGTGATAATCTGTAGGGTTTTGATTTCTAACTCCCCCTCCCCCTTTAGTGATACCATAATGAGGCAATATGTCATGGATGGCAACTTCACTGCTCAGCATATGAAAATGAACAAGCCTGAGTTGGATGTGTCATTATCAGATGGAACTGGTTACATGGTTGCTGAACAGCCCTACCAGGCCCATCTTGAGCAGTCTTTGGATAACAAGGAGGTGAGTTGTCCCAAGGTCATGGAGTTTAAATGACCCACTGTACAGGTAGAGATCCACCTGCAGCAATCACAGGGCAATCAATGCTGCTAATATTAACAAGTCCAATCTCCAGTCCACTGGGATTGGTGCCACAGCCTGTGCTTGACATGGTTGCTTTGTTCCCCGTGGATTTTCAGAAAGGGGAAAAGTGAGTGGAACTGATGGATGTACTGGAAGCCTTTGGAACTTGTTTTGTGCCAGGTACATGAACACAGATTACTCCATTTGCAGTGCTCTTGATTATCATTCAGAAAGCATCACAAAGGCCTTGTCATTTATGATGTTGGGTGCCAGTGGAGTATTAACTTCCAGAGTCAGGTAAAATCCAGCTGCTACTCTCCATCTCCCTCCCTCCCTGGAAATCATTCCTGCTGTGAGGAAGTTTCATCTTGCTGCCCACAAACTCTCTTGCTTTCCAAGATATAGCCTCAACTTTATCAAGGGTGCTGGTCATCTGGATGGTGAAATTTTGGAGACATTGTGGGCTCCATTCAATAAGATCTCTCCCACTGCAAGGTCTATGACTCAGGCCCACAGACAAGAAGTGTATGATGACCATATGAGAGATTCTAACTGGAAAACAATTGTCAACATGGGTGAGAGACCTTTTCTTCAAAGAGAAGTTAATTTACCCTGTACATCTCAGTTCCTGCACTGTTGAAAAAATACAAGACCTCACACAAGTGCCTAGAAGAAATGAATCAGGCATATGAGCAGTTGACAGCTGTTCTAGACACTGGCCAACTTGCCCAATGGGAGTTGGATGTTCTTGAGGCAGAAGCAAATCAAGGTGATTCCCTAGACATTTATTTGTTGAAAGGGGAAAAAGGTCAGTATGTTCCTAAGAACCCTGGGCATGTCTGATGGCCTGTAGCCCCTACCATGGGTGAAGTGCAGTTAAAGCTCATGAAAAATCCACCTGTGTCCCCAGGGAGCCATGGTTCTGTGGCTTGGCTTGTGGAAGGAATTAGCATAGAGGATGCACAGTATGGTCTGTGGTTTCCAGAAGCAATAGGTTGCTAACCAGACCTGCAGGGACCAGCTAAGATCTGAGCTTAGACAGAGCCACATGTCTACCAGACAAGAAGTCAAAGTCTCAGAAAAGAAAAAGACTTTCTGCCAGGATTGTCAAATTCCATGGCACCAGCCAGGCATTTCTCAAAGGTTTGGAGGTGGATGATGTCTTTATACCCCAGGATGATCCAGCATTCCTTGGGCAAGGTGAAGAAATTGATGACAATGGAGAGTACTGGGAAGATGATGAGGATTGGGAGGCTACAGAAGAAGGAGAGGAGCCACCTGCTGAGCTCATGAGTATATGGATGCCCTCATCTATTGGAGCAACCAAACTGATGGAGCTTGGCCTTCATGACCTCCTCAAAGAAGAAATGGAACTCAGGATTGGGCAAGCTAATGATTGTCTAGACCAGCTCTGAACCAACCTTGGACACAAGGCAATGTTATACAGACAGAACTTCTGCAGTGCACAATCAACTAGGGAAGGTACAAGAACCAAGCAGGTCATCCAAAAAGTGGTGGCTCAGATAAACAAGCAGGTCAGAAGTTATCAAAGGGCAAGGCAGGCCATTCTCCAGTTGGAACCCAATCAAGAGATTGGACAAAAATATCAGGCTATTCAGCCCCAGGACCTGGCAGTGAGTAAGGATGTTACAGAGGAGAACTGGTTTGGGCAGGGAACCAGTAAAATGGCATGGATGGTGAACAGGGTCAACTTAATGCTGAGAAGGGGGGTTTAATGGAGGTGTGTGAGTATTAATACTAAAAAAAATCTCACCAATAAATTGTGGGGCAGTTTACAGGATCAATTGGCTCAAAGCAAGGGCAAGAAAGGACAGGTGGAAAGAAGAATTGTCATTGGTGAGGCATGAGATGGTTTGGGCCATCTTGTCATATACCAGGAAACCCATGGTTCAGTCTTAGGTTCAGAATGCTGAGTCAATGCTGAATGCCAAAACAAACTCTGTTCCTTACTATACTTTTCTAGTTAGCTTTTGTACTGCCCTCACTTATGCTGAGGCAGTGTGTGTCTTCGGCTCTCCGATCCCTGCCTCCTCGTCTAACCTTTAGTTAGTTCCTCACACAGCTATTTAGTCCCTCACCAGTAACCTTGGCCTTCAGGTTGCTGGTCTTCAGTATATATACCCTACATAGATTGTACTTAGCTCCTCAGTCTGAATATCAACTTAGTTCACCCCAAGTTCCCAGCTTAAGCCCAACTCTCAGCTTTCACTCCTGACCCCCCTCGGCTTTCTCTAACTTCAACCTGGCTTGTGCAAGGGTCTAGCACACAAGCTAAGACCAAGGGTTGTTGCCCCTGGCACTCGGCCTTCAGCCTTCAACCCCCGACCTAGTCACGAACTTAACAGTATATTCAGACTACCACTTGTGCAAGTCACTCACCACCCATGACCAGAACCCGCACCCAAGCTCAAGCAGACCACACTTTAGAATCTGCCTCTGCCTCGAGACCAACTCAACCTGAAACCTCAGATGACCTCTGCTGCCAGTTGGCCCTTAGTTCCCTTGCCAGTCACTGCTGGACTTCTGTGGTCATGCAGCAGTTCCAAGGATTCTCAGCCCATTGTTCCAGTACTACACTGGCTTCCAACAATTGAGGTACACCAACACCAGCCAGTTGTCAGCCTCCCACTCCCTTTGGCAACCCCAGAGGTGATGGTGAAGATGACCTGGACGACTCTGACCATCACTCCAGTGATGATGACAATGATAACAACAATGATCCTTTCGGGCCTAATCCTGAGGAAGGTGAACACATGGAAACTGAAGGAAACCTGCAAACCATGAGGGTTTTAGATAGTCTCACCAGGGCCATACAGTCTCTCACCCAGTCTTCCCACTGAGACACCAAAGGAAGCTCAGGATCAGCCAAGGTCCAGGAGCCAGACACCTCCAATGGCACTGACCCAAAGAAGCTCTGACAGTTTCTCATCCAGTGTGAGTTGACTTTCCAGAACAAACCCTGAACCTTCCACAATGACTGCAAAAAGGTAACCTTCGCTCAATCCTACCTCAAGGGAATGGCACTCAAATGGTTTGAGCCAGACCTTCTTCTCACCAGCAAACCTGAGGACCCACCCCTGTGGATGGACAGCTGGCACAAGTTTGTCATCAAACTCCAGTTGACCTTCAGTCCCCATGACCTGGTAGCAGAAGCTGAGAACCAGCTCAACCACCTAACCATGAAAGAAACCCACCACATCAACAAATACATGGTTGAGTTCAACAGGCTAGCTACCCAGGTCTGAGGATATGGTGATGGGGCTCTCCACCACTTCTTCTATGCTGGTCTTCCCAACCAAATCAAAGATGAGATAAGCCAGGTAGGCAAACCCTGCACCCTTGAAGACCTTCGCTGTCTAGCTCAGGACATAGATGCCCACTACTGGGAACAATGTGAGGAGGTCCAATGCCAGAACTGGTCTTCCAGCAACCAGAACTTGTCAAAGACCAGCAATAGAGACTCAAACACCGACAAAGGGAAAACCTCAGCATCCAACACCTCCCAGTCCCCCACTACACCGAAGACTGGCAGTACCAATGCCAGGTCTTCAAAGCCCAAGACAGCCAGCAACAAACTTGGCAAGGACAGAAAGTTAACAGCTGCTGAGCGAAAGCAACGTTTCGACCTAAAGCTCTGCATGTTCTGCGGAGGGGATGGTCACATAGCCAAGGAATGCCCCAAACAGGTGGCCAAGGCTAGAGCAGCCACAGCAGCTCTGGAAGCCACACTGGAGGCCTCCACCGAGGCAAAAAAATAGTTGGTGGTCCTCAGAACCTCACACACCCTGAGGACCATGTTGACTCCAGTGGTGTGCTCTCAGAGGCTAAGCTCAACATGTCTGCTCTTTGCAACCCGAATAGTCTTATGCCTACCATTTCTCTAGCATCCTACAATGAACCAGCATTCCCAGTACTCATTGACTCTGGCTCTACACACTGTTTCATAGATACAAAATTTGCAAATAAAATCTCTGTTCCCCTTTACTCTGTCCTGCTGGTCCAGCTCCAACTGTTTGACAGCACATCCAACTTGGTCATCACCCAGGCAGCAGATCTCGTCTTCGTGTTTTCCTCTGGTGATGCAACCCTGGTCACCCTCTATGCAACACTGCTGGACTCCAAGTGCAAGGCAGTCTTAGGATACAACTGGCTCATGCAACACAATCTGTTGATTGACTGGGTCTTGAGCAGTATTAAATTCCAGACACCTGTACAACAAGTGCCAGACCCCCTGATGTCACCCCCTGACCCCAAGCCTTCGGCTCCTGGCACAACCATCCTTGGCTCTAATGCAGTGAGCCTAAGTTGACTGCATAGTCATGAGCCCATGTGGATGTGAGATCATGCTCCAGGTACACTGAGATGTTGGAGTGGTAGCCCTTATTAGTGAAGAAGGGTGAAACACCAGTAGTAGTGCTAGGGGCATTAGGGCCACTCAAAGTTGCTAGAGGTTTGGCTAATTCCTCAGGTGTTTGTCAGGTGTTTGTGGTGAGTTTCGGCTGAGAATATCAGTATTCAAACTCCGACTGCTCTTGTCTAATACGTTGTCCATAGCTGCCATGGAGTCTGAGCTGTCTGCTCCTCCCCTGGCAACACAACCCACCAGATCAGCGACAAAAGCAGTGGTCCCTCGCGTTATATGGGAGAAAACTTACGCTGCACGGACCGATCATCTTATCGAGTGGTGTAGGACCCATGAAGCAGAGCAGAAGAAGCTGTTTTCTGACTCCACACAAGATGCTCGAGAGGAAGGTAGGAGTAAGCAACAATTGCGACATGGGAAGAACACAATATATGTCGAGATCGCGAAAGCGATCTTCTCGGTTGATGAGTCCCCCAAATTCCGAGTCCTCACTCAAGACAATCCAGCTGTTTTTGCTGCTCCGATCTGTAGTCGGCTTGACGTGTACATGCATATCTTTTAAACAAAAATTTACCACTCAACTATTACAGTTTAAAAACGAAGTACCGAAAGCAGAATGCACTACTTGGACAGACAGGTGCTGGGTGCACCTATGAGGATCTCGCAAGCAGCAACAGCACAAAAAATATAATCGGTATGTGATTATTTCATTCCTAAAGACATTAGTTTACTGATCGTTATCAGCGACAATTGAGTGGGAGTTTCCTTGGTGGGGTGAGTTGCACGGGTGGTGGCGCACAAATCCTGCCTACAACAGCACCTGGAGTGCTGCTGATAGTGGGCAGGATTTCGCTAGGCATGCAGTTGATCTCTTCAAGCTGCGGCCAAACCCACCGTCTGTAGATTCCGTCAATCCTGCTTCAGGCCCACCGAATTCACCTCAGCTGGAAGAGGGTGAAATAGAGGACAATTTTTTTGCAGACGATTCTGAACTGATGCATGTTGATGGTGACCCCCCCTTGTCACACATTGAGACACCATCGTATCCCATACCATCCCCCTCCCTGCTCTTCTCTGAGCGAGAGCTGCCGCCACCTGTTGTTCCATCAGCCAACCCATCGCATCTCCCCCATTTTCTGAACAGTTGTCGCTGTCATCGCTCCCTGCTAATTCTGAGCGGTTTTTGCTCGCCCCCCTGCCATCCTTTAATTTTTCTGAATCGTCTCCTGTCAAATCTCCTCCCCCCTCTACTTTTAACAGGGTGGATTCTATTAGCTTGAACGACGACCCCCCTCCCTTCGTATCCCATCGTCCAAAACTCCAGCCAGTGCATCCGTCCCTCGAGCAGGATCGACCCCTCCTCAAACACCGGTCAGCTTCCACTCCAAATACAGACAAGTCTTCCGACTCTGACATCGCTTCGTCCAACATGTTTTCAGCACTTCGTCTCTCATTGTCTTCCCCCCCCAGCATTGCCACTTTCTCCGATGACAGCGACTCCAAGCTGTCATCAAAGCCATTTCGTAAGCGTGCACAGGAAACCACCACTGACAAGTTTTCTTCAGACCTTACGTCTGTGTCATTAACTTTTGTTAAGCAGTTTCAACAGGCGCAGCAGGATAGGTCAGAGGTCAAGTGTCACCAGCTCGAGTATGGATACTGGAGGACTCGACAGAAGGCCACTGCTCTTTCGGCCGATCGCAAACACCAACTTACTATGCAACGCAAGCTGTTTGCACATGAGGAGGCAATGGCGGCTCAAGAGTTGGAGAAGATGAAGCTCGCTGTCAAGTTGGAGGAACTTCGGGCTCAGAACCTTGCCTTGCAAAAAGGTGTAGCTGGCAGTGAGGATCAAGGCCCTTTGTCTGGTACTCAAGATGTTTATCTGCTTTGAAAACAGTGTATGACAGAATATTGATTATCATTTAGCATGCATCCCCATCCCCCCCCCCTTGCTGTATTCTTGTCTCCCCCCTGCCCCCCATGTATACATCTACTTCATATTCACACTACAATAGCATGTAGTAGTACATATGAATGTAGATGTTTGTCTTTGCTATCTAGTTTGTTATCACTTGCTAGATCCCTCAGTTGATAAGCATGCACGCTTTTTGGCGGAGTTTGAATCTCCAGTCGGAGCTTAAAGTTTCGCTCACAAACTCACAACTCAACTGCACTTGAGTTTGCTTGTGTGTTTTTTCTGCATTTAACTTTGAGCAGCCCTATTGTTGTAAGTGAACTTGGCCAAAGGTAAGAGGTTGACCCAGTTGTCCTGTTGGTAATTACAGTAGACTTGGCTTGCATGAACACTGGTCAGAGATTGTGGGGGTTTGCCTGGGCATAGCCCCTATCCCCCTCCTTGGGGTAGACATCCCATCATCTAGTGAGAGTGTTGGGCTTAGCACCAAGCTTACCCAGGTGGAAACAGATGACAAGGTTGAACTGTGACAGGTACTCAGACCACTGGGCTTGCTGGTGTGTGAGTACCTTAAAGGTTGAGAAATATTTGAGGTTCTTGTGGTCCGTGACCACATCAACAGGTAGAGGGGCACCCTCCAAGTAGTGTCGCCAGGCCCAGAAGGCCTCAAAGATAGCAAGCAACTCCTTATCATGGGTGTCATAGTTGAGTTCCAGCACAGACAGTGTTCAGGAGTAGAAGGCAACTGGGCAAAGTTGGTTGTCTTCACTGGTAATGGACAGTATGCCAGTGATGGCATAGTCTGAAGCATTGGTCTCCACTGTGAGTTGAGCACTGGGAACAAAGTGAGTAAGGATAGGAACAGTGGTGAAAGCTTCTTTGAGCATATTGAAGGCCAATTGGCACTCCTCAGAGAAGTTCCAGGGTATGTTTTTTTGTGTAAGGTGGGTCAAGGGGATGACGATGTCTGAGTAGTTATAGATGAAATGCCAGTAGAAGTTGGCAAAGCCTAGGAAGGATTGGATGTCCTTGACCTTCTGGGGCTCAGGCCAGTCACAGATGGCTTTGATCTTTTCACTGGACATGGTGAGGCTGGTTGGTGAAAGGCAGTAGCCTAGGTACTCTACTGACTCAGAGTGGAACTCACATTTTTCTTGTTTGGCATACAGGCCATGCTTCCGGAGTCAGCGCAGAACCTCTTTAATGTGCTGCTGGTGCAAGTTCTTGTCATTGGAGTAGATGAGTATGTCATCCAGGTAGACCATGACACATATGTCTAGGGGGTCAGTGAAAACTGTGTTGACGAAGCATTGGAATGCCACTGGGGTGTTGGACAGGCCAAAAGGCATGACAAGCCATTCAAAGGATCCATACTGAGTGCGGAACATGGTTTCCCATTCATCACCATGGGTGATCTGGACTAGGTGATATGCATGTCTGAGGTCGATTTTGGTGTAGACCTTGGCCCGGGATGGCGAGTCTAGGAGGTCAGTGATGAGGGGGAGTGGGTATCAGTCCTTTTTAGTGATCTTGTTCAAGCCCCAAAAGTCAACACAAAGCTGAAGGGAGCCATCCTTCTTCTTGACAAAGAGGACTGGTGCTCTGTGAGGGGAAGAGGTAGGTCAGATGAATCTGGTAGCCAGGTGCTCATCTAGGAAGGCCCAGAGAGCTTCAAGCTCTACTGGTGATAGAGAGTAGATAGGGCCGAGGGGCAGTGATGAGTCTCCTTCCAGCTCAATCTTAAGATCATGTTCTTGGTGGGGTGCTAGGGTAGTGGCTTTGGATTTACTGAACATGTTGGCATACTCATGGTACTCTGGTGGAACACTGGGGAGGTTCAGTGTGTCTTCTACCTTTGAAGACCAAAGGGAGGTGAGGGCCGAGGGATGGAGCTGGAGGCTGAACTGAGAAGACCCTTCAAGTTTACATGCCTGGACATAGGCTGTGGCATTGATGAAGGTGATAGGTGGGCAAGTCAAGGCCAGTGCACATATTGTTCAAGAGTTTGGTTAGTCCTCTCATCACCTTCAGGGTGGTAGCATGTGGTGAAATGTAGGCACATATCCAAGGCCTTGCCAAGTGACTGGAAGATGTGGGACATGAACTCTGAGCCTCAGTCTGAGGTTACATGGGCCAGCACTCCATGCTTCAAAAAGACATGAAGTAGGAATAGTTTGGTGAGTTCAGGGACTGTGATGGTGTTGTGTGTGGGGATGAAGATGGCCTGCTTGGAATGCCAGTCAACTACAATGAAGATGGCCATGAAGCCAGATGAGGCTGGGAGTTGTTCAATGAAATCCATAGATATGGAATTCCATGGCTTCTCTGGCACTGGAAGTTGTTTGAGGAGGCAGTAAGGCTGGTGGCAGGGAACCTTAGCCTGAGCACAGGCCATACAAGACCAGACACAGCCCTTGACAAAAGTCCTGAGGCCAAGCCAGGTATACTCATGTCAGATGAGTTCTAGGGTGCAGTTTTGGCCAAAGTGGCCAGACAGGGGGTGGTCATGCTTAAGCTGCAAGACCCTAAGGTGGAGATCATTTGATTCCAGCACATAGATTCTTCCATCAAGATGAAGGAAGCCAGTGTCATCTACATACCACCAGGGATCAGACATGTTGGACAAATGGATTTGTGAGACCAGGTTGTCTGGCAGTGTGGTTAGGATATCATTATGGAGTTTTTCTATATCCATTAGCACAACCACTCATAAGACTGGGTACTCAAGATAAGTGGCATGAAGGGAGACCACTAGCTGCTCCTGGGTGAAGACCAGTCTCAGATTCTGCAGGTTCACTCAGACATAGCCACTATCCCCCTCTTTGGGGTAGATGTCCCATCATCTAGTTAGGGCATCAGGCTTAGCACCAAGCTTACCAGGTCTGAAATGGATGATCATATTGAGCTGGGACAGGAACTCTGACCAGCAAGCTTGGTGGCAGGTGAGTACCTTAGAGGTAGAAAAGTACTCCAGGTTTTTGTGATCAGTGACAATGTCGACTGGTGAGGCCAAGCCTTTGAGGTAGTGATGCCAGGTCCAGAATGCCTCAAAGATGGCAAGCAATTCCTTATCATGAGTGTCATAGTTCAGCTCCAGGGCAGTCAGAGTCCAGGAGTAGAAGGCAACCAGATGGATCTGGCCATCACCACAGGTAATCAATAGAATGCCAGTGATGGCATAGTCTGATGCATTGGTCTTGATGGTAACAGGAACCCTGGGAATGAAATGGGTTAGGACTGGTGCAGTCATGAAGGTGGCCTTGAGGTTGTTGAGTCAGTGGTATGACAATGTCTGAGTAGTTGAAAATAAACCAGCAGTAAAAGTTAGCAAAGCCAAGGAAAGATTGTATGTCCTTGAACTTGCAAGGCTCAGGCCAATCACAGATGATCTGGACCTTTTCCTTTGACATAGTGCGGCCAGTAGGGGAAAGATGGAAGCCAAGGTATTCCACTGAGTCCAAGTGGAACTCACATTTCTCTGGTTTTGTGTAAAGGCTGTGAAGCCAAAGCTGGCAGAGTACCTCTCAGACATGCTGCTTATGAGACTCCTTGTCTCTGCAGTAGGTTATAATGTCATCCAGGTAGACAACCACACAAACATCCAACATATCTGTGAAGATTGTGTTCACAAAGCATTGGAAGGTGGCTGGGGCATTGGTGAGGCCAAAGGGCATCACTAACCACTCATAGGACCCATACCAAGTCTGAGATGTGGTCTTCCACTCATTGCCTAGGGCAATCCAGATGAGGTGGTAGGCATGTTGGAGATTGATCTTTGTATGGATCTTGGCTTGGCTTGGTGAGTCCAGGAGGTTGGAGATGAGTGGGAGCAGGTAGCAGTCTTTCTTAGTGATTTTGTTTAGGCTGTGGAAGTCTACACAGAGCTGGAGGGAGTTGTCCTTCTTCTTAACGAAGAGGACCAGTGCAGCATAGGGGGAAGAGGTCAGGTGAATGAATCTGGTAGTGAGGTTCTCACTGATGAAAGTCCAGAGAGCTTGCAGCTTGACTGGGGACAGCAAATAGATGGTGCTGAGAGGTGGGGTTGTTCCTTCTTCAAGCCCTATCTTCAAATCATACTCCCAGTGAGGCAGGAGGGCCTTGGCCTTGGCCTTGCTGAACACATCAGCAAAATCATGATACTCTTCTGGGACACTGGGTAAGGCTGGAGGAGGGGAGGCCAAGGCCAATCAGGCTTGAGCTGAGTCTGAGGGGCAGAGGTGAAGTTGGAATTGGGTAGACCCTTCAAGTTTGCAGGCACACATGAAGGCAGCTGCATTGATTAGGGAGACATGAGGGGCCTTCAGGGGGGTGTGAGTTGGGGAGTTGGAGACCAATACAGATGGTGCAGGACCAGGTTGGTTGCTAGGACTGGGGTCAGGGAGGCTGGTGGAGACCAGGCTTTCAGGGGGTGTTGATGGGGTTGGCATTCCTTGTGTATGAGTCCAGAAAGTAATACTGCTCAATATGCAGTTAATCAACAGATTGTATTGGGTGAGCCATTTATGCCCAAGAACTATTTTACACTCAGAATCCAATGGGGCTAGGTACAGGGTTACTGGTGTGACATCTCCAGACATGAAATGGATTGAGACATCTATTGCTTGGGTAATGGTGAATGTGGACATTCCATCAAAGAGCCAGAGTCAGATTGGTGAGACTGAGTAAGGGGTAAATGAATATTGATTAGCAAATTGGTTATCTATAAAACAATGTGTGGAACTGGAGTCCACTAAAGTATAAAGTCAAGGTAGATCATGCTCTCCTATAGTGATGTACAGAGTTAATGAATTCAGGCTGGAAAGAGCAGACACATTGAGACAAGCCTCCAAGTTTGCACAACCAGAGTCAATGCAGCTCCCAGATTGTGTGGAGTCCTGGGAGCTGCTACCTATTTTTTTGTCTCAGGGGTAGAACCCCAGCCCAAGGCCAGTGCAGCCTTGGTGGTGGCCATGGCATGAGCCTTGGCCTTACCAGCTTTCTTGGGGCATTTGTCAGGGCAATGGCTGGGGCCTCCACAGAAGATGCAGAGGTTGCCCTCAATGTGATGCTTGCATTCTTCTGGGGTCAGCTTCCTGTCCTTACTGAGTTTGCTAGGCTCAGGCTTGGACAAGTTGCTGTTGCCTGGATTTGATGAAGCCAGCTTGGAAGAGGAGCCAGAGTTGTTGTTGCTGCTGCTGGGCTTGGACTTGTCCTGACTGGTCTTGGGCTGACCACTGCTACCAGGGTTGGCAGACTTGTTGCTGGATGATGAGGCCTGGTGTTTGCTGGCCCTCTGGACCTCCTCCTTGCACTCCCAATAGCACACATCTATCTCCTGCACTAGGTGGCAGAGCTCATGAAGGGTCTGGGGTTTTCCAACCTGGCAGACCTCATCCTTGATCTGATCTGGGAGTCTGGCATGGCAGTGGTGGTGCAGCACACCATCTCTGTAGCCCTGAACTTGTGAAGCGAGCTGGTTGAAGTCAACTATGTACTTATTGATGTGCTGATTATCCTTCATGTGCAAGTGGTCAAGCTGACCCTCAGCATCAGCGCCCAGGCCATGGGGGCTGAAGGTGGTTTGTAACTCTAAGACAAACTCCCTCCAGGAGTCCATCCAGAGTGGCTGATCATCAGGGTCCTCAACCCTGAGCAAGTCCAGCTCAAACCATTTGAGGGCCATGCCCTTGAGGTAAGACTTGTGAATATGACCTTAGCATGGTTGGTCTTGAAGGCCTGAGGCTGGTCTTGGAAGTTGAGTTCACACTGAATGAGGAAAGCATGGAGCTTCTTAGGATTGGTACCATCAAAGGTATCTGGCTTGTGCAACTTGGTCCTGCTTGAGGACTCAGGGCTGGAGTGGGCATTGTGGGCCAGTAGCTTGATGGCCTTGGCAAGGCTATTGAAAACAGTGATCCCAGGTTTGGCATCCAGGTCTGGGAAGTCTGGCTGGTTGTCCTCCAGATCATTGTCATCTGGGTTGTCATTGCTGGGACTGTCATCACTGGGGCTGTTGCAAGGGTCATTGTCATCAGGAATGTTATTATCATCATCATCTCACCCATCATCCCTGGGATCATCATTGGGGATGGGAGCAATGGGATGGTGTGGCATGGGAGTATTGGAAGTCCAGGCTGAAAAGCCCCTGAAAGGACTAATGGGGTTGGGAGAGTGCCTAGTGCTGCCTCACAGTGAGTTCCACTGGCTGAGGCTGATTCAGGGTTGGTGGCAGCATGGCCACAGGGAGGTTGGAAATGAGTCTTTGTTGCCATGATATGTTAGACCCACACAGGTGGCAAGTCTGAAATACTGTCAAGTCTGGTATGTCTGGGTTCAAGACTGGACTGGAGACCAAAGTGGGTGCAAGGCCAAAGGGTTGGAATCAGGGCAGAGCAGAGAGACAGATAGTGGACTGTTTGGACTTAGTGACTGAGGGTGGAGCACTATTCCCTTGCATGGGTTTCAGTCCAAGTCTGAGGCCAAGACAGGAGATTTCAGATAGGACTTATTTGATTTCAGACTGAAGAGGTACAGGCCAAGTATCTATGGGTTTATATGCATACTAGAGACAAACTATAATACAGAGACCAGTAATGCTGGCCTTGCACAGATTGCTAATATGATTGGTAAGGATGGTATTGGTAATGTATGACAAAGATGACTGGAGACTGGGGACAGAGATGAGAGTGGACCAGGGACAAAGCTGGGTTGGAATTAATTGAAATGACATGCACTGCAAAGCAGTGCTAACCATGCTAGACCTACTGGGGGTAAGGGACTGGCAAGGCCAAGGCTGGACTGGATGAGTGTGAGGCTGAGTCCAGTCAGGGTCAAGGCATGGTTATGACATAAACCCAACACCCTCACTCCACTCTGCTTCTGCCTCAGTGGACTTCATTCCTGCCAATCCTCCACTAGTTAGAGTTCCATTTGTCTGTGTTGGACTTGCTTCAGCACCTCTCTCCAGACCTTGTCTAGCATTGGAGTTGGTCAGATTAAGCCTGGACTTGACAACTACTATGAAATAGACTTGTGGTTTTTCTTTTGTAATTCTGAAGAGTGAGGCAGATAGATGGAGAAAGTTCTAAGGTAGTTGAGGGAGTTCAGAAGAGGGCAGAGTTGGCCTGCAGAGGAATGTTATGTTGGTGGAGTGCTATGGTGGAGATAGGTATGGGCCAAGTTTGTGTGGATAGCATTCATGAAAAGCAGATATGATGTCAGAGGCATGATCTAGCTCAGTTGCAAGCAACCAAGAGGTCTCTTCATTGGTGTTCTCATAACCAGCCCAGTGGACTAGGAACAAGAGTTAGCAGTGGCAGTGATGGCAGTTCACCTTAGAGTTGAGTATCTCTGACACTTCATACTCAAGCTCACCATCAATGTCAACTGGCAGAGGTGGTGTCACACACCAAAGGTGTTGGGGACATGGTTACAGCTGACTCTGTCTAACTCATTGATGAGCTGTGCACAATGCCATCAATGGAGATGAAGACTAAAGCCCTCATGGATAGAAGGACTGCTGGACATTAGTAGTCATCCTTCTCACAAGAATGAGTCATCAGTGCTAGAGAGAAAAAGAGGAAGCAGGTTGAGTGCCCATCAAAAGTTTTTGGCGCCTGTGTATGGCATTCTGGTTTTCATCTTATCTTCACCATTTCCAAAGATATCAACTCCATTCCCACACTTGCTTAAAATGCTCAGCCACATGATCCTGCCTTCCAAGTTTGGAAAGGATCCTCACACCCTACACATTTCTACAGCACTCCATCCATCAGATATGGTCACCTCTATGTCAATCATCTCACTTGTCTCATTTGCTAGAGATGTGGCTACATATATCTGCCAGGTGTTCCCACCAGCTTCTGTTCTGAAGCCCCCTGGTTCATTCCATCATTGTCAGCCCTGTCTCATCCCATGTAGCTTAGTCAGCATGTTCTCCTTGTCAGTATGACTTCCAGAAGGACATTCTTTGGTCACCTCAGGTCTGTCACTTGGTTGGAAAGGTCTTATGTGGTTGTTTCAGTCTCCCCACTTGATGAAGCATACAGATCCTTCCTCCCTGCTCCTTGCAACATCCTTATTCCAATCTCATCCATCATTCTTCCCACATTGCAACAGCTGCAGTATAATTTACTGTTCTCCAGCCTCCCCAATCACATCCATGACAAGTATGATGTGCATCTTGCCTTTTTGTTGCAAGATCCAGCAGAGGATGTCCCCCTTCTCCCTCTCCTCCATCAGAGCCCTGTTCATGAAGTGTTTTGTTAACTTTGCTGAGAGGACAAATGGGTGTAAGACATGATCACCTATGCTCCCATTACCCCACAGACCCCCAATGTCCTAGCCCTTTGATGCCTGATTCATGCCATCCATTTCTGGAATTAATACCTCCCCATCTGGAAACACCATCCATCTGTTACCCCATCTTTTGATCCAGTGATGTCTCCACTGAGATCTGACATGTATTGCCACCCCCTAATGTGATACCAGTGCACTTACTCAGTTTCTGACATTGTTTGACTCATACTGTGATGTTTTGACTGTCCTTGACTTGTTTGTTGTCAATACTTACCAATCCTCTTTGCTTGCTTACTTTTCATTTCTCACTTACTCATCATGATTACTCATTGCTTACAGTTCTTACCTATTACTTACCAAGCATTTGTGCCTCATTTGTCATAGGCTGCACTCCCCCTACCATATATAAACCCCCCTGTACTTAGCTACAAGGCAGTCAAGAATCAGAAGTCACTCATGAATCAATTCAGCAATCAGTTCAGTTCATCTCTGAAGTAACTTGTTGTTGACAGTTGAGGCTCCACAAAGGGGTCTATCTGTCATCACTCATCATCTGTGGTAGTTGAGGCACCATCAAAGGTCTATCTACCACCATTCATTATCTGCAGTCCTCCCCACACTTAGTCAGCAACTTTGCTTAGTCATCCATTCACTCCTGTGTAACTTGGTGTCAACATCTGCCAGGAGTCCTTTCTACTGAATACCCTTGCTCTATTCAGCATCCCCCTTCTAGTCATCACTTGCTCATCCACTCCTGTGTAACTTGTCAATGACTTGCACTAGGAGCACCTGCCATTGAAACACCACCTTAGATTTTTCTGCCCTGCAGGTTCCACAGAGGCAAACCACCACTCACTCTTATTTGTCTTTTGTGTCAGTTTTGGTTGGTTTCTACAGTGCCTCACACTGAGAGCCAGCACCTCTTGGCTGGCCCCATTTTTGGTGAGAAAGCAACTAAAAATTTTTTTGATAGGAAATATAGGTTGAACGAGTGTAAATCTGCATTTTTAAAAAACCACCCATGATTATGTAATAATTCACTTTTAGCATGAAAAAAATAAGCTTGTACACTAGCAGGTATGGCCCATCCAACCAAAAGACAGGCAGGCAAAGCATCAGCATGCCCCTGGGGGGAAACATTCAGTAATGGTCTTGTTGAGGACCTCTCATAGGTTTCCATTGACCCAAATTATCAGCCCATGGACTCAGATGGAACAGACTCTGAGACTTACTCTGATTACTCAACCAATGGCATGGCATTCAGTTTCCTGGATGACTCTGAGGTTGAAGAGGAGTCAATGGATAGTGACAAGTCTAGTGACAGCAGAGAAGAGTTAGCAGATGACATTATCTGCACTGGTATGCGAAAGTGGAGTGCTGGGAACCCTAGAGATGCCTTGGCACAGTTTGAGGCTGAGGAGACAGGGGATTACCTTGAGAAATGTGCCTGGCAAGCAGCTGTATCTGTACATAGGTTTTGGGAAAGGGTCATGCTCCCAGTGAGTCATGTGAAGTCATCAGTATCCCATCAAGGTTCATGATCTTCATCAGCATCAAAAGCCAACAAAGCTGCCAAAGTGTGCAATGCCATCATACACAGGGGCTGGACAAACAAAGACTTACCTCTGACACTGGGCACTGCATCAGGGATTAACAAATAACATGAAAATCACTTCATTTTTTCCCTCAAAGCCTGCCACTTGTGTTGTTGATGGTGTGCAGCCATTCCCATGCCATCTCCAATCTCAGCCACCATCTTCCACTTGTTCTGATACCAACAAGACCTCCCACTCCAATCATGATGACAGCAGATTGTCTCCATCCCCATCCCCATCCTGCATCCCTTCTCTGAGTCCTGGAAGTCCATCTGGGGCCACCAGGTTGTCACTAACACCAGCCAATGGACAATTGGACTTACCAGACAGCTGGGATGAGCTGGATGAAGGCCCCACCATAGTGGTGGCATTCCTTGACATGACAGCTGAGGACAATGACAGATTAGAGTCAGTTCCAGTCCTTGAGACTGTCAAGAAGCTCATTGTTGATGCAAAGAGATTTAAGTCATTCACCTCACTGTTTTACTTGGACTCACTGAAACAAGTCATTGAACTGTGGACAAAATATCAGCAAAACTCTCAAATCAAAGCCCCAATGGGTAAAGCAAGCCATACCATATCAGCTGCTGTTGGAAAAGGCCTGTACATGGCATGAAAAATGCACTCACTATACTGGTACATTGCACATTTTTGAACTCTGCATCCTAGCACCAAAGGGAGACATCATGCCCACCTGAGGCATGGGCAGCTACAGAGTGGGGTGATGAACCTTCAGAGGTTCATGGAGACATTGTGCAGGAGTCCATCAGAAAAGACTGTTGCATGCAGAAAATGCCATCACACCAGCAGGACTTCAGAGACAAAAAACCACTCATTCAAATCATCATTGAAGGTGCAGGGCACAGATGCTGGTTCTTACCAAAATTTCCTTGCAACTCAATCCTACTGAGATGTACTGGGGGTGGGTTAATGCTCATGAGTGTCCCATGCAATGTCATTGTTATGCTGTTTATCTGATCACTGCCACATCACTGCACTGATCACTCACACAGGCTTTCACACCACTGCAGATGGCACATTTTGGACCACAAAATGCCTTGTCCCAGAAATTTTGGATGCATGCCCCATCAAGACAATCCATGCTTTCTTTCACAAGAGTTGGTGATATATGGATGCCTACAGGTGTGTGCCATTGGTAACACACCACAGAATCATCATTCAATGCTACGTTATTCACAGGAAAGGGCTCAACACCTGCCAGGCAGAATTTGCTGTCAAGAAGTACAAGTCTCATCATTGCTGCAGTCCAGCAGTGATGATGAGCATTGATGTACTGGTCAACTGACTGCCAGAGTTCATGCTGGATGGCCTGCATTGCTGACTCTAACTCTGATTGACAAATATGGTAACTCCGATAAACTCCGCTTCAATTTCACTTTTGGGGAAACCCCCTTGCCAGAAAGTCTGATTTTCAAAATTGTATTCAGGTAGTCTACATCCTCTAATCAACTAGAGTACCTCTATATCTTTTAAATCCTGAAAGCCACAGGATTCAAGGTGTAATTACAGTTTTGTTGTTGCCTATAGTACAGTTATCTATTTTGAGTGGCACACACTGTACCACCTTTCCACACATTGACTCACAGCAGAGGTTGTTGTCAGTTTGGGAAGGGGTTAGCCACTGTGGCTGCCAGTTGTGAGTCATGGAAGACCAGGGGTATTGAGTGCATAGAGTCAGGGAGCTTTAGGGTGACAGAGTGCATACCTGGCCTGGCTGTCATGACCATGCCTAGACTACCCTAGACTGGTCCTACCCTGGTCTCAACTGGTCTTGTCCCTGCCCCTATCCTGGTCCTGGCCTTGACACTTTGACCCAGAAACATGTTAGCTTGTGAGGCACTGCAAGGCAGTGCCCAGTTGAGCTGTTTGCTCAGTTGAGGCTGGACCAGTGTGGTACCTGGCCTGTCACTAGTCCTGCCCCAGTTCCTGGTAAACCTTTGTTCTTACCTTTGCTTGATAATATTCTTTGTAACATTGCACTTACCAATCTGTTTACCAATCACTGCTGTACCAGTGCAACCAGTCTCTGGTGCTATGTTACACTTAGTTTACCTTCAGTATTTAAGCCATAGGAAGATTTGTTTAGCCTCAGTCTGAAATCAATCTAGTCTCATCTAACCCAGTCTTCTCCCATTTCTGCCTCTTGACCAGACTATGGCCCATGCAAGGGAATAGCACTGCTCCTCAGTCACTAAGTCCAATTAGTCCAACCATCTACTATCTTGTACCCCCTCTGACCCCCAACCAGACTCCAGACTGGCTTTGGACTGGCAAAGAACCAGACTTACAGTGGCTCAAAAAACTGTCCACATGTTTGCATATTTTACACTAGTTATGACTAAATGTGATAACCCCTAACCCTAGCCTTAAACCATGAGTGTATGAAATAAGGTACTTACTCTTGGCTTTCTATTGGTCCATGAATCAAGTGATATGGATAGGAATTGATAGAATAGCAGCCATTTGAAAATGTCATGTCATGCAGACAGTTTTTTGACTTAAAGTTTTGATTACATAGTTTTGAGTTTAACAAAGTTTAAAATGCTGTGAGGTGCTTACTAATGCTTACATGGTATATCACATGGACTATTTGATGATTTGTCATCATACAAACAATGCAAAACAATGAATTGGGACCATCAAGGCTCCCTCTTCTACCCCAACTCATGCAACCATCCTCCTGGTCCATCTGGGCCATTTTCTCAGAGTAATGCCCATAAATATTGGTGCCACTACAGTAATGTCATCAGGGTATATGTCCAACACAATCAAACCCTTAAAAAATCTGCTTTCAGTCATCCCTGTGCTGTTTCCCCCACCCATATCTGACATGTTCTGCAACTAATCAGTACTGAGGATGCTGAAAAAGCCATGATGGTTAATCTGGCACTGTAAAACATGACCAACAATCCAATCACCTCTTATCTGGTGGGTTTCCACCTCAGGGGTGCTGGGTTGAGGGCTAGGGTGGACTAAAACTCTTCATTACAGTCCAGGTGCCCTGGGGGGGATAGTCCACTGAACTATTAGGAGGGAGATTCCATCACTCCATCTAGCCCTGAGTATTACCTATGGTCTTATATAACCAAATCACCCATTCTCTTGCTTCCCATGCCACCTGAAGTGCACAGAAATGTTTTGTCTCACCTCAGCATTGAAACTAGTTGCACTGGGGTGAAAATGCACTGGTTAAAAGGTGTTTTGTTTGTTCATCATTTCCTGATGTGCTGGATTGACCTCCATGGCATTTCCAGCATTCTCAGTACTGATTAGTTGCAGAACATGTCAGGTATGGGTGGGGGAAACAGCACAGGGATGACTGAAAGCAGATTTTTTAAGGGTTTGATTGTGTTGGACATATACCCTGATGACATTACTGTAGTGGCACCAATATTTATGGGCATTACTCTGAGAAAATGGCCCAGATGGACCAGGAGGATGGTTGCATGAGTTGGGGTAGAAGAGGGAGCCTTGATGGTCCCAATTCATTGTTTTGCATTGTTTGTATGATGACAAATCATCAAATAGTCCATGTGATATACCATGTAAGCATTAGTAAGCACCTCACAGCATTTTAAACTTTGTTAAACTCAAAACTATGTAATCAAAACTTTAAGTCAAAAAACTGTCTGCATGACATGACATTTTCAAATGGCTGCTATTCTATCAATTCCTATCCAAATCACTTGATTCATGGACCAATAGAAAGCCAAGAGTAAGTACCTTATTTCATACACTCATGGTTTAGGGCTAGGGTTAGGGGTTATTGCATTTAGTTAGTCATAACTAATGTAAAATATACAAACATGCAGACAGTTTTTTGAGCCACTGCACTATGGGTTTATGATTATATGATTATGCTTTGATATGATCCTTGGGTGCAAACCCCAAATCCAAACCTGCTACTAAGGGGCTGACTTAGTCAGTTGCCTTCCTAGCATTTGCATCCACCAAAAAAAAGGAAGCAAGGAATGATGTTAGTTGAAGCTACCAAGAGTAAGACTCTGGCAGCTGGGGCACATGCGGCAATGATCTCCTTAACTCTGGATGAGTCTGGGTGCAAAGATTCAAGACAGTGAAGTTAGTAGTTCAAGTGTGGTAAGACTTAACACAAGGTTGTAAATGGGCTCAAAGACCCAAATGAACTAGCTTAGGAGAAGCTTGTCTGGGTATTGAGAATGGTACTTATACTACAGCACATGAGGAGTACAGCATGGTAACTAGGTAGTGGGCATGATGTCAGGGGTGACATCATAGTGGAATGGAACATTCTAGAGAGTTACATGAGGTTACCTTGAGGCAAGAAACCTGACTGACTGACAGTCTGAACTGAGCATTGCTGCAGTCAGACAAGATAGGTATATATGCTCACCCTGTGTGTCCTCTTGGACATTGACTGTGAACAGTCACAGCTTTGCTGCACTTTTGCCTTTATCCTTTTTAGGAAGGGACAATCAGGAGCAATATGGCCCTCCTTGTTGCAATTGAAGCAGGTGATCCCTGCTAGGAACTTCTGGGGTTGTTTCCCCTTACCATACAAGTGATCCTGCTCTCATTGACAAGATTGATGGTCTGCACCATCCTTCCCCAGGAGTCTGTTGCTCTTCATTGGAAGATTTGTCTTTCTTCAATAAATGGTATCCCCTTTCTTTATGTATTTAAAGCTTTCATTAGATGAAGAGTGTTGATCAGTCCTCTTGCTGTGTGGGCATGAACCACTTTATCCCTGGGAGGTTTCCCTCCAAAGCCAGCATGGCTCATTCTCATATGCATGTTTATGGCCTTCTGTACCATTTCCATGCAGCATACCTCTTCAAGGATTTTCATGATTGTTGAGTGCTCAGCAGATATTCTGCAAGCTTCAAAAACATTCTTAATTATTGAGTGTGGTAGTCCCTGAAAGGATATCCTCCTGAACAAGTGGTCATCTTGGGGTTGCAACATTCAGTGCACACAATGCTTTATGTATACCAGGCTCAGAAAATATTGTAAATAAGTTTTATCTGTGTATCTTCCAACAGTGTGAATACCATGTAGTACACTTCACACATGCAAGTTTGAGATAACTCCCCACAACCTTACACTAGGCATGCTGCAGTGGAGATGGGTATTGAACAGGCCAGACAAATTGATGATAAGCAATAGTCCCATACCCCAACATGCTACTCTTATTTGTGACTATACATAAACTTTATTGGCCTTCTGGCTTTATCAACAGTCTGTTTGCTGAAAACTTCTCAGAATAATAACTGCATGAATGGTGAAAAGATCCACTCATAACAGTATGCACATGGATGTCTTGGGATTCAAAGGTTAATACCACTGGACACATTTGTGAGAAATGTAACATTGTGGTGGCAGTTTGGATGTATATGGGACTTTGGAGATTGTTGTATACATTGCCAAATCCCAGCAATCTATATGGGGTTATACAAAGGCAGCACAAACTCCCAACTTCTGATGGCAAGAAATCAGGTCTCAAATTTGAAGGGTGCATAGGACTATATGAGAGGACATGAATGTACACAATAACAAGCAGATTCCAAATTTCACAGGATTCTCCATAGCAATAGGGGATTTCAAAAAAAGACACTTGTAGGCATTGAGACACTACAAATCAAATCTTCATACTGGTGAGCAGATGGAAACCAAGGGACATACCAAGAACAGTGAAGCACATAAGAGTTAAAATTATCTTTTTCTTCATTTCAGGAATTTCTTTGCTGTGGACAGTTCAAATAGGACTTCCAACATTGTGATAAAGAATGTCTTACACATCTGGTTTGCCTGTGCTATACCCACAAGCATGGAGCATAAATCATCCACACTTTCACCATGCTGCTGGAAGGCTTCTGCAATGCGTGCATTAACAATTTTTTGGACACCTGATGTGCAATATTCCCAGACAATCTCATGCAGATCTGGCCACAAATCCATCTGTGTAGTACTCCCACCCCTGACCTGCAACTTGAAAAACAAGTATTCAAAGGCAATTACACAACCTGTAATCATGAACTTCAGATTAAAGAAGTATCAAGAGATAATTTACCAATGGCATGTTCTGCAAGTGCCATCTGGGAAGGCTGCCTTGATGTGGACAATTGAAAGACAGAGATGTAAGTGCTGTCAACTTGAATGGGATTCTGTGACCAACCAATTCAACACATCATAGACAGCTAAGGGGGAAAAGGAATTGAAACATACCACCTAACAAGATACAAAGGGTAAAACAGGAACCAATGTTGAAGAAGGAAAAAGAGTGACAAACCAACTGTAAAACATATGGGCAATGAATGAGTGTGGGATGTTGAACAAAACCATACATTCTGGAAATAGGTTAAACTTTGCCAGGAATTTAGAGAAATTATAATTTAACAACTAACATGCTGAGAACAACAGAGAAATAAGAAAAAAGGCATACTCCATCAAAAGATTGCACCTACATCCTAAGGCAATGTCTCAACAATATAGTAGAGATACATGCAGTGATCAAGCTCACCATCTGTTTGATGAGAAGACCCTGTGAAAAGCATGCTAAATTGGGAATGTCCACAACACTCACTCTCTAAGATCCAGAGGCCAAAAGTGAAGTAATGGGGATTGTGAGTATATATTTTCCTCCAGCAGATGCAATGCTGCCACAACATAACTCACATGCTATGAATGCAAATGCAATGGGGTAGGAGAGAGAATCACATTCAGCAACTATCCATGGCCACCATTTTGCATCCATCCACTCACATCCTATGCATGCAAGTCAAGCAAAGCAGTGATGAATATAGTTAGCATGCATCCTCCACTGCCTACCATGGCTCCACTCACAACCTATGAACCCCAGTCCAGCAAGGGGGAAGTGAACATGTCAGTGTGCACCCACCACCATCTGCTGTGACTCCACTCACTGTCTATGAACCACAGTCCAACAGGGTGGGAGTGAACATGTCAGCATGCATCCACCACCACCTGTCATGACTCCACTCACTTCCTATGAGCCCCAGTCCAACAGGGTGGGAGTGGACATGTCAGCATGCATCCACCACCATCTGCCATGATTCCACTCACAAACTATGAACCCCAGTGCAACAGGGTGGGAGTGAACATGTCAGCATGCATCCACCACCATCTGCCATCACTCCACTCACTCCCTATGAACCCCAGTGCAACAGGGTGGGAGTGAACATGTCAGTGTGCATCCAGCACCATCTGCCATGGCTCCACTCACAACCTATGAACCCAAGTCCAACAGGGTGGGAGTGAACATGTCAGCATGCATTCACCACCATCTGCCATGACTCCACTCACTGTCTATGAACCCCAGTGCAACAGGGTGAGAGTGAACATGTCAGCATGCATCCACCACCATCTGCCACGGCTCCACTCACAACCTATGAACCCAAGTCCAACAGGGTGGGAGTGAACATGTCAGCATGCATCCACCACCATCTGCCATCACTCCACCCACAGGCTATGAGCCCCAGTCCAACAGGGTGGGAGTGAACATGTCAGCATGCATCCACCACCATCTGCCATGATTCCACTCACAAACTATGAACCCCAGTGCAACAGGGTGGGAGTGAACATGTCAGCATGCATCCACCACCATCTGCCATGACTCCACTCACTCCCTATGAACCCCAGTCCAACAGGGTGGGAGTGAACATGTCAGCATGCATCCACCACCATCTGCCATGATTCTGCTCACATGCTATGAACCCCAGTGCAACAGGGTGGGTGTGAACATGTAAGCATGCATTCACCACCATCTGCCATCACTCCACTCACATACTATGAACCCCAGTCCAACAGGTTGGGAGTGAACAAGTCAGCATGCATCCACCACCATCTGCCATCACTCCACCCACAGGCTATGAGCCCCAGTCCAACAGGGTGGGAGTGAACATGTCAGCATGCATCCACCACCATCTGCCATGATTCCACTCACAAACTATGAACCCCAGTGCAACAGGGTGGGAGTGAACATGTCAGCATGCATCCACCACCATCTGCCATGACTCCACTCACTTCCTATGAGCCCCAGTCCAACAGGGTGGGAGTGAACACATCAGCATGCATCCACCACCATCTGCCATGATTCCACTTACATACTATGAACCCCAGTCCAGCAGGGAGGGTGAACAATCAACATGCATCTACTGTCATCTGGTATGACTCCACTTACATACTATGAACCCCAGTGCAACAGAGTGGGAGTGAACATGTCAGCATGCATCCACCACCATCTGCCATGACTCTGCTCACTTTCTGTAAACCACAGTCCAACACAACAACCACAATCACCTTTAGTATCAGTTATACTTGCTCTTGCAGAATTTCACACACCACCTATCACCTAATTAGCCTCTAATTCCCCCAACACACTGTTGCTTACAAATGGGAACCATAATACAAGCTCATATAGTAAGCTGTCCAGGTCCTGCTTAGCCACACTGATCATGGCCCTCCTCAATGTCCTTTCTGTAATCAGTACCCTGTAGAACTTCATTTTTACTGCTCACTTCATTATGGCAAATTCCATGCAGAGTCCCAAGTTTGACTGTTGAGATGATATAAGCAGTCCTCGCAGCCCTTCCTCTGTCAAAGCATTTGCTGTGCATCTCAATAGCTCTGCACAATCTGCACTCTCCTGTTCCATGCCTGGAGAGACACATGCCAATCTGCAGTTTTTTTTATTCATGACTTACTTACCAGTGAGCATCAGGTAGCTTTGAGGTGGAAACATCAGTTCATTCAGCCACCCTTTGATCTTTTCCAGACAGCCCTTTTGCAGCTGTCTTTCTACCTCCGGCACCTTTGTCTTTGCATCATCTGTAGTTAACCCCCTTCTCCTAACCTTTTGGAATGCATCAAGATACAAGGTGTCTGCCTTTGTTAGTAGCACAATCACAGGAACTGCAAATCCTAAACCCTTGCACTAAATATGATGTGATATTTGTGTATACATACCATGTCCTGAATCACACTCATTAAAGAACTTCCTTTCAGCAGCCGTGACCATCCTATGCCTTTCATTCAATGGAATGCAATACCTAAATCAATCACAAAGACCAGGTCAGTGGACCCCCAGTGGCAGTAGTCAGACATGTCCCTACCAAATTGCATGTATTCTCTTCTCCAGCTTTGTGGACTTTGCTTGATCTGTAACAAATTTCTTCATCTCATCAAACTCTGCCTCGCTCCCCGCCTCAAATCCACATGAGTCATGGAACACAAAGCGCGGGTTACTTTTAAACACTAGCTCATCTTCAATGTTATGGTAGCCACGCTGCATAAGTTTGATGTGAGCACCATGTAATTTCACGAGGTGGCCTTACCCCCAGTGAACCCTCCACCGCCCCAGTATCAACCTGGCAGAATGACATGCTTATAAATACGAAGCACATGACACATGCACATACCTTCTCTCCGTTTCCATCGAAGATCTCGGGCTGGTCCGTAGTCTTACAGACCCGCTGTAAAACAGTCGTTTTACCCGCATTTGCTCTGCCCATCACAAGAATGCGAAAACGAGGGATGCGATCAATCTGCTTTTTGGCCTCGGTAGGATCTAAACGATAGTCCGAAACCTGTGTAGGGACGACTGCATCCGGCGCAACTGAAGAAGTGGCTTCAGTGGGGAGTAATATACCAGCGTTGCGACTCAGTGTTTGAGAATGGATGCGATCAATCTGCTTTTTGGGCTCGGCAGGATCCAAGTGATCGTCTGAAGCCCGTGTAGAGATGACTGCATGCGAAGCAACATGAAGGAGCGGCTTCAGTTGGAATCGGAACTAGTAACACACCAGCATTGCCACTCGGGGCTTGAGAAGGGATGCGATCAATCTGCTTTTTGGCCTCGGTAGGATCTAAGCAATCATCTGAAGCCCGTGTAGGGACGATCGCGTCCGGGGCACCTGAAGAAGTGGCTTCGGTGGGGAATATTACACCAACATTGCCACTCGGAGGTTGAGAACGCCGCAACGAACGCCACCAGGAACGAAGAGAGCACGGCGCCATGGTGATGTGAAGATGAGCAAAAAGGTCTTAGGATGTCTCGAGCAGTAGCGTGCTATGACTGTAGGGAACGATGGTGGTGATGTGCGAAGGGCAAATGACTACGGAGTCAAGTTGCGTTGAATCAACGTGCCTATCGGTGGTGCGCAGCCTGACACGTGTGTAAACTACGACCACCAAGTTCCTGTTGGACCGTCCCATTTCTTCTCGTCGTCTGACCGCGTCCCGGTGATGTATCGGCGAGAGAAAGACTCGACCATCGATCCTTGTTATCCTCCATTGCTCATTGCAATATCAGGGGGGCTCGTCCCATGCTCTCCGCGGTACCAAGCCAGCTCGATAGGTGCACTAGTTGTGCTCCTGGTGAAACGTACTACCGATCTTCTCAGCGGCTTTGTGTTTCCATGCTCGCCCCGTCCTTCACACCAGACACCGTAGTACAGTAGGGCTTCCCCAGCTCCTCCCTCGAGGATCTGGTTTCCAAAAACATTCTTCCACAATACTCGGTCGTGCAGTTGGGAAATCCACAAGCAACATGTCTCTTTGCTCCCTTCCACAGTACGTGACCCAAGCTCCGTCTCCAAAATGCATCACCAGTGAGTGCTGCGTTCTGGCTACCGCCTTATCCTCCCTTACCTCCACCAGTTGAGATCCTATCCTTCGCGCTGTGTGTGACTCCAACGGATAGCCATGGAAGTCGCAGAACCTCTTATAAAATTTGCATAACTATCTAATGGGACACCTATTAATCTCCATGCCTTAGTCACTTATAATATGTCACTACGTAGGCTTTTCCAACTAAACTTGAATAGATTAGCTTTTAGAACATATGCCTCGGTGCCCCTTCCCTTGACGGACGATTTTGTTGCTCGCTGAGAGGCGAAGACATTTCTAAGGCCACAAATACATATCGTGTTACCCCTTCCCCACATATCGCTGCTTCTCATACTCCCTCCAGAGCGACTTCATGAGAGTCTTGCCGCCGGAATCCAGTGCAGAGACCATCAGAGCACCTCGATTGTACTCGCCAAGCATTTCACATAATGAGAATAGCCCAGGCTCGACTTCTCGTCGTATATCCGGTGTTAGGATACACAACGGGTTGTTCATAGAGTCGATGTATGCCAAGAGGACGTGTCCTACATGCTTTGCGAAAGGCTTTGCCAGCGATTCAGCTTTTTGTGTTTCGGCGGCAATCGCGGTATGTTGTGTTGTGTGCGTATGAGGGACGGTTTTGACGGTGAGTGCGGTGAGAAGTCGACTAAGAGCACGGCTTTCGGCGATGCCGAGCGGCTGGGATGGTGAAATCCAAGACGGAAGTGTTCCCGCGACGAGTTTACTCTGCTTAGCTCCTAGCTGGGGGCGCATGCGCCTGATTATCAACAGCAAACGATGCAAGACGAAGGCCAGATGCGGGAGCGTATGAATAACTATGTCACGTCTCATACGAACGAGAGAGCCTGCTATAGAAACGATGCAGTGAAAAGTCGCAAACGAGGTGGCAGTGGCGTGGTCGGTGGACCCCGATAGGATTTTACAGAGCAAAGACCAGATGCTTCCGAGGTCGGCTGAACGCACAGCAGCGGGCTGCCATTGGATATAAGAATGACATTGACCAAAGTGTTTCAAGCGATGACACCCACTCTGTCAGAACAATGCTTTGCGATCAGTTCCAGATAGTGTTCTTTCAATTCCATTGAACCTCCGTATAGGTGAGGTTGATCGTTGAAGGCATCGAGACAGCGCGTTACGAATACTTGGACCACCTCGAGAGGCCCTGTGGTGACACGTTACCGAACCCTGCCACTTATAATCAGAATAGGAGATTGATACAGACCTTGGGGTGTATCATGCAGCAAGATCGTCGAGAGGTGCATCAAGCTTTTGCATTGGCCCACCGGAAGCCAAGGGTCCTCGATTCCTTCTCCTATCACACTGAGCAGGTGTGCAAAACTGTCTACCGACAGTTCTGCTGTGGCCTTCGTGACTTGCATATCCAGGGCATAGCGCACTACAGCAATGGCGTGAGATACTTAAAGCTGAAACCGATGTCGAACAACGGATTACCTTCCATCTCAGTGCCATGTATTGAACACAGTGCTGCGATTGTCTCGAGGTATGCCGAGTCCGAAATATTGGGAAAACATCGAAGCTCCTCGAACAGCAGAGCCAGTACACGAGGACACATCGTTGCACGGTCTGCACCTACCGGCAGCGAGGGACTGCGCAGTGGGCTTCGCATAACCCCAGTCGCTAATTTTATGCCTATCGGCGCAACGCTACCAGTTACTGCAAAAGTTGAGCAAGTATACACGCAGCTCAGCAATGGCTTTACGTACTGTCAATCCCTAGCCACTGCCCAAACGATAACGCATAAGAACGAGCTTCAACATGGTCGCTCAATGCAAGTGCGCCACTGGTTCTGGATTGTCCCCCGGCTGGAACGAGGATGGGTGTAAAGGATCCGTACAGTGTTCTCAGCGCGGATACAACAACTGTTGCAAGGCTACGTACGCACGTCAGAAGCAATACCGGACAAACTTTCCAAAAGTAAATTTCACCTTCCTGGAGAATGGTGTTCTCTTAGACATTCAATGAGCCGGAACACAACAGATCGGGTAAGCACATGTTGCCATAATCCCTGTGACAACGTATCGGGAAACGGTTGAGCAGCAACAAGACTACTCAGTATGCTGGCCACCGCTGCTGATGCCTCGGAATTCTGGGCACGGAGGAGAGTACTAGGATGACCAGTAATTGTACCAGGCCAGAAATTCGTGTAAAAACCTTACAATAGGTGAAACGAGACAAGATTTAACGTCTCTTTTGTAAGTGCATCTGGCGACATGGCCAATTTTGATGGTGACTGCAGTAAATGTTCGACGTATGCACGAGATGTCTAATAAAGTTCAATCACTGGGAAATGGAAAGCGAATCCGACAAGATAATCGCCAACTCACGGTGCAATCCAGCGCGTTCGTAAACTGGCCCATACGATACAGGAAGGCACGGAATACCGTGAGATGGTGAACGCAGAGTTCTCTAAGCATTCGCACTCCAGAATCGTCTTCTTCGTCCATGTCCATCTCATACCCAGCATCAGATTTTTGCGGTGAATCAACCATATCCTTTCCCTTCCCCAAGTGCTCCCTGTCACTCCGATCCGCTGTCCCGCCGCCACTTACGACCTGAAGTACCGAGCATATGGCGACGTCACCACCTACCGCTCTCTTCACAAGTTCCATGCGAGAGGCCCGGGTGAAGTACTTGGGAGGTACATACATTAGAAGAGTGTAAACTTCACTTGCACGTAAAAGCTCAAGTTTGTCAAGTCCGTTAGTCCCAGTAGACCCAGGAAGGAAGCAAGATGAGGACAGAAGGGAAGTCTGCTTTAATGCAAACGACAGGAAGGCACCTGCAGAACCGAAGGATAAATGCAAGAAATTATTTGACGGAACGGCCAACCAACTGGAAACGTACCTCGCATATTGGGCAAATCCCAGAACTGTGCATTCCTCAGAACAAGGAGAAGAATGTCGTGGTGTGAACCCAGCTGCCCGTGAAGTTCGTTGGTAGTTCCAAATGGAAGTCCTAATGGAATGGTCAAGAGAAGGCAGATGAACCTCTGGAGCACCTCTTCCGGAGCGGCTGCACTGAATATTACAGTAGGGCAACGTTTCCGATGAGATACGAATCTGGGCAATCGAAGGAACGCACTCAATGACACCTATCCACCGATCAGCTAGCACGTAAAGTAGTGCAACGCCTAAGTTTTCCCGTGTAAGCGCTGCTGAAGAGCCGCACCATCGACTTTGAGGGGAGAAGTGGCGAATCAAAACATCGATGCTCGTCTTGGTAATGACACCAGCCTGAGCCTGTTGGGAGCCGCGCGTTTGGGAAACCTGCGCGAAGAGTGTCCTGACCTGTACATGTGTGGATACAGTTAGCACAAAGAAAGGAATAGTAACGCAGGGCATACGCACGATTTCTAGTACTAATTCAGCAGACGTGCCTTCGTCCCCGACGACGCCCAGCAACTCCTCGATTTCATCGCTTCCCAATACGTCACTTGGGCCTAGCGTCACAGGCATTGGCGAGCTCGCAACTCGTATCAATCGAGCGCGGACATCATATAGACATCGCAACGCAGCAGAAGCGACATCATCCGAACCCTGCATATCAGGACCCTGCCGCTCCCTTTCGCGTTGCCACTTCTTGCGCCTCTTTCTCTTGCTTTCGTCTTCGCGTTGGGGAGCTACTTCTTGCGACTCACCTCGTCCGTGTCGCATACACTCCCAGGCGATATCCCACCCCAGCTTCCCAACCTCGTCCCACGGGACTCCTTGATTCTGAGTGTCGGGGACATACGCATACGGGGGGAGGCTCGCGAGAACGGCGCCGGACACGCGGGCAACATAAGTAAATCCAACTGCTAACGAGTGGCACTTCGACCGCAACGTGCCATCGTCATCATCGTGTCCTTTTGCTGATATCTCCTCCCCTTCGTCAGTTTTTCGTCGCTTACCGCCGCGTCGACTTTGACCTCTTTCAGCAGTGTATGCTTTCCAAACCCGCGTAAGTTCTTCCAAAACAGCTGGCCCCAATTCTCTAGATTGTACAGGGGTCAAAGCCATACGGAGAGCTCTAGTGAGCAACGAAAGGTGTGTCCGAAGTGGACTGAACATCACGTCATGCGGTGGTATAGGGAGAGATTGCGAGGAGACCGACTCGGGCAGGCTGAGTGAAGAGAGGGCAGTAAGAAGCGTGAGGATGTACATGTGTACCGTGCGGGTCTTGGTGTGATACTCGAGAAGGTCCGAAAGCAGTCGCTGAATCGCATCCGCTGTCCGCACGGAGAGCGGGCGCACCAACTAAGAAAATCGAAGAAAGTCAGTCTGCAAGGTACACCAAGACGTAATTTACTACTACTTACACTAACAATAGCGCCCAGTAACTTCCGCGTCTCGCTGCCTATCAGTTCACACTCAACTCTCACCAGTACGTCGAGAACATCTATTGCCAGAGTCACGACCGACACGTCATTCGAGTTACAAACTTGACCAGCGCAAGCTCCCTCGCTTCTATCAAAGCAGACTTCGCATCACGACCGGGAACCGTGTTCCGATTGCCTGACCCAACAGTTGTGTGCGGGATATACAGGCGCTCCTTTTCGACCACGTCCAAGATCCCTACAAGCGCCATCCATGCGTCCGTCCTTTGTGGTCCGGAGTCCACCGTTACGGTATCGCGTAAAAGAACCTTCCAACAGGATTCTCAAACCTCCATTGCATCAGCGCGCACGGTCTCACGAATGGCCAGGGCAGGAGATGCCGACCCGGAGGAAGAGGGGAAAAGCGTTGTGCGGTGGCGACTTACTGCACAAAGACGGGCAGCAAAAGGGCATGGCAGGAGGGAAAGGCCATGATGGTCTGTGCATACGCGCGAAAGTGCATCCAATAAGGTATCGAGAGGCTGCCTGAGACCTTCGACGGAGAATAGCGTCTCGATACCTGCATAGTAAAGAGTGTCATGAAGTTGTTTCGGGGTTTTCGACGACGGGTCTTCTTGGCTTGATTGTGCATTCAGCGACTGAGAAACTATGGAGGGCGAAAGGGTACGAGTCCAATGGAGCATGTGTGTCGAAAGGAAGATAGTATGGAAAGCCAGACGGTCACGCTCAGGTACATAGTACGAGATGTGCCGTACACCTACTGTATTTGGTAGTCGGCCACCTTGGGACCCGGGACAGCCCCAGAAAAATACATGCGGGTGTTTATAGGTATTTATGCAGACTCTGCCAAGGTTGAGTCCAAGTAATGACATTCTAGTTACCGTAGTACTACATACCAAAGCCCTCTGGGCGCTCCTGGACACATATGAATAAAGCACGCAATCAATTTCCTAAGTACTTCTAATGATTATGTAATTGGGTTGGTCCATGCGTTAGGGGAGATGGTGTAGGAATGTCAGTGGTTAAGCCATAAAATAGTTTTTGTTACTATGTAGGATGGTAGATGATGGTCAGTTGTGGTAGGTTTGGCTTCAGCAGGACATATGAGCAATCTTTGATGATGTGGAGGATCTGCAGGATGCATAATGATGACGACCTGCAAACTTTCCTCTGAGTGTCCAGATGGTGTCGACAATACCCAAGTGAGAGAATGTAGCAGTGGGGTCAGTGCCATGGTGGGGAACAGTAGCAAAGTCAAGTGACAACCACCCCCAATCATTGAGGGATTGGATTTAGGTCCTGCACACGAAGGGTGGGTGGTCGGTCCCCTCACAGGAGATGAATCGAAAGCTGGTGAAGTAGCTGCTTGCAATACAGGAGTGAGACATTTCCCTCGCTGGGCATGTTTTAACCATTGAAACACATACAATGGTGACATACAAGTAACTGAGCACGTATGACTATGGAGCACATCCACATGCAACTGATGGCGCAAGCAGTCATGCAGAACCACATTGTGGCAGTCCACAGTAGACTTTAGATCCTTTAGCCCCCAGAAAGGGTACTGTTCAACAAACTCTCGAACAGAGCTGCATGCACGACAACAACGAACCTGCAGGGTACACTGCCCCCCCTGAAATCATTCTGCACAGTTACACGCTCGAGTGTATACTCTTGGCAGACAAACTCATAACTAATCACAGCATCGTCATTGACACCAACAATGTCAATATACAAGTGGCACATGCCACTGTCCATGATAATGCACAATCAACAAGATGTGCCTCCAGGTCATGAGCTTGACATTAAGTGATGTAACAGTTACAAAATACGAATGAATCCAATTCGCCCCCCTCCTGCAAACAACCACGTGACCAGAGTTAACGGTCCTAAAACCCTGAGAGCTAGTTCGGTAACAAAGTCCCACAAAGAATCCAGGTGAAAAAACCCAAAAAAAAGTCCCAGGCCTTCATGACATAAGCATACAGAGTTCAATCAGAGCCCCAATTTAGGAGGAGAGCATCTGGTGTATGGCTGAGATGCCATGCTAGAGGTGGGGTTATGCATCAAAGCTCCACTTGTACAGCATCTACTCTTGCTTCTCCCTCCATTCGTTGCCATGCCCCCTTGTAAAGCAGCGAAATTGTCTGACCACAAGGGCAAATCTCGTAGTTCATGGTCCCTGGATGGCCACTCGATGCAAGTGTTGTGGTCAGATAAGGATACATTTGCTCTTCTTGACTTCATCAATTCCCACAAGGCAACTGCTGGTGATGGTTTAAATTTCAAGGCGCCATTTTGGAATGCCTGTGCAGCTTCTCCAATGCTTGCAAACCCTGAGAAAGGGGGGCCCAAAACCCCTAAATCATGTAAAGAGAAATGGAAAAGGGTGCATGAGTCAGTCAAACGACAGAATAACTAGCTGATATCACACAGCTACGAAGTACATACGCAGTCGTTGATCATCTCAGCCGTTCATCTGGATTTGCATATTCTCTGAAGTCAGGGGCTGATATCAGTGTTGCAAACGAGAATTCATGGGATGGTTATGTGAAGGTATGATTCAATCCAATTGGATTGAATGTCCTGTGCTAATGGTGATGTCGGCAGGTCCACAAGGATGCAGCACCTTGTAAAAACAAGGGATGGCTATTCTATGACAGGATGAGTGCACTCATACCTTCCAAGTGCAAGGGCTTGAATCGCTTTTCGGCACTGAGTATCAACGATTCTTCTGGAGGCCTGTCCTGCACCAGGTTGAGTTCTTCCAACAGCGAGAGCATGGGGAACAACACGCTGTCCCTGGGGTTACCTTTCGTTGACTTCCCAATACCAGTGTCTGTCAGAGGAAGTGCACCTAGCGCATGTTGGAACATGTGTCCCCTGTGTTTATTTGCTTACAGTGTACAAGCTTACATAATAATTCTTCGCACTTAGGCAATTAGTTTTTCCTCGTGCACCTCAGTCTTCTTACCACAGAAGCCTGAGGTATGTTTACTATATTAACCCTACAGCTACCTTACTGATGTACTACTATAGACCTTCTTTACAGGTTAGCTTGTTAATATTCAGTCTTCTTACCACAGAAGCCTGAGACCTTCTTTACAGTCTTAATTTCGACCTCCTCTTAAGAGGTTATGAGCCCCATGCAGCTCTAACCTTACAGTATCAACGAACTCGAAAGTGGTACCACCAAATAACCTATGGACATGTCATCTGGAGTGTCAGCATCAACATCCCGGCAACCAGGCCCATCGACAAGCATGAACACAACAGTTTCTGCATCTACTAGTGCTAGGGTCACCCAAGGCTCAAGCCGACTCTATGATATAACACCCCTCGCAGACGATGGAGCAAATTATCAAATGTGGAAGTTTCAAATGCAGAAAGTCCTAGGTATACGAGGCCTCTGGAACGTAGTTGCTGGCACGGAGAAGAAAGCTCCGGATGCGAACACGAACCCAGACCAGTATGAGGAATGGTTAATGAAAGACAAAGAAGCATGTGCACAGATTACCTTAACGCTCAAGGACAAGCCTCTTAGCGGTGTTCTGTATGCTAGTACTGCAGCGGAGACCTGGACCAAGCTCAGTGAATGGTATGAAGGAAAGGGAAAGCAATCCATAGCCTACCTTATAGGAGAACTGTTTTGTGGCACACTCGCCGACGACCAGCCTATGGAAACACAGCTAAATGCCATGCGGCAAAAAGCCCACATCCTCTCGTCACTCGGTCAACCCCTTGATGACTCGCTGGTAGTGATCGCGATGGTGATATCTCTCCTGCAGTCGTACTCCACACTCCAGACAATCCTTATGTCCTCGAATGACAAGCTCACCATCGAGACTGTCATATCCCAAGTCCTGGTAGAAGAAAGAACATGACAAACTTCGACAGCACATTCTGCTCTCGCTGCTAAGACTAACCCGGGTAAAAAGTCAAAGGCAACAGACAGGAAGAAAAAGAAGAAGAAGTGTCTCTATGCCCCTTGTGGCAAAACTGGACATACGGAGGATGAATGCTACAAAAAGAAGGCAGACGAAGCAGCCAAAGCTGCACCCCAGGGGTCTGCACAAGGGAGCAAGGATAAATCCAAGGAAAAAAACAGAGTTAACAGCCAAGGTCGCAACTGTTGCAGAAGAGGATAGTGGACCTCTTTGCCTATTCATGGCACGCACTTGCCCTGAGACCAGTGCATCAGAGTGGATAGTTGACTCCGGTGCCTCAGCACACATGTGCTGCCAACACTCGTGGTTTGCAACATTCAGCAAACTGTCACCCTCGCAACCAGTGATTGTCGGTGATGGCAGATCCATACAAGCTATTGGGAAAGGGAGAATCAAAGTCTCCATGCATCTCGAGGATGGCTGCACAAGTGGAACGATCCTCTGAGATGTCTACTATGTTCCAGACCTGGACACAAACCTTGTGTCAGTGCCCGCACTAGCCTCGAGGGGACTTCTAGTCACCTTTGGAGAGCAGGAGTGTAGGGTGCACATCGACGGCAAGGTTGTAGCTCTGGCTACTAAACGAAAGTCCCTCTACATACTCGAAGCAAGCATCGTATCTGGCAGTCATTCTGCATACATTGTCAGTACACCTGACGCACTAAACCCAAATGAACCTTTCACTGCTCTCACCTCACGAACAATGATATCTAAGGCTACACTAACCACCTGGCATCGTCGACTCGGACATGCGAACATCAGAAACATCCTAAGACTATCTGAGAGTGGCATGGTGTCTGGGATGGAACTGACAGGACCGAAGGAGCACAACGTGACTTCGTGCAAGGCCTGCCATGATGGCAAACAACATCGGGAACCTATTCCATCGAAGTCAGCTGTGGAAAGCCTGAGTGTACTGCACAGAACTTACACAGATGTGTGTGGGCCTATGGAGACTGCAGGACGATCTGGCCACCAGTACTTCGTAACGTTCATTGACGGACACTTGCACCACCTGGTGGTTAAGTTAATCAAGTCGAAGGATGAAGTCTTTGGACTAACCAAGGAGTACTTCGCTAGAGCTGAAGCGGAAACTGGACATCGCCCTAACTATCTTCGAAGCGATGGTGGTGGGGAATACAGCTCGAACACATTTGAAGCCTATCTGAAGTCAGAAGGCATACATCATGAGAAGACAAATGCCTACACACCACAGGAAAATGGCATAGCGGAACAGATGAACCAAACACTTGTTGAGTCTGCACGAGCTATGCTCAGCGACACCAGTCTGCCCAACAAATATTGGGGGGACGCCATACTGCATGCAGCGCACATAATAAATAGACTACTGACTAAAGTGCTCAAGCAAAGCATAACCCCCTATGAGGCGTACACTGGGAACAAGCCATCAATCGCCCATCTTCGAATTTTTGGATGCATGGCACATGTCCATGTTCCGGAGGAGAAGTGTCAAAAGCTGGATGTTAAGTCCCTTGAGTGCGCACTCTTGGGATACTCGGAGAATAAAAAGGCAAACCTGTGCATACATCGGTCCACCGGGCGAATTGTCGAAACATGCGATGCTGTCTTCAATGAAGGGGACAGCACAGACGTGTCTTGAGTCCAGATAGACATGGTAACTAGGGAAACAAGGGGTGTAACACCTACAGTTCATGCACAAGGGATGCGAAGGGTGATTGACTTACCAGAGAGCAAAACGACCCCAGATGAACCTGGAAACGAGTCAGATGGAGGAAATATTGAAGGACACACCTGGGACAGTCAAAACGACAAGATGGCGATCGACGATGGCTCGCAGATCACTGACGATCACAGCCGCTCAACGCTCGAGCCTAAAACTCACACTAAAACAGAGAAAACCGTTAGTGGGTCAAACCATGAGCAGAATGATGAGGTACGGACCTCAGAACATCGACGCCAAGTGCCATCAGTGGCCATTCATCGCTCTGGAGCGACGCCTGGGCCCCCTGGTCCCTATGCAATCCCTATCCCCCCTCTGGGGCTTCGAAGGTCATCCCGAGCCAAAAAAGTGCCTATTCGAGACGACGATCAACGCTATTTCATCAATGCATAGCAAAAACATAGCTTACCGTCTGTGGAGGATGTAGTGGCAGAGGGTGAGGGTGCTGAGACAGAGGCGAGCACGCGAGAAGGTGTGGCAACGGTGAGGCAGAGTGGTGATGACCCAGAAAGGGAAGAAGTTACCGCGTACCAAACAAACACAATCTGCGATGACGAACCTACGACGTTCACAGAGGCGATGCATCATGCTGATGCTGACTGCTGGTATGCAGTGATGGCCGATGAATTAGCAACATTTCACGCTATAGGATTGTACAAGGAGGTACCGCACCCACCTGACAGAAAGATTATAGATTCGAAATGGGTCTACAAGATAAAGCGAGGCCCTACAGGCGACATTGATAAGTACAAAGCCTGACTCGTCGCAAAGGGATTCACACAGGTCCATGGAATTGATTATATGGAGACGTTCGCGCCCGTAGCTAAGTTCTCTACCATCAGAACCCTACTTGCCCTTGCTGCTAAGTTTGATCTGGAGATCCACCAGATGGATGTAAAGTCTGCCTTTCTAAATGGCAAACTCGAGGAGGAAATATACCTCTGCCCTCCTCCTGGCTTCCGAGACTCAAGTGACATCGTTTGGTGTCTCTATCGCGCACTCTATGGACTGAAACAGGCTCCTAAAGCCTGGTACAATCGACTACAAGAAGTTTTTGAATCTCTCGGGTTCACGTGCAGTGACGCTGATCACAGTCTTTTCTACAAAGACAAAAATGGGATTTTAATTATAGTTGCTGTCTATGTCGATGACAAACTAATCCTCTCAAAGAGCCATGAGGCCATTGACCACCTCAAAGTCCAGCTATCAGCTGAGTACGACCTCTCTGACTTAGGCAAGGCTCGGTGGATCCTTGGTATGGAGATTATACAAGATCGCGACAAGGGAACCATAGAATTGTCTCAGCATCGCTATATAGGGCTCATTCTCGAGCGTATGGGCATGCAGGATGGCCATACAGTGTCCACGCCCATCAAGCAGAACTTAAAATTAGAGAAACTCGATGCCCCTGCCTATGACCTGCATGCATACCAAAGTGCTCTTGGAGCAATGATGTACGCTATGCTGGCTACCCGACCAGATCTCACATTTGCTGTGGGCATGCTTAGCAGGCATGCAGCTACCCCTGGTGACCAACACTGGACCGCACTCAAATGAGTTTACAGATATCTTTGAAAAACTGTTGATGCGCGTTTACAGTACATGAGAGACTCTGCAAGTTCTCTTGTAGGCTACACTGATGCTGACTGGGCTGCAGATGTAAATGACTGCCATTCTGTAACTGGCTACATCTTTACTCTGTGCGGTGGCGCAGTTAGCTGGTCATCGAAGAAACAGACCTCCGTTGCATTGTCCAGCATGGAAGCCGAGTACATGGCAGTCTCGGCAGCTGCAAAAGAAGTACTTTGGCTACGAATGCTACTACGTGAACTAGATATGGATATGACTGCACAGCCCACTTCCCTCCTAGTCGACAACCAGTCTGCAATAGCCCTGACGAGCAATGCAATGTTCCACGATTGCACGAAGCACATAGCTATTCGTCATCATTTTATCTGTGAGAAGGTTGAAGATGGAGAAGTGGATGTCAAGTACATTTCTACGAACGAACAGATCGCCGATGTTCTCACCAAGGGACTGTCACGTGAGAAGCATGAACGCTTTTCTCTTGGTATGGGAATTATTTTCTAAAGACTTGCTACACTGAGGGGGTGTGTTGGAACATGTGTCCCCTGTGTTTATTTGCTTACAGCATACAAGCTTACATAATAATTCTTCGCACTTAGGCAGTTAGTTTTTCCTCATGCACCTCAGTCTTCTTACCACAGAAGCCTGAGGTATGTTTACTATATTAACCCTACAGCTACCTTACTGATGTACTACTATAGACCTTCTTTACAGGTTAGCTTGTTAATATTCAGTCTTCTTACCACAGAAGCCTGAGACCTTCTTTACAGTCTTAATTTCGACCTCCTCTTAAGAGCGCACTGGTAACCAGTAACGACGTGGATATATCGCCCATTGTTCCATCAGCATCGCTGTCTATGAACCAAACGATTTTCTACCCATTCACGACTGGAAGCACTGGCTTCAGTATGCCAACAACTTCCTATGCTCCACCATCGTGGCCATCTGCTAATCAACCCTCGTTCCACTCATTTGCAGCTGGAAATCCCATCCCCCCTACACTAACAACTTCCCATCGCCTGGCGCCATCTACCGTCGCTTCGGTTCATAGCGGATCTACTTTTAACTGGCGCTCAGACCAGTCTGCTCCCCCCCCTGGCACACCTTCAAACTTCACCCCTCCAACTGCCCCATCATTGTTCAATGGCTTGTCTGTCAGCTCCGTCAAGCCATCCTCCAGCATTTTGGCTTGTATGGAGCGCTCCAGAAAGCAGAAGGCAGATGATGATGACGATCAATCTGTCGTTTTGGGTGCTCTTTCAAGCACTGCGGCTTCAACTGCCTCATTGGCATGAAAGCGACACACAGGGAACATGATACTTGAATGAGTGGAAGAGGAAGTTGGAGGTATCCATGGTACAGTCCACTCACATATGACTGCCATCACTCATGCAATCACATCCCTTGTGGAATCACCTGTGCCCAATCCCAAGCCCAAGATCTGCCAAGATCCGGTCCATCCATTGGTGACTGAGGTGACACAGAAGCTGTTGCTGTTGGACATGGATAAGTTCTCACCAACTGACATTGTTAGGATTGCAAATCACTTTGAGGGAAATGTTTCCCATGCCAGCCTGTACTTATCATTCGCTAGCGATCCTGACCATATGGCTACAGTTCGGCATGCATGGCTTGAGGCGAAGCTCAATGAGATTGGGAGACATAGCCAGTAATTGTTGTACTTGCAGCTTGTAGTATCCACTTTTTACCTTGATGTTTGTTGCAATATCATCGGCATTTCAGTTCTCAAACTCTGCCTCTGGAGATCGGAACTCAAAGAAGTGCAATTTGGATCATAAGGGTAGCATAACGTAGAGAGAAATGATGGTACATAAATGCTAATCTGCAATGAACTCTCCCCTTCATACTTGTTCGGCAATGTAGCTATTCCAAATGTTTTGTGTGATTGCACCCTGCCTCTCCAACATCCAAAGGCATTCTGCGGTAGTTGTAACGCCATCGGCGATCACGCCGATTACCTCCTCTGACTCGTCCAGCGGTGGAGGTGATATGAAGCCTTCAATGTTGTCTAACTCCAACAGATCGTACATGCGGATGATGTTGTGAATACAACATAAAGCGGGAGGAATACAGGCCTGGACATCCATGCCATACTCTGGAGGCACAATGAGAATTTGGAAGCGACGTTTGATGACTCCGATTATCCGTTTGATCACATTTCAAAGCTGCACGTAGCGAAGGTTGTAGCATTCCTCGGCGTTTACTGGTCTGTAAATTCCAATGGATTATGAGTAAATAAAAACATCGATAGAAATACTTACCATATGTGCATGTGGCCCCATTCTGTGAGATGGTATTGTTGCCCTCGGAATGGAGTCAGGAGTTGGGGGCAATTGGGGAACCCTGCATCGGCAAGGTAGTACTTGCTGTCCGGAATAGCGAGATCGCTCAGCCACGCATTGTGATAGACTGATGAGTCGGCCGCAGACCCCTCCCACCCACTAAGGACATATGTGAAGCGCATATCGAAATTGCAGCAGAGCAGGCAATTCTGGGAGGTGAAACCTTTGCGATTTCGCATTGCATCCCTTTCCTCCAAACTGGGAGCACACACGATGTGCATCCCATCGATTGCACCGACAGTGTCAGTGAAAAAAGGGAAAAATTTGGGGTTATCGTGAATAGTTGGGTGGATGGGGGCATCACTGCATGGCAATTGTACATACTTGCTGTATATATCACCCGACAAGAATGTGAACAGAATTTTTTTGAAGTACCTGGAATGATGATTAATCCACCAAAAATGGTGTGGTCAAAGACTTACTTGGAGATCATGCTGTTTGACCTTTGAAAATGTTCACCTACATGTCTGATGGACAAACCGGTGACAAAGGTATATAGAAAGATTGTGAGTTGCTCTTCGAGCATGACATGTTTGGAAGGACCAATTCCATGCTGTTGGAGCTCCCACAATAAGATGTTGAATACATGCTTGTGAACTGCGAGTTCTGTACGAATTCACTTGGGATGGCCATTCAACAATTCGGCTACCCACCCACTCCCAGTCAGGATTGACATGTGGTATGGGATCGGGTCAGCACGCCGCATCACTTCCGTGATGGCCTGTAGAGCATCTGCCAACACAAGTAGCAGGGATAAGAGTTGGAGGTGATGGTGGATGAGGATAAGAATGAGGAGTTTGTGGTGTTGATAGTGGTCATTGTTGATGTTGATGTGCCTTTCCTTGGTCTCGTCATCTGCAGCATCAGGAGGATCCCCACCCATCAGGTTCCTAGTTATGCCCAACTTGTCAGCCATGATAGTTGTGTTGTGGTTATCGATATCGCCTATGTCTCCTCCTAAATTGGAGCTCCGCTTGAACTCTGTATGCTTATGTCATGAAGGCCTGGGACTTTTTTTTGGGTTTTTTCACCTGGATTCTTTGTGGGACTTCATTACCGAACTAGCTCTGAATGATCATTGGCGACAAAGAATTTGCAGACCTGGCCTGATGGCATCCAGGAATATGTATCAAGTACCACAGGTACTCGCCTTCTACTAATACCATGCCTTGCTGTGAGAGTGTCAGTGCAAAAGTGTGCTCGGAATTGCTGCTATTCAGCACATTGATGATCATATCAATAGCAGAATGTGTATATCCGTGCACTGCAAGGTATCAGGTGGCATGGGCACCGAGCATGTGGATGTGATGGTGCATCTGTGTGGGTGGAATGGAGTAGAAATACTGAGTTTGTGTGATGCCATGCAGAGTCTGTGTGTGAGAATAGATGATTGGGGAGTGCATGTCTTGATCCTGGCCCACAATCTGCTGAGTCATTGTCGAGCTGGCTATTTAAAGTGTTAATAACAATGTAGGTAGCTGGAGTAATGTCATACATACCAGGCACAGAGGCAGGCAATGGTGTTGCACTCAATTGTGATGCTTGCACAGCAGGCCTTGATGTCACAGTATGTGGTGCTGTCGAGCTGGCTATTTAAAGTGTTAATAACAATGTAGGTAGCTGGAGTAATGTCATACATACCAGACACTGAGGCAGGCAACAGTGTTGCACTCAGTTGTGATGCTTGCACAGCAGGCCTTGATGTCATAGTACATGGCTCAGGCTTCAGTGGGCCTGGTGGCTGCCTCAGTGCTGGTGGGTGGCTTGGATTGGGCTGTGCACTGGGACTATCATGAAGCTGGATGCTCGCCAATCTGTCCATGAGACTCCCAACACTCATAGTATTACTAGAGCAGCCTGTGAGCAATGATTAGTTGATTCATGATAGTAGAACAGTTCTAGACAAATGTTGCTTGCCAGGTAGTGACAGCAGAGGGCTGTGACTTGCACTTGTAGTTAACATTGCTGGCATGTGATCATCAATACCTTTGACTATCAAATAAGCCAAAGCTTCCCAGAATGTGCATGACTCTCTCCATTTGGGATAAGCAAATGATTGTTCTGAGGCTGTCACAATATCTCTAGGATGCTAGAACTTGAGACAACCACTACACAAACATAAGTCATGCCAATAACCTTGTGTGATGAATACCAGTGGGTGTGCCCACAACTACAGCATAAAATGAACCATTGGGAAGTAGGTTTTGTACAGCAGTTGAGTTGCCAAATGCTTCAAGCAATTGTGTAGGGCTTGGGTTTGACTGTGTCACAGTTACAGTGTCTAACACATGCTGCAATGTTGATTGGACATGCTTGGCCTCATTCATTGAGAAACACTGTACAGCTATCAGTAGGGGGGGTGCAGATCACCCACATGGAATGTAGGGGCTAGAAGTTTAATAAGTGTAGAGTAGCATGTATATATATCTTCATGTGATGCACCAACTTTGGTGTATGCCCAGGTTTCTACCACCAATCACAACCCAGCAGGGTTCCATAAAGTGAGGGCTCAGGATAGGATATGAGAACCAATGTCATTGAAATCTACTAGTTTATAGCCTACATGATCCAGTCATTACATGCAATGGAAAAGGAAAAGGCACTACCTAGTCATTGTCACCTCAAGTCTCCAAAGTGGCACTGGGCACCTTCTCTCGAGAACCAGTGGTGTCAATCCTGAATGGCTGCTGTCAAGTACAGGTTTACCCTCGGGTGACAGGGGCTAAGTCCAGGTGGCCAAAGTCAAGGCCAGAGACAGGGGCCAAGTCTGGTTGGACCAGAGTTGAGGCCAGAGGTCAGGGGCTAAGTCCAGAGGACCGGTCTTAAGGCCAGGAGTGTGGGAATAAGGCCGGGAGTGTGGGAAACTGACTGGTCTTGGAGTGCACACAAGGGGAAGCTGGTCTAGGTTTGGATCTACCTCCCTTGGTCTCAACTTATGTGCTGTACCCTTATGCAAGCTGGGGAGAGGTCCAGGACAGGGGCCAGGGATAGCTTAAGGCTTGGCCTTAGCTATAGAGTAGTCTCAGGGTGTAGTACAGGAGTTGAGGGTAATACTTAATTGATATTCTGACTGGGGTGCTACAAAGTATGTACAGGGGTTAAATACACAAGGCCAGACTGGGATAATGAACATAGAGCTGGACTTGTTGATAAGCTATTAGCAAGAAGATTAGCAAGATGAGGATAGCCACTGTGGCTATGCAGAGGCTAATAGCCAAAGTCGGGGTGACTGGCATAACTGGGGTCAGACACAGGATTTGTACAGTAAGCAGAGTTAGACAAAAGGACAAGACTAAATATAGCACAAACAAAGGAAAACAGACCGGAGTTATGTCCAGGTCACCTGGACATGGACCTGGGAGGACCAGGGTGGAGCAGTGCAAGGCCAGAAGGCCAGAATGGACTGGAGATAGGGGTAAAAGACTGGACTTGAGTTATTCAGGCCAGAGTTGGGTTATCTAGGACCAGAGTTGGGTTTTCTTGGCTGGACTAGGACCGGACTTGACCAGAGATAGGGGCTATAGGTCCAGACTGGACTGGGATTGAGTCCAAGAGTCATGGATATGACAGCTGCAACTGAAACCCATGCCACTGGCAAAATGAGTTACACATGTGTTAATGAAGGTATGAGTTTCTCAGTGTATGAAGTAGTCACTATACTAGTACCTAATGAAGGTATGAGTTTCTACACTATGTCAGTACCAAGTAAACAAGTGGGGATCTAGCTATACTCACCTCAGTGTATGAAGTAGTCACTGAGGTGGAAAACAATGGTGCAGAAAATTTATAGTATGGTAATTAGTAAGCACATTGACATCGGAATTTAATTCCGATGGTCGGGGAGAAACTCCGAGCCCTCTGGGCAAAACTCCAAGATGCTACTGTAATGCTGGATCACATTCTTGACACTCCCCCTCAATTGGAACGAAGTCTGAGTGCAGATGTGAAGTGTTTCGCCTTGATGCTGGGTAAAGGTTTGGTAAGGGTATCAGTGACCATGTCATCAGTAGGACAATAAATTAAACGAAAGGAATGGTTTTCCACAGCAAAACAAATGAAATGGTATCATATGTCGATGTGCTTTGTGTGAGTGTGATAGCTGCCATCTTTGGTAAGTGCAATGGTGGATTGGCTGTCAGAATACAGCAGGATAGGGTGTTTGAGTGGTCGGAAAACTTCCCTGATGAGTCATCAAAGCCACAGGCCCTCTTTGGCTGTGTGAGTTGCTGTGATGTACTCTGCTTCAGCAGTGGAGAGCATTACAAGTTCTTGTTTCCATGAAGCCCAACTGATAGCTCCACCATCTAGTAGGTAGGCATATCCACTTATAGTGCATTGATGCTCCTGCAAAGCTCTGTCTGCATCAGTATAGCCCTCAAGGCCTTATTCTGAATTTCCAAACATTAAGCAAGCACTTTTGTGCCTGAGATATACCTGTAGATTCATTTCATGGCTTCCCAGTGAGTCATATTGGGTGCATTGTTGAACTGCGCAACTGTGGAGACAGCAAATGTGATATCTGGGGGTGTTCCAACAGTGAGGTGCATGAGGGAGCCTACAGCAGCACAGTAGGGTATGTTCTTCATGCATGCAGCTTCTTTGGCTGGCTGCAGAATTCTCTGCAAGAGAGTTTTATGCTGGGGTCCATCGGGATTGTGGCAGGTTTGCAGTCAGAGAGGTTGTATTTCATCAGGATGGCCTCAATGTAGGACTGCTGGGATAGCAATATGGTGCAGGCTTCTCTGTTCTGTGTCACCTTCATTCCGAGTAGCCAACTGATGGGCCCTAGGTCAGAGATTTTAAAACAAGTGAACTAGCAATGGGGAACTGCCTGTTACAGTGCAGTCATCAACATGGCTGGTGAGGATGAGAATTTCCGATCCTATATGACCATAGAACACTCCCCAGTCTCCATGTGCTCTGGTGTGCCCAAGATCTGCAAGAGTAGTGCATAGCTTCTGGTACCACCAAGCATGCCTTGTTTCAAGCTGTATAATGCTATGTTTAGCTTCCCAACTGGATGGGGAAAAATTGCACCCTACAGCATAGCCCTCAGGGAGCTCCATGTAGATGTCTTCACCATCTCTGAGTTTGCCATTGAGGAATGCTGAGTGGAAATCAAATACATCAATATCCCAGTCATTGCATGCAGCAATTGCTAGTATGGTGTGGAGAGATGCAAGTCTTGTGACAGGAGCATATGTTTTGTCATAGTCAATGCCCTGGATCTGAGAATAGCCCTTTGCAACTAGGTGGGCCTTGTACTTCTCGATTTCTCCAGTGGTGTTGCGTTTGATCTTGAAGACCCATTTGCATCCTATGATGTTTGCACCTTTGGGGCACTCAACAACATCCCAGGTATGTGCTTGCTCTAGGCTCTTTAATTCTGCATTTATGGCATTTTGCCACTTTGGCCGGTCAGCTTGGGATTTTGCCTCATGGACTGTTGATGGGTCCAGCCCTTCGGCTTCAGCCATCCCTGCCACCATAGCATACACGATGTTAGTGTTGTCTTCATCAGTAGCTAGTTCTTCATCAGATATGTAGGTGGTGTTCTCTCGGGATTTAGGGCTGTTAGGGTTGCTGTTGCTCTCTTGGAGTTCTTTTACAAAGTCGAGAAGGATGTGTCCATCACAAGTGCCTTCTCCTGTATGTAGGTGCCTCGTATAGTCTGATTTGAAGCACTGGTGAGTGGAACGATGAGGTTGAGATGGAGGTGTCTTGAAATTCTCCCTGAGTGGGTCTGAAATGAGTCTCAGAATTTCCAAAGTTGCTTCAGTGGGTCACTCAAACCATCTGTGGGGCCTTGGAATTTCCCTGTGAAGTTGCAGAATTTTGTTCTGAGGCTTCGGAATTTCTTTCTGAGGCATCAGAATTCCCCTGCTCCTGCACACCATGTGGTATGGACACATCTTGGTGCTTGAAAATGCCACTTCTTTCAATTCTGATTGCTTGTGTGTCAGGCCAGTAGATGTGGTGGCCATCACTCTCAGGATCAAAACCTACCCAGTGTCTGTCTCAGGCTTGCATGTCTAGTTTGGAGCCAGAGGTGTCATGGACCTTGACATGACATCCCCAGACTGGAATTTTTGAGAGGTCAGGTGGTTTTTGGTAGAGCATTTTGTAGGGAGTTTTTTGTGCCTAGACAGTGAGTCGATGAGCAGTTTTTGAGCCAGGTTGCATGCATGATGGCCTCCCCCCAGAGGTTCTTGGGTAGGCCACTGGCATGAATCATCGCATGTACATGCTCAACAAGTGTTCTGTTGAGTCATTCTGCAACTCCATTGTGTTCAGGGGTATCATGGACAGTTAGGCATCGTTCTGTGCCTTGGGATTCAGAGATTCCAAAAATTCCACACTAAGATTACTCTCCCCACAATCTGAGTGAAGGTCACTTGACTTTGGTATTGAACTGCATGTTCAGCCATGCTTTGTTGGCCTTGTATGACATGAAGGTCTCAGCTTTTGTCTTCTGGAGGTACAGCTGGTGTAGTGGGTGTGGTCCTCTGTGAATGACATGTAGTACTGACTGTGGACAGGGGTTTGGACTGGAGAAGGTCCCCAGAGATCTGTGTGGACCTTGTCACCTAGATGTTCATGGCAGGGTGGGTCATGCTCCTTCCTGATGGGCTTCTGAGTTGCTTTGGCATATTCGCATGAATTGCATGCACCCATGGTAGAATGTGCTTCATCCAGTCTAATTCCGGTGATTGTGCTGTCCTTGAGCATGCAGCAGATGGCTTCAGGAGTGATGTGGCCAAGCCTGATGTGAATTTCCTCCATGGTTAAGGATTCTGTGGCCTTGGCTAGGCCTGCAAAGGCACAATGAGCTCGTTTGAGGCAGTAGAGGCCTTTTTGCATTGGAATTTTGGCTACTTTCTTTTTCTGAGCATTGAAAATTGACAACGCTTGTCTTGGAATAATGCCACATACCCAGCAATGTCAAGTTTGCTAATAGAAACGAGTGTAATTCCCATCTGGGAGCATAGCGCACATCTTTGAGTTGAATATGGGTTTGTGCAGTGCTGTTTGGGAGTGAGATGGCAAGGTGCCTGTCCTGATGGCATGGAAGGTGTGGTTGTCAGCAGCAGTGATGGGTTTGGGAATGATTGGCTTGTAGTCGAGGAATTTGCTGTGGTAGGAGGACATATGATGTGAAGCACCTGAGTTGAACAGGATGGTCTCTTCTGCAGAATTTAGATTTTCACCCACAAGGAGAACATGGTTGTAGTTGTTTGTGTATGCATCTTCTTCATCATTAATGATGTCCTGGGGTTTCGGAATTTCTTCCTCCACAATTTCTGTAAGCCAATTGTCATCCTGCAGGTGCACTAGCCAAAGTCCATTGGCTTCAGAGTCAGCACTGGTCTGTGTGCTCAAGCTGGCTGATGCGCTGGCTGCAGTGGCTGCTTTTCCAGTACCTTTCTCCTTCTTTTTCCCTTTTCCCTTGTTCTGGAACCACTTGGGCGCTTGCCCAGCTTTCTGCCACCCTCTTCCCAGCATTGGTCTTTCATATGACCTTTCTTTCTGCAGTTTTCACAATTCAGCTTCTTTCCATCCTTTGCTGACTAAGCTGCATCTTTGGAATTCCCAGAGTTTCCAGAGTTGCCCTTTTCATCTGTGTTTGGTGCCTATCATATTCATCGGAAATTACTTTGATTATAAAGTCTGGAGATAGGTCCTTTTGCATGACTAGGTCTGAAGATGTCATAGCTGCAAGGTTGGAGTTGTATGAAGCAGGAAGTGAACTGAGGATGATGGCTGCAAAGTCATTGTCTGTGATTGACTGTCCAAGTGTGGCAAGTTGTTCGTGCAGTGCACACATCTTGTCAAAGTGAGCACAGACATTGCCTTTTTCTGAACAGCAGGATTCTTGGAGTTTTCTCTGAAGGTCAATTGTGATGATACAAGAACAGTTTTGGAAAAGGTCAGTGAGGACACCCCACACACTCTTGCAGTCTCTTCCTTCAGGACTCGAAGGAACAGAGATTCTGGAGCGTCACAGCAATCACTTGCTTGACATATCCATTGTCCTTTGCCCATTGCCAGAGTTTTTCTGGGTATTCACTAACAAGTTTTTGCTCCATGGCTGTGGGCTTCCAGGAGGCATCTTTCCCTGCTGAAGGGTCCTCTGGTTTTGCATCCAAGCCAGTCAGGTGTCTGATCAGCCCTTTCAAGCTGATGGCCCATTCAACCCAAGCCTTGTAATATAGCCAGTTGCTTCCATCTGCATTTAGGGTTGGTGTCATAGTCATGCCTCGACCCTGGCTGGACTCGGCCTTGCACTCACTCAGTCCGGCCTCGGCCTCGCCTGTCCTCTATCCCCAGATGTCCTAGCATGGTAGACACTGCTTTGCAGTGTCTGTCATTTCGGTTAAACTCTGCCTGGTCTTGTCCCTGGTCCACCTGTCCTGGTCTCCACTACCTTAGTCATACATTAGTAATCCTTGTCTTACCAATCATCTTAGCAATCCTTGCGAGACCGGTATTACTGGTCTCGTACTATAGTTACTTCTGGTATATAAACTCATAGATACTCAGCCTGTAGACCTCAGTCTGAAATCAACTAAGTCACCTCTGATAACTCCGTCTCAGCCTCAGACTCAGACTGAGACCCACACAAGGGAATAGTGCTGTATCCTCAGTCGCTAAGTGCAAACAGTCCAAACATCTGCATCCTCGACTTCACCCCTGACCCTGACCCCTCGGCTTTGCGCCCGCTTGTCAAGTACGGGTGTCCGGGTTGAGACTGGACTGGAGACTGAAGCAGGCACGAAGCCGAGGGGTCAGGGTCAGGGGTGAAGTCGAAGATGCAGATGTTTGGACTGTTTGGACTTAGTGACTGAAGGTACAGTGCTATTCCCTTGCATGGGTCTCAGTCCGAGTCTGAGGCCGAGATGGAGTTATCAGAGGTGACTTAGTTGATTTCAGACTAAGGAGTACAGGCCGAGTATCTACAAGTTTATATACCAGAAGTAACTATAGTACGGAGACCAGTAATGCCAGTCTTGCAAAGATTGCTAAGACAATTGGTAAGGCAAGTATTAGTAATGTATGACTAAGGTAGTGGAGACTGGGACAGGTGGACCAGGGACAGGACCGGGAAGGACTTAACCAAAATGACAGACACTGCAAAGCAGTGTTCACTGCGCTAGGACATCTGGGGATAGCGAACAGGCGAGGCCGATGCCAGACTAAGTGAGTGCGAGGCCAAGTCCGGGCCAGGGTCAAGACATGACTGTGACAGTATCCCCCTCTTAGGGTTGAACCCATGAGACCCCTGTGAGAGTGGCAGGCTGAGTCCGAAACTTTGACTGAGTTCGAAAAAATTGATACTTGTGGCTCGCTAAGCCCTTTGCGTCTTTCCTTCTCATCCTAACCATCATGTCCAAATTGAGGCCAATCACCACAACTGGCAACAACAACGAAGGCCGGGTCGTCATTGACTGGACCCAGGTATTGGATGATGCCATCCGATATGACACTGACAATGAGGAGGAGACAATGAGGACCAAGGCCAAAGAGAGGAAACGGTGCAAGGCGGCTGAGCATGCCTGGTGGGAGGAGCAGGCGTGGCTGGAGGCCAAAAGGGTGGAGAGGGAGAGGATTGAGGCCAAGAGGGCTGAGAGGGAGAAGGCCGAGAGGATGGCATGGGAGGCTGAGGAGCAAAGGGTGTGCGAGGAGGAGGAGAAATGCAAGGCCGAGGAGGAGAGGGAGGCTGAGCAAAGACGCAAGGCCGAGGCCGGGAAGGGTGACGAAGCCAGGGCCGGTGGTAGCGAGGCCGGTGAAGTAAAAAAGGTAGTTATGGACCCCAGGTGAGTACCCCCCATCTTGTGCATATTTCTCTTGACATTCCTTTTTAGCTGCACGCACTGTGCCTGGGCTCAAGTTGTCTGTGAATTCCTCGTGGATGGCAACAAAAAATGGGTTGCCTGTGTCTGCTGCAACCAGTCGAAGGGCAAATGCCGGTGGCCTGGAGACAGGAAGGATGCCGAGGCCGGTCCTAAGGCTGTCAAAGGCAAGAAAAGGAAGGTCAATGAGGAGAATGCCAAGGCAGCAGGCCCAGCAACCAGAAGTGGGCAAGGACGAGTGCGAGACTGACCGAGGTCTTGGACCTCGACGAGCCTGAGGCTAGCGGAAGCGGGCAAAGGGAGGCTGGCGCAGAAAGGTACTCAGGCTTGGAGAACAAGCTCGAGCAACTGATCGAGGCTGCAGGGCTGATTGCCAACAATTTGGCCAGCCTTTTTGAACTCCATGAGACCACAGTTGAGAACTCGGGTCACATAGCCAACACGCTCGAGTCGATACTCGATGAATCGTATGGCTTTGGGATGGCGGTATCCCCTTCGGACTCAGGCTCGTCTGAGCTCGACTCTGACGAGTTGCATGAGGAGGCTGAGTGGTTGAAAGCCCACAGCAAAGATGAGGAGGAGGAGTCCGAAGGGGAGGATGAGAGTATGGCCGAGGCCAAATAGACCCATAGCGTAGCATTTTTGTTGTTTCCTCCGCAAATGTCATGTGTCCGTGCGTCCGGTGTCGAGTCAGTGAGGTAAGAGAAACAAAGAAAGGGAAAACAAGGTAAGTAAGATGGTCAAAGAAACTATATACGATAGAGAACAGAACTGAAACTGAGGCCAGTTGAGAACGGTCCTCATTGGTATGGGCGGGTTTACGTGGGGATCGCTGGAGTGCAACTCTTGGACAAGTTCAGAAGCATTGTCAAGCTCTGTAGTGACTACCCAAGTGGTTTCTTCATCGGTCCCCTCGTAGCTGGCCACCAGACTAAGTACTGAAGCCAACACCGGTGATGCTGGTTGACCCTTAGAGTCAAGGATTTCTGTACCTTGAACTCTAGGTCACCATCGACCTCAACTGGTGGGGGTGGTGGTTGAGTCCGGTTCGGGATGGTATTAGGGATGGCCGGCTCAAGTTGGGAAACGTGGAAGACTGGATGTACTGCACGCATTGAGTCTGGCAGGCACAGTGTGAAAGAGTGGGTGCTGGCCTGAGCTATGACCAGATACGGTCCAAGGTTTTTCTCCAAGAGTTTCTTGGAAGGCCGAGTAGACCAGAAGTATTTGGCTTTGACATATACTTGGTCACCAACCTTGAAGTCTGGAGCCAGCATGCGTTTAGCATCAGCCGGTCCTTGATAGCACTGCTGTGCTAAGGTCATTTCCTCTCGTAGGAACTGGTGCAGTGAGTCTAGGTCTACTGCATAATCACGAGCCTGGGCAGAGGTAAGGTCGCGCTCTGGGTACACTGAGATATTAGGATGGTAGCCCTTGTTAGCGAAGAATGGTGAAACACCGGTAGTAGTGCTAGGGGCATTATTGTAAGTGAACTCAGCCAAAGGTAGCAGGTCGGCCCAATTGTCCTGCTGGTAGTTGCAGTACACTTGGAGGTATTGTTCCAAGGTCTCGTTGGTCCTCTCGGTCTGGCCACATCGCCCTTGGGGTGGTAGCCCCAAGGTGAAATGTAAGCGCATGTCTAAGGCCTTGCCTAGTGACCAGAAGAAATGAGATACGAACTCCGAGCCTCGCGGTCTGAGGCACATGGGCCGGTACTCTGTGCTTCAAAAAGACATGGAGTAGGAACAGTTTGGCGAGTCTGGGGCTGTTATGGTGTTGTGGTTGGGGGATGAATATGGCCTGCTTGGAAAGCTGGTCAACTACAACGAGGATGGCCATGAAGCTGGTTGAGGCCAAGAAGCTGCTCAATTGAAATCCATAGAGATGGAATTCCATGGTCTTCTCCGGCACTGGGAGTTGCTGAGGAGGCTGTAAGGCCAATGGCGGGGAACCTTAGCCCGAGTGCAGGCCGTGCAAGACCGGACATAGTCCTTTGACGAAGGTCCTGAGGCCAGGCCAGGTATACTCATGCTGTATGAGCTCTAGTGTGTGGTTTTGGCCGAAGTGGCCGGACAGGGGGTGGTCATGCTTAAGCTGCAAGACCCTAAGGCAGAAGGTCATTTGAGTCTGGCATGTAGATCCTTCCATTCAAGACGAAGGAAAGCCGGTGTCATCTACTGACCACCGGGATCAGACATGTCGGAGAGACAGATTTTGTGAGACCAGGTCGTTCCAGCAGTGCGGTCAGGATATCACTTATGTAAGTTCTCTTATCATCCATCAGTGCGACTGCTCGTATAGACCAGGGTACTCGAGGTAGGTTGCATGAAGGGAGACTGCCTAGTTGCTCCTGGGTGAAGACCAGTCTCAGAGTTCGCAGGTTCACTCGGGCATAGCCTGCTATCCCCCTCTTTGGGGTAGATGTCCCATCATCTAGTTAGGGCATCAGGCTTAGCCCCTAGCTTACCTGGGCCTGAATCTGAATGATCATATTGAATTGAGACAGGAACTCTGACCAACGGAGCTTGGCAGTGGGTGAGTACTTTAGAGGTAGAAAAGTACTCAAGGTTCTTGTGGTCAGGTACAACGTCGACTGGTGAGGCTGAGCCCTCAAGGTACGTGGTGCCAGGTTTGGAATGCTTCGAAAATAGCAAGCAATTCCTTATCATGGGTATCATAATTCAACTCGGGCAGTTAGGGTCTAGGAGTAGAAGGCGACCGGATGAATCTGGCCATCGTCCACAGGTAATAGACAGAATGCCAGTGATGGGCATAGTCCGATGCATTCGGTCTCAACAGTGATGGGGACCCATGGGATGAAATGACTGTAGACGGTCAGTAGTGAAGGTGGCCTTGAGGTGTTGAAGACCGGCGGCACTCCTCAGAGAAGTTCCAAGGAGCCCCCTTTGCGGTAAGCGAGTCAGTGGTATGACGATGTCCGACTAATTAAAGATGAACCGGTGAAGAAAGTTTGCAAAGCCAAGAAAGGACTGTATGTCTTTGACTTGTCGAGGCTCAGGCCAATCACAGATGGTCTGGACCTTTTCCTTTGGACATGTGAGGCCAAGCAGGGAGAGGTGGAGTCTGAGGTATTCGACCGAGTCAAGTGGAACTCACATTTCTCCAGCTTCCATAAAGGCCGTGAAGCCGAAGCTGGTGGAGGACTTCTTGGACATGCTGCTTGTGAGACTTCCTTATCTCCAGAGTAGATTAAGATGTCATCTAAGTAGAGACTACGCAGACATCCAACATGTCCGCGAAACTGGTATTCACGAAGCATTGGAAGGTGGCTGGGGCATTGGTGAGGGCTGAAGGGCATTACTAACCACTCGTAAGATCCATACCGAGTCCGGAATGCGGTCTTCCATTCATCGCCCAGGGCAATCTGGACGAGATGGTAGGTATGCCGAAGATCAATCTTAGTGTAGATCTTGGCTCGGCTTGGTGAATCTAACAGGTTTGGAGATGAGCGGTAGTGGGTATCGGTCCTTATTAGTGATTTTGTTCAGGCTGCGGAAATCTACACACAGCCAGAGGGAGCTGTTCCTCTTTTTGACAAAGAGGACGGTGCAGCATAAGGGGATGAAGTAGGCCAAATGAATCGGTAGTAAGGTTCTTCGTCGATGAAAGTCTGGAGAGCTTTGCAGCTCAACCGGAGACAGCGAATAGATGGTGCCTAATGGCAGGGTTGTTCCTTCTTCGAGCTCTATCTTCAGGTATACTCCGGTGTGGCGGGAGTGCTGATGGCCTTGGCCTTGCTGAATACATCAGCGAAGTCATGGTACTCTTCTGGTACATTGGGTAAGGCCGGAGGAGGGGAGGCCGAGGCCGATCAGGCTTGTGCTGAGTCCGAGGGATGGAGTTGGAGTGGAACTGGATGGACCCTTCAAGTTTACAGGTGCACACAAAAGCGGCTGCATTGATAGAGGACACAAGAGGTCCTTTCAGGGGGGTGCGAGCTGGGGAGTCAGAGAACTGGTACAGATGGTGCAAGGCTGGGTTGGTCACTAGGACCGGAGTCAGGGAGGCGGTGGGGACCGGGCTACAGGGGGGTGTCAACAGGGTTTGGCATTCCTTGTGCAGGAGTCCGGAATGTTAGACTGCTCAATACCCAATCAATCAAACAGATTGTAGCGGGTGAGCCAGTCATGTCCGAGAACTATCTTACACTCAGAATCCAAACGGGGCTAAAAACAGGGTTACTGGGGTGACATCGCTGGACACGAAGTGAATATGACATCTACTGCCTGGGTTATAGTGCAGGTGGATGTTCCATCGAAAAGCTGGAGTCAGATTGGTGATGGACCGAGTACGGGGTAAAAGAGTGTGATTAGCAAACTGGTTACTCTATGAAACAATGCGTGGAGCGGAGTCCACTAAAGTACGAAGCCGAGGTAAATCATGGTTTTCTATAGTGATGTACAGGGTTAAAGAATTCGGACTGGAAAGAGCAGACACCATTGAGATGAGCCTCCAAGTTTGCACAACTGGAGTCAATGCAGCTCCCAGATTGTGCAGAGTCCTGGGAGCTGCTACCTATTTTTTTTGTCTTGGGGGTAGTACCCGAGCCTGAGGCCGGTGCGGCCACGGTGGTGGCCATAGCACAAGCTTTGGCCTTTCCAGCTTTCTTGGGGCATTTGTCAGCAAATGACTGGACCCTCTGCAGAACATGCAGAGGTTTCCATCTAGGCAACACTTGCATTCCTCTGGGTGAGCTTTCCATCTTTGCTGAGTTTGCTAGGCTCGGGCTTGGATGAATTGCTGTTATTACCCGGCTTTGATGAAGCTGGCTTAGGGGAAGAACCGGAGTTGTTATTGTTGTTGCCGGTCTTGGCTTTCTCCTGACTGGTCTTGGGCTGGCTGTTACTGCCAGAGCCTCTGGACTTGTTGTTGTTGCTGTTGGAGGAGCTCTGGTGCTTACTCGCCTGTTGGACCTCTTCTTTGCACTCCCAATAGTGCACATCTATTTCTTGGGCAAGGTGGCAGAGCTCATGAAGTGTCTGGGGTTTGCCAACCCGGCAGACCTCATCCTTGATTTGGTCTGGGAGGCTGGAATAGAAATGGTGGCGCAGTGCACCGTCTCCATAGCCTCAGACTTGTGAAGCAAGCCAATTGAAGTCAACTATGTATTTGTTGATGCACTGGTTATCCTTCATGTGTAGATGGTCAAGCTGACTCTCGGCGTCAGCAACCGGATCGTGGGGGCCAAAGGTGGTTTGCAATTCTAGGACGAACTCCCTCCAGGAGTCCATCCAGAGAGGCCAGTCATCGGGGTCGTTGAGCCTGAGTAAGTCCGGCTCGAACCACTCTAAGGCCATGCCTTTGAGGTACGATTGCACGAAGATGACTTTGGCACGGTCGGTCCTGAAAGCCCGGGGACGGTCTTGGAAATTAAGCTCGCACTGGATAAAGAATGTGCAGAGCTTCTTGGGATCTGTGCCATCGAAGTGTCGGGCTTGTGCAGCTTGGTCCTGCTCGAGGACTCAGGGGTGGTGTGGGCATTGCGAGCCAATAACTTGATGGCCGAAGCAAGGTTGTCCAAGACTGTAATGGTGGGCTCGGTGTCTGGATCTGGGAAGTCCAGATCATCGTCACCAGGACCATTATCATCGGGATCATTACCGGGGTCATCATCTTCTGGGTGGTTATCATCATTGTCGCCCGGCCCATCATTGCCGGGGTCACCCTCGGGGATGGGAGCAATGGGACAACATGGGATAGGGGTATTAGAAGTGCGGGCTGAAAAACCCCTGAAAGGGCTGACGGGATCTGGGGAGTGCCTAGTGGTGCCTAACACAGCTAGAGTTGTGTTCGCGGCGAGCCCCACTGGCTGAGGTGGAGTCGGGATTAGTGGCAGAGCGGCCATGGGGAGGTTGGAAACGAGTCTTGGTTGCCATGATGTACTAGACCCACACAAGTGGCTAGTCTGAAATACTGTCAAGTATGGGTGTCCGGGTTGAGACCGGACCAGAGACCGAAGCGGGTGCGAAGCCAAGGGGTCAGGGTCAGGGTGAAGTCGAAGATGCAGATGTTTGGACTGTTTGGACTTAGCAACTGAAGGTACAGCGCTATTCCCTTGTGTGGGTCTCAGTCCGAGTCTGAGGCCGAGATGGAGTTATCAGAGGTGACTTAGTTGATTTCAGACTAAGGAGTACAGGCCGAGTATCTATGAGTTTATATACCAGAAGTAACTATAGTATGAAGACCAGTAATGCCGGTCTCGCAAAGATTGCTAAGATGATTGGTAAGGCAAGTATGTAACGTATGACTAAGGTAGCAGAGACCGGGACAGGTGGACTGGGGACAGGACCAGGAAGGACTTAACCGAAATGACAGACACTGCAAAGCAGTGTTCACCGCACTAGGACATCTGGGGATAGCAAACAGGCGAGGCTGATGCTGGACTAAGTGAGTGCGAGGCCGAGTCTGGGCTGGGGTTGAGACACAACTGTGACACTGCTTCGGTCTCCAGTCTGGCCTTAACCCGGACATCCCATACTTGACAGTATTTCAGACTCTCCACTTGTGTGGGTCTAATACATCATGGCAACCAAGACTTGCTTCCAACCTCCCATGGCCGCTCTGCCACTAATCCCGACTCCGCCTCAGCCAGTGGGGCTCGCCGCAAAACAGCTCTAGCTGCATTAGGCACCACTAGGCGCTCCCCAGATCCCGTTAGTCCCTTCAGGGGCTTTTCAGCCCGCACTTCTAATACCCCCACTCCACATCATCCCACTGCTCCCATCCCCGAGGGTGACCCCAGCAATGATGGGCCGGGCACGATGATGATAACCCCCCAGAAGATGATGACCCCAGTAATGATCCCGATGATAATGGTCCCAGTGACAATGATCCAGAAGATGATCTGGACTTCCCAGATCCGGACACCGAGCCCACCATTACGGTCTTGGACAACCTCGCTTCGGCCATCAAGTTATTGGCTCACAATGCCCGCACCACCCCTGAGTCCTCAAGTAGGACCAAGTTACGTGAGCCCGACACCTTTGATGGCACCGACCCCAAGAAGCTTTGCACGTTCTTCATCCAGTGTGAACTTAACTTCCAAGACCGACCCCGGGCTTTTAGGACCGACCATGCCAAGGTCATCTTCGCCCAATTGTACCTCAAGGCATGGCCTTAGAGTGGTTTGAGCCAGACTTACTTGGGCTCGACGACCCCAATGACCGGCCTCTCTGCATGGACTCCTGGAGGGAGTTCATCCTAGAGTTGCAAACCCCTTCGGCCCCCACGATCCAGTCGCTGATGCTGAGAGTCAGCTCGACCATTTATACATGAAGGATAACCAGCGCATTAACAAGTACGTAGTTGACTTTAATTGGCTTGCTTCGCAAGTCTGAGGTTATGGAGATGGTGTGCTGCGCCACCACTTCTATTCCAGACTCCCAGACTGGATTAAGGACGAAGTCTGTCAAGTTGGCAAACCCCAGACACTTCACGAGCTCCGCCACCTCGCCCAAGAAATAGATGCGCGCTACTGGGAGCACAAGGAAGAAGTCCAGCAGGCGAGTAAACACCAGGGCTCGTCCAACTCCAGCAACAATAAGTCCGGAGGCTCCAGCAGTAACAGTCAGCCCAAGTCTGGTCAGGAGAAAGCCAAGACCGGCAGCAATAACAACTCCAGTTCTTCCCCCAAGCTGGCTTCATCGAAGCTGGGCAATAACAATATAGCAACTCCTCCAAGCCCGAGCCTAGCAAACTCGGAAAGATGGAAAGCTTACCCCTGAAGAACGCAAGCATCGCATAGATGGAAACCTCTGCATGTTCTGCAGAGGGTCCTGGCCATTTGCTGACAAATGCCCCAAGAAAGCCAGAAAGGCCAAGGCTCGTGCTGCAGCTACCACCGAGGCTGCATCAGCCTCGGGCTTGGGTACTACCCCCGAGACAAAAAAATAGGTAGCAGCTCCCAGGACTCTGCACAATCTGGGAGCTGCATTGACTCTGGTTGTGCAAACTTGGAGGCTCGTCTCAATGTGTCTGCTCTTTCCAGCCCGAACTCTTAACCCCCTATGTCACATTAGAAAACCCAGATTTACCTCAGCTTCGTACTTTAGTGGACTCCGTTCCACGCACTGTTTCATAGATAATCAGTTTGCTAATCAACATCGTTTACCCCTTACTCGTCTCACCAATCCGACTCCTTTTGATGGAACTCCACTTCACTATAACCCAGGCAGTAGATGTCAATATTCGCTTCGCATCTGGCGATGTCACCCAGTAACCCTGTTTTAGCCCTGTTGGATTCTGAGTGTAAGATAGTTCTCGACATGACTGGCTCACCCACTACAATCCGTTGATTGATTGGGTATTGAGCAGTCTAACATTCTGGACTCCTACACAAGGAATGCCAACCCTGTCGACACCCCCTGTAAGCACAGTCCCCACCGGCCTCCTGACTCCGGTCCTAGTGACCAACCCGCCTTGCACCATCTGTACCGGTCTCCGACTCCCCGGCTCGCACCCCTCTGAAGGCCCCTCTGGTTTCCCTAATCAATGCAGCCACTTTTGTGCACACCTGCAACTGGAAGGGTCTGTCCGTTCCAACTTCACCTCTGCCCCTCGGACTCAGCTCAAGCCTGATCGGCCTCAGGCCTCCCCTCCTCCGGCCTTACCCAATGTACTGGAAGAGTACCATGACTTCGCTGATGTATTCCAGCAAGGCCAGGCCTCAGCACTCTCCCGCACCACTGGGAGTATGACCTGAGATAGAGCTCAAGAAGGAACAACCCCACCCCTCGGCACCATCTACTCGCTGTCCCCGGTTGAGCTCCAAGCTCTCTGGACTTTCATCGATGAAAACCTCACCACCGGATTTATTCGGACCCACCTCTTCCCCTTATGCTGCACCGGTCCTCTTTGTCAAAAAGAAGGACAGCTCCCTCCGGCTGTGTGTAGACTTCCGCAGCCTCAATAAAATCACTAAGAAAGACCGCTAACCCACTCCCGCTCATCTCCGACCTCTTAGACTCACCAAGCCGAGCCAAGATCTATACAAAGATTGATCTTCGGCATGCTTACCATCTCATCTGGATTGCCCTGGGCGATGAATGGAAGACCACCTTCCAGACTCGGTATGGATCATATGAGTGGTTAGTGATGCCTTTTCGGCCTCACCAACACCCCAGCCACTTTCCAGCGCTTCGTCAACACTCTCTTCGCAGATATGTTGGATGTATGCATAGTCATCTACTTAGATGACATCCTGATCTACTCCAGAGATAAAGATTCCCACAAGCAGCATGTCCAAGAAGTACTCCACCGGCTTCGGCTTCACGGCCTTTATGCAAAGCTGGTGAAATGCGAGTTCCACTCGGACTCAGTCAAATACCTCAGATTCCACCTCTCCCCTGCCAGCCTCATGATGTCAAAGGAAAAGTCCAGACCATCTGTGACTGGCCTGAGCCTCACAAGGTCAAGGACATTCAATCTTTCCTCGGCTTTGCAAATTTCTACTGCCAGTTCATTTTCAATTACTCGGACATTGTTGTACCACTGACTCAGCTTACCCTGCAAAGGGGCTCCTTGGAACTTCTCTGAGGAGTGCCGCCAGTCATTCAACAACCTCAAGGCTGCCTTCACCACTGTGCTGGTCTTAACCCATTTCATCCCCAGAGTTCCCATCACCATTGAGACTGATGCTTCGGACTATGCCATCGCTGGCATCCTCTCTATCACTTGCGGCGACAGCCAAATACATCCAGTCGCTTCTACTCCTGGACTCTGACGGCCCCGGAGCTGAACTATGATACCCATGACAAGGAATTGCTTGCAATCTTCGAAGCATTCTGGACCTGGTGCCACTACCTTGAGGGCTCGGCCTCACCGGTCGACGTTGTAACCGACCACAAGAACCTTGAGTACTTTTCTACTTCTAAAGTACTCACCTGCCGCCAAGCTCACTGGTCTGAGTTCCTGTCTCAGTTCAATATGATCATTTGATTCAGGCCCAGTAAGCTCGGGGCTAAGCCCGATGCCCTAACTACAATGGGATGTCTACCCCAAAGAGGGGGATAGCGGCTATGCCTGAGTGAACCTGCAAATCTGAGACCGGTCTTCACCCAGGAGCAACTAGCGGTCTCCCTCCATGCCACATACCTCGAGTACCTGGTCCTTCGAGCAGTTGCCCTAATGGATGTCGAGAAATTGCACAATGATATCCTGGCTGCACTGCCAGATGACCCGGTCTCACAAATCTGTCTGTCTGACATGTCTGATCCCCAGTGGTCAGTAGATGACACCGGTTTCCTTCGCCTTGATGGAAGGATCTACGTGCCGGACTCAAATGATCTCCATCTTAGGGTCTTGCAGCTTAAGCATGACCACCCTCTATCTGGCCACTTTGGCCAAAACCGAACCCTAGAACTCATTTGGTGTGAATACACCTGGCCCGGCCTCAGGACCTTCGTCAAGGACTATGTCCGGTCTTGTATGGCCTGTGCCCAGGCTAAGGTTCCCTGCCATCAGCCTTACAGCCTCCTGAAGCAACTTCTTGGTGCTGGAGAAGCCATGGAACTCCATCTCTATGGATTTCATCAAGCAGCTTCTGGCCTCAACCGGCTTCACGGCCATCCTCGTTGTAGTTGACCAGCTTTCCAAGCAGGCCATATTCATCCCCACCTACGACACTATCATGGCCCCAGAACTTGCCAATTATTCCTACTCCATGTCTTCTCGAAGCGCAGAGTACCAGCCCATGTAACCTCAGACCGAGGCTCGGAGTTCGTCTCTCATTTCATCTGGTCGCTCAGTAAGGCTTTGGACATGCGTTTACACTTCACCTCAGGCTACCACCCCGAAGGTGATGGCCAGACTGAAAGGACCAACCAGACTCTAGAACAATACCTCCGAGTGTACTGCAACTATCAGCAGGACAACTGGGCCAATCTACTACCTTTGGCTGAGTTCGCCTACAATAATGCCCCTAGCACTACTACTGGTGTTTCACCTTTCTTTGCTAATAAGGGCTACCATCCTAACATCTTGGTGTACCCGGAGCGTGATCTCACCTCCGCTCAGGCTCATGACTATGCAGTTGACTTAGACTCACTGCACCAATACCTACAGGAAGAAATGTCCCTCGCACAACAGCATTACCAGGGCCCAGCCAATGCTAAATGCATGCCAGCTCCGGACTTCAAGGTCAGTGACCAGTTATATGTCAAAGCCAAATACTTCCGGTCTACCCAGCCTTCCAAGAAACTCTTGGAGAAGAACCTTGGACCATATCCGATCATAGCTCAGGCCGGTACCCACTCTTTCACACTGCGCCTGCCGGACTCAATGCACACGGTGCACCTGGTCTTCCATGTTTCCCAACTCGAGCCAGCCATCCCTAATACCGTCCCGAACCGGACTCAACCACCACCCCCACCAGTTGAAGTCGATGGTGACCTAGAGTTTGAGGTAGCAGAAATCCTCGACTCTAAGGTCAACCGGCATCACCAGTGTTGGCTTCAATACTTAGTCCGGTGGGACTGGCTATGAGGGGGACTGATGAAGAAACTACTTGGGTACTCACTACAGAGCTTGACAACGCTTCTGAACTCATCCAAGAATTTCACTCCAGCTATCCCAGTAAACCCAGACCATATCAATGAGGACCGGTCTCAACCGGCCTCAGCTTCTTTTCTGTTTTCTATTGGTATCTAGCTTTCTTTGATCTCTTACTTACCTTGTTTTCCCTTTCTTCTGTTTCACTTACTGTACAAGACCGAAACCAGACACATGACATTTGCAGAAGGTTAACGAAGGTGCTACACTATGTACCCTACTCGGCCATGTCCTCATCTTCCCCCTCGGCCTCCCCCTCCTCGTCTTCGCCGTGGTTCTTCAACCACTCGGCCTCCTTGCGCAGTTCATCGGAGTCGAGCTCAGATTGAGCCCGAGTCCGAGGGGGACACTGCCATCCTGTACCCATAAGACTCATCGAGCAGCAACTCGAGAGCGTCAGCAATGCAGCCCGAGTTCTCGACCGTGGTCTTGTGAAGTTCGAAAAGGCTGGCCAGGTTGTTGGCAATCAGCCCTGCAGCATCGCTCGAGCTTGCCCTCCAAGCCCAAGTATCTAGCCACACTGGCCTCCTTCACTCCACTCCCGCTGGCCTCAGTCTCATTGAGATCCAAGACCTCGATTGGCCTCACACTCGTCCTTCGCCTGCTTCTTCTGGCTTGGCCCAGGCTCTGGCGTCTCTTCGTCAGCCTTCCGCTTCTTCCCTTTGTCGGCCTTGATCTTGGGACTGGCCTCAGTGTCCTTGCCATCCCCGGGCCACTGGCATTTACCTTTCGACTGATTGCATCGCACACAGGCAATGTGCTTCTTGTTGCTGTCTACGACAAACTCACAGACGACTTGAGCGCAGGCACAGTGAGTACAGCTGAAAAGGAGGTTAGAAGAAAACATGCACCCAGATCAAAAATATACTCACCCAGGGTCCATTACCACCTGTTTCACTTCACCCCCAGCCTCACCCACTAGTACCGGCCTCATCACCTTTGCCAGCCCTGGCCTTACACTTACACTCGGCCTCCCGTTTCTCCTCCTCCTTCGCATGCTTTCTTCTCCTCGGCCTCCCTCTCTTGCCCTCTCGGCCTCAGCCCTCTCCCGTGCTGCCCTTCTCAGCTTCAGCCTGCTCCCTCACCGCCCTTTTGGCCTCAAGCTGCACCTGTTCCTCCCACCAGGCTTGCTCAGCCACCTTTCACCCTTTTCCTCTCTTTGGCCTTGGCCCTCATCATCTCCTCCTCGTCGTCGGTGTCGTATCAGATGGCATCATCCAACACCTGGGTCCAACCGATGATGACCCAGCCTTCATCATTGTTGGTCAATTGCCGGGGTCGGCCTCGGTTCGGACATGATGGTTAAGATGAGAAAGAAAGACGCAAAGGGCTTAGCAAGTCACAAGTATCGGTTTTTTCAAACTCAGCCTACCACTCTCGCAGGGGTCTCATGGGTTCGACCCCTAAGAGGGGGATACTGTCATAGTCATGCCTCGACCCTGGCTGGACTTGGCCTTGCACTCACTCAGTCCAGCCTCAGCCATGCCTGTCCTCTATCCCCAGATGTCCTAGTGCGGTAGACACTGCTTTGCAGTGTCTGTCATTTTGGTTAAACTCTGCCCGGTCTTGTCCCCAGTCCACTGTCCCAGTCTCCGCTACCTTAGTCATACGTTAGTAATCCTTGTCTTACCAATCATCTTAGCAATCCTTGCGAGACTGGTATTACTGGTCTCCGTACTATAGTTACTTCTGGTATATAAACTCATAGATACTCGGCCTGTAGACCTCAGTCTGAAATCAACTAAGTCACCTCTGATAACTCCATCTTGGCCTTGGACTTGGACTGAGACCCACACAAGGAATAGTGCTGTATCCTCAGTCACTAAGTCCAAACAGTCCAAACATCTGCATCCTCGACTTCACCCCTGACCCTGACCCCTCGGCTTTGCACCCGCTTCAGTCTCCAGTCCGGCCTTAACCCAGACATCCCATACTTGACAGTTGGGACTTGTAAGGAATGATTGTCTTTTGCCATAGTGGGTATTGGTGCTGCATATTAACTCTTTCGGAATTAGAGTGCAAGAGCAGGGCTCATAACCTAATGAAGGTATGAGTTTCTACACTATGTCAGTACCAAGTAAACAAGCAGGGATCTAGCTATACTCACCTCAGTGTATGAAGTAGTCACTGAGGTGGAAAACAACGGTGCAGAAAATTTATAGTATGGTAATTAGTAAGTGCATTGACATCAGAATTTAATTCTGATGGTTGGGGAGAAATTCTGAGCCCTCTGGGTGAAACTCCAAGATGCTACCATAATTCCAGATCGCATTCTCGACATGTGTTCTGTCACAAAATGTTCCACTCCAATCTCCAAGTTTCCCTCACCAAATAAGTCTCTACCCTTTCCCACAGAGCTAGGCAACAGTTAGACACACTGACGTAACAATACAGATGTGTTAAGGTCTGAGGGTCAGTGAGCAGTGTTTGACTCCCTGCATAATAGAATTAATATTGAAGCCATGCCACATGTCACAAATGAACACATACCTTGATAGTTGGCTATGTAAACAAGCCCCTTTGTCTTGATGTATTGCACATGTTGAGTAAAGCAGAGAAACTCTGCAATATCATACCCTTCCTCATCTGGATTGAGAAGTGGAACGCAATCACAATTATGAATGAATTTTGTGAAGTCACCATCACATTCAATTTTCTCCTCCAAAAGGTAAGCACCAGTCATTCAGGTCAAGCTTCTTGATAAGCTTGCTGAAATGCTTGTGGACTCTGGAGCCTGGGTATATGCAAGGGCAAGTCCAGCATCCACAAAATGGAGGCAAGGGATCAGAAATGGTGGTGGAGTTGGGGAAGCTGCAATAGCATGGTCAATGAATTTGTAGGTCATCTTCATGAGTGATTGGGACCAGTAGAGAACATTGGCTTCCTGAAAAAGCTTCTCAAGTTCCTGCTGAAGGATGTAGTGGCCAATTTGGATTGTGGACTTGTCCTTCAGGTTGCCATCACCAGTACTGTGGTAAGGTCACTTCATGATGACATCATGACAAGGGAGTGATCCAAGGCTGGTGGGTGCTGGTGGGGTAAGAATGAGCTCAGCTCAGCACTGCATAAGCTGTCTTAAATGCACCAACTCCAGGAGAGATTCCATCGAAGTATTGAATATCAGTTGACCAGGATGCGATGAATGTGGGTTGATTTGGAATGAATGCTTGTTGGAATTCTCTAAGATATCCTCCAAAGGCAGTGTAGGTATTGGATAAAAAACAATGGATTTGAGTTTCATTTTCAGGACTGTGACCAATCATTAATTACATGCAGAAGTGGCAGGCCACAAAGACAGCACATACCTTTCTTGACATCCATGTCTGCAGTGCCACCACATGCAAGTGCTTCAATCACTTTGTTGTGATCGGGGGAGGGTACCAGGCAGTGTACAACCTTCTTCCTAGGAGGGGATATGGTAATAACACTTGACACACTAATGGATGCTTGGTAGTTGTGCTTGCTTGGGGTGCATTGGTTGGTCATTGTTGGGGAAGGGGATGGCTGATGACAAATGAGACAAAGTACTTCAAAAAATGGTGATCACATACATTATCGCATTTTTCACTGTTGACAAACAACTGGTTACCACTAGATGCCTGTGACTGAGACTGTGCAGGAAAGATTAGTTGGCCACTAGGTATCATCAAGGTAAAGATGACAGTGACTTACTTTGGCCTCAGCAATGTGGACATCATGAGATATGGGCCATTCTGCTACACTGCTGAATGAATCGACAAGGTGAGCCTGAGTGCTGGGCAAATTGATGACTGGTTGATGAGGCTTGGTGGCATAGTCCATTGACACAGTCTCAATGAAGTTTTCATAATCCTTCCATTGCATGGCAGGAATGACAACATAAAGAGAAAACTGCTTTGACATGAAGACCAATGACTTCGCATTTTTACAAGTGCCTGGCTGAATGCATTCTCCATAGAAATATGGACAGTTGCAATCTGGATGGTCCAGCAAGTTCACCCATGACACATTGTGGACAATGAATTCATCATATTTCCATCAGAACCCCAGACAGAATGCATGAATCTTGGGAATGATGGTGGTAAGTGCGATGGACACCAGCTCAGGAGTGGTGATGTGGGCATTGATATCCTTTTTTCCCTCACAAATACTCTGATGAATGTCAATGCATTAGTTCTTGCATTGTACAAAGAAGTGATAACTTACACTGAAGGGTGTGCCATGGAGGTGGCTTCTCCTAGAACCACCCTCATATAAGGCTGAGATATCTAGCATAATTGTCTCTGCAGGTGGGGTACAGTATGCAAGGCATGCCCATTGTTCACGCTTGGATCCATAGAGCACATGGTTGAGAGTATAGACACATGGTACTGCTGCTACATTCTGAGGAGGTTTGGAGTGCACAGGGGGCCTGGAGTCCTGAAAATTCCTCCAGGATGACAGAACATGAACATCAGGTCCTGTTTGCTTCTGGGCCGCATTTCCCACTGGAGGGAGAGCAATCACTTGCGGTGGGTAAATGGTAGCTTTGATCCATTAGTTCGTGATGACCCTTAGTGGATCAGAAATTATGCTTACTGCCACGTTGTGCAGCATTCATGACCTACTGTATTACTTTTGGATCAGGGAGATGGGCAGTAACAACAGGTTGGGGGTTAGAAGCCACATGGCCTTGAATGCCATCTGGTGCCATAGGCATATCTGGAGTTTCTTATCAGCATCAGGAAGTATAAATCAGGTATGGCCATACCTATGGCTTGCACGGACACTCACACAGTTGTGGTTGGCTTCTTGCTGTACCAATCATAGCACGACTTACATACATAATGGTCAGACTTGGATGGGTTGGCAGTAAAAATGTAGAAGTAAGGAGCCCCTTTGGGAATGAATGCACTGCATGCTGATTGTTGACAGATCATATTGTTTTCAGTGACATCATCTGTAAACTGAGACACAAGCTCAATATTTAGTCTCATCATAGTATCGAGAATCAAGTAGTGTTTGAGGATGGTGGGGAATTGGTGTAGTACATTGATCCAAGATCTGCTTAAATAGTGGCCAGATTGTGGAAAGTGAAGCAGTGAGTCTACAACTGGTGGGTCACACCAAAAAACACCCCATCTCAGATCCCAGCCTATCTGTGGTGGATAGGTGCAAGTCCACAGGAAAAACTGAATCATTGGTAGTCAGAAATCATGTTTAGATGACATGACTGAAATGAGGTATCAGAGAATAACCATGGGTTGTCAGGATGGTACACTACTGAGTGTCTGATGAAGGCCCAGATCACCCAAGAAAGAAAACTTGAGGTCAGTGCTGCAAAAATGAATCAACAGCAGCTGGAAATCATGTTCAAAAGCCATGAACGAGGCAATGTATCAGGGGCAGTCAAAGGGGTGGACAAGATGTTAAGTTCCAAGTGTCTGAAGAAGGCATTGATGAGGATACTTCAGGAAAGTGAATGAACATCAGTATCACCTTCAGTTACTCATCACAAGGAGGAGTGGAAACATTCAGAAAATGTTGTATCAAATTCTAGTTACAGGAGACCACAGCTGAGGCATGAGGCTTCAATTCAATTAGCAACCTTAAGGCTTTGAAGCTTAGGGGCAGAGGCAGACCTTGGGCATTTAACAACATACAAGAGTATGCTAGGTCATTGTGTGCCTCCCTGTGTGTTTTTTACCTTCAGCCTGAAGGCCTCAAGTTGAGTTGATGCCTAATCAACATAAACTGTTGCATATGTCAGTTCACAATGTATTACACCACTGCCCTGATATTGGAACAGCACCAATTGAGCAGATTACCCCCCATGTCATGTGGCTGTGGAAGGCCTGCCACACAGACAAGGAGATGCTGGAAGAAGTTCTCAAGCACATCAACACTGAGGAATACAGAATTGGGTACACAGCTACATTTTCCTCTGTTATCCATGTCCCATTAACCCTGATCCAAAATTACCAGCCTGATGAAATTCAAGGCCATTCACAAAAGCTTAGGGTTGCACTGTTGTGAGGAATCTGCATTCCCTGGATGCATAAGCCCCTATCATTAACTGTTCCATGACTACTGTTATGTCCACTCCTGTTGGAACATAAAGTGCCCCTGTGGTACTTGACCACTGTGCGATGTTTTGGCTGCTTACATAAGCTGAAATAGCGCACCTACTTGTAGTATTTTCTACTAGTATTCCCTCAGTAGTTTGTTCACTACTGAGGGTAAGTCTGTTTATATTACAAGTATTCTACTATACTGACATCCTGTAGTAGCCTACAGGTACATCTAATACATCAGTAGTTTGTTCACTACTGAGGTAGCCTACAGATCTTTCAACAGCTCCCCTCTCGTGTTCACCATCATTCATGCGCTACCTTCCCACGCCCTCGCTCCCTCTCGCACAATGCTATACCCACGGCTGCTGTGCTCCAGTTGTTGTTTTTCCTCAGACTCTTTCTCTTATCATGGTCTCTATTCCTTTAGTGCTTGTAGTATACCCTCAGCCTCTGTTTTGGCCTGTCTTCTGTGTACACGCTGTTGCACGGCTTTCCTTTACTGTACCCTGTCTTACTTAGGTTCTGGGTTTGTCCGGACTATAAAGCCCTGTACTTAGGTACAGAATGATACCTTTTGGCACTCGGAAGGTCACCATGAGTTTCCTTTACACTTTGTCTATGTCACATGTCTCGCATTCTGCCACACACGAACTACATATACCACCTGCACTGCTCGCATCGCCAGTACTACTCCGCAGACCACACCACACACATCACGAAACACTACCACTACAAAGCCCTGGGTCTCACCTTCTAGTCCCAACAGTCCAGAATCCCTTGGGACGAACAATTCGTTCCCTTCATTTTTTTATTGTTGTTATCTAAGCCATCTAGCTCGTATTATACAGCTACTTGGACTAGTTCCTACAACTGGAGCCCACTGCAAGGGGTTCTGCTGTCACTTCCAGAAGGTTGCTCAGGCACACTGCCGAACGCACCGAACTAGAAAATTTATGCCTGCACTTTCGCAATCTCAACCTGTCAGAAGACTCCAACATTTTCTGCCCTGTTTCACCTGTAACACCAGATCATGCGCAATTACCTGCTGACATTCTGTGGGTACTACCCATGATCACTCCTCCTGATATCTCGGCAGATCAGATATCCATCACATCGGATCACCTAGATCTCACTGCCCCTGATTTTCCCAGTGGCTTTATCCACTTGACTCCCCAAAGGCCCGAAACCCCACCATCACCTTTAACACCCATCACATCATCTGATTCATCATCACTGACACCCTCTTTTTCCTGTCTCTTTGACACCTCCGAATCTATACCCAGACTCTCAGTTCCATCCACCACACTGCTGTGACCACTCACTCAGTTGCAGACCACCCATCGGCCAATTAGTAACCTGCCAACACTTCCACCTGCTCACTCGCACACTATACCAACTGCTTCGCACCCGCAACCAATACCCATTCCACCCATTACCAATCTGGCACAGCCACCACAGGTTAACCCACCAATGGCTAATCCTCAGTTTCAGATGCCGCTCCATGGAACACAAAACTCACCTAAATTTAGCGGAGATTCTCCTGTGCAGCTTCCATGCTACCTCGAAGACATCGACTTCCTCGGTACTCTCGCTACTCTTGATGACCGTGGCAAGATCAGAGCCACAATCCGCTATGCTGACCTCGAAGAAGCCAAGGTCTGGCAAATGCTTCTGGAAGCCGCTCCCGTGGCCGATGACTGGGATGCCTTCATAGTAGCTGTTAAGGGTTTGTACCCTGGCTGCAAGGGTGACGACTGCTACTGCCGTGCAGACTTGCAGTACCTCATCGAAGAATATCAGTCCATGCCTATGCAGAACCAGGATGACCTCGGAGAATACCAGTGGAAATTCATTAAGATTTCTGCCCTGCTCATTAAAACTAAAAAGCTTGCAGAGACAGAACAGGATTCCATGTTCCTGAATGGCTTCCCGAGGGCCATCGCAGACTGAATTCGTCATCGACTCTCCATAGTCCGCACCAACCTCTGCCCTGATGATCCATACCTGCTGGCAGAAGTCATCAAAGCCACCAAGTTCCTTCTGACAGGATCTGCTCTTCGTAGCACAGTACCAATGATGGGTACTGTGGCCTCGCCAGCTGCACCTCCCTCCTCGGCTTACATGCCACAAGTGCCACCTTCTGGTACTGTCGTTAAACAGGAATACAACTTCCAGATGCAGCCTCCACCGCAGCAATGCAGACCTGGTTGCAGTTTCTGCACAGACCCCAACCACTGGACGAGGATGTGCGCACTCGTTGAAGTTTATATCCGCGCCGGTAAGATCATGAGAGGTACAGACAACTGTCTCTATCTGGCGGATGGGAGCCAAATTCCACATTTCCCTGAATGTAACTCATTGAGAGAGGCTGTTGACCGCGTCATGGCTGACAGAGACCAGGCCAGCGCACACACTGCCACTCCTGCTGCTCCGTGCAAGGCACTGCTAACCTCTTCTGCATTGCTCATCCCGAAATTGACATGCAGTTGGAAATCCAGCCTTCTGCCTTCTTAAACACTGTCCAAGATGCCGATGAACCTGTCGCAGACTTAGCCGACCCTGACTTCCAAGCATATGTTGCTCAAGCTTGGGCTACCTACCAAGCAGATAAAGGTAACAAGGGAGCAGTCATTCCCTGCGGAAAGAAAGCCCGCTTTGACGGAGTTGAAATCACAGCTCGACCTGTGGCACGTCCTGCCAACCCTCCACGAGTCGACCCACGTGCAGCCACTGTCGAAGAGGAAATCATTTCCCCTGGCATTCAAAGTTCGCATGCCGCTCGCCAGGCATCCAATCCCTCTACACCTGCACCAACATCCACTGCTACGAAACCATATGTTCCTCCAACTAGTCTGGCTCCAATGCCCATGCGCAAGGATCCCATTCCCATGGCAATTGTTCCATCACAGACGCCATACCCAGCAACTCGCAATCAAAACCAGTATCATTACTCATTCCCTCTCGAAGACAAAGCCATGCCCAAGCATATTGTGGAGTGTGTACTCAAAACCAGCATTGCCATGCCAGTCAAAGAATTATTTGCAGTAGCCCCAGAGTTTTGCAAACAGTTCAGAGACATCACCACGGCGAAATGTGTCACCACAAATGAGATTGAGGTAGTTTGTAGCGACGATGAAGAAGGAGTACAAGTGAATGAACTGACCGGCTGCGATCCTCAAAGAACTGTGTGCGAATACGGAGACCACGTTATCTGCGGTGACGACAGCTCCATCATAGCTCACCACACTCTGCTGCTCCGCTGCATCGAAGCCAAGGTCCCCGGGACTGACATCACAATCAACTGCATACTAGATTCTGGTTCAGAAATCGTCGCCATGCCCAGGTGCATCTGGGAAAAGATCGGACTCCCATTGCACTGTGATCATCTCATGACTATGACATCTGCTAACATATCTAAACACACTACTGTAGGCATACTAGAGAACCTGAAACTTGACTTCAGCACCAGCCCAGTCATGCTCCAGGTTCAAGTGATTGAACATGCCAATTTCGACATGCTCCTCGGATGTCCGTTCATCTGCCTTATGAGTGCGGTAATGAACGATTATCCCGATGGCAGACAGTGGATCACCCTCCAAGACCTGAATGACAGCCATGAATACACTCTGCCCACATGCCCATGGCGTGAGGGCTGTCCGTGCTGTAAGTGCAGCAAGCACTACCATAGTCACCAAAGTATAGTCAAATGGGGTTTTTGAATATTGATGATCCACCAAACGGTCGGGGAGAGCCTACTAAGACGTCCTGTTTCCTATTTAGCTGCTGTTATCCGTTCCTGAGTCCTACAGTCTCATCACTAGCCTTCACTTTGATGAACTTCTCTTCGCCCGCAGCAATTGTACCGTGGAACATACCCACCAGAATACCCTCACCTGCTTTCACTTTCCTCTCTTCCACTCAGACAATACTAAACCCCTCTGCAATAGCCGCATTCGGCAGCATTTATCAACTAGACCCTGCAGTTTGCACCCTTGTTTACAAGCCAGTTGCCAAGAAGGTTTGGATGGTACCTGCCCCTATGGTGGAAGAATACCACATCATGCACAGCCTGCCTGACGACCCGCTCGCTGGTCTCCAACCACTTCCAACCCATCCACCAGACTTCGCTCTGGGCATCCGCTTCACTGCCAAATGGGCCGCAGAACTTGACCTTGATCCTGCAGATTAGCTTTGACCAGAAGAACTTAAACTCGTAACTTGGCTCATTTCGGTCCATGAGCTCACATTCGCTTGGAACATTACAGAGTGTGGACACCTAGGTGAACGCTATTTTCTGCCGGTAAAGATTCCTACGATTCTGCACACACCTTGGGTCCAATGCAATATCCTTATCCCAAATGCGATACATGCCCAAGTCATAGACATGATTAAAGATTGCATCAAGTCAGGCATGTATGAACCTTCTACAGTGGCTTACCACTCCTGCTGGTTCTGCATAGTAAAGAAAGACGGAAAGTCTCTTTGTCTTGTGCATGACTTACAGCCCCTGAATGCAGTGACCATCCGCAATGTGTCTGTTCCGCCCTTTGTAGAACACCTCGCAGAATCCTTTGCTGGATATGCGGTGTATGCGATGATGGACCTCTACTCTGGGTATGACCAGCATGCACTTCATGTCGATTCCCACGACCTCACCACCTTCAGTACCCCACTCGGACTGCATTGGCTTACTACTCTGCTGCAAGGTCATGTGAACGCAGTACAGGTATACCAGGGAGATACTGCATTTGTTCTCCAGGATGAGATCCCGCATCATACCCTCCCCTTCATAGATGACATCCCAGTAAAATCTGAGACCACCCGCTATCAGTGCGCAGACAGGTCCTATGAGACTATCCCAGAGAATCCTGGGATTTGGAAATTTATCTGGAACCACTGTATAGTCATTAACTGTATCCTTCAGCATTTGCAGAATGTCAGAGCCACCGTCTCAGCAAAGAAGTTCATGCTAGCCACTCTGTCTGCTGTGATCATTGGCCACAAGTGCACCTTTGAAGGTCGCATTCTTGAAGAAAGCAAAGTGCAGAAGATCCACAACTGGCCTGAGTGCCACAACCTGACACAGGTTCACGGTTTCCTCAGTGTCTGCGGTGTGCTATGCATCTTCATCAAAGACTTTGCCAAGATCGCATGGCCACTAGTCGCGCTCATGCAGAAAGACGTACCATTCACATGGGACGAGCTGCAATGCACTGCCATGCAACAACTCAAGGACGAAATTGTAAAGTCCCCTGCACTCCGAAGAATCGACTACAAGTGCGGTTGTGAAGTAATTTTGGCAGTCGACACATCAGTCATCGCAGTTGGCTACATCCTCTACCAGCTTGGCGAAGATGGCAGATGGTACCCAAGTCGCTTTGGATCCATCACCCTCAATGAAGTGGAAAGCCGCTACTCCCAGGCCAAGCTTGAGTTGTATGGTCTCTTCCATGCATTGTGTGTGGTACGCGTATACATCTTCGGTCTCACTAACTTCACTGTGGAGGTAGATGCAAAGTATATTAAGGGCATGATAAATAACCCAGATCTACAGCCTAACACGACGATCAATCGCTGGATCGCTGGCGTCCTCCTCTTCTCATTCAAACTTGTCCACGTTCCTGCGGACAGGTATGCTGGCCCTTATGGCTTATCATGATGTCCGCGGTTGGAGCTCAACCCACTGTGAGTCAAAGTGTGGAATGCTGGTGAAAACCAAACAAATCCAACACAAAAGACAAATATAGAGCGAGTGGTGGTGTGCCTCTGCGGAACCTGGAGTGCAGAAACCTAAGAGGGGGAAACTTTGATGGCAGGTGCTCCTAGCACAAGTCGATGACGAGTTATGCAGGAGGAGACAAGCAAGTGACAACTGGATAGGGGATGCTGAATAGAGTGAAGGTATTCAGCTGAAAGTACTCTGGTGTGATGATCTTTTGGATGTGCTCCTGGCACAAGTCGATGACGAGTTATGCAGGAGTGGATGGATGACTAAATGAGAGGTTGCTGACTAAGCACTGATGATACTGCTGATGATGAATAGAGGTAGATAGACCCTTGATGGAGCCTCAACTACCAATGATACGAATGAAGACAGATAGACTCTTCTGAATGAGCCTCAATTGTGAATGACGAGATATGCTGAGCTGAGCTGACTTCTGGGTGACTTCTGAATTGCCTCTTGGTAGCTAAGTACATGGGGGTTTATATACTGTGGGGGGAGCACAGCTTGTGACAAACAGGGCACAAACACTTGGTAAGTAATGAGTAAGGACTGAGTAATCATGATGAGTAAGTGAGAAATGAAAAGTAAGCAAGCAAAGAAGATTGGTAAGTATTGGCAATGAACGAGTCAAGGATAGTCAAAATATCACAGAATGAGTCAAATAGAGTCAGAAACCAAGTAAGCACACTGATATCACATTAGGGGGTGGTGATGCAAGTCAGATCTCAGTGGAGACATCTCTAGATCCAAAGATGGCATGACAGATGGACAGTGTTTCCAGATAGGGAAGTATTAATTCCAGAATTGAAGGGCATGAGTCAGGCGTCAAAGGGGGCTAGGGCATTGGGGGTCTGTGGGGCAATGGGAGGCATAGATGATCGCATCTCCCACCCTTTCATCCTCTCAGTGAAGTTAACAAAAACTTCATGGACAGGGTTCTGATGGAGGAGGAGGAGAAGGGGGGACATCTTCTGCTGGATCTTGCAGTAGGAAGGCAAGATGCATGTCATACTCATCATGGATGCAATCAGGGAGGCTGGAGGACAGTAGATTATACTGCAGCTGTCGCAACGCAGGAAGAATGATGGACAAGATTGGAACAAAGACGGTGCAGGGAGCAGGGAGGAACGATCCATATGCTTCATCAAGAGGGGAGACTGAAACGACCACATAAGACCTTTCTAACCAAGTGACAGACCTGAGGCAACCAAAGAACGTCCTTCTGGAAGTCATACTGACAAGGAGAACACGCTGACCAAGCTGCATGGGATGGGATGGGGCCGACAATGATGGGATGAACCAGGGGGCTTCAGGATGGAAGCTGGTGGGAACACCTGGCAGATATCCATAGCCATTGTCTCTGGCAAATGAGACAAGCGAGATGACTGACGAAGAGGCGGCCATGATTGATGGACTTAGCGAAATGAGTGTCTGATGGATGGAGTGCTGTAGAAATGTGTAGGGTGCGAGGATCCTCTCCAAATTTGGAAGGAAGAATCGTGGGGCTGAGCACTTTAAGCGAGCATGCGAACCGAGTTGATATCTTTGGAAACGGCAGAGATATGACGAAAACTGGAATGCCATACATGGGTGCTAAAAACTTTTAGTGTGCACTTAACTCACTTCCTCTTTTCTCTTCAGCACTGATGACTCGATCTTGTGCAAAGGATGACTGTTCACATCCAACAGTCTTTCTATGCATGAGGCCTTTAGTCTTCATCTGCATGCATGGGCATTGTGCACAACTCATTGACGAGTTAGGCAGAGTCAGCTGTAACCATGTCCACAACACCTTTGGTGTGTGACACCGCCCGAGAATGACGACCATGAGGATTGGCTGGACTGTTTTTACTCTTTCTCTACACAGGTTGTCAATGACCGCCCACCTCCTATGTCACTTCCCAGTCAAGATCACCATTCCCTACCACCACCCGCTTACCATTGGGCAAACCTCCCGCTGCCTGCATCCTTTTATCTCGCATTTGCTGCAACTGCTGATGCTAATAACCCTTCCGATACCCCTGATGACCCTGCCATCCCGTGGTCTGCAAAAGCCTGGGCACACAAAGTGAAGATAGAAATGATCCACACATTCCTTGTGAACTGCGAGTGACCACCTGACCTTACTGATGTGCAGTACTCATCCTTCTTCAATTTGGCTAGCCACTTCTTCCTCCTAGATGGCAACTTATGGCACAGGGAACTGCACGGACAGCACCAGCTAGTTGTTGATGAATCCAAGCGGTATCGTCTCATCAAAGAAGTGCATGATGACCTTGGACACAAGGGTGTCTCTACGGTCTGTACACACCTTCTCCTCCGCTTTTGGTGGCCTCTTCTTGTCGAGGATGTGAAGTGGTATGTTCGCACTTGTCACGAATGCCAGATCCGCCAGATGCAGAAGCTTCATATCCCCCCCACTGTACCCATGATAGGGGGCCTGTTTCATAAAGCTCACATTGACACAATGCTGATGCCCAAAGCTGGCAGCTACTGCTACATAGTACAGGCTCGTTGCGTGCTCACCTCATATCCTGAATGGCGCATGTTGCACATGGAAAATAGTACTGCGCTCGTGTCCTTCATTTTCGAAGACATTCTATGCTGCTGGGGTCTGCTCACCATGATTGTCACTGACAATGGTCCCACATTCGTCCAAGCCCTAGATGCCCTATCCACGCAATATCATATCCATCACATCCGTATCTGTCCTTACAACTCTCAGGCTAATGGCATCATAGAGTGTTGCCACTATGATGTTTGCGAGGCTATCATGAAGAGCTGTGAGAATGATGACCGCTGCTGGCACACTGTTGCACATTCCATATTCTGGGCTGAGTGGGTCACCATCTTGAAATCCACAGGTTTATCCCCTTACTTCATGGTACATGGTGTCAAGCCACTGTTTCCATTTGATCTCGCTGAGGCTACCTTCCTCTTACCTCTATCCCACGATAATGCAACACCGCTGACTACCACAGAACTGATAGCTTGGCATGCGCACCAGCTACAGAAGCGTCAGGATGACCTAGACCAGGTCCACAGCAATGTCCTCTGCACATGCTTTCAGTCTATCCAGCAGTTCGAAACCACCTTTCAGCATCGCATTAAAGACCATAACTTCACTCCTGGCACCCTCATGCTCGTTCGCAACTCCCACATCGAGAATGAACTGAACTGGAAGACGAAGCCATGGTACATTGGTCCCATGGTCGTCCTTCGTCGGACCACTGGGGGTTCGTACCTGCTGGCTGAGTTGGATGGCTCCATCTCCAAACTCCGCTTCGCTGCATTCCGCTTACTTCCCTACCACCCGCAGTCTCAAACCCGTGCAACTGTGACTCACATTACTGGGCTAGATGATGAAGAACTAGACCACCTTCTTGAAGAGGCTGAGGATGACCCCACTGATGATGATGTCAAGGCTTTTGCTGCGGACAGCTGACTATCTGCCCTTTCCAGTGTCCACAGTCTGTCCATCGCGTGGTTCCCCTGTACCCTCGTCTCCCACGATACCCCTACCTCCTTCTGCAGCTGCACCCACCTCCCCACAGCTTCTTCCGATACCCTCATTCCTTCTCCCATACTGACTGGGGACAGTCAGCGTTCAAAGTCCCCCGCAGGGGTGCCCAGAATACCACTTGATCCACCCGATATCAGACATAGTTCATTTCCTTTTATCTGTTTTACCCCGGGTTTCGTCTGGAGACCTCTATTCCACCCCGGGTTTTGTCCAGTGATTCTACTGATAGTTAGTCCTCGCTCAAAAAACATAAAAACCGCTTACAAAAAGTCCAAAACCATCCAGAAAAATAACGAAACACCAAATAAGTATATAGCCAAAACAATGTCTCTCCTATCTCTCTTACTAGTCTCACTGATGCCATCCTTGGCCACCCTATACTGTGGATCCTCGCAACCACCCCGCACATTTCCCCTTCGATCGCACAATCAGCGTGTGCCCCTTGATCTGTTTTTCTTTCAAATCTCCTTCCATCTCCTTACAATTGATACACAAAGACCATCCCAGCTACCCAATAAATAGTCCCTTCGCTTCTTCTTCAAGAATCTGTCACATCCTACCATCAAGATCATTTCATGAGGACTTACCGTTGAGAGAAGTCAAAAGTCGCACAAAGAAGACAAGTCGGGCGGTACCCCACACATCATATCTTACTGTGGCCACACTGTCCCACGGGACATCCTCAAGCACTTCGAGTCGTTTGCAACTTCACACAGAAGCAAGAAGAGCAGTATATTTAGTGCGGTATGCGCTGACATGCAGATAGGACAATACAACGAATCTGAACTAGATACAAACGTTCCTAATCTACCCCAATCTTCTCCAGAGCTTCAGCGAGTTGATTGACGCGCACCTGCAGGTGAAGGTATGTGGCCTGCGACTCTGCAGCCTCAGCAACTGTGAGAGGTCAGCCATGACCCTGGCATTGAGCCGACTGTGCACAGGTGCCTTCCCCTTTGCGCACATGTGGCTCTCGACCACTTCCACCTCATTGTTGTCGACGGTCCTCTTGGAAGGGCCAGCCTTCACGGTCTTTGAAGCTTGGGCTGCAGACTGTTAATTCCACACCTCCCAAGATGGAGACACTACTTACTGACCGATGTGCCTGCCTGCACTCTCTTCCCCACAGCCTTTGTCGACTTCTTGCACCTTTGCTTCATCCATGTGTGGCCGGTGGGACCCATGCACACAGCATTCCTGACCAGGCAACACGTGCAGGGCACCTTGTGGAGAATCGAACTGGGTGGGACATTAATCTTTGGATTGCCCTCATCCTCGCTCTCAGCAATAGTCTGCCACGATCGCTTGAGACTCTGGTGTCAGCCATTATCATACCACCATACTACCTGCACACTCACCTTTCAAACCGGCCAGGCTACAACCTCGACATGTGACATCTTCTCTGTCACCACCAGCACCGCAACACTCACACCTTGCTCACTGACAGCCTCCTCGCCCATCTGCACATCCTTGTCAGCCTTTCCGTGTGCAATCTCCTCGGCCACCCACCTCTCATAGGCCTCATTGGCCTCTGCGATAGTGGGTCCATCCACTGCATCTATCTTGGTGTCGATGCCCAGTTCTTGCCCACGCTTGATGATGGGGTACACCTCCCCCTAGAAGACAGTCAATACCGCGGGTCTCAGACAGCTTGCCCACTTACTGTTCTCTCCTCCCATTGGCACATCCACATGACCTTCTCCTCCCAAAGCTCCTCCTTGTCATCTGGGAGGCACCTCGCCTCAGCGACCAGAGCCGCGGAGGCAACAATGAACCTTACCTTCAGCGTGGCCTTCTCCACTTCTGCAGGGTCAGGAGTGGCTGCACGAACAAGCTGGGACAGACGGGGGGCATGGTTGACAGACATGACTAGAGTGATAGAGAAGGTGATTGATGAGGGGGACAGAATCAAATCAATGCAAAGGTTTGAGCCGTGCACTAACAATTATATACTTCGCAGCCATGAGGCACTTATGTCATCGGTCCGGACGCCTATACACAGCATTCAACGGTCTCCATGCTTGCTTTGCTTCTACGCGGAATCATCTGGTATTCTCAAACCCTCGGCACCACACCATTGCCATCACCATGCAGCAAGTTATTTATGTCCTCCACGCCACGTGGCTGACCGGGGATGGTCAGCATCTAAGTCCCCCGCAGGTGTGAGGAATCTGCATTCCCTGGACATGTAAGCCCCTATCATTAACCGTTCCGTGACTACTGTTACATCTGCTCCCCTCTTGCATTCACCATCGTTCATGTGCTACCTTCCCATGCCCTTGCTCCCTCTCACGCAATGCTATACCCACAGCCACTGTGCTCCAGTTGTTGTTTTTCCTCAGACTCTTTCTCTTATCACAGTCTCTATTCCTTTAGTGCTTGTAGTATACCCTTGGCCTCTGTTTTGGCCTGTCTTCTGTGTACATGCTGTCGCGCAGCTTTCCTTTACTGTACCCTGTCTTACTTAGGTTCCGGGTTTGTCTGGACTATAAAGCCCTGTACTTAGGTACAGAATGATACCTTTTGGCACTCAGAAGGTCACCATGAGTTTCCTTTACACTTTGTCTATGTCGCACATCTCGCATTCCACTGCGCACGAACTATGTATACCGCCTGCACCGCTTGCATCGCCAGTACTACTCTGCAGACCACGCCGTGCATGTCACGAAACACTACCACTACAAAGCCCTGGGTCTTGCCTTCTAGTCCCGACAGTCCAGAATCCCTTGGGACGAACAATTCGTTCCCTTCATTTTTTTATTGTTGTTATCTAAGCCATCTAGCTCGTATTATACAGCTACTTGGACTAGTTCCTACACCATACTCACCAGCAGGGCCACACAACTGAACCGATCTGTAGTGTTATGGTCCATCTGTGTGAGATGTACCCCAAGGCTGGAGTGCATGAAACAATAAGTTTATCGTTCCATGAGATGGACATGTCTGTATCTCGGTAAGTTTGGATCAACCATCCCATACATCAACTTACTCCACTGCAGCAGTGTTGTCCATGAATACTTCACCACCTACGAGCCCAATCTTGTTCAACAGTGGAAGGCTCAGCATCTTCAATGGCAGCAATTCTGGGCTGCTATTGTGAATGATATTTGGGCAATTGATCAGCATGATCAATGGCTTCAGTTTGGCTTAGCTCTCCACATATGTATAGAGCCATTTTCATGAAGAATAATGTGGATGTGCATCTGGCATTGAAATTGTAACCCTCAACTAATCCTAAGCTATTATCTCAATGTTGTTGATGAACTTGGTTGTAAGTAATTAACCCTAGGCATGCTGTGGGGATGCACATACCTGCTGCTTCCTTAACAGACATTCCACTTGTTACACAGAGTGATCCAGGTACAGAAAACTTTGGGATCACCAATGCCCAAACTATGCTGTGCCAGTGGCATAACCATAGTTTGCTTGGTATGTTGCAACACAGATGGATGCAAACAAAGAAGAATGTCATGCCTGAAATCACTTGGTCACAACTCCAGTGCTGCTTCACACCTGGCTTCGAGTCTCTTCTGGATCGGGGTGTGCAACAAGGCTGGTATGATTGTGACAACACATTACAGCAGTAATTTGATCACTTTCTGAGGAGTACCATACTGACTTGGGATTTTTGAATCTGTCAGGCTTGTCTTTTATTGGGTGTTCATCCCCTGGCTTCAGTGCAAACTCGATGCATATAGGAACTGTGTCAATTACACTGCAAAACATTGTGATTGAAACAAAGTGGGTAATTTACATTATGATGCACTTCTCAATTAACCACTAAACAATCCAAGGTATTGCTGCATGGTGTCCCTGAACTTATCCACAGTGCCACTGGAGATTATGGCATGCTGGACTTCAAGGTATGGAATACAGATTTTGTTATGCTTGACTGAAGTCAAGATGTAGGCAGAGCTCAAATGCAGATGATTGGTTTCTACTGAGCAACGGCTGCAGTAACCTTCATAAACGACAAAGGATTTAGGGCAACACTGGTAAGAGTGGTCCTGGTAAGGGACACTGAGGGCAAAGTTCTGAGGACTACTGCATATGATTGAGCAGCTCAAGTCTGGGGTTCCAGGACTTGAGCTGACAGACTAAATACTACAAGGAAATGGACCATGAGGCATCTGCATGTAATGAGGTAACTATGCCATTGGTTGAGCAATGATGCGACATGTCTGAAGTGTGTAATGAGAGAGAAATGCTACTGGTGGAAATAGAGAGCCATCAGATCAAGGAGAAGATGGCACAAAAAGGAAAACAAGCCCAACAGATCAAACACAAGGCAAACACATAGTGAAAAGAGAAAATAGGGGTGAAACATAACATTACCCCCCTTCTAAGCATTGAAGTCCCTGACTTCAACTATTCTCCATAAGGCTCTCCAGTCATGTTACTGATGGCAGAGTCGTCGAAGTCGAAATCATTATCATACAAATCATTATCCTCACTCCCAATGAGGGTATGATCATCCACCAATGTGGGGGTGGCAATTCTTTCTTGTAATGGACGACGAGGACATATGGACAGGCACTTGGCTTGAGCATGCCCAGGGTGAGTGGTATGACAAAGGGGACATTCATAAAGTCCACAATTGACACAGATATGACCAAGACAATGGCAGACATAGCATGCATGATGGTAGCATGGGTCAGAAGGGGTGAGTGGGCAATCAAACTCAGTTAGTGCATTTAGCACAGGAGACAGTGGTAATTGGGCAAGGGTCTCAACAACATTCAGGGTGTAGTCAAGTTCAGCTCTGGAGATGCTGAAGGCAGTCTTGGGATCTACCTCTGATGGGGAGTCATGAGATTTGCAAGGTTGGGGTTTAGGGCCTGACAGACAACAGGCATGGGGTCTATCAGCTCTATGAAGAGGGTGAGATGAATGGGAGGATGATGATGGTGACGATGCCAGAGGGGAGGATGACATGGAGGAAACTGGAGGGGAAGTTGCAGTCGAGGGCCTTTGAGACCCAGGAGGAGGGGGTGCGATCAACATAGGGTATTGGCAGATGTTATAGATGAGGTCAGCACCTCCAAGGACATCAAAAAGTTTGAGAAGCAGGGGAACCTGCTGAATGGTGATCTCATTTAGGATGGTTTGTGCAGGAGACAGAAGAGGGTTCTGTCAGTTAACATAACAAGACAGTTCCTCAAGCCGAAGGGCTTGGATGGTGACATGATATACCAAGTTGAGAGGGGAGTTTTCATTGACTTCATGATAAACAGTGCTGATGATGGCAGGGTCAGCAACAAAGAGTCAGTAAGAGGTGATCATCTGATCACTAGCTGGCTGTTGCAGATGATGGGCAAACAGGGTGTGATGGCGAGAAGGTTTGCAGGGGTAGGTGTAGTGACAAGGGGGCATTTCAACAGAGATGTTTCTGATGGTACTAGAGGAGTGTCAAGTGGGTGTTTTCTGTAGGGGGAAGTCTTTGGGAAAACATTTCTTATATGCAGAGAGCATATCATCCACATGTTCTAGGTGTGCTTCCTTTTGCCATGAGTTTTCAGAAGAAGGGTAACCTTTCCATTTAATTAAAAAGGCATGTCCATGGCCAGACCTTTTATTGCCAACTATTGCCTCAACTTCATACTCTTCCTCCTCATTGACAAGGTCAGGTGGTGGGGCCAGGAAGTTCAGTCCATGAACGTCATTTTCATGATAGGGAGATAAGAGGGAAGCATGGAAGATGTTGTGGATCTTCCATCATGTGGGGATTGTGAGGTGATATGTAATTGTCATAGTCGTATCTCGACCCTGGCTGGACTCGGCCTCACACTCACTCAGTCCGGCCTCGGCCTCGCCAATCCCAAGTCCCCAGTTGGTCTAGTGCAGTGAGCACTGCTTTGCAGTGCATGTCACTTCGGTTAAACTCTGCCCGGTGTGAGTCAAAGTGTGGAATGCTGGTGAAAACCAAACAAATCCAACACAAAAGACAAATAAGAGTGAGTGGTGGTTTGCCTCCATGGAACCTGGAGTGCAGAGAAACCTAAAGTGGGGGGAGTTTCAATGGCAGGTGCTCCTAGTGCAAGTTGTCAATGACTTACGCAAGAGCAGATGAACGAGTGATGACTGGATGAGGGATGCTGAACAGAGTGAAGGTGTTCAGCTGAAAGGACTTGGGATGATGGACTTTAATAAGACATGCTCCTGGTGCAAGTCGATGACGAGTTACACTGGAGCAGATGGATGACTAAGCAAGAGTGCTGACTAAGTGTGGATAAGACTGCAGATGATGGATGGTGGTAGATAGACCCTTGATGGAGCCTCAACTACCAATGATATGAATGAAGACAGATAGACTCTTCCAAATGAGCCTCAACTGTCGATGATGAGATAGACACTAAACTGACTGCTGGACTGATTCTGAATTGCTTCTTGGGTAGCTAAGTACATGGGGGTTTATATACTATGGGGGGAGCACAGCTTGTGACAAACAAGGCACAAACACTTGGTAAGTAATGAGTAAGGACTGAGTAATCATGATGAGTAAGCGAGAAATGAAAAGTAAGCAAGCAAAGAGGATTGGTAAGTATTGGCAATGAACAAGTCAAGGATAGTCAAAATATCACAGAATGAGTCAAATAGAGTCAGAAACCGAGTAAGCGCACTGATATCACATTAGGGGGTGGTGATGCAAGTCAGATCTCGGCAGAGACATCTCTAGATCCAAAGATGGCATGACAGATGGACAGTGTTTCCAGATAGGGAAGTATTAATTCCAGAATTGAAGGGCATGAGTCAGGCATCAAAGGGGGCTAGGGCATTGGGGGTCTGTGGGGCAATGGGAGGCATAGATGATTGCATCTCCCACCCTTTCATCCTCTCAGCAAAGTTAACAAAAACTTCATGGACAGGGTTCTGACAGAGGAGGAGGAGAAGGAGGGACATCTGCTGCTGGATCTTGCAGTAGGAAGGCAAGATGCATGTCATACTCATCATGGATGCAATAAGGGAGGCTGGAGGACAGTAGATTATACTGCAGCTGTCGCAATGCAGGAAGAATGATGGACGAGATTGGAACAAAGATGGTGCAGGGAGCAGGGAGGAATGATCCATATGCTTCATCAAGAGGGGAGACTGAAACGACCACATAAGACCTTTCTAACCAAGTGACAGACCTGAGGCAACCAAAGAACGTCCTTCTGGAAGTCATACTGACAAGGAGAACACGCTGACCAAGCTGCATGGGATGGGACGGGGCCAACAATGACAGGATGAACCAGGGGGCTTCAGGACAGAAGCTGGTGGGAATACCTGGCAGATATACATAGCCATTGTCTCTGGCAAACGAGACAAGCGAGATGACTGACGAAGAGGCGGCCATGATTGATGGACTTAGCGAAATGAGCATCTGATGGATGGAGTGCTGTAGAAACACGTAGGGTGCGAGGATCCTCTCCAAATTTGGAAGGAAGAATCGTGGGGCTGAGCACTTTAAGCGAGTGTGCGAACCGAGTCGATATCTTTGGAAACAGCAGAGATATGACGAAAACCAGAATGCTGTACACGGGTGCTAAAAACTTTTAATGTGCACTTAACTTGCTTCCTCTTTTCTCTCTAGCACTGACAACTCAATCTTGTGCAAAGGATGACTGTTCACGTCCAACAGTCTTTCTATGCATGAGGCCTTTAGTCTTCATCTGCATGCATGGGCATTGCACACAACTCGTTGACAAGTTAGGCAGAGTCAGCTGTAACCATGTCCACAACACCTTTGGTGTGTGACACCAGTCCTGTCCCTGGTCCATCTGTCCCGGTCTCTGTTACCTTAGTCATGCGTTACTAATACTTGTCTTACCAATCATCTTAGCAATCCTTGCGAGACCGGCATTACTGGTCTCCGTACTATAGCTACTCTAGTATATAAGCTCGTAGATACTCGGCCTGTAGACCTCAGTCTGAAATCAACTAAGTTACCTCTGATAACCTTGTCTTGGCCTCGGACTCAGACTGAGACCCATGCAAGGGAATAGTGCTGTACTCTCAGTCACTAAGTCCAACCAGTCCAATCTTCTGTACTCTCGTCTCCCCTCTTGATCCCGACCCTTTGGCCTTGCACTCACTTTGGTCTCTGGTCCGGACTCAACCCGGACATCCCGTACTTGACAGTAATCAGAGATAGGACATTGGAGATGGTAAAGGGTCCTTCTCATTTTGGGGCACGTTTTCTATTTTCATAGGAACATTTGAGGTTGCATGCTTCCAGCCTGACCTTATCACCTTTCTGGAATGGGGTGAAGGGTCGAGATGAGCAGTCTTTCATTGTTCTTCTGGCTAGATCATGTGCCACTAGGGCTTCCTCTCTAGCTTTATGGAGTTCCTCAAGTCTAGACTTGGCAGTGGGAAGGTGGGTTTCCATGATAAGAGATGGAAGCGGTTGCAGTTCATACCCATACATGAGGTAGAACAGTGATTGATGGGTGATGGAATGAGGACAGTGATTGTGTGCAAATTCTGCCATTGGAAGATTGTCCACCCACAAAGTGGGGTCATTCTGACAGAAGATGTGGAGATAAGTTTCCACCTCTTGGTTTACATGTTCAGTTTCTCCATCAGTCTGGGGATGGTATGCCATTGACAAGGCAAGGGAGTATCCCAAAAGGGAAGCAAGTTCTTTTTGCAAAAGTAGAGGCAAACTGAGGACCTCAATCAGATATAATTCTGTCATACATCCCAAAGCAGGAGTAGACTTTCTTGAAAAATAGTGGTGCAACATCGGCAGCAGAGGCAGTCTTCTTAGTCAGTGCTAAAATTACCCCCTTTGTAAGCCCATGGTCTACCATGACCAAGAGGGAATTGAAACCCTTTGAAAGGGGTAAGTCAGTGACCAGATCACAGGAGATCTGTTGGAAGGGTCAGGTTGAGGTGGAGGGGATAGGTGTAAGGGGGGGTGTCGTCGGGTGAGTGTTTACTTTATTTTGCTGGCATGTAGCACAGCCTTCAATGTACTTCTGGACAAAGGACACAAGTCCAGGCCACCAAAACTCAGAAGAGATGAGCTGCTGAGTCTTCAAGACACCAGGGTGTCCAGTGGAGGGGTGGTCATGGTGGTTGGACATGATGGTCTGTCTGAGGGTAGGATCATTGGGGATGTACACCCGATCTTTGTAAAGCAACACTCCATTGTCAAACCTCCAGTCAGAAAGGTGAGATTTGAAAGGGAGAGGCATGTTGACATTTTCAATGGCATGAAGTGCCATTTGGACCACAGGGTCTGCCATGGAGGATGATGTGACCTGCTTGGTAAGGTTTGGGTCAATGAGACTGATGAACATGGTTTGAGGGAGGAGGGTAACTACTTTATTGTCATCATCATCATTGGGGACATGATCAGGTCAGTGAGACAGAGCATCTGGGGCAGCCAGGTCCTTGCCTGGAATGTGTTCAAGTTGCAGATCAAAGTCTGCAAGGTTGAGGAGCCAGCAAGCTTGGCAATGATTTAGGTTCTGTGGTGCTTTAAAGTAGGTCAAGTTCTTGTGATCTGTGAAAACCTTGACCAGGAACAGGGATCCATGGAGATAGTGTCTCCAAGATTTCAATCCTTGAATAACCCCTAATAGTTCTCTGTCGTATATGTTGTAGTTTTGTTCTGTGGGATTAAATGATTGGGAAATAAAGGCACAGGGTTGCCACTGGCCATTTGAATCTTCCTGGAGGAGGACACCTCCTGTTGCATACTTGGATGCATCTGTAGTTATTGCAAATGGCTGGGAGGTGTCGGGCATTTGAAGAGTCAGTTGTGCCATGAAAATCCTTTTCAGGAGTTCAAAGGCAGTTTGGCATTTCTTTGACCATTCCCAAGTAATGGCTTTCTTGGTAAGGTCAATGAGGGGTCAGGCGATGTCTGAATAGTAGGGGATGAATCTTTGGTAGAAGTTTGCGAATCCAAGGAAGGATCATACATCCTTAACTTTCTTCAGGACAGGCCATTCTGCAATGCCTTGGACTTTGATAGGGTCCATGGTGATGGTGTTTTCTTTTATGATCATTCCAAGGTATTCAACCTCACTTAGATCAAAATGACACTTTTCTAATTTCAGAGGGAGTGAGAGTTCCTTCATTTGTTCAAGAACATGACAGGTTCTTCATTTGTGTTCTTCAGGGTTGGTAGAGAAGATGAGAAGGTCATCCATATAGATGACCAACCATCCTTCAGCAATCATGTCTCGGAAGGAGTCATTCATGAATCACTGGAAGGTGGCAGGGGAATTGCACAACCTGAAGAACATGATCATGGGTTCAAAGAGACCTTTATGCATGATGAACATGGCTTTCCACTCATCTCCTTCTTTGATGTGGATGTTATTTAGCCCAATCTGACATCCATCTTTGTGAAGATAGATGCTCCCTTAAGTTTGTTGATGAGATCTGAGATGAGAGGAAGGGGGTACACATCCTTCACAGTATTTTTGTTCAGATATTGGTAATCTTGGCATGGATGAAGGGAGCCATCTTTCTTTCCGACAAAGAAGAAAGGCACAGCTTGGGGAGACTTCGAGGGGCATATGTTTCCCTCTCAAAGGTTTTCTTCAATGAATTTCTCCACAGACTGTCATTTGGAGGGAGAGAGTGGGTATGCTTTTGCCACCTTCGGGACAAAGTCCTCTACAAGGTTGATGACATGATCGTAGGGTCATGACAGAGGCAGGACTCCATTGGAGGGTTTCTTGAAAACAGAGGCAAAGTCTTCATAGTCCTCAGGGAGGACAGCCTTTGGTTTCTTCTTATGTTCTTCTTGAGCCAGCTCAGTGGCTGTAGTGATTTTTTGAAGAAGATTATTGATGGGATTAATCTTCTTGGCTTCTTCAATGAGTTTTCCAACCAACATCACAAAGTGTGCTTGGATGGTTTCATCCTCAGGTTCTTTGTAATCCATAAACTTGTTTACTCCCTTCTTTTCAGCAGGGGACACAAGGTTTATGGTAGGTTCTTCAACTGCAACAGAGGAGATGCTGCATTTCAATTCCTTAGACCTGTCAGTCTTCTCATTGATGGACAGCATGCCCATTCTCCAATCAATGATGGGGTTGTTTTCTTGTAGCCAAGGGAGGCCAAGAATGATGTTTTCCATGCCACAGTTGATTATGTGGAAGAAGGACTGATGAACAAGTCCTTCAACCTTGAAGTAGAGGGTGGCAGAAAACAAGATCTTTCCCTTGGAATTTTGAGTCCCATCAGCATTTTTGGTGAGAATGGGTTCAGTGAGTCATTGGGTGGGAATTCAGTGCTTTCATACAAAGGCCCAGTCAATGCAGGAAATTTCTGCTCCAGAGTCAACCAGAGTGGTAGTGTTGATGGCTTTCAAAGTTCTTTCTGATGTGTAAAGGGAAATGGGGATCTGCATAGTATGTTCTGGTGTAGAAGATACAAGTACAGGTGCAACAGAAATAGAACTGTCCTTAGCATTGGGAACATCTGGCATCAATGCAGGGTTCCCTTCTAAAAATCCTTTCCAAGCACCCTAGCAATGTTGACCAGGCCAATGGAGGGACCAGTGACTTTTTCTTCATCATCACTTTCTTCTACCTCCACAATTTTGCAGATCTTCTTGACTCTTTTCTGGGGAGTCTTCCCTTTGTCTGGACATTCTTGGGAGAGATGTCCCTTGTTTCCATGACTGAAACATCTTCCTTCTTTGATGTGTTGGTCTCTTTCTTCTTTGGAGAGTCTCACTCCATCCACATCCATGGTGTTGGGATCTTTTTCTTCAGTGAGGTTGTTCTTGGGGTAGAACATCCTCTTTTCTTTCTTTCTGGAAAGTTCATTCACTTTCCTCCACTTTGCATCAAATTTTTGTGCCTGAGTGTACCACTCAGTGACCTTGGTATGGGTGGTCTCCATCATGTGGATGTGATTTGCAATGAAGGGTTTGAGTCCTTGTGAGAAGAACTCGATCAAAGCAACATCTTCCATGATGGTTGAGTCAGTGGCAGTGGTTCCAAAATCTGTGATGTATTGTTCCACAGAATCCTTCTGTTTCAAGGTTCGCAATTTGGCAATTGCAGTACCAGCAGTGTTGGAGGAGGTAAATGACTCTTTAAAATCTTTAGTGAAATTGGTAAAAGAGCCAAAACTTGGGGGGTTCTTTTTCAGAGAAGTTTTCTGGAAGGTAGCTGCCCATGAATGAGAACACCTTTCTTCATATACAACAGGGCATAGACAACCTTTTTGGTGTCCATGTCATAAATTTCTTCATTTACTAAGAGATAGGTCTGTACTGAGTACAGCCAACTCATGGCATTCTTTTGGTCACCATCAAAGTCAGATGGGGCACCAATCTTCAGTTCTGTGGGTTTGACAGTGGTAGTGCCAGTTGTTCCCTTCGACGATGAACCAGACATCGTGTTCTGTGGTGGGAGTGGGGGTGTAGGAAGTGTGGTGGCAGGTACTGGTGGAATGGGAGTACCAAGTGTGGCAAGGGACTGATTGAAGAGGTTTGAGAGGATACCAGAGGTAAAGCCTCTATCTGGTTGTTCAGTTCATTGGAGCAGGTGTCTGTGACAGTGCTTTCCTGTTCTTCGTCAGATGATGATTCTTCATGAGTGGGTTGCAATGGTGCCCAGTGTTGGTTGTTTCAGGGGTTCATGGTGGTACACTAAACAGTGACTGATTCAGCCAAAGGCTGGTAGACTTGAGCTTTTGTTATGCTCAACCGAAGTCAAGATGTAGGGAGAGCTCAAATGCAGATGATTGGTTTCTACTGAGCAACAGCTGCAGTAATCTTCATAAACGACAAAGGATTTAGGGCAACACTGGTAGGAGTGGTCCTGGTAAGGGACACTGAGGGCAAAGTTCTGAGGACTACTGCATATGATTGAGCAGCTCAAGTCTGGGGTTCCAGGACTTGAGCTGACAGACTAAATACTACAAGGAAATGGACCATGAGGCATCTGCATGTAACAAGGTAACTATGCCATTGGTAGAGCAATGATGACACATGTCTGAAGTGTGTAATGAGAGAGCAATGCTACTGGTGGAAATAGAGAGCTGTTGGATCAAGGAGAAGATGGCTCAAAAAGGAAAACAAGCCCAATGGATCAAACACAAGGCAAACACATAGTGAAAAGAGAAAATAGGGGTGAAACATAACAGATTTAGATACATGTGATGCATCCTGACTTATGGATTACAGGTGATCATTGACCATGCTGCAATAGAGCATGTACACAAGGTGTATATCAATTCTGCTCATCCCATGTTTGATCTGGTATCCCCTGCATTTGGCCCCTTCCTCAAAAAGTGTTACACTATGTTGCAGCATCCTCCCATTGGTTGTGGCAATGCATGGACAGTATATTGTGAAATGTTGGCCCTCATTCAGTGACAAGAAGAGGCACAGGCTCTCCATGAATCAATCATGGATGTTGAAATGCCCACAGAGCACCTCCCCCTTATTGAAGGCTTAGAAGATCTCCCTTTCAATGAGACAGATGGAAACTACTACATGGGCAGTGTAGGTGGTGGCATTGGACTACATAAGTTGTCAATGAAATTTTTGTGAACTAGTGGCTAAGTATGAGCAGAGGAAGATCACATCCAGGTATTGGATAACCTTGATGATGAACCTGATGTTGAAGGTGGTGAGACAAGTGATGCTGGAGCTGGCATTGTTATTTCAGCCTTTGCTGACAATGAAAGTGATGACGATGACCCATTCCTAGATAAGTGGTAGATACTATGTAGTACATCAGGCTTGTATCTACATTTTCATGGTTGTTTTTCATGATTCATTATAATATATACAAGGCCATTAAATTGCATCTTGGGTAGGTTTGTGGTGTCTTGGGTCCCAAGGGGGTCAATTACCAAGTTTAGTATTTTCAGGTGCCTCACCCACCACCTTTCTGAGTGTGGCCATCCAGCTTTCCATAAGATAGTGTATAGCTAGTGTGTGTAAATTGGCATGGAAAACAAACAGAAGGTAGAATGTAGGAAGATCACCTTCTTCTTGTTCCCAAATTTCCCAAGTGCCTCCCTGTATGATTTGACTACCATGATACATATCCATGCCAAATCATCCTTAATATTCTGTCTGAGAGAGTGCATCCTCAAATACAACTGATTTCCCACTCACATTGTCACACACCAAAGGTGTTGTGGACATGGTTACAGCTGACTCTGCCTAACTCATTGACAAGTTGTGCACAATGCCCATGCATGCAGATGAAGACTAAAGGCCTCATGTGTAGAAAGACTGCCAGACATAAGCAGTCATCCTTTGCACAAGAATGAGTCATCAGTGCTAAAGAGAAAAGAGGAAGCAAGTTAAGCATGCATTAAAAGGTTTTTAGCGCCCATGTATGGCATTCCAGTTTTCATCGTATCTCCACCACTTCCAAAGATATCAACTCTGTTCTCACACTCACTTAAAGTGCTCAGCCCCAAAATTCTTCCTTCCAAATTTGGAGAGGATCCTTGCACCCTACACATTTCTACAGCACTCCATCCATCAGATGCTCATTTTGCTAAGTCCATCAGTCATGGCCACCTCTTTGTCAATCATCTCGCTTGTCTTGTGTGCCAGAGACAATGGCTACATATATCTGCCAGGTGTTCCCACCAGCTTCTGTCCTGAAGCCCCCTGGTTCATCCTGTCGTTGGCAGCCCCATCTCATCCCATGCAGCTTGGTCAGCGTGTTCTCCTTGTCAGTATGACTTCCAGAAGGACATTCTTTGGTCGCCTCAGGTCTGTCACTCAGTTAGAGAGGTCTTATGTGGTCATTTCAGTCTCCCCTCTTGATGAAGCATATGGATTGTTCCTCCCTGCTCCCTGCACTGTCTTTATTCCAATCTTGTCCATCATTCTCCCTGCATTGCAACAGCTTCAGCATAGTCTACTGTTCTCCAGCCTCCCTGAGCACATTCATGACAAGTATGACATGCACCTTGCCTTCTTATTACAAGATACAGCAGAGGATGTCCCCCCTTCTCCTCCTCCTCCATCAGAGCCCCATTCATGAGGTTTTTGTTAACTTTGCTGAGAGGATGAAAGGGTGGGAGACATGATTGCATATGCTCCCATTGCCCCACAGACCCCCAATGCCCTAGCCCCCTTTGATGCCTGACTCATGCCCTTCAATTCTGGAATTAATACTTCCTTATCTGGAAACACTGCCCATCTGTCATGCCATCTTTGGATCTAGAGATGTCTCCACCAAGATCTGACTTGCATCGCCACCCCCTAATGTGATATCAGTGTGCTTACTCAGTTTCTGACTCCATTTGACTCATTCTGTGATATTTTGACTGTCCTTGACTTGTTCATTGCCAATACTTTTCAATCTTCTTTGCTTGCTTACTTTTCATTTCTTGCTTACTCATCATGATTACTCAGTCCTTACTCATTACTTACCAAGTGTTTGTGCCTTGTTTGTCACAAGCTGTGCTCCCCCCACAGTATATAAACCCCCATGTACTTAGCTACCCAACAAGCAATCAGGAAGCAATCCAGAAGTCAGTTCAGCTCTTTCAGTGCATAACTTGTTGTTGACAGTTGAGGCTTATTCAGAAGAGTCTATCTGTCTCCATTCATATTATTGGTAGTTGAGGCTCCACGAAGGGGTCTATCTACCATCATTCATTATCTGAAGCTCCATCCATGCTTAGTCAGCAACTTTTTGCTTAGTCATTGTTCCACTCCTGTGTAACTCATCAATGACTTGTGCCAGGAGCACGTTGTATCAAAGTCCATCATTCCAGAAGTCCTTTCAGCTGAACACCTTCACTCTGTTCAGCATCCCCTCCTCAGTCATCATCCATTCATCTACTCCTGCATAACTCATTGATGACTTGTGCTAGGAGCACCCTCCACTTGAAGTCCCCCCCCCCACACTTAGGTTTTTCTGCACTCCAGGTTCCACAGAGGCAAACCACCACTCGTTCTTATTTGTCTTTTGTGTTGGATTTGTTTGGTTTATACCAGCTTTCCACACTTTGACTCACAATGTTCCAAGGCACAGAAATGCCCAATATGGCTGTGAGGCATTCCATCAGAGAATCCATGCCAGCTCTTTTCTCAGCCCAGGGCCATAATGTTGCAAACATGGCATACACAGGTGCATATACACCACCCAGATCGACATTGGGGACATGTGAAAGGGAGATAAGTTCCTTGACAATTCCTGCAAGGTTGTTATGATAGATTAGCAGCAGGAGCCAGGATCTCCAGGGGCAAGCAGAGGACACAGAAGATGAGAGTGTCTGCTGTAGCAGCAACCAATATCTAGGATTTGATATGGAGCTCCTTCCATTGTGTGCAAGAGAGGCCAGCAGCCATTTGACAAGAACTTCAGCCATTTTCACAGCACCAAATGACATATCTGACCAAACATCATTCATGATGTCAATTTTGAATGGTCTGTCCGGTGAGGGTGGGTCTGTGGGGGCCTTGAGAAGGCAGACGAGAGCGTGAGTAGTGAAGTGGGTGTACATAGCTCAGAATATAGTTCAACCAAAAAAGAAACTACATACAGCTACTTGTACAGCTACATATGCCCAGGTGAGATTGCCATGAGAGGAAAAAAAAGGTAGCTCAAAAGACAGCATACTACCATGTTGGGTAGTGCCACTCTTCCATTCATTACCAACTACCAACTCAGTCACATTTGGTCAATGAACAATGTCATCACATTGCTAACATCATATGACTTTCTTGGATCCCTCTGCCAAAGACTTCTATGAACCTCTCTGTCTTGCAGCCCTATCCAACTCAAACTTGCACAACTTCTTGTAAATTTCTTCATGTGAGCTAACATGTGTGTGAGGACAAAAAAGGCACAAGAAGTGAACCTGATCTTGGCATCTTGAAGGTAATCTGGGCACTTCAGTCAACCCCCCTCAGAGACCTATTAGGTCTGGAGATTTTGATATAAGTATTAACCTAATAGGTGTCATTTTGTTGGGAATTCCCAACTTTTGGGGATTCTCCACCACCATTCCTGGAGATTCTCCAGGGCAGCAATTTGATATGGTTGGAGAAAATGTTTTCTCTGTAATATATATATATTATACATCAAATGAAAGGGTAGCTGGGGTCCAAGTTGGACTTTCTCCAGGCTAAATAGACCCCCTTTCCAGGTTGATCCTGGGCTTTCCCCAGGCTAAATAGACCTGCTTTCCAGGTTGATCCTGGGCTTTCCCCAGGCTAAATAGACCTGCATTCCAGGCTGAACCTGGGATTTCCCCAGGCTAAATAGACCTACATTCTAGGCTGACCTGGGTTTCCCCAGGGTAAATAGACCTGCTTTCCAGGCAGAACATGGGCTTCCCATAGGCTAATTAGACCCCTTTCCAGGGTGAACCTGGGTTTTCCCCAGGCTAAATAGACCCACTTTACCAGGCCATGTCCTGGTGGGGATTCTCCATGCATCAGGAAAACAGTGGTTGTTCTAACTGTTCTAATCACAACTTATCTCAGAAAGGTAGATGTATAAGTGGAATGGATGCCAAGGAACATATAGAGCAAGTGAATTAAGCAAGACACATATGGTTCTATAGAGCACTGTCAATTCTGAGCCTACTCCAATCAACTCTGATGCTTAACCAGGTCTGGAGAGAGGTGTGGAAGCAAGTCTGACACAGATTGTCATGACCATGTGTTCATTATAGGTCCTTACTCACTCTGCACCCTGTTCCACTGGTCATTCATCCACTCCACACCAACTCCACCCAGCTTCTGTCGGTTGTGAACCATCTCCGCTCTGACTGCTGTTGGACTTGTGTTGCTCTCCTACTGGACTGGGCAGACCATTCTCTGAGGAGTCATGTGACCACCCTTCAGACTTCTCCTTGACAGCACACACACCGCATGGTCCAGCGCCTGGACTGTTTCCTTTTTGGGATGTTCTGTGTTACCTGTTTGTATGTCCTCTGCCTACCCTTCATTTGTTGTCCAGGAAGTTTTACTTGAAATTTTATGAGTCTCCATATGTCAGTTCCAATTCTGGTTACTGTACCTCCATAGCAGTATAAAAGCATGTACTGTACTCCACTGTTCTTCAGTACAAATATCAACTTAGTTCCTACTCCTTCTGTCTCCGTCCTCTATCTGTCGGAGTTACCTCTGACTCTCTCTGTCTGTACTCTCCCTCTGAAATACAAGGGCTGAGATCATGCAAGGGGGTAGCACATGAGCTAAACCCAATGCCCTCACTCCACTCTGCCTCTGCTTTGGCAGACTTTGTTCCTGCCACCACTCCACTAGTTGGAGTTCTATTCCTTCCTGTTGGACTTGCTTCTGAACCCTTCTCTAGGCCTTATTTAGTGTCAGAGTTGGTCAGAGTAGGCCTGGACTTGACACAGATGAATGGAACTCTGACTAGTGGAGGATTGGCAGGGACAAAGTCAGCTGAGGCAGAAATGGAGCAGGGTGAGGGTGTCAGGTTTAGCTTGTGCACTACCCCCTTGCATGATGTCAACCCTCATATTTCAGAGGAAGAGACCAGACAGATGTTTGGAGATAACTCTGACAGGCAGAAGATGGAGAGAGATGGAGTAGGAACTTTGGTGATATTCATACTGAAGAACAGTGGAGTACTGTACATGCTTTTATGCTGCTATGGAGGTGCAGTAACTGGAATCAGGACTGACATATGGAGACTCATAAGTTTTCAAGTAACAACTTTCTGGATGATGAATGAAGGGAAGATGGAGAACATATGACAGGTAACACAGAACAAGCCAAAAAGGAAACAATCCAGGTGATGGACCATGTGGTGCACAAGGATGGCCTGCATGGTCTGATGAGAGACTGGTACAAGTCCAACAGAAGGCAGAGTGGAGGAGACTCATAAATGGTAGAGTGCAGGCAGAGTTGGTGCAGAGAGTGTGAATGAGCAGTGGAGTAGGGTGTGGAGTGAGTAGGGACTTAGAGTAAATGCATGGTTGTGACAAGTACTATGAATCAAGAGTTACAGTAATATAGTGGGCATGAAGATATCAATAAGTCACTTACAGACCACATTAGGACCACAGAAAAAAAAGCGTGTCAGTAAGACAGCATGAATTAGATGATGTTAGACAATGAGCACTAAAGTGCTGCAAATATCAAGACATCATTAGATGCAGTGTAGAGTATTAGACCACTTAGAAAAAGTTTTGTTTTCCTGATGCAGCCCACTGGGGATTCTCCATGTCATGCTGGGGATTCTCCATGGCTGGCTGGGGATTCTCCATGTCATGTTGGAGATTCTCCATGGCCCCTGGGGATTCTCCATGGCTCCTGGGGATTCTCCATGTCATGATGGAGATTCACCATGTCATCTTGGAGATTATCCATGGCCTGCAGGGGATTCTCCATGGCATGCTGGAGATTCTCCATGGCTCCTGGGGATTCTCCAATCCTAATTGACATTCAAGTCCAGTGACATTTTGTGTATACACTTGTGTTTTTCTTGGTATTCTGTGTTTTTCTCATGCAATTTTCCACTTTCTGATAAGATAAGCATACTGTCATGATTGCACAATCAGGGGCTACAACTTTCATTATGACCATATCACTCCACTAGAGGATAGGGCCGTCGGGGACAGCAGGCACCTTGTTTATGAACACGTCATAGATTCTCATAATTTACAGCAAGCAATATCAATATTTGTTCCACTTGCACATATCCATCCTTGTGGATCCACCAGTTTCGACACCCTCCACCTGGTAGAACCTGACAAATCATTGCCAACACGCTATCACACCCAGGTCTTTTTTCTGGGAAAACACTAAATCTCCTCACTCCCGATGAAGCGCTGATCAGAGAGAAGGTCCCTTCTGATTATGAGTGCATGCAGAGGCACATGAACATAATGTACTCACATGTCATTGTTGAACATGAACAAGTAGCTATCAAGAAATGCAGGATATGTGCCACAGACATAGCTGCCCAGTAACCACATGATGTTGATGACACCTAGGCATTTGAGGACATCAGCAGGCATAACGAGATCATGACGGAGATCGGAAATTTGAACCCATAGGCAGCCACTGTCAGTTAAAGTGTGAGGTATAGACCTGCAACTGTAAGGTAAATGATGAAATTCCTCACATTTGACAAACTCGAATCCCTGAGAGGCATATTTCTGCAAGGCTGCCATCGTTTTGAAGCCGATCAACCCATAATAATTGGGATGTGGGTTGATCAGAGCACGGTGATCAAACGTCAGGTTGGGATATGCGCAAAAGATCGTGTCAGCACTGATGAAATTCATGACAGCAGTGCTGTGGAATTGAAACAATGGGGAGAGAGCTGTTGATGTCCTGGACACAATTACATCAATGTAATGAGTCCCATTGGAAAACGTGAGGATACTGTGAATGGCGGACATGTTGTAAGGACTGCCATCGATGCGAGTCTCATGGACCACATTGTAACCTGCAAGATGGCACTCAGAGAATGTTAATGCATGATGGAAATGAGAAAGACATGCCTTTGCATTCTAGCTTCATGGTCAAGTAACAAATCTGATGCAAGGGCATGTAAATATCTAGGTCTGTGGGTGTCCAAGCACAACTGTTGGCAGGCAAGACCATGTGAAGGGCCAAGGATCCAGAGATGACAGCATTGCAGGCATGCAGGATACCTAGCAGGACAGCACAGCTGGAGAAAAACCCAGCCGTCCTCATCCTGAGGCAATAACCGAGGTAACAGTATGCGAGGATTGCAGCAGTACCTGAAGATCTTGCAAATTTCGCAATATCTTGAATGTTACAGTAACCCAGGATGTGGTGACACAGTTCTGGCAGTAAATGAAACATACCAGCAAGAAGGTATATGAGTTTGCAACCTTTCTACATACAAAAGGATTTGCACATAATCTATTACTACCCCTGCATTTGACGGCCATGTACATGAGCCTCCAATATTCCTACATACATAATGACTTGCACCTGATGTCTTCCCCCTTATGACCTTCAACACAGTGATGACATTCTTACAGTGGCTCAAAAAAGTGTCCCAATGTTTGGTGATTTTGGAAAGAGTTGAGATTTATGAGAGAGCCAATAGGAATTAGTTCAAACTCCTGCAGGATGAAAGGTAGCACTAACCATTGCCTTGACAACAAGGGCTTGCTTATGTAATTTGGTTGACATGCCACCAAGATATAACCATTTTAAAATGACATGTCATTGGGACACTTTTTTGAGCATGATTGATCCCCCAAATAGTGATACACGATGCCTTCTATAGACACAATGCATGCTTTTAAGCCTGAAAGATCTATAAGCTGTTGATGGTGAATACAATGGATATATCAAGCATACCTGGCATACTTTCTTTGTGGTTGGGATGTGGGCAAAAGAAGGCCCACCCCCATAACCGGATCTTTTGAGAGGGTTTGTAGGCGGAGGGGGTGGTTCGCATAAAACCACCATCTCGCACAGTACGCTGCTGAACACAGACTTCTTATCCTGTTTGAAATAGTAGTGTACCAGGGTGAAGTGCATGATGACAATTGTGCCACAAAGCTTTCACTGGTAGTCGCTGGGCGCGATGTGAGTCAAAGTGTGGAATGCTGGTGAAAACCAAACAAATCCAACACCAAAGACAAATAAAGAGCGAGTGGTGGTGTGCCTCCACAGCACCTGGAGTGCAGAAACCTAAGAGGGGGAAACTTTGATGGCAGGTGCTCCTAGCACAAGTCAACAATGAGTTATGCAGGAGAAGACAAGTAAGTGACGATTGGATAGGGGATGCTGAACAGAGTGAAGGTGTTCAGCCAAAAGGACTTGGGGGTAATGGACTTTTGATAAAATATGCTCCTGGTGCAAGTTGATGATGAGTTACACAGGAGTGGAGGGATGACTAAGACTGCTGACTAAGAGGAAGCTTCAGATGATGAAGGATGGCAGGTAGACTCTTCCAAATGAGCCTCAACTACCAAGTATACAAATGATGACAGATAGACCCCTTCGTGGAGCCTCAACTGTCGACGACGAGATAGGCACTGAACTGACTGCTGGAGTGACTTCTTCTGAATTGCTTCTTGGTAGCTAAGTACATGGGGGGTTTATATACTATGGGGGGAGCACAGCTTGTGACAAACAGGGCACAAACACTTGGTAAGTAATGAGTAAGGACTGAGTAATCATGATGAGTAAGCGAGAAATGAAAAGTAAGCAAGCAAGGAGGATTGGTATGTATTGGCAATGAATGAGTCAAGGATAGTCAAAAATATCACAGAATGAGTCAAACAGAATCAGAAACTGAGTAAGCACACCAATATCACATTAGGGGGTGGCGATGCAAGTCAGATCTCAGCAGAGACATCTCTAGATCCAAAGATGGCATGACAGATGGATGGTGTTTCCAGATAGGGAAGTATTAATTCCAGAATTGAAGGGCATGAGTCAGGCATCAAAGGGGGGCTAGGGCGTTGGGGGTCTGTGGGGCAATGGGAGCATATGCGATCGCATCTCCCACCCTTTCATCCTCTCAGTGAAGTTAACAAAAACTTCATGGACAGGGTTCTGACAGAGGAGGAGGAGAAGGGGGGACGTCTTCTGCTGGATCTTGCAGTAGGAAGGCAAGATGCATGTCATACTCATCATGAATGTGATCAGGGAGGCTGGAGGACAGTAGACTATACTGCAGCTGTCGCAATATGGGAAGAATGATGGACGAGATTGGAATAAAGACAGTGCAGGGAGCAGGGAGGAACGATCCATATGCTTCATCAAGAGGGGAGACTGAAACGACCACATAAGACCTTTGTAACCGAGTGACAGCCCTGAGGCGACCAAAGAACGTCCTTCTGGAAGTCATACTGACAAGGAGAACATGCTGACCAAGCTGCATGGGATGGGACAGGGCTGACAACGACGGGATGAACCAGGGGGCTTCAGGATGGAAGCTGGTGGGAACACCTGGCAGATATACGTAGCCATTGTCTCTGGCAAACAAGACAAGCAAGATGACTGACGAAGAGGTGGCCATGATTGATGGACTTAGTGAAATGAGTGTCTGATGGATGGAGTGCTGTAGAAATGTGTAGGGTGCGAGGATCCTCTCCAAATTTGGAAGGAAGAATTGTGGGGCTGAGCACTTTAAGCGAGCATGCGAACCAAGTTGATATCTTTGGAAACAGCAGAGATATGATGAAAACCGGAATGCCGTACATGGGTGCTAAAAACTTTTAGTGTGCACTTAACTCGCTTCCTCTTTTCTCTTCAGCACTGACGACTCGATCTTGTGCAAAGGATGACTGTTCATGTCCAACAGTCTTTCTATGCATGAGGCCTTTAGTCTTCATCTGCATGCATGGGCATTGTGTGCAACTCATTGATGAGTTAGGCAGAGTCAGCTGTAACCATGTCCACAACACCTTTGGTGTGTGACAGCGATGGGTGTATGATCTTGATCAAAGGCCAGCAGGGGACAAACCATGTGTGTCATTGCTGCACGGTCTAAGGCCAACCTTGTTCATTCTTGAACAGGCCAATCTGCTGTTTGCGCCTCTGTCGGATGTTAGTTGATTCTGAAGCTGACAAAGTAGACCTACATACTGTCAAGGGAGGCAGTGTCTGGATCAACACTGTCATCTTTCTTCATGAACAATGAGTGGCTGACTCTGATAGAGGAGATGCCGTTGGCCTCATGGATGCAAGAAACCAAGGTCATCCCCTTTTTGGAGGGGATAAGTCTTTCGAGACCCCTGATGTTTCCCACAATCACAGGGAAATCAGCACAGGCTGTCTTAAAAGCAGCATCTCGCTGAACAGCAATAAGTTGGCAGCTAAGTTTAGTCTCCAAAAACTCCCGCTTGAAAGCCCCCAATGGCATGTACACTCCCTCAGGCCCCATGAAAAAGTTTTGATGGTCAACTTGAAAGATGCCACTGATAAGCAGTTCCGTGGTTTTGTCCCCGCTATCTTTCACGACTGCGATGTCACCAGAAAACCTGCCCTGGAAAAATTCAGCGTGTGATGCGAGTTGCGCTGTGGTGCCATAGAACACGAGAGTGTTGGTCTTTAGCACGCTAATGATGTCATCAATTTTGTTGGATACATGCTGAGTCGTTTCCTTGGTTGCAGAGGTAGGTAAGGTAGAATCTGTCGCCCTTGTGGAAATCGTAGCAGGCACACCTTCGACATTGTATGATTGGTTAGTGGTGGGGGATAGACCATCAACAGTCTCCTGCTCTGTAGGAAGACCATCAGTAGGGCGAGTCCCAGAAGACTCATGAAGTAGACCAAATGACTGACCACTAGTAGCTAATGATGTCTTCTGTTTTTCCTTAGGAGCACATGGAGCCATGGTGGTAGGGAGGGAATGAGGTCCCCTAAAGGACGAAGCCAATTTAAACTTGGGAGAAAAGGAGACAAATTAGGAGGGGTGTTCCATGTGAATATGGTAGCATGTCAGAGCCATGTAAAATACACACTGACAGACCTCCTCAAGCGCGAACGATGGGTGACATCTGGGGACATCTTACCTGCCAAGAAGTTTATGATAGTGTTCCACCCAGTTCCCTCCTGTATGGACTCTGAACCTGGGCAAAGCTCTGGCCTGCAATCAGTCAACTGCTGCCAGAGGTGCAAGAACATATATGTGTGGTTGCCGCTGCGAAGGACCGATGTAAGAAAGAGTGCAAACAGGAACTTGACAAGGTCTATCAAGCAAAATGGCGGGCATTGATGAGGATCAAACGTAGCAAGCAAGAGGACAGCAAACCCCAACCATGCAATCCATTCAGAGTTGGCATGTGTGAAGATGAGTACTTGAACCTTCCATCCAAGAAAGATGTGCGTGGGCATGTGGCGGGTTGCATCCAAGGGACAGGAAACGCCACATTACGATGTGGCATATGTGTTGTGTGTGTGCATGAGTTGATGATTGGCGAAGGTTTGCAAACGCATATATGACCACAGCATCATTCATAGCATTTGACAGGTAAAGACGAACTTATAGAAAACATACCGAACATTCAAGTCCACCTTAAACTGGAAGTTGTCCATCCCGCACACGAGTTATGGCAGGGTCTTTTGTTGTTAAAGCACCATGTCGACAAATCAGGCAAGGGATGGGTATGCAGTGAATGCAACCAGGCACTGAGAGCCAACAAAATGCCGAGGGTTGCATTGAATAACAATATGTGGTTGGGAGACACACCACTTGAACTTTGCAGACTGACGTTCACTGAAATGCTGTTGGTCGCCTGGCATTATCGCTGTTGCCATGTGTTCAAATTATACCCGAAGGACGGTTCACGTGGATACAATCCAGCTCACCTTCAGCGAGCCATGGCCAGCAATGTGACCTTGTACAAAGTCAATACAACCACAATAGCAAACATGCTGGAAGGAAGTATGATGCCACAGCATGTGACAACACTCAGTAGTGTATTGGCAATCACATTCATAGGCACCAGAACACTGCCGAAAAATTGGTTGTCACACACATTTCGCGTGCGCCGGGAGGCTGTTCACGAGGCATTACAATGGCTGAAAGAGAACAATCCCCTTTACCAGGATATTACCATTTCAGAACAGCATTTGAAGACACTGCCAGATGATGAAATACCGGTGGAAATAGAGGCCCTCATTCAATGTGAAGATGATGCAGCAATCACCTTGCAAGAGAGGGATGGATATGTACAAGATGCCATACAGGACGAAATTCATAAGTTTGTCATTGAATGTACGAAGAAAACGTACCATTGGTGACACACTCAGTGGTTAACGATGACGACGACCCCGATGAGGTAGTGGAGGACACGGATGGTGACCTGCAATGCAGCGACAGGGACAACCTAACAAATGACGAAGGTTTGACGTTACGCACACTCTGTATACATTTCAGCAGCAACTGAATGAAAACCAAATAGAGCCCGATGTCATACCTCTGCACACACTCAGCGTCACAGACAGCGATCTCAGCCGTGTTTCCTCCTCGGAACTCATGAGCCATGCGCTCACCAACCTGATGGATGTGACACAGGAAGGTGGTTATGTTGTGCAGCACAGTCTGAAGCCCATAGGTGATTTTGGCAAGGATGCCATGGGAAGAGGGATGCCCAATCCACTTGCAGCCGCATTCCCATGTCTGTTCCCCTACAGATGTGGTGGTATAGAGGCTGACCGCCCAGTGAATGCTAGCCTTCGCGAACACGCAAGGTGGGCTATGCAGTATTACGACTGCTGGTTTGTCCTTCATCACGCATTCCCTTTCGTGATGTTCGCCATGATTCAAAAGTGGGACGCGATGCGCTCAGCTTGTTTGCAGATGCAGAGAAAAGATTTCGAGTGTGACACCCTAGCATTGTCTTGTTTGACTGTCATAGAGTTGAGGAAGGCCAAAGAAGAGGAGGCCAGAAAAACCCAGATTAGTAACCCATGGGTATGAGCATTGCACAAACACATTGTCGCTGCGAACAGTAAAGTCAAAGGGTCTGACAATGCTCGTGCTCAGTATCACGGTATGATATGGGGATCATGTCTTTTTCTGGGAGGACCTACGATCTGGATGATGATCAACCCCGCTGATATCCACGATCCCATCGCACAAGTCTTGGCCAGAGAAACTATCGACCTCGACAACTTTGACACTCTTGAAGGACCTGACAGCCATCAGCGTGCAAATAATATTGCAAGCAATCCTTACGCAGCCACGAAGTTTTTCAATTTCTTGATTGAGACCATGTTGGAGACCTTGCTGGGAATCACCAAGTGGGTGTCACGATGTTGTAGCGACATGGGCATCCTTGGGCGACTGACCGGTTATTTCGGTGTGGTAGAGGCGCAGGGGGGGGGAACCCTACACGTCCATATGTTGCTGTGGTTGGCTGGTACACCAAACACAGCCAAAATGCCACAGTTACTGCAAACACCTGCCTTTCATGAGAAAATTCAAGACTACATTCACATCAACATACATGCCCATCTAGACGACATTACAGAGCAAGATTTGAAAATGATGCCACGAAACTCACAAGTAGTGTATTCGCAGCCACCCGATCCAGAACAGGTTGATTGGGTTAAAGAAAGCCATCTGCTCGAGCGACAACTGCTCCAATCTCAACAGCTTCACATGTGCTCTCGAGCAACCTGTCTTCGTGTTCAAAACAACCAGCTTCTATGTAAGCATTGTGCACCATGGCCCCTCAGTGACGACGTCTATGTTGATGAAAGGGGGAACTGGAAGCTGAAGAGAACTTTTGGGTATATCAACAACTACTGTCCATTGACACTGATGAATTTGTGATGTAACAACAACATCAAGATTAACACAAACGGTGAAGATACCAAAGACATCACGTTTTATGTTACTGCCTATGCCACGAAGAAGCAAAAGAAGTCACACAACCTGTCTGCATTAATGGCGTCCACCTTGGCATACCACGAGAACAACCCGTGGTATGAGGACATTCGCAAGTGCAACCGACTGCTACTCTATCATTGCATCAACGTTATCAATCGCGAAGCGGAATTGTCAGGACTGCAGGTGGTCTCTTATATCATGGGGTATGGCGATACATTCAAGTCCCACAGCTATGCACCACTGTACACAAGTGCGTTGTTCACAGCCATTAGACAAATGTTCCCTGGCCTCTCAACAACAGCAACTGTCAGGTCAGTGCGGAGCGATCTCAAACCATGGGGCAGCTTATTCATCTGGATTCAAACAGAAGCACAATGGGGTGCATAAACGATGACGATATTGTCCACGTCATGAGAACATTCAACCCAACGACAATTCCACAGACAGAGACATAAGTACGCTGTGTATTTAGATCACTGACGATCTTAAAGAACATATTCAGGATGACAGCGAGATGGTCATGCTTCACGCCAATGAAAGGGGAGATGTTTATACATGTTCACAGCTACAAGACTATGTCTTTCATGGTCCAGAAATGGAAAGTTGTGGTCTTCTGGCATTTGTGATCAATACATGGGAGGAGGCCTATACACTGCAACCTACACGTGAACAGAATGAGGGATCAACAGTCAAACAGGGCCACCCTGTTCATGAGCAATCACATTACATGGATGGACATCCAAGAGCAGATAGTCACTGTCGTGTATTCTGTGCCAAGGGTCACAACACCTTACCTCAAATTGCAGGTCCATGGTTCCTGTGATCCGACACCGCCAACGACTTCTACTGCGCGTCTATGCTCGCGCTTCTGAAACCCTGGTGAAAGGCAGAAGATCTTAAGGCAGATACAGCGACCTGAAGTCAAGAGTTTCAGTCCTTTACGGCAGAGATGCACCCCACCCATAGGTGTATTTTATCTGGCATCCAGTTCTATTATGAATCAAGGTTGGCATGCGACGCAACGTCAACAGAGGTATCAACATCGGTCAGTCATGATAAACGACAGCCTACAGAACACCTATCATTAGATGACGACAGCGACGAGCCTATGGAGGACCCACAAATTCCTTTAACACAGGCAGACCTTATGGAGTTCAAACACAATCAACTCTCATGAAATGAAGAAAGGCATGCAGATGAGGCGATCTCCATTGGTCTAAGCCACGGTTGCTTCATGCTGTCAGGAGCACAACTGGTTCGAAATACGTGCAGCTATCATATAGCGCAGGGAGAAGACCAGTCATGCCTTCTGACATGGTTGAGGTTGATGCACACTATGGCCACAACACTGACAGCCATGCCAGACGCACAAATGCTGCAGACCGTCCACCCTATGATGAATGTCGAGAACAGCATTAGCGACCTAAACAAAGCCCTCATGGAAAGCGACCATGGGGATGCAATGCTTCTCACTGGGTTGACAGGGAATGTCAATGTCCTCGAGTCCATACCAGTCGCTGAGTTATTGGATGATCAATGGCGAGCATATGACATTGTTGATTGGCATCTACAACAACATCTGTTGGGACACAAACCACCCCAATTGCACATGATCATTCCTGGAGAAGCTGGGGTGGGGAATTCGAAGACAATTCAGACAATCACGCAAAACTTTCAGTCTTGTGGTGTGTGGCACTTGCTAGTGAAAGCCACATATACTGGAATCGCAGCATCAACTATCGATGGACAAACTCTCCATTACATCGCGATGATACCTGTACATGGTGGAAAGCAGTTGGCGAAGACACAGAAAAAACTCAAAACATTCTGGCGAAGTAAACAGTTTCTCATCATAGACGAGATATCAATGATATCCCATACATTCTTCACATCACTTTCCAATATCATCAGTCACGCCTGAGCAGATGAAGCCATGGCATCCAACAAACCATTTGGAGGACTAAACGTTATCCTGGTTGGAGACTTTCACCAATTCCCCCCAGTCGCAAGCAAGCCATCAGTGCCATTGTATTGGCAGTCGAACGCAGAAAAGGATACGGAACCCGAAATCCTTGGGTGCAAGTTGTATGAACAGTTTGACATCATCGTGCGACTGAAAACTCAGGTCAGAGTCACAGATCCTGAATGGGTGGAGCTCCTTCAGCACATATGGCATGGTAATTGCAAGGAGAAGCACATTGCCACACTTCGCAGCCTGGTACTCACAAATAACCAATGCGCACTGGCAGACTTCACCCAACCACCTTGGAGCAATGCTCTTTTGGTGACACCTTGTCATGTGGTATGGATCAAGTGGAATATGATGACAGCCAAATCGCGGACACATGTTCTGGGAGTGATGCTCTTTACATGTCCTGTGATGGACACAGTGGACGGCCGTCAATTAATGCTGGAGGAACAGTTCGCTGTTGCTGTGAAACCTAAAGGCTCCCAAGGGCATTCATGGCAGGAACATGGAGGCCTTCCTGATGAGGTTCAACTCGCCATCAGCATGGAAGTCATGGTAACATTTAACGTTTCGACAGGCCTGGATATGGCAAATGGTGCCCATGAGCACGTAGAAGAAATTGTGTTTGATGCCAGAGAGGAGGGTGCCCACCTGGGATTGCAGGCTGTTCACTTGCAGTACCCCCCTTGCTATATTCTTCTCCATATGAACCGTACAAAAGCCGATGCGCTCAACAGCTTACCATTGGGTGTCCTTCCAATCACCCCCCTCACTAGATCCTTTGCAATCGTGACACAAAACAGTGTGAAAATGACAGTAACCAGAGAACAATTACCTATCACACCCGCCTATGCATTCACCGATTATCGGTCACAGGCACAAACCATCGACCACTGCATCGTCAACATAGGGACCCCACCCTTGGGGGGGCTTACACCCTTCAATGCGTACGTGGCCTTGTTGCACAGCCGAGGCAGGGATACAATTCGACTGTTGTGCAATTTCGAGGAGAGGATATTCACTCAACATCCAAGCAAATATCTCCAACTGGAAGACCAGAGGCTAGCGGTTCTCGATTGCAAGATGATGTTGGATTGGGAGAAAGCCATGGTGGCATAGATTACACCTGAACCAAACCAAGTAAGGGTGAAATCATTGAGCATCTAGAAGCCATATACATGTGCTCATGCTGCTGACTCAGCGAAATCTGTGCATCCTTTGCTCAATGTCTCCTTATTCTTTGTGCTTGGAGTTTAAAGAAGTGAACCTTGGACGGTTTAAGCCTGCAATAGTACCTAGATACATGCCTTCCAATCAATGCCACCATCCTTTGAGCTTCGTCTGCAAATCAACGCCCCTCATTTGAGACGGTTACAATTGTACATATATGCATGCCAACAAATCTTTGTCACCGGGAGTTGAATCAGACTTTGTATTGGTGATGTTGGGGGTTGCTTGCAGATGTCGAAAATCATATGACAAATTTTGAGGTGCAGTGACCTTGTAAACAAGGTGATTGTCATTCCCTGTGGTATTAATGCAGTATTATTACAAGTGGCAGTTGTCATTAGTGTTGTATAGTGTAGACTATGCTTCACTTTTGTAGTGCACATTTTTGACTACCACTGGCTATGAAAAGTGAGGTGTCGAGAGGTAGTGGTAAGGTCACATGACAGCAGATCACATGATTGTGGTCACATGACCGATGACATAATAGTCACATGACCGGAAGGTGCCCCGAGGTGATGACATCTCAGTCACGTGATATATGGTCACATGACATCAGCACTGCAACCTGGGGTCACGTGAGAACCTGCCGCAGAGTCAGCGGGGGCTTGGTCATGTGACATTAGTCACATGATCTGGTGCCTTTGGTCAGCACAAAGGTCTCTCATGTGACAAGGGTCACATGATCCAGCACTCCGGGTCATGGCAAAGATGTGTCTCATGACTGCAATCATGTGATCCGGAGCTTCGGCTCACTGCAAAGGTTTGTCACGTGATCCAGTGCCTCGGCTCACCACAAAGGTCCGTCACATGCTCTCAATGGTCATGTGGTGACACAAACCTCGGGTCACATGATATCATGTGACCTCGCATGTGACTAAGCTGCCCCTGAGTGCATGCTTCCCCATATTGTGGCTGTGCTGCAACATTAATCATGTCACCACACATTCACCTCTCCATGTATTGGTCTGTACTTTGGTGGGTTGGCTGGTCTATAGAGTATCTACACCATGTCCAGAAATCAACCAATCAACCTTTCTAGTTGATGAGTGATAACAGGAATGAAAAATGCCAGAAACCATCACACCATGTCTCCCTCACTGGGTGGTGGCCATATTTAATACATTGGCTGCATTCTCCATGTCTATTTCCACCTATGTACAGGGTTTCAGGGCAGTCCATTGGGAATTGAGTGAACAGGAAGCCAATTACACATCCCAGATGCGTGGGAAAACCCCAAACAGCACAAATAAAATAGTGGAGATTTCCAAAACATATCAAAAACATTTCATTGCTCACTCTGCAGTGGGGCTATGACTACTAAAATTCAGGTGTGGCACGGGGAGGTATGTCCCATCATATTGGCACCATGTGCCTAGCAGCAGCAGCCCCTCAAAGCCACAGAAATGCGAAATGGTCTGGGAAAGCCCAGGATCAACCTGGAAAGGGGGTCTATTTAGCCTGGAGAAAGTCCAACTTGGACCCCAGCTACCCTTTCATTTGATGTATAATATATATATATTACAGAGAAAACATTTTCTCCAACCATATCAAATTGCTGCCCTGGAGAATCTCCAGGAATGGTGGTGGAGAATCCCCAAAAGTTGGGAATTCCCAACAAAATGACACCTATTAGGTTAATACTTATATCAAAATCTCCAGACCTAATAGGTCTCTGAGGGGGGTTGACTGAAGTGATCTGGGTTGAGAGACATGAGTTTTCAAGTGCCACTAGTGGTGATGGTGAACAAACATAAGATCTGAGGAGTTCCAACTTGTTGCTCTGGGGTTAGATGTATTGTCCACATATCCACCTTTTTAGCAATAGGGTTCACAGTTATGGCCTCTCCTTCCCTATAGTCTGAGTCTGAGTCCTCATGTTCCTCTGGGTTCTCTGGTTTGTTGAAGTTGGCCAAGAGTTCATTCATATCATCTAGTTGGATGAGATATCTGCAAGCCACTTTGATGGTCAGCATGCTGAAGGAGGGTGGGGTGTTTGGCAACCACCAACTCAGTTCATTGAACAACATGATCTCACTGCAAACTTCACATGGCTGTCCTGGATGCCATGGCCAAATACTTGCATGGACCTCTGTTTTGCAGTGACATTGTGATCATACTCCCTCAACTACCTGGAAGATTTCTTCAGGTGAACTAATAGAGATGAAGTGTGTGACAGCAGAGAAATCAAATAGCCAGTGGGATTAACATAGTCTATTACAGCTGTTTGCAAAACAATATAGAAAATCTGTTTGACAATTAGTCTGTTTGGATATAGCCAGGATAGGACCCTGAAATCAACTCTATGGTAACATTGTGTAGTGTAAGCATGTACTTAGACTTCATCCCTACAGCAGACTTGTTTTTCAACATGTCATCGCCATCATGATCCCCCACTCCCATCACAGAAAAATTACATTCTTTCACAATTTCGCTTTCTGTCTATGGACACAAGAAAAAGGAGAAGGGAAAGACTGTGTCAAAGTCGGACAACACCCCTGGCTTCCTCTTAGGGCGGTGTTGGAGCGGGTTTGGCTGCAGAGTACAGTGGTCAAAGTCCGAAGCAAATCTGACCACTGGGTGGTGAGATATTCGATGAACAGTGAGTGGAGGGGTATGAAGGAAAGTTTCGGAGGCTGAGGTTGGAGTTGGAGGTTGGATGAGAGGGCGTTGGGTTCAGCTAGTGCACTGCCCCCTTGTGCAAGCTCAGCCCTTGTATTTCAGAGGTGGAGCGGACTCAGAGGGAGTGGAGATGAAACTCCAGAGGGGACTGAGAGGGAGTCGAAGGTGGGGACTTTATTCAATATTCATACTGATTACATCGGAGTACTACGTGGCCTTATATATGATGTAGTTCAAGGGCAGTGCAGTATGGAATGTAAACCAATAAGTGTATAGTGGGTTAGAGTCCTTCTGACACAAGGGATAGAGGGTAGGGACAATGGGGACCTTAACTGAGACAAGGAAACTACTACAACGAGGAAGAGAGGGTAAATACCAAAGGAGCGGAAGAATGGAGAAAACCAACACGAGGGCAGTGTGAGTCAAAGTGTGGAAAGCTGGTGAAAACCAAACAAATCCAACACCAAAGACAAATGTGAGCGAGTGGTGGGGTGCCTCCACGGAACCTGGAGTGCAGAAAACCTTAATGTGTGGGGGGGGCTTCAGGTAGGGGGCTCCTGGCACAAGTCATTGACAAGTTATGCAGGAGAGGATGAATGAATGCTGACTGAGGAGGGGATGCTGAACAGAGTGAAGGTGTTCAGCCAAAAGGACTTCATGGAATAATGGACTTTGATGAAATGTGCTCCTGGCACAAGTCGTTGACGAGTTATGCAGGAGTGGAGGGATGACTAAGACTGCTGACTAAGAGGAAGCTTCAGATGAATGATGGAGGCAGATAGACTCTTCTGAATGAGCCTCAACTACCAAGTATATGAATGATGACAGATAGACCCCTTCATGGAGCCTCAACTGTTGACAATGAGATATGCACTGAACTGACTGCTGAGTGACTTCTTCTGAATTTCTTCTTGGGTAGCTAAGTACATGGGGGTTTATATACTATGGGGGGAGCACAGCTTGTGACAAACAAGGCACAAACACTTGGTAAGTAATGAGTAAGGACTGAGTAATCATGATGAGTAAGTGAGAAATGAAAAGTAAGCAAGCAAAGAGGATTGGTAAGTATTGGCAATGAACAAGTCAAGGATAGTCAAAATATCACAGAATGAGTCAAACTGAGTAAGCGCACCAATATCACATTAGGGGGTGGCGATGCAAGTCAGATCTCAGTGGAGACATCTCTAGATCCAAAGATGGCATGACAGATGGATGGTGTTTCCAGATAGGGAAGTATTAATTCCAGAATTGAAGGGCATGAGTCAGGTGTCAAAGGGGGGCTAGGGAGTTGGGGGTCTGTGGGGCAATGGGAGCATACACAATCGCATCTCCCACCCTTTCATCCTCTCAGCGAAGTTAACAAAAACTTCATGGACTGGGTTCTAATGGAGGAGGAGGAGAAGGGGGGATGTCTTCTGCTGGATCTTGCAGTAGGAAGGCAAGATGCATGTCATACTTGTCATGAATGCGATCAGGGAGGCTGGAGAACAGTAGATTATACTGCAGCTGTCGCAATACAGGAAGAATGATGGACGAGATTGGAATAAAGACAGTGCAGGGAGCAGGGAGGAATGATCCATATGCTTCATCAAGAGGGGAGGCTGAAACAACCACATAAGACCGTTCTAACCGAGTGACAGACCTGAGGTGACCAAAGAACGTCCTTCTGGAAGTCATACTGACAAGGAGAACATGCTGACCAAGCTGCATGGGATGGGACAGGGCTGACAATGACGGGATGAACCAGGGGGCTTCAGGACAGAAGCTGGTGGGAACACCTGGCAGATATATGTAGCCATTGTCTCTGGCAAACAAGACAAGTGAGATGACTGACGAAGAGGTGGCCATGATTGATGGACTTAGCGAAATGAGCGTCTGATGGATGGAGTGCTGTAGAAACACGTAGGGTGTGAGGATCCTCTCCAAATCTGGAAGGAAGAATTGTGGGGCTGAGCACTTTAAGCGAGCATGCAAACCGAGTTGATATCTTTGGAAACGGCGGAGATATGACGAAAACCGGAATGCCATTGTAGGGAATGAGTTTGAGTTCCCTAGGAGAATCCGTCTTGGTCAGGAGTTTAGGGGTGGAAGGACTTGTTTTGTTTCTTGCCTTTGTTTTTGTGTTTGTACCCCTGGACTTGGTGGTGAGCAGCCGCATTGCTGACTAAGCACATGTGCTGTGTTCGCACGAGTTCAGTTTACCATAACAACAAATACATGTCACAGGCCCTCAGTAGCAGGGTGAATTAATCTCGCATTTCAGCCAGAGTTCAAAGTTAGAATTATTACTTTGGGGAGTACCCAGAGTGCCAGGAGGACTGGCAACAGTTATTAGACAGGCAGAGCTAAGTTTTCTCTTCTAGTTCGCATTTTTACATTTTTACTACACTTCATTTCTCCAGAGAGAACCTCCCTCTTGGGTCAAGCATTTTACTCACCCATCATTACTGACAATTACTAATAATAGGTATATCTATTTTACCTATTCCTACATCTGGAGCCCACCGCAAGGGGGGTTCTGTCCATTTTTGGGGAAAGAAGCCACTGTTTTATCACCGAACGAAGTTTTGCTGGGTTGGGTTGGACAAGCTAAGTACTCAGAGTCTCGGTTATAGTTACAGTCTACACTCAAGAGTTTGGGAAATTTTCAGAGTTATTTTTTTGAGCAGCGAATGTCAAGCAAGTATCTAAGTCGAAGATCCCTCGAGCCGAGAAGCAAGTCCAAAGGCAAATTAATAGTCGAAATTCTGCGAAGGAGTCATGAGAATGTGCCGAGAGAACTCGAGGGAATGCCACCGAGGCATTCGAAGGATGCACCATGGTTCTCAGGGTGCGCAGCTGACCTTTTTAGGTATTTCGAAGAGGTTCGAAGTCTTTGTGAGCACAAGAATTGCCTTGATGACCAAGAATGGGTGAAATGGGTTTGCTGGTATGCAAATGGCGAAGTCTCAGACTCATGGTACAAATGCGTTGAAGATCAGCTGAGTTGGCCCAAATTTGTGGTGGCCATTGCACATTTGTATACTGGATCCCGGAAAATGGATCAACAGTACTCAAGGAGTGACCTTTACAGCCTCATTGACAGCTGGGCAAGAAGAGAAATTCATACAGAGGAAGAACTGATGAACTACAGACTCTATTTTCTAGATTTAGCAACATATCTATGGGTGTTGAAGCAACTCGAGGCTGACAAACTCAAAGACCTCTATTTACAAGGCTTCGACAAGGAGTTCTGGTGTGAAATCATTTGGAAAATGCGACATGATGATCAACGGCAACACTCGGACGATCCATGGCCCATGCAGCAAGTAACGCACACAGCCACGCAACTACTACGCAAAGGATTTCGCTTGGAGCGAGCACAAACAAGCGCAGAAGACTACTATGAGCCACGAAGTGACCCAGAATTGAGTTCGGACAAGCAACATCTATCTACGAAGTGTTTTCTGCCTACAGCTACACATGACTCGCTGACGAACAATGTACAGGGATCTACAGAGTTATCAAGGTACATAGAGTTCAAGAAAGTACCAAAGTTAGTTTTGACAAGTCACATGCAGCCACACAGCCCACCTGAGAAGACAAATAGTGAAGACCAAAGCCCTGGCAGGCTTGTGGAAGCAGCTGCAGCAACCTGTTTTGAGACGGGAGAGTTTTCTTTGAGTACAAACAGAATACTGACTACTGAGTTACAGGAAGCAGTAGAACTAGAGTGAGTCGAAACAGCATTGGTGGAGGAACCACTCACAATGAAAGTCCCATTCGAATTCAAGGCAAATTACAACACACAAAGGGGTTTTTCATTTTGTTTGTATCGAGCTTCTCTGATGGCTACTGGTGTGTCACTACAGGAGTCCTACCTAAGAGGTTGAAGCAGTGGAAGAAGCAGCCTCGGAATTCCTGCAGTCAGCAGATATATGCATCAGTTAACTGACAACCTATTCAGGTCAAAGATTCCACTCGAATTCAAAGCCAAAAGGCTTGAAGAACACCCAAAGCCCACAGGAGTTGAAGTCGAAGGGCTCGAAACACTCACAGGCAGTCCCAGAACAGATAGGTCGGCATACAAAGAGGTCATTGACTCACACAGACCACTACAGCACATAAGTCATACCAAAACAAAGGTTACAGTGAAGAGGATCAAGATTGAGAAGCCATCGAGGCTCATCATATGGAGGAAGCCACCAGAAGAAGCTTTGTGAATCGAAATGTTGAAGCACACAGCGAGGATAGATGCCCTCGCACTTGAAATGTTCTGCGGCCACACAGTATCAGCAATAAATGTTTTATTCGAAGATTCATTGAGCGAATCGACGCATGCACTCGGTGTTAGGACTTGTGCAGAAAGTCCTGCGATGTTGACTAAGCGGAGTCATGTGACCACTCTGTGCGTTGTGGCCATGCACACTCAAGTAACACTACATACTGATGACTCTAGAGTTATAGACTGACTATGCAAGATTGCTGCAATCAAAGAATATGAAGAATGGGGCAAGTGGCATACTGTGTGGAAGTTACCACAACTACGAGCGACAGCGACGGCAGCAAGGACGACAATGGTAGCAACCTGAGTGACAGCAATGATGACAACGACCCTACTTAGTGCAGATAAATGGCCGTATGAGGTTGGAGGTGCCGTCCGGTGGGAACGATGCGCAATGAGTGTGGATACTGAGCTTGATGGCTCAGAGGTACGTTTTGATTTTGAGACACCTTACTTACATCTATGCTATTCTAGGGAAGGTAACTACAGTGGCTCAAAAAAGTGTCCCAATGTTTGGTGATTTTGGAAAGAGTTGAGATTTATGAGAGAGCCAATAGGAATTAGTTCAAACTCCTGCAGGATGAAAGGTAGCACTAACCATTGCCTTGACAACAAGGGCTTGCTTATGTAATTTGGTTGACATGCCACCAAGATATAACCATTTTAAAATGACATGTCATTGGGACACTTTTTTGAGCATGATTTTGTCAGTCATTATTTAGTAAATAACATAAAGATTTGACAACTTCTGAGGGATTTTTTGCTTCAACCCTAACTGATTATGTAATGTACATAATCCTGAGCCATAAAAATGGCTTGGGTCCCACTCAGCTAACCCTACTTCACCATGAAATGCATTTTTGCCTCTGCTAGAGCAAATACCCACCTTCTTTCTGAATCTGGCCTTTCTGCTCATCAAATCTCCTCCACAACTGGTCAGGGGAGCTCTACTGTGGCCAGGGTCATCAAAGAGTTCCAGCTAGATTAAGGAAAACCTCAAACTAGGACATCCTTACCAGCCTTCTTCTCCTGGCAGAGGAGAATATTCACCAGTATGACCTCTGGAAGAGCTGAAAATGCTGTCCAGGCTGCACATATAATGTGTGTGGCTGTTCCCTCTCCTGTCACTTCCCAAACTGTTTGCAGTGTGCTCAATTCTGCATCCTTGAAGGTTGTAGTCAAGCAGGAGAATTATCCTGCAAACACTTCCCTACCATTTTCCACACAAATTTCCTTACATCTGGTCCAATACTATTCATCTTGGGCTCAACTGACCAGATTACCCTAGTGCAGTCATCCACAGTCCAGTGTTGGTGCTTAAGTGCAAAGGCAAGTCACTGTTTTGTATGCTTGTAAGACAAGAGTGGCATTTCCTGCTTGACAGTCACCTTCAGGGATGCGGAATTGAGCACACTGCAAACAGTTTGGGAAGTGACAGGAGAGGGAACAGCCACACACATTATATGTGCAGCCTGGACAGCATTTTCAGCTCTTCCAGAGGTCATACTGGTGAATATTCTCCTCTGCCAGGAGAAGAAGGCTGGTAAGGATGTCCTAGTTTGAGGTTTTCCTTAATCTAGCTGGAACTCTTTGATGACCCTGGCCACAGTAGAGCTCCCCTGACCAGTTGTGGAGGAGATTTGATGAGCAGAAAGGCCAGATTCAGAAAGAAGGTGGGTATTTGCTCTAGCAGAGGCAAAAATGCATTTCATGGTGAAGTAGGGTTAGCTGAGTGGGACCCAAGCCATTTTTATGGCTCAGGATTATGTACATTACATAATCAGTTAGGGTTGAAGCAAAAAATCCCTCAGAAGTTGTCAAATCTTTATGTTATTTACTAAATAATGACTGACAAAATCATGCTCAAAAAAGTGTCCCAATGACATGTCATTTTAAAATGGTTATATCTTGGTGGCATGTCAACCAAATTACATAAGCAAGCCCTTGTTGTCAAGGCAATGGTTAGTGCTACCTTTCATCCTGCAGGAGTTTGAACTAATTCCTATTGGCTCTCTCATAAATCTCAACTCTTTCCAAAATCACCAAACATTGGGACACTTTTTTGAGCCACTGTATCTATGATGAACAGCAACGATCACAATACAAGCGACAACGACAACAATTGCACTGAGTGCGGATCAATGGCCAGGCAAGATCGGATGCGCCATTCTATGGAGACAAGGCATGATGAGCGTGTGTACTGGGCTCAACAGCTCAAGGTTTTGTTTCGATTCCATAGCATCTTACTTACAGCGTTTCTACACTAGGGAAAATGGGTATAGACGATGAAGACCAAAGGATATCCAGGCCATTGTGGTACAAAGAAGAACAACAACAACGATGCTCAGCACAGATCAAAGGCCGTGCAAGGCTAGAACAGCCGTTTGATGGGAACAAGGCGCGACGAGCGCAGGTACTGGGCTCGACGGCCCAAGGTTCTGTTTTTATTCCATAGTGTTTTACTTACAGATACTCTATTCTAGGGGAAATGGCTATATTCAACAAAGAGCGACTGACATCCGGACGATCTCAATACAAGGAATGAAGACGACAATTAGACTTGGTGTGGATCAACGGCCATGCGAGAGTGGAAGTGCCATTTGATGGAGATGGGGCATGAGGAGCGCAGACACTGAGCTTGATGGCTCATCGAATGGATATATGAGACGACATCCAAGCAACATCCAAGCTGCTGCGATGCGAGGAGCTACAACGATCTACGAGGAAAGGCAGCGAACCATCAAGGAGATGCTATGTGACATGATACAGCAGTATTACTATGAATGGGGCGAGCAGTCAGGGCAAGCCAAAGGCATGAAGGTGGTTTTGTTCTTTTCATTCAGTACAGAAACTATGCCTGAGGAGATCATATACAGACGAGCGATGGTGACAATGACGACGACTACAGTGGCAACTATGACGATGACTAGACTTACCACAGATCGATGGCCACACAATGCGAGGGTGGCCGTACGATGGATACAAGGCATGGTAGAGACAAACGACGAGCTCAATAGCTCAAGGTCCCGAGTTTATTTCAGGATATGCTACTCACATCTTCATTATCCTAGCAAAGGTGAATACCTACAATGAACTATGATTGTGATAGAGAAAACTACGAGGGTTTGTGATCGAAGGTCATGCAGAAGTACAGCAAGCTGGTGTGACAACTGCAGCTCGAACTACAATGGCGATCATCGAGGATATGACATCCGACGAATGTGGAAATGGAGCCCGACGGCTCAAGTTTTTGTTTTTGTTTCATGGCCTTTTACTTACAGGTACATTATTCTATAATAGACAACAAATCAGAAGAAAGAACACATCGACTTCTGGAGCGACGAGTGTGACTAAGAGGAGCTACAAGAGGAACATTCGAAGTGACTTTGCTAACTCGTATGCAAGAGCTGCTACGAATGGCAGTGTGACAGTGGGATTCGGAGCCACAACAAGATGCGTGATGTCCGAAGAGCGTTGAGTGTTTACAAGGAATCAATGGATCTGCAACAAGCTTCGAACCAAGTATGGCCAGACTATCATGACGACTACAGTTTGACCTACAGCAGCGATCTTCGAGCATATGAGATCTGACGAGCATGGATAATGAGCGTGACAGCTCAAGCTTCTATTTTCGTTCTGCAACTTTCTGCTTACAGCTACTTGGTATTAGAATAGGTGATGACGCCGAAGAAGGAATGCACCTATATACAGCACTACAGCGAATTTCGAAGTCACAACAAGATGCGTGACATGCAGAGAGCAGCAAGACCATGCCAGCTGGGCTTGATGGCCCTAAATTCGGTTTCTTCTTCGAAGCATCATACTTACAACTATGTTGTTTTAGGGGATACATATTTTTACAAGATATTGACAGAACTTCGAACTTCGAAATGCCTGCAGTACGAAGATCTAGATCGAGACAACCTGCGACTGTGTCCCTTCAAGAAGAAGACACTTACCTTACTGCCAATCGAAGCGAGTTTATAGGTTGATGAACCATCGAACAGTTGGCAAGGGGAGACACTGTCCCCATGTTGGATATTGTGCAGAGACATCATGGCCATGTTTCGCTTTATTCGGGGGACACCACAGACAAGCAGGACATGTTGGATATATTGGAGAGATCAGGCGTTACATATATCGTACAGAATGCCTTGCTACAGCGAGGTGTGAGAGACCCCTCTGTCTACTTCAGGGGTTATGTTGAAGGCACCCGAGCCATCAATGACGCAGCCATCACAGCCAGTGTCTGTAAGCTCATCTACACAAGTTCCACAGGCATCATATTTGACAGCACTGACATCGTGAATGTCGATGAACAAGTACCTTATCCGGAGAAGCCGTTCAATGCATATAATGATGCCCAAGGGGTGTTTGGGTCCAGAGACAGACAGATAGGTGGCAGCAGAAGTCTGTTCGATTGTACCTATGACAGGAACATCGTGCACATGATCCTACTTGCTGGGAACGAGCTCGTTCCTCCTCCCTCTTACTCCTCTACCATGTCGAGCAAACCCAAACTAGACCCCAAGTGCACGATGAGGAAGCTTAACGAATCTCTACACCATGTTCTCCCTCCCATATGTGCCACAACCGAATATCACTGCACAATACACAGCTCCGTGTGGACACTCAGTCCCTATGTCACACCTGCACCCAACGCTGAATCCATCCTATCCACATTCAACACCCCGTTCGACTCACATGAACTTGAGCACCCCTTCGCCCATTCTCAAATCGAAGGACAGGCATTCTGTATCGAAAGTGGAGGACCGATTTATTGCTGGGACGTTACAGGAGTATACAATGGGAATGAGTGAAAGCTGTTGGGTTTAGAGGTACAAAGTGCGCATGAGTGGCTATGGGAGGCAGCAAGAGAACGAAGGCTGGTGATGTGGTGCACCAGCGGTCGATGGTCGTTCGAGGCAACAGGAGTCATTCGATGGAGAGGAAGCGTAGTAGATTCAAGTCTGGAGCTCAACAGCTCCTTCATTTCCTTATGTTTTATGCCATCGCACTTACTACTACGTTGCAGCAGGGGCATCCCATATCTATGGCAGAGTACAAAGACATACGAGACAGGATGGTGGACTGTCAACACGATCCAATGGGGCTATTTTGAGTGGGGAGAATGGGTATGGTACTCGAGACGAAGAGTGCTAACATTACAGCACAATACTGAAGCATACAAGATGGTCAAAAATAACAGTGGGAAGACCTCAGTGGCTGCACATGACGACTCAAGTTTTTGTCTTTGTTTCGGGTTAATTTACTTATGCTCGTGTTGTTTCAGAGTAGCTGATGACTGGGACCAAGTACGATCGAGTCCAAGAGTACAAAGGCGATGTTCAAGCAGACACAAGATTGCAAAAGGAACTCCATATGGAGTCACAAATATCGGAGAGGGGCGAAACTGGCTAGAACGACCATGTCATATGCAGTGCATTCAAGGCGACAAGGATTCATGCACCGAGCCTGAGCGCTCATTTTTGTCTCTTGTTTTTATGACATTCCACTCACAAATCTATGGGTCTAAGGTACTTGACAAAGTTGGAGCACAGCCGCTGATATCTGAAGGAAAAGAAGACAGTGCGAGTTCATGGGTAGAGTGCAAAGAGCTATTGACAAAACTCAGGAAGGGGAAATTTGAAGCCAAGGTGCCCTTTTTGGTTTTGATTCGAACATTATCTACTGCGAGGTACAGGTACCCTGGTGCGAAGGAAAAGGCGATTGATGGGGATGGACAGCTCGAAGCTGTTCATCAGTACTTAGCATCAAGACTTCGTCTGCCCGACTGTGAGGTTGAAGGCCAATGACCAAGATTGAACAAAGTTAGCACCTTCACCCATCGGGGTCGAAGACCTATCATCAAAGAGAGCTTGAGGATCTACAGACTTAAGGTGACAGCTTTTATTATAGTTCAAACATGTGCTACTTCGAGATATTTTGTTTCTAGCAGTGAACAAGTGGTAGATGAAGATGGGCAACTCAAGGTTGCTTGGCGACACTTAGTGCGAGAGCTTCGGCCACCTGATGGAGTACCAGATGAAGTACGAGAAATCAAGTGTGTGCATGCACAGGGAGTCAAGGCTGTGAAAATAGGAATGGGACAAGTGAACGAGGCAAGGGTCCTGGTGAGCGTGTCGATATATAGTTTTCTTTAAAATGAGTTTTGCTTTGAGTGACATCATTCAACTGAGTTGTGCTAACCTTCAGGTGATTCTACTCACCCTGACTTATAGTTTCGAGTTCCATTGTTTTTTTTTCTTGGTGCTAAATCGTCTTAAGGACGAGCAGTAGTCGAGAGCACATATGCGTATAAGGATAGTAAATACACGACTGATCGAGATTTGTTTTAGGTACATATATACATCTTCGAGCTGCCTTGTAGAGGGCCAGCATCTGCTGTACCAGCCACTGAGCTGCATTACACTCTGTTACTGTTTCGCACAAAGACTGTGCCTCGAAGAGCTGTCATTGACTTGCTCTGCACTTGATTTATTACTCACTTGTTCGCTTGCCTGGAGATTATCTCTGTCGTCCTTTGGTTCAAGGTTTGGGCCTTGAGGGGAGTGTTCGAGAGGCAGGATGTGTGTTCAAGAGGCCAGGTGGTGCTCTGTAGGCGGGAAGGGTTGTGTTCGAGGGTGAAAGGTTTTGAGGATGAAGAGGGTTGTTCAGCAAGATCAGGAGCATGTTTTGGGAAGGAAGGGGGTCATGTTCGAGTAGTGAGGGGGTTAGGGGCGAAGAGTTGTGTTTGAAGGGCATGAGGATATGTGGTGAGGTCGAGGGAAGCAGATGTGAGGATGAGGATGTTCGTGCGAGGAGGAGAGCAACCAAGGATGGTCGAATTCTAAACCACCCCTCGGATGTAGGGAATGAGTTCGAGTTCCCTAGGAGAATCTGTCTTGGTCAGGAGTTTAGGGGTGGAAGGACTTGTTTTGTTTCTTGCCTTTGTTTTTGTGTTTGTACCCCTGGACTTGGTGGTGAGCAGCTGCATTGCTGACTAAGCATGTGTGCTGTGTTCACATGAGTTCAGTTTACCATAACAACAAATACATGTCACAGGCCCTCAGTAGCAGGGTGAATTAGTCTCACATTTCAGCCAGAGTTCAAAGTTAGAATTATTACTTTGGGGAGTACCCAGAGTGCCAGGAGGACTGGCAACAGTTATTAGACAGGCAGAGCTAAGTTTTCTCTTCTAGTTCGCATTTTTACATTTTTACTACACTTCATTTCTCCAGAGAGAACCTCCCTCTTGGGTCAAGCATTTTACTCACCCATCATTACTGACAATTACTAATAATAGGTATATCTATTTTACCTATTCCTACACCGTACATGGGTGCTAAAAACTTTTAATGTGCGCTTAACTTGCTTCCTCTTTTCTCTTTAGCACTGATGACTTGTTCTTGTGTGAAGGATGACTGTTCACATCCAACAGTCTTTCTATGCATGGGGCCTTTAGTCTTCATCTGCATGCATGGGCATTGTGCACAACTTGTCAACGAGTTAGGCAGAGTCAGCTGTAACCATGTCCACAACACCTTTGGTGTGTGACAGCAGAACCCTATCTAGAATGCAGGGCCACGAGTCCGACAACCCACATGACCAACCTTAGGGTGGAGTTGAGCAGAGTTGGTCAGAACATGGACAGGGGACCTCAGAGAGGTGTGGAGATGTGTCAGGAGGGTCGGAGGAGCATGGGAACATGTCGGAGGAGGGCGGAGAAGCATGGGAACATATCGGAAGAGGGTGGAGAAGCGCAGGAACATGTCGGAGGAGGGCGGAGTAGGTGTTAGGGGCTTATGCTGGTGTCATGGCCATGACAGACTGTGCCAAAAGTGACCATGGAGACAAAAGTGCTTACTTTTGATATCAATGATACTAACTACCTCAATTTTCTACAGCATGTACTGGACAAGCATGGTCAAGGACAATATAGGGTCTCAAGCAGTAAACATCTTCCCTTCAAGTTTGTACCACCCAAAGTGTGGAGGTAAGTCATTTCTCACTCTGTAAATCTGTGCTAACCATGCTTTACCTTAGCCAAGCTGTCAGTAATGTGATCAATGTCAATAACAAAGTCAAACAAGGATATGGTCAAGAGGATTTGTAGTGTTCACCCTGGCCCAACAAAGATCTACATCAATATGAAACATGTGGAGAAACTTCTGACTATCGATGGCTCTGGAGATGAGAGCAATTTGTCTGGTGAGGATAGTGGAAAGCAGAAACATTCAGACCTTGATATGTGTCTTGCCCAGTGGTGCATGAAACTCCTGAGCTGGTACAAGAATGAGAATGATGAGGGAATGACTTACATCAGGCCAGTGGGGCCAATCCCCCTTTCACCTGCAATGGTACTGGACTGGTGCTGTGCATTGGTAAGTCCTTCACTACTCATGAACATTCTATCCCTAAACTATCTGTAGGATGAAGGGCAAGCTACATTGTTGGTTCCCCCAAACCTCAAGTCTTTCAATTGGAGAAACAAAGTGCCATTTTTGCATCCAGCCTGCAAAGTGCAAACCCAGGTGTCACAAAATATTGATACCAACTCTATTACTGGTGTTCTCCTTCTTCAGATGCTTGCAAACTCTGGCCTCTTGTTACCCAGTGTATCTAGTGCCCACACTTCTCCAGTTCCACCTCCTGCGACACCCACACATGTGCCACAGGATCCTCCCATTTCACCACCTGTCCCATCTCCATCTCATTGCTCCCACTTTCTTTGTTACACTGAAATGAACCTCAGTGTTCACAATGCCACCCTCTATGAATGGGAACTTGAACTGCAGTTGATCGGGCCTGACATCCTCATGGATATCAATGACCAGACACTTGCTAGGGCTGGTATCACCACTGGTGACATCATTCATCTCAAGAAGGGAAGTTTACTTTGGTGGAATGGTCCTGATGTGAAGAGGAAGTGTAGCAACACTGGGGCATTGTCAGGCAATGAGCGAGTGTTATGCTTGACCGAAGTCAAGACATAGGGAGAACTCAAATGCAGTCTAAGGTTTCTACTGAGCAATGGCTGCAGTAACCTTCATAAATGACAAAGGATTTAGGCAACACCGGTAAAAGTGGTCCTTATTAGGGACACTGAGGGCAAAGTTCTGAGGAACACTGTGTATAATTGAGCAGCTCAAGTCTGGGTTTCCAGGACTTGAGCCAGCCAGGCTAAATACTACAAAGTAACGGACCATGAGGCATCTGCATGTACTGAGGTAACCACATCATTGGTTGAACAATGACAACACATGTCCCAAGCATGTAAAGAGGTCATAATGCTAGTGGTGGAAATAAGGAGCTGTCAGATCAGAGAGAAGATGGCTCAAAAAGGAAAAGTGTCCAATGGAATCAAACATGAAGTAAACATACAGTGAAAGGGAAAAGACAGGGGTGAAACATAACAGCAAGTGGGCCAAGCCTCATCCCCACCCACCAGGAAGGACGGTGGTGGGTGTTGTTTCACAGCATCTCTGATGATGATGGTAGCAAGCCAGCCCTGCTCAACTATGACCTTTATTATCACTGTGAGAGTCAAGATCAGTGGTTACCTGTGCCCCAGGGTTTTGTTGTTGATGAGACTGGGGAGGAATCAGAGGACAATGTTTTTTCTACATAATGCCTACATACAGTGAGGGACAAAAGCGTTGCAATGTTTGTGAGGTGTGACTTGTTGCTGATGTAGCTCAGGCTATTCTGCACAGATAATCATGATACCTATACCATTGGAAAGGGGTGACTATAAGCTTTCCAGAGCACTAAGGTTCAGTCCAAACAAAGCAATACATGCTTAGATACACCCTATTCTTTCCAAAAGGTGCATTGCAATGCTTTTGTCCCTGACTGGTGAAATCATGAAATGTGACCTTTTGATGGGATTGAGGGCATGGAGGATGGGAAAAAATGATTACATAATAAACCACATGATTGTCCAGATGATTTGTCAGCATGTAAACAATGACAAACATTGGACTTGTACCATTAATCCTCCCTCTTTTACCACAACTCATGAAATCATCTCTCTAGCTCACATGGTCATTTTCTCAAGGAATTCTTATCAAATACTGGTGGCCACCACAGTGCCATCAGTATGACATGCTCTCAGAGCCATCAGTCCCTTAAAAAACCTGCTGTCAGTCATTTCCTGGACTGTTTCCCCCACCATGCCTGATGTGATCTGGGACTAATCAGTACTTGGAAGGCTGAAAATGTTATGGAGGTCAATCTGGCACTTCAGAACATGATGTACAAACCAGTCCCCTCTCAACCAATGCATTTCTGGCACAGGGACAGTGGTATGGAAGTTAGGGCAAGACAAAATCCTCTTTATCCCTGGGCATCATCAGAAGGATATGCTACTGAACTACCATGGAGCAGAATCCTGTGCTTCCATCTGGCCCTGAATATTGCCCTTGGTCACATATGACCAAATAATCCTTCCCCAGTCATCTACAGTTCAGATCAGAGCAAGATCTAGTGAACCCTCTTATGGTGCTCAGAGCACAAGGAGGTTTTGTCTCACCCCAACCTCCATATCAGTGTTCCTGTGCCAGAAATGCATTGGTTGAGAGGGGACTGGTTTGTACATCATGTTCTGAAGTGCCAGATTGACCTCCATAACATTTTCAGCCTTCCAAGTACTGATTAGTCCCAGATCACATCAGGCATGGTGGGGGAAACAGTCCAGGAAATGACTGACAGCAGGTTTTTTAAGGGACTGATGGCTCTGAGAGCATGTCATACTGATGGCACTGTGGTGGCCACCAGTATTTGATAAGAATTCCTTGAGAAAATGACCATGTGAGCTAGAGAGATGATTTCATGAGTTGTGGTAAAAGAGGGAGGATTAATGGTACAAGTCCAATGTTTGTCATTGTTTACATGCTGACAAATCATCTGGACAATCATGTGGTTTATTATGTAATCATTTTTTCCCATCCTCCATGCCCTCAATCCCATCAAAAGGTCACATTTCATGATTTCACCAGTCAGGGACAAAAGCATTGCAATGCACCTTTTGGAAAGAATAGGGTGTATCTAAGCATGTATTGCTTTGTTTGGACTGAACCTTAGTGCTCTGGAAAGCTTATAGTCACCCCTTTCCAATGGTATAGGTATCATGATTATCTGTGCAGAATAGCCTGAGCTACATCAGCAACAAGTCACACCTCACAAACATTGCAACGCTTTTGTCCCTCACTGTACCTTGCTTCATGTAATGCCTATGTTGGCCCAGAGGCCATTTTTCACATTCATACTACATTGAAACCACACACAAAATCAACTGGTAATTGAAGGGGGAATCTACTCAGACACAGCTATACAGTCACTACACTATGTACCCAGATGTGTGGAAATAACCCTCAGCCTTTTCAGGTGTAATACTTTGACATGTGTGAACAATCACCATCATTGATAAGTTGTCTGAGTGGTGACACAAGTATGCCTTGATCATAGAAAATGCTTGCTTGATGGGGTTGTAGTCTGGTGAGTATGGCAGGAGATAGATCAACTTGCAGACTGTGAGATGTCAGCAAAAGAAATATCAATTGATTGATAGTCACATATGATGCATATCTTCAACTAACTTGCAAATTTCCTCACCATGGTGAATGCAGCAGTTGTCCATAATAATAATGCTGCAGGGGCCAGGATATGGGTTGGTGAAAGGCATCTGTTGGATAGATTAGCATGTACCAGCTTGAAGATGAATCACTTATGACATGCTCCTTCAGAAATTGCAGAAATCACACTCCATCAACAGCACTCTTGATGATATCATATGTGATGATGCCATCAAGCATGATGGCAGGGAGAATAGAGTAGCACGTTCCATGTACGAAGTACCTCCTGACTTGGCAACATAGACCTCTGACTGTTCACCCATGCAGGCAAGTGGAGGTACACTTGTCCTTGGAAACTTTGTCAATGAAGATGAGCATATTCGGATCTGGTGCTTCTGCTGCAATGTGATTCATATAGAGCATGTGCAACTCCTCATTCCTCTCAGAGGCAGATGTGGAGATGACCTTCCAAGTGATGTGGAGGCCCTGAAGAGTTCAAGAAAGTGTAGATGGAGTGATACAAACTTGACACTTGAGCCAGAGCTCCTCTCAAAGCTCATCTAGGTAGATTGTGCTGTGATGTTGAACAACAGCAAGGATAAATGTGATGTCTTCAAGGCTGAGAATGCAATGACAACTGATGGTATGGGAATAAGTGTTTGGGTTGTACACAACACCATACTTGGTGTGAAGTCTGAGAGTTTTGTAAATGAGTGTTTTCTTGATGCCTAGAATACTACAGATTTGCTTGGTGCTATAGCCATTTTGGTGAAGGACAGGAATACGAGACTTGAGGTCAATGGATACCATGCGAGAGGGCATGTAGGCAATGTTCAGTATGTTTGATTCTTAGTGTACTACAGTAACAGACAGTAGCTACCCACTAAGGTACTTCTGGGGTCCTATCCCAGCTATATCTGAACAGTCTGATTGTCAAACAGATTTTCCACATCATTTTGCAAACAGCTGTAAGGTAGAAAACTGAAGCATGTGAATGCAAATTTCATCAGAGATTGAAATGGTGGACAAATGCAGGATTGGAAAAGTTCCAACCCATCACTCAGGGAGTTAGTTCTAATCCCCCAGATGGCAACCCTATCAATGACATCCACCTTGTCATTTGGCTCTACATCAACCAGAAGTTCCTTGTTCTGTATCTGACTGCCACTTTGATAGTTGACATGTCAAAGAAGGGGCAACTCAAGCTTACATGACACTGCACATCTGCCAAGGTCAAGTTCAGAATAATCAAAAAACATCACTGAACCTTGCCTTCCACAGCAGTCTGTCATTGATGCCTGGAGCCAGCTCATAGGTTCAAAACCACATACATGTCTGAGTGCAAGGAAATCACACTTGCTTATTTTTAAAAAAAAAACCAACAATGCATGAGAGGGAAACTAGAATAAGATTAAGGCAACCCTTGGTGTAGCAGCTACCACAGGAAGTGCCCCATTTTCATCAACTGGCTCAGTGAAGGTTATCCACTGTATGATACAGTTACATGGCAAACTTCATATGACTTTCCTGGATGCCTCTGCCCAACACTTCCATGAACCTCTGTCTTGCTGCAATATCTGATTCATACTGGAGCAACTTCTCATAGGCTTCTTCATGTGTACTAATGTACTCCTAGTGCATGAGGATGAAGATGCAAGAATCATAATGACATTGGTATTGCAAAGATAATCTATAAAACATACATACAGTCATTTACCAGCACTTGAGCCACCAAGTTTTTGGTCACCTCTGTATTCACAGCAACAATGTTTTATTAAGATCAGCTGGTAGGATGACTTCAGTATATACTTGAGCACATAGTATAAAGAAAATGAAGGAAAATTTGAACACTGTATTTTTGCAATTAGCTTGCACAAGAATTGATGACTTATCATGGATGCTGCACCACTTGAACCATCATTGAAACAGGTACATTAGTGACCAAGCAATGCCAAGCAACATTATCTTAGTGATATTGCACTCTTGCCATCACTCTTGGTGCCCTTGACACTCTGCTCATCCTTGCTGCCAGTGACCTCCCCATTTCCCTTGCTTCCCTCATTACCTTCACCTCACACAGGCCCTGGCTTCAGAGCCTGTGACTCCAGCTTTCCTAGCTTTGGCTTTGCCCACCACATCCACCTTTGCTCCTGTTTTGTGAGATTGCTTTCCCCCTTCCACAAGCACATTGCCTCATAGTAAGCTTCTCTGCATGCCATATTCCAGGTCTTCTGCAAATTTTCCACTATCTTCCACTCTGTCAACACACCAGATTGTTCTTCCTTTTGTTTACAATGATCTGCTTGTGTCAAAAATGCGAAATGCACACAATGGTCAATGGTTTATTGGCCATCTCAAAGCTGTAAATCTCTAATGGACTGCCAGCACCATGCCAGGAGAAATCAATGGCTGCCCCAGTGTCCCTAGGCATAGTACTGGAGAAAACACTTTCCATGGCAGCAGCTGGGTGTACCCAACCCATTGAGATCTCATAGGTATATACTGTAAACCTGTTGAAATAAATAGACTTAATGGGTCTCCAAAGGGGATTGACTGACATGCTTGCAGCCTTCAAAGCTATCATGGGACATCCCATTGGTCTCCAGAGAGGGGAGTGGGATGTCCCACAGTAGCCTCTGAAGCCATCATGGGACATCCCACAGTGGCCTCTGAAGCTATTATGGGACATTCTACTGGCCTTCAGAGAGGGGGGCTGAGATGCATCTAGTATGTATGATCTTAGTAAGGAGCACTCTTGCAGTAAAACAGGGAACTTACATACATACATAGGCACTCGCAGGAGGTGTTGAATCCATTAACATTCATTACAATAATGCAATTCTCACTGCCATAGGCATTGTATGAGTCTGGAAATGACACCACACACAAACACACTGATTGCCCAGTATTCTTCAAATCTGTGCATAATACATAAGTTGTATTACATGGTTTTGGAATGGCAGTGACTCTCACATATCCCCCCACTTTGACAGGTGTGCTCATCATCCTGGATGATCATGACAGCTATGTATGTTTTTCTGATCAGAAGTGGCATTTCAATGTGAATATGAACTGCACTTTTTTGAGCTGAGGACCCCTGACACCTAAGGCAGTCATGGGACAGCCCAAAATATATTACCAATGGGCTGGGATTATGGGACATCCCAGGTCCTGCAAACTGTTAACAGCCCTGGGACATGGCCAGATGTCCTGGGGATGACCTGGTCTGAGTGGCTTTTAGCTTGGATGATTTGGAGAAAAACTTCAGCCTAAATGCTTATGAAAATGGGTTAGCTGAAGTGGTCATAATGGGGTTGTGACAGCACATTAAAGTTGGGAAGAGGCACTGAAGCAGCAGAGTTAAGGATTTTATACCTAAAGAGAAGTCAGTGGGCAATTGTACATGGCATATGTTATACATACTTGATAATTGTGGACAGGTATTCTAATAATTGTGTTATGTCAGCCTGCCTCTCACTCACAAGCTACATGAGAAGGTGTCAAGTTTGGGAAGTCCAGGTTGAGACCAGACCAGAGACCAAAGTGGGCACAAGGCTGAGGGGTCAGGATTAAGAGAAGAGATGAGGATACAGATGGGTGGACTGTTTGGACTTAGCGACTGAGGGTACAGCACTATTCCCTTGTGTGGGTCTCAGTCTGAGTCTGAGGCCGAGATGGGGTTATCAGAATTAACTTTGTTGATTTCAGACTGAGGAGTACAGGCCAAGTATCTACGAGTTTATATACTAGAGTATCTATAGTATGGAGACTGGTAATGCCAGTCTTGCAAAGATTGCTATGGTGATTGGTAAGACAGTTATTAGTAAGATATGACTAAGATGACAGAGACCAGGACAGAGTGGACCAGGGACAAGACCAGGCAGGAACTAACCGAAGTGACAGACACTGCAAAGCAGTGTTCACCATGCTAGGACATCTGGGGATAGGGGACAGGTGAGGCCAAGGCTGGACTGGATGAATGCGAGGCTGAGTCCAGCTGGGGTTGAGGCATGGCTATGACAGTATCCCCCTCTTAGGGGTTGAACCCATGCAACCCCTGCAAGAGTGGCAGGCTGAGTCTGAAACTTTGACTGAGTTTGAAAAATTGATACTTGTGGCCCGCTAAGCCCTTTGCATCTTTCTTTCTCATCCTAACCATCATGTCCAACTCAAGACCAATTGTCACTGCCAATAACAACAACAAAGGCCAAGTCATCATTGACTGGGCCCAAGTCCCTGATGACAACATCAGGTATGACACTGATGATGAAGAGGAGGTGATGAGGGTGAAGGCAAAGGAGAGGAAAAGGCAAAAGGTGGCTGAGCAAGCCTGGCAGGAGGAGCAGGCTTGGCTTGAGGCCAAGAGAGCAGAGAGGGAGAAGGCTGAAGCCAAGAGAGCAGCATGGGAGGCCAAAGAGGAGAGGGCATGCAAGGAGGAGGAGAAGTGCAGAGCTGAGGAGGAAAAGGAGGCCAAGCAAAAGTGCAAGGCCAAGGCTGGGGCTGGTGGTAGTGAGACTGGTGAGGTCAAGAAGGTGGTCATGGACCCTGGGTGAGTGACCTTTTTAACCTTGTGCATACTCCCTTGACAACACTTTTAGTTGTACCTGCTGTGCCTGGGCCAAAACTGTTTGTGAATTTGTCATAGATGGTAACAAGAAGCATGTCGCCTGTGTGTGATGCAATCAGTCAAAAGGCAAGTGCTGTTGGCCCAGGGATGGGAAAGACACTGAGGCCAGTCCCAAGGCCATTGGGAGATCAGACAAAGGAAAGAAGAGGAAAATCAACAAGGAGAATGCTGAGGCTGGGCCCAGCAAACAGAAGCAGGTGAAGATGAGTGCGAGGCTGACCAAGGTCCTGAACCTTGATGAGCCCAAGGCCAGCAGAAGTGGGCAGAGGGAGGCCAGCACAGAAAGGTACTCGGGCTTGGAAGACAAGCTTGAGCACCTTATTGATGTGACAGGGCTGATTGCCAACAACTTGGCCAGCCTGTTCGAACTTCATGAAACTGTGGTCAAGAACTTGGGCTGGATTGCCAATGCTCTTGAGTCATTACTTGACAAGTCCTATGGATATGGGATGTCAGTCACACCCCCAGACTCAGACTCATCTGAGTTCAACTCTGATGAGTTGCACAAGGAGGCCAAATGGTTGAAAACCCACAGCAAGGACAAAGAGGAGGAGTCCAGAGGGGAGGATGAAACCATGGCTGAGGCCAAGTAGCCCATAGTGTAGCAGTCTTGTAGTTCTTTCTTCTGCCAATGTTATGTGTCCAGTGTCTGGTGTCTGGTTTTGGTCTTGTAAGTAAGTGAGAGCAAACAAGAAAAGAAAACAAGGTAAGTAGGGGATCAAAAGGAACTATATACTGATAGAGAACAAAACAGAAAAAACTGAAGCCAGTTGAGACTGGTCCTCACTGGTATGGGCTGGGTTTACTGGGGTAGCAGGAGTGGAACTCTTGTACAAGTTCACAGGCATTGTCAAGTTCGGTAGCAAGTACCCAAGTGGTTTCTTCATCTGTCCCTTCATAGCCAGTCCACCAGACTAGATACTGTAACCAACACCAGTGACACTGGTCGACCTTGGAGTTGAGGATTTCTGCTACCTCGAACTCTAGCTCACCATTGACTTCAACTGGTGGGGGTGGTGGTTGAGTCCGGTTCGGGATGGTATTAGGGATGGCCAGCTCGAGCTGGGAAACATGGAAGACCAGATGCACTGTGCACATTGAGTCCAGCAGGTGCAGTGTGAATGAGTGGGTACCAGCCTGAGCTATGACCAGATACAGTCCAAGGTTCTTCTCTGAGAGCTTCTTGGAAGGCTGGGTTGACTGGAAGTACTTGGCTTTGACATATACTTGGTCACCAACCTTGAAGTCCAGAGCTGGCATGCATTTAGCATTGGCTGGTCTTTGATAGTGCTGCTGTGCTAAGGTCATTTCTTCCTGTAGGTATTGATGCAGTGAGTCTAAGTCGACTGCATAGTCACGAGCCTGAGCAGAGGTAAGATCATGCTCTGGGTATACTGAGATGCTGGGATGATAGCCCTTATTAGCGAAGAAAGGAGAGACACCCATAGTAGCACTAGGGGCATTATTGTAAGCAAACTTGGCCAAAGGTAGTAGGTCAGCCCAGTTGTCCTGTTGGTAGTTACAGTAGACTCAGAGGTATTGTTCCAGGGTCTGGTTAGTCCATGCAGTCTGGCCATCACCTTTGGGGTAGTAGCCTGAAGTGAAGTGTAGGCACATGTCCAAGGCCTTACTGAGTGACCAGAAGAAGTGCAAGACAAACTCCGAACCTTGGTCTGAGGTTACATGGGCCAGCACTCCATGCTTAGAGAAGACATGGAGTAAGAAGAGTTTGGCGAGTTCTGGGGCCATGATAGTGTCATGGGTTGGGATGAATATGGCCTGCTTGGAAAGCCAGTCAACTACTATGAGGATGGCCATGAAGCCGGTTGAGGCCAGAAGCTGCTCAATGAAATCCATAGAGATGGAGTTCCATGGCTTCTCCAGCACCAGGAGTTGCTTGAGGAGGCCATAAGGCCAATGGTGGGGAACCTTAGCCTGAGCATGGGCCGTGCAAGACTGGACATAGTCCTTGACAAAGGTCCTGAGGCCAGGCCAGGTATATTCATGCTGTATGAGCTCTAGTGTGCAGTTTTGGCCAAAGTAGCCAGACAGAGGGTGGTCATGCTTGAGGTGCAAGACCCTAAGGCAAAGGTCGTTTGAGTCTGGCATGTAGATCCTTCCATCAAGCTGAAGGAAGCTGATGTCATCTACTGACCACTGGGGATCAGACATGTCAGACAGGCAGACTTGTGAGACCAGGTCATCCAGCAGTGCAGTCAGGATATCATTGTGTAACCTCTCAACATCCATTAAAGCAACTGCTTGTAAGACTGGGTACTTGAGGTATGTGGCACAAAGGGAGACTGCTAGTTGTTCTTGGGTGAAGACCAGTCTCAGGTTCTGCGGGTTCACTCAGGCATAGCTGCTATCCCCCTCTTTGGGGTAGACATCCCATTGCCTAGTTAGGGCATCAGGCTTAGCCCTGAGCTTACTGGGCCTGAATCTAATGATCATATTGAATTGAGACAGGAATTCTGACCAGCAAGCCTGGTGGTGGGTGAGTACTTTAGAGGTAGAAAAGTACTCAAGATTCTTGTGGTCAGTAACAATGTCAACCAGTGAGGCCAAGCCCTCAAGGTAGTGGCACCAGGTCCAGAATGCTTCGAAAATTGCAAGCAATTCCTTATCATGGGTGTCATAATTCAACTCCAGGGTGGTCAGAGTCCAGGAGTAGAAGGCAACCAGATGAATCTGGCCATTGCTGCAGGTAATAGAGAGGATGCCAGTGATGGCATAGTCCGATGCATCAGTCTCGATGGTGATAGGGACCCCAGGGATGAAATGAGTTAAGACCAGTGCAGTGGTGAAGGTGGCCTTGAGGTTGTCGAATGAATGGCAGCATTCCTCAGAGAAGTTCCAAGGAGCCCCCTTGCAGGTAAGCCAAGTCAATGGTATGACAATGTCTGAATAGTTAAAGATAAACCAGCAGTAAAAATTGGCAAAGCTGAGGAAAGATTGTATGTCTTTGACCTTGCAAGGCTCGGGCCAATTGCAGATGGTCTGGACTTTTTCCTTCGACATCGTGAGGCTGGCAGGGGAGAGGTGGAATCTGAGGTATTTGACCAAGTCCAAGTGGAACTCACATTTCTCCAGCTTTGCATAAAGGCTGTGAAGCTGAAGCTGGCGAAGTACCTCTCAGACATGCTGCTTATGGGACTCTTTATCTCTGGAGTAAATTAGGATGTCATCTAAGTAGACGACTATGCAGACATCCAACATGTCCACAAAAATGGTATTCATGAAGCATTGGAAAGTGGCCAGGGCATTGGTGAGACCAAAGGGCATTACTAACCACTCATAAGATCCATACTGAGTCTGGAATGTGGTCTTCCATTCATCACCCAGGGCAATCTGGACAAGGTGGTAGGCATGCCAAAGATCAATTTTAGTATAGATTTTGGCTCAGCTTGGTGACTCTAAAAGGTTGGAAATGAGCAGGAGTGGGTAGTGGTCCTTCTTAGTGATCTTGTTGAGGCTGTGGAAGTCTACACAAAGCCAGATGGAGTCATCCTTCTTTTTGACAAAGAGGACTGGTGCAGCATAAGGGGAGGAGGTAGGTTGAATGAATCCAGTAGTAAGGTTTTCATCAATGAAAGTCTGGAGAGCTTGGAGCTTGACTGGGGACAGTGAGTAGATGGTGCTGAGAGGTGGGGTTGTTCCTTCTTCAAGCTCTATCTTCAGGTTGTACTCCCAGTGTGGTGGGAGTGCTGAGGCCTTGGCCTTGCTGAATACATCAGCAAAATCATGATACTCTTCTGGTACATTGGGCAAGGCCAGAGGAGGGGAAGCCAAGGCTGATCGGGCTTGAGCTGAGTCCGAGGGGCAGAGCTGAAGTTGGAACTGGACAGACCCTTCTAGTTTGCAGTCACACACAAAAGTGGCTGCATTGATTAGGGAAACCAGAGGGGCCTTCAGGGGGGTGCAAGCTGGGGAGTCGGACACCAGTACAGATGGCACGAAGCTGGGTTGATCACTAGGACTGGGGTCAGGAAGGCCAGTGGGGACCAGGCTTACAGGGGGTGTCAATGGGGTTGGCATTCCTTGTGCAGGAGTCTGGAATGTTAGACTACACAGTACCCAATCAATCAACAGATTGTAGTGGGTGAGCCAGTCATGTCTGAGAACTATCTTACACTCAGAATCCAACAGGGCTAGATACAGGGTTACTGGTGTGACATCACCAGACATGAAGTGGATGTTGACATCTACTGCTTTGGTTATAGTAAAGGTGGATGTTCCATCAAAGAGCCAGAGTTGGATTGGGGAGACCGAGTACAGGGTAAACGAGTGTTGATTAACAAATTGATTATCTATAAAACAATGGATGGAACCACAGTCCACTAAAGTACGAAGCCAAGGTATTTCTGGGTTTTCTAATGTGACATAGGGGGTTAAAGAGTTCAGACTGGAAAGAGCAGACACATTGAGACAAGCCTCCAAGTTTGCACAACCAGAGTCAATGCAGCTCCCAGATTGTGTGGAGTCCCAGGAGCTGCTACCTATTTTTTTGTCTTGGGGGTAGAACCCGAGCCCGAGGCTGGTGTGGCATTGGTGGTGGCCATGGCATGAGCTTTGGCCTTTCTGGCTTTCTTGGGGCATTTATCAGCACGGTGGCCAGGGCCTCCACAGAACATGCAGAGATTGCCCTCTATGCGACACTTGCATTCTTCTGGGGTGAGCTTCCCATCCTTTCCAAGTTTGCTAGGCTCAGGCTTGGATGAGTTGCTGCTATTACTGTTGCCTGGTTTCGATGAAGCCAGCTTGGGGGAAGATCCGGAGTTATTGTTATTATTGCCAATCTCCTGACCGGTCTTGGGCTGATTGTTGTTGTTGGAGCCACCAGACTTGTTGTTACCAGAGTTGGACGAGCCCTGGTGCTTACTTGCCCACTGGACTTCTTCCTTGCACTCCCAATAGCACACATCTGTTTCTTGGGCAAGGTGGTGGAGCTTGTGAAGTGTCCAGGGTTTGCCAACTCAACAGACTTCATCCTTAATCCAGTCTGGAAGTCCAGAGTAGAAGTGGTGGTGCAGCACACCATCTCCATAGCCTTGGACTTGCGAAGCAAGCCAATTAAAATCAACTATGTATTTGTTGGTGCACTGGTTTTCTTTCATGTGCAAGTGGTCGAGCTGGCTCTCGGTGTCAGCAACCAGGTCATGGGGTCCAAAAGTGGTTTGCAACTCTAAGACAAACTCCCTCCAGGAGTCCATCCAGAGAGGCTGGTCACTGGGGTCATCAAGTCCAAGCAAGTCCAGCTCAAACCATTCAAGAGCCATACCTTTGAGGTAGGACTGGGCAAAGATGACCTTTGCACAGTCAGTCTTGGAAGTTGAGCTTGCACTGGATAAAGAAGGCACGAAGTTTCTTAGGGTCAGTGCCATCAAAGGTGTCAGGCTCATGTAACTTGGTCCTGCTTGAGGACTCAGGACTAGTATGGGTGTTGCAAGCCAACAGCTTGATGGCCACTGTGAGGTTGTCTAAGACCATAATGGCAGGCTCAGTGTCCGGATGTGGGAAGTCCAGTTTGTCCTCTGGATCATTCTCATCCGGATTCTCATCACCAGGACCATTATCACCAGGGTCATCATTGTCTGGGTTATTATTATCATCGTTGCCTGGCCCATCATCACTGGGGTCACCCTTGGGGATGGGAGCAGTGGGATGACATGGTGTGGGGGTATTGGATGTCTGGGCTGAAAAGCCCCTGAAAGGACTAATGGGATCTGGGGAGCACCTAGTGGTGCCCAAGGCAGCTAGTGCTGTCTCATGGCAAGCCCCACTGGCTGAGGCAGAGTCAGGGTTTGTGGCAGAACGGCCACAGGGAGGTTGGAATCGAGTCTTGGTTGCCATGATGTATTAGACCCACACAAGTGGAGAGTCTGAAATACTGTCAAGTTCAGGAAGTCCGGGTTGAGACTGGACTGGAGACCGAAGCAGGTGCAAGGCCAAGGGGTCAGGATTAAGAGAAGAGATGAGGATACAGATGGGTAGACTGTTTGGACTTAGTGACTGAGGGTACAGCACTATTCCCTTGTGTGGGTCTCAGTCTGAGTCCAAGGCCGAGATAGGGTTATCAGAGTTAACTTTGTTGATTTCAGACTGAGGAGTACAGGCTGAGTATCTATGAGTTTATATACTAGAGTATCTATAGTATGGAGACTGGTAATGCCGGTCTTGCAAAGATTGCTAAGGTGATTGGTAAGACAGGTATTAGTAAGATATGACTAAGACGATGGAGACCAGGACAGAGTGGACTGGGGACAAGACTGGGCAGGAACTAACCAAAGTGACAGACACTGCAAAGCAGTGTTCACCATGCTAGGACATCTGGGGATAGGGGACAGCCAAGGCCAAGGCCGGACTGGATGAGTGCGAGGCTGAGTCTGGCCAGGGTCGAGGCACAGCTATGACAGAAGGGAGGATCCAGCAAAAATTCCTTGGGATTGGTGTGCAGCTTCATCACTCCCACTATAAATTACACATCTGAAGACATGTATGCCCTCCACATTGCACCAAGTTTGTGCCTGTACAAGAGGTTATTCAAGAAGCAAACAATCATGATGGCATTACCCACCCCTTGTGTAAAGGAGTCATGGCAAGCCATTACACAGCCCACCATCACCTTGGAACTGATGTCTTTGGACCTGCTGACACACTCACTCCAATACTTCCAGATCTCCACCCACAGTTGAGGATGTTCTTCCTCATCTTTATGGTCCTCATAGTGCTTGGTGTGACACCTATAGTAGTCTTTGGTTTCCTCTGTGATTGAATCAATGTGGAGTCAAAACTGCAACAAGTTAGGATGTACTGACCTGCAGACACTTTTGGATTAGTATGTGCATACCAAGCCTGATGCATGTTCCACACAGATTCAGCATGGGTTGCCTTTGTGGTAAGACCAGCAGCAGCCATGATCAACCCAAGAGTCTTGCCATACTCATCTGAAATCACCTGGGCTTCTTGAGTGGTGTGCATGCCAAGTGCCTGTGACTTTCATATGGCTTCCAAGGGAAGCTGCCCTGGTTTGAAGTGTGGTAAGCCTGCTTCTGCACTGGATGCATCCTTGCATTGACTGAGGTCACTGGCTAGGGTAGGCACAGAGGGTGTGACTACTACCTTGCAGAAGGCATGATGTCATCCTTTGGGTTTCCCATGCATCCCAGTCATCTCTGAGCCATTGGGGAGGTCTCCAGTGTCACTAGGTCCATCCTCATCTTCAGAGGATGTGTTGGCTAGGCATGAGATTTCCCTTTGGCTTCCCTACACCTCCTGGTCACAGAGCTGTCAGTGTTGCCTTCAGTTTCAGCAGCTCCTTCTTCTTCTTCTTCTTCTTCTTCTTCTTCTTCTTCTTCTGATGGAGAATGGAGAGGGGGAGTGGAAGGATGGTTATCAGTATCATAATTGTCAGCATGGATTTCTCTCAGGGTTTGTTCACATTTAAGGTTGTGCCTCTGGTCAGTTGACCAATCACTGTCTATTCAATGACACATGTAAATTATGTGAATAATGCAGTTTAATCAAATAAACACACCTGATGCACTTTCATGCTCAACATCATCATGACAAATGGAGTCCATCATATTTTCAACAGCTGGGCAACCATCATGATCTACCAGGTTCTCTGAGACCAGATCACCTTCAGCTTGCACCATACTCTCAACAGCTTGTTCATCCTCTTCACTGTCATTGGGGGTAACAGCTGGTGGCAACCTTGAGAAGGAACACAGCTACATACATAGATCACACACTTACACTTTTCATGACCCTGCTCAGCAACTATATCTTCCATAGAAATGATGCCCAATCATAGCTGCTCAAGGGCAACAGTGTGGTCAAGCTTCATACCATTCTGCAGTGTAACCTGTTTTGTCTGGAAGGAATCAAGGTACTGATTCTCACATTCTTTCTTTGTCAACCCTTGCAAAGAATTGCAACTTGAGCATGGCTGGAGAGGGGGATGTCGAGCTACAGTGCTGGATTTGCTGTTCTGAAAACAGTGGTCAGTAAGCAAAAAAAAAAAAGGTAGCACTACCACCAGGCACTCCTCACCATCCCATGGTCATGCTTAAGCCACAAGACCCTGAGGCAAAGGTCATTTGAGTCCAGCATGTAGATCCTTCCATCAAGATGAAGGAAGCCAGTGTCATCTACAGACCACCAAGGATCAGACATGTCAGACAAATGGATTTGTGAGACCAGGTCATCTGGTAGTGCAGTCAGGATATCATTATGGAGCTTTTCTATATCCATTAAGGCACTGCCCATAACACCAGGTACTTGGGGTATGTAGTGCAGAGGGAGACTGCTAGTTGCTCCTGGGTGAAGACTGGTCTCATATTTTGCAGGTTTACTCAGGCATAGCTGCTATCCCCCTCTTTGGGGTAGACATCCCATCATCTAGTTAGGGCATCAGGCTTAGCCCTGAGCTTACTGGGCCTAAACCTGATGATCATATTGAACTGCAAGAGGAATTCAGACCAGCAAGCTTGGTGGCAGGTGAGTACCTTAGAGGTGGAGAAGTACTCAAGATTCTTGTGGTTGGTAACAACATTGACTGGTGAGGCCAAGTGTCATGACCATGACACCAGCATAAGCCCCTAACACCTACTCCGCCCTCCTCCGACATGTTCCCATGCTTCTCCGCCCTCCTCCGACGTGTTCCCACGCTCCTCCAACCCTCCCGACACATCTCCACACCTCTCCAAGGCCCCCTGTCCATGTTCTGACCAACTCCGCTCAACTCCGCCCTAAGGTTGGTCACATGGGCTGTCGGACTTGCAGCCCTGCATTCTAGATAGGGTTCTGCCCTCGTGTCGGTTTTCTCCATTCTTCCGCTCTTTCGGTATTTACCCTCTCTTCCTCGTTGTAGTAGTTTCTGTTATGCTGACGACTCGTATCGCGCCACGAATCGAGTGCGATGTAGCACAAGCACGTGACTGCGCGAGAGTGGCGCGTAATTTAACTTCACTAGCGGCGGAACACTAGTCTTGGCCAACCGAAGTCGTACTGGTGAGTCCTTGTTGGTACAGCGCGCAGAGCTAAGGGTGGTTGCAAAGTAGATTTCGAATGGGGGCCAAGTATGATACATGCGGGTATATATACGTATGTACAGTACTCCGGGCCAAACATTCGAACACTTGTACAGTCATTCACCCGAGTCCAAACAAGGCAGGACGGAGTCACTGCGATGCAGGTGCAAGGGTAAACGAGGGATTAAATGAGAGACTAACCGCGTCTATGAGTCAAGGGGTGGAGCATTCACCTGGGGTGAACGCATCACGTGACCGCGTGGATCAGGGCCACCAGCAGATCACAGAGGGAAGGGAAGAGTGGACGCAATGTCTGGATATAGTACAACGCAGGGTTGACAGGGGTCAACCATAAAAGGAAACAGAAAGGGAAAACGTACGGAACGCAAGACAGAGTCTTGCGGGAAGGACGAAACAGCGTCCCCTGAGGTGGGACAGCGCGCAAACGGAGCACGTAAGTGTCTGCAAAAGGGAGAAATGTGAGCACAGTGTAACATCACCCCCCCCTCAAGGCCTGAGGTCCTCCGAAGGCAAGTAGAGGCCTTGCTGTACCCAGGAGCGGATTTCTGAGTTAGTTGCCACCGCAAGCTGGGCAGTTAGACGACCAATGTCCAAGGCATGAACATCGGTAGCAGGCAAACTGGTGGAGGGGATGCTGCCAATCGACGGGAACGAGCCCACCAAGTTCTCTCTTGCTGAGGGAGGAGACAGGTACAGGGACGAAGGGAGCTGCTGGTAGAGCTCTTGATGTCTGAGTAGCGTTAAAGATGGCTCTTCCAGCAGCGTCACCTCGGGCCTGGGCGAAGAAGTCGAGCCAGTCGCGGGGGGATCCGTTGAACGGGACGGATGCGAGCGAGTCTGCAACGGCTTGGAAGTGTTCTCGACCCTGGCCCGGTATAATCTTCTCCCAGCAATCACGACACCTCGACTCGACATCTCCGACAGCCGCTCCACCTCCTCCGGGTCCATGTTGTACCGTCCCTGCACGACGGGTTTCTTCTCCTGCGACCTTCTGTGTTTCCTCTCTGTCAGGGTCCGAAGGTAGGCCTGATCTTCCAGACGCTGCTTGACGCGTCGGAGGGAGGAGCCCATGGACCACGACATCGACGGGGGTTCGGTCGAGGAAGGCACGAAAGGAAGAGATGAGGGACGGGCCATAGTCTTCGTGTACGATTTTGACGACGGCCTCTTGGGTCTTTAGGGTCTCCTGGAGGATGGCGGAGTTGGCTTTGTCGATATTCTCATACGTGTGCGCCTCGAAGCTTCCTTCTGCCGTAGCCACCTGGTCGTGAACGCGCTTGCTGATCACTTCTGAGCTTCTGAAGATCTTAGACAACACCCGTAAATGTTCATGATGTTCTCCTGCTCTCCAGCCGTGTGATCCCCAGAGCTCGAAGTTGTTAAGCAGCCGCACGTAACCGAGGAAGATGCTTGCCTCGGGAGCCACCCATTTTCCAGTTGCAGGGGCTGCGGGTGCAACGGCAGGGGCCGAGAGGTCGGCTGGTGCGAGGGATGGTGCTGGAGCAGATGGGCCAGCACAAGGGAGCGGGGAGGGGGACCTGCAACCGGCTTGGGAGAGCGGAGGGGTGTTGCAGGCCCTGAAAGCGGGGTCATAACGAGGCTCGGGTGGTCCCGAGTGAGCCTTGGACTTTCCCTTGCAAGCGTCCTTGCAGGCTCTCTGCGAAGTGGGGACTGAGCGGATGACCAGGTACGGGTATGGGCGCGTGGCAGAGGCAACGGAGTCGTGAAGGGATTGGTGGGTACCGTCATGTGAGGAGTGGGCAGATACCGCAGGGGATATGGCACATACTGCTCCGGGGGAGCGTACCAGTGTTGCTGAGAGGTGAGGAGGGGGGCTGGCATAGCTATGGAAGAATGGGCGAGAGGGATCATAGGGTTCGTCGATGTCAGCATGGAAGTCATTGTCGAAGTAGTCAGAGCCTGGGTTCTCGGTGTTGGGGGTGTAGGACATCGCGTGTCAGAGGTTGTGGACGCGCTTGTACTCCCCAAGGACCTCCGGGGCATTTATAAGGTTGTCCTCGCTTTCCCAACTGTTCTGGGAATGCAGGTAACCGAGCCATTTGACGAGGTAGAGGTATTTTTGCTGCGAGTTTACACCAGGCTCTTTTGACGATGACTTGACCTTACGCGCACATTTGTGCTTGAGGATGGCCTCGACTTCCCATTCATTCTCGTCTCCTACCAGTTCTGGTGGAGGCGGGGGTTGTGCCGGGCCATACTCGCGCGTTTTGACGAAAGGGGTAAGCTTTGACGCGTGGAACACAGGGTGTATTCGCCAGCTAGCAGGTAACTGCAGCTTATAGGCGACCGGGCTGATCCGTTCGGAAATTACAAACAGCCCGTGACGTCGGGGTGCAAGCTTCTTTGACGGAACATCCCTTTTCAGGTCGGAAGTGTCGAGCCAAACCTTATCTCCTACGGAGAACTCCGTGTAGCTTCCCTTTGATCGCTGCTTCATCAGCTCCTGTGCTTCTTTATGAGCGATTATCGCGGCATCCCAATTGGCGGCCAACTGCTCGAGTCGATCACCCGCTAGTGACTCCTGCGGGGGTTGTCCCGTAGGGTAAGGAGCGGGGTCAAAACCATACATGAGTGAATAGGGCAATTGGTTGTGGGACGAGTGCACGCGTGAGTTATGCGCCATTTGTGCATCAGGGAGCTTGGTATGCCAGTTGTGGGGGTCCGTATCCGCGTACATGCAGAGGTAGGTCCCGACCTCTTGATTGACACGTTCGGCTTCACCATTGGTCTGTGGGTGGTACGCGGTGGAGGCCTTCAACTCGATTCCGAGGAATCGGTAGAGATCTCTTGTGAAAGCGGAGACGAATTGGGGACTGCGGTCCGAGATGACAGCTTGCGGGACACCCCAATGCGGGTAGACATACGCATGGTAGAGGTCGGCAATGCCGATGCTGTCCACTGTCTTAGTAGTCGGCAAGAAGAACGCACCCTTAGTGAGTCCCTGATCCACGATGGTGAGAATCGAGTCGTACTTGCCGCCGGACAGGGGCAAGTCAGTGACCAGATCCATCGAGATCTGTTTAAAGGGGAAGGGGTTCTTGGCGACATCGTGCGGGGTGATGGGCGGAGTAGTTGGGTGTGTGTTGACCTTATTGGCTTGGCACGAAGGGCAGCCTCTGCAGTAGTTCCAGATGGACTGGTACATGCCAGGCCACCATACGTATTTGTTCATTTTCTTCGTCATTGCTTTTACTCCAGGGTGTCCAAATGCCGGGGTATTGTGGTACTGCCGAAGGATGTCTTGGCGAACCGGTTCCGGTACGAAGATCCTTCTTCCCTTTCTCCTGACTCTGTCAGACCCTTGTGTTGTTTCTGGGGCAGATAGGGACGCGGAAGCTTTCTTTACCTCCTGATACAGGTCAGCATTCAGCTGGAAAACGCGTCCTTTACCTTTCTGAGTCTTTGACACGTCCTCAGACGGGCACTCGGTGGTGTTGCTATCCTTGAAGGAGACCTTGCGGACGGGTGGAGGAGCTCTAGGGGGCTCGGGGACGGTCCGGTTGATCTTAAAGAGGGAAACAACGGAGGGTCTCACCCCCCCCTCAAGCCAAACGGCCTTCGGAAGTAGAGTGGAGACGGTCTCCGGCTCGGCATTGAAATCCGAGCGGCGCGAGAGGGTGTCAGCAGCAGAATTTTTAGTTCCCACGATGTGGACAAACTGCAGCGGGTACTCCTGTAGGGTGGCTTGCCAGCGAGCTTGTTGCGTGGTAAGCTTTTGGGGCTGTGCGTAGTAGGTGATATTTTGGTGGTCGGTATAGACCTGAGTTGGTTCCAGCAGGGACAGAAGGTAAGGGCGCCATTGCTTGAGGGCGTGCATTACTGCGAGCATTTCCAGGTCATAGACCTGATAGTTCTGTTCCACTCCGGTCAGCGACTGTGACATATACGCACATGGATGGAGTGTTCCCGAGTCGTCGGCTTGGGACAGGACGGCACCGGTGCCGAGTTTCGAGGCATTGGTGTGGAGTACGAACAGCTTCTGGAGGTCCGGAAGACGAAGGATGGGCTTGGACGAAAGGGCCTTCTTGAGTTCTTCGAATGCGGAGCTTTGCTCTGGGCCCCAGATCCATTTTGCATTTTTCTTCGAGAGGTCGTGAAGCGGGCGGGCCATCTGCGAGAAGCCAGAAATGAACTGTCGGTAGAAGTTACAGAAGCCTAAGAAGGACCGAAGTTCCTTGAGGGTCGTCGGCGCAGGCCACGTTTTGATGGCTTCGATTTTAATTTCCGACGGTTCATATTGACCCTGACGGATCACGAACCCCAAGAATTCTATTTCTTCGGCTTCAAAGGTACACTTCTTCAGCTTCAAGCAGAGGTGTTCCTTGGAGGCAATTTGCAGGAATCGGCAGACTGCTTCACGGAGTCCTTCTCTAGTCTTTGAGTGTATTGTGACATCATCCATAAAGATGACGGCCTTCCTCTCATTCTTGAGTTCTCTGAACGTATGGTCCATGTACCTCTGGAAGGTAGGCGGTGAGTTGCACTGCCCGAAGAACATTACCGTCAGTTCAAAGAGTCCTCTGGGAGTTATGAAGGCTCCCTTCCACTCGTCTCCTTCCTTCACCCTTATATTCGTGAAACCCCAGTGGACATTGAACTTGGCGAAGTAACGGGACCCAGCCAGTTCATCTAGAAGGGTTTTGACATCGGGGAGAGGGTACAAGTCGATGATGGTGTGAGAGTTTAGGTACCGATAGTCTTGGATGAGTCTTCTCTTGCCGTCTTTCTTCCCTACGAAGAAGACAGGGGCTGCCTGCGAAGATTTCGAGGGGCGTATCTTTCCACATTTGAGATTTTCATCGATGAACTCGTCTAGGGCCTTGAGTTCGTCGAGGGAAAGGGGGTAGATCGCTCCTTTCTTCGGCTGAAAGCCAGGCTTCAGTCGTATCTCGTGGTCTAAGAAACCACGGTGTGGCGGAAGAGGGATTTCTTCTTCGGAGAAGACTACCGAGAAGTCCCGATATTCTGGGGGCAAATCAACCTCTGCCTGGACGTGTGAAGCCTCCAGCTTCGTAGAGATGGACGTGCAAGAGATTTTTACGGTCCTAGCAAAGTCGGTTCCGCGAACACGATTTTTCCTGTCGAGGCCATGGTTGAGTTCCCCCCAACTGATCAGCTTTCGCGACGTCCAGCTGATGATGGGGTTGTGCTCTTTGAGCCAGGGCATTCCGAGAAGGAGGGACTCCCAATTTCCGAGCTTGAGGACATATGCGCGGATGCGCATCATCTTTCCCCAGATCTTGGCTCTGAAGGAAGTGATATGGGTTACCCAATCTCCAGTCTTGCCCTTGTAACTTCTAGACTCCCATGGTCAGGCGATCTTTCGTGTTGGGATTTCGTATTTCTCGACTATTGCCGGATCGATGATATTTGTTTCGGCACCCGAGTCGAGGATGGTTCGGACGGTAGCGTTTTGTCAGTCGACGAGGTAAGCAAAACCAGCGATAGAAGTGATTGACATATCTTGCTCGTAATCATACACTTTCTTGGTCTCTATCTTAGCCTCTACCTTCCGGGATACTATAGGCTCTCTTCCTGATGCTACACCAGTTGAGCCTTTCAAAAATCCAGTTGTCCTTTCGGACCACTGTCATCTGTGGGTTCGTCATTCTCCCCACAGTAGTTGTCAGTCGGTTCTGAATCTTCCTCCTCTTCGGAATTCTTGTCGAACTCCTCGAGCATTGCCAGGATGCACGTTCGGAACTTTTGGGCTGAGGAGGACCTACTGTTTGTTGCGGACGAGGGACACTTAGACTTCATGTGTCCTGTCTTACCGCATCCATAACAGGTAGGAGCTTCGCTCTGTGATCGGACCTTGGACTTCCAATCGACATCCATGGCATAAGGGTCTCGGTACGGAGTCTTCAGAAATGAAGAAGACGACTTTGATCCGTGAGAAGTTTGTTCTTGTTTCCATAAATAGGAGCGGTCTTGGAAAGTTGCCTTTCCGGAGAAGACCTTGAGGGTAGCCATTGCTGTGCATGCCGAGGTCGCTTGGCGAATCCAGTCTTCCACTGTGTCGGGTTTGGGGCCTGACATAAGGATCCACTTGTTGACTTCCTCGTTAAGGCCTTTACCGAAGAATACGGCGGCGGTAGTATCCTTGGTAGAGACCTGGGCCTTGTTGAGGCAGTTGCGGAAGTCGGCGATATATTCGTCTAGAGAGCGATCTCCCTGGCGGATGGCCGACAGGTAGATTAGCGCAGTGGCCTTGGCATCTCCTACTTGGAAAGTTTCTTTGAGCTTGGTGACAAACTCATCCCATCCATCGAAGATTTTCAGGTCGCCGAGTACCGTGGTATTTTCGTTAACATAGGCCTCTGCGAAGGCGCGGGCCGAACCACTGCCCATGTAAGAGAGGGCGAAGGCGATTTTGGACTGGTCTTCATAGTAGATGTGTTCATTGGTCGCGAGGTAGAGTTTGACGCTGCTCAACCAGGCAGAAAAGTCCTGGTGGGCTCCGTTGTATGAGAAGGGTTTGTTCAAGCCAATTTCTTTCAGCCCGCTCCCCCTAGAGTCGTGATCCTTTCCTTTCTCCTCGGATCCTCGGGGAGGGCCTTTAGGCTTTTCCACATCTCGGTTAAACAGAGACTTGTAGAAATGCGCAGCCATTTCCGGGGTTACCTTACTCTGGCTGGCAAAGGGGTCTTGGAGCGAGAGCTCCGCGGTTTGGTGTGCAAGTTCTTCTGCCATTGGATCGGCGGAAGCTGGTATGTAGATGTCGGTAGAAGAGTCGGATGGTAAGGGGTCTGCTGGTCCAGCTGTCCCTTGGGTTTCGATAATGTCTGAGCCGAGAGGCTCCGGGTTTCGATACGAAGTGAAATTTACTGGTGAGGTCGATTCTGCCGCTTGCCCTAGTTGGGGCCTTACTGGCGGGTCTACAAGACCTATACGAGGTTTGGGTGTGTCAACCGAAGGGTGACGAATAAGTGGTCTCGCTTGGAGGACCTCTTTTCCTTTACGAGTGGGTACGGGAGGTTTGAACGAGGAGGCTGCTGATGGAGGCCTCCTACTTCCTTCTTCTTGGCGGTGCGAAGACACATTGACGAAGGGGAAGTTAGTGCCAAAGGTTTAGGGGCTAGCTCACTGAATTTAGATCAGTGGTTCCTGATAAGGTGGCGAGAGGTGGACGTTTTGCAGGCTATTTTGCCTAGCAAGGATTCCAGTCCACAGGTATCCGAAGGTAATCCGGGCTTTGATGTGTCCGGGTGATTCGAAATCTTCTGTTATGCCGACGACTCGTATCACGCCACGAATCGAGTGCGATGTAGCACAAGCATGTGACTGTGCGAGAGTGGCGCGTAATTTAACTTCACTAGCGGTGGAACACTAGTCTTGGCCAACTGAAGTCATACTGGCGAGTCCTTGTTGGTACAGCGTGCAGAGCTAAGGGTGGTTGCAAAGTAGATTTCGAATGGGGGCCAAGTACGATACATGCGGGTATATAAACGTATGTACAGTACTCCGGGCCAAACATTCGAACACTCGTACAGTCGTTCACCCGAGTCCGAACAAGGCAGGATGGAGTCACTGCGATGCAGGTGCAAGGGTAAACGAGGGATTAAACGAGAGACTAACTGCGTCTATGAGTCAAGGGGTGGAGCGTTCACCCAGGGTGAACGTGTCACATGGCCACGTGGATCAGGGCCACCAGCGGATCACGGAGGGAAGGGAAGAGCGGACGCAATGTCCGGATATAGTACAACGCGGGGTTGACAGGGGTCAACCATAAAAGGAAACAGAAAGGGAAAACGTATGGAACGCAAGACAGAGTCTTGTGGGAAGGACGAAACAGCATCCCCTGAGGCGGGACGGCGCGCGAACGGAGCACGTAAGTGTCTGCAAAAGGGAGAAATGTGAGTGCAGCGTAACAGTTTCCTTGTCTCAGTTAAGGTCCCCATTGTCCCTACCCTCTATCCCTTGTGTTGGAAGGACTCTAACCCACTATACACTTATTGGTTTACATTCCATACTGCACTGCCCTTGACCTACATCGTATATAAGGCCATGTAGTACTCCGATGTAATCAGTACGAATATTGAATAAAGTCCCCACCTTCGACTCCCTCTCAGTCCCCTCCAGAGTTTCATCTCCACTTCCTCTGAGTCTGCTCCACCTCTGAAATACAAGGGCTGAGCTCGTGCAAGGGGGCAGCGCACTAGCTGAACCCAACACCCTCTCATCCGACCTCTGACCTCTGACCTCCGGCTCCGACTCTGACCTCAGCCTCCGAAACTTCCCTTCATACCCCTCCACTCACTGTTCGTCGAATATCTTGCCACCCAGTGGTCGGATTCACTTCGGACTTTGACCGCTGTACTCCACAGCCCAACCCGCTCCAACTCCGCCCTAAGAAGGAGCCAGGGGTGTTGTCCGATTTTGACACCAAGCCCTCAAGGTAGTGGTGCCAGGTCCAGAATGCTTCAAATATTGCAAGCAATTCCTTATCATGAGTATTGTAGTTCAACTCTGGGGCCATCAGAGTCCAGGAGTAGAAAGTGACCAGATGTATCTGGCCATAACCACAGGTGATGGAGAGGATGCCAGCAATGGCATAGTCCGATGCATCAGTCTCAACAGTGATGGGAACCTTGGGGATGAAGTGGGTTAAGACTGGCACAATAGTGAAGGCAGTCTTGAGGTTATTGAATGACTGGTGGTACTCCTTGGAGAAATTCCAAGGGGCACCTTTGCCAGTGAGCTGGGTCAACAGTACAGCAATGTCTGAGTAATTGAAGATGAAACAGCAGTAAAAATTTGTGAAGCTGAGGAAAGATTGTATGTCTTTGACCTTGTGAGGCTCAGGCCAATTGCAGATGGTCTGGACCTTTTCCTTCAACATCATGAGGCCAGCAGGAGAAAGGTGGAAGCCAAGGTACTCAACTACATCTGAGTGGAACTTGCATTTTTCTGGCTTTGCATACAGGTCATGAAGCTGAAGTCAGTAGAGTACCTCTTGGACATGCTGCTTATGAGACTCCTTGTCCCTGGAGTAGATTAGAATGTCATCTGAGTGGATGACTACACAGATGTCCAACATGTCCACCAAGATGGTGTTCACAAAGCATTGGAAGGTGGCTGGGGCATTGGTGAGGCTGAAAGGCATAACTAACCACTCATAAGACTCATACTGAGTCCAAAATGCAGTCTTCCATTCATTGCCTGGGGCAATCTGGATGAGATGGTAGGCATGCTGGAGATCAATCTTTGTATAGATCTTGGCTTGGCTTGGTGAGTCCAGGAGATTGGAGATGAGCAGGAGTGGGTAGCAGTCTTTCTTGGTGATTTTGTTTAAGCTGCAGAAGTCTACACAAAGCTGGAGGGAGCTGTCCTTCTTCTTGATGAAGAGGACTGGTGCAGCATAGGGGGAGGAAGTTGGCCAAATGAAACTGGTGGTGAAATTCTCATTGATGGAAGTCCAGAGATCTTGCAGCTTGACTGGGAATAGCAAGTAGATGGTGCCAAGAGGTGGGGTTGTTCCTTCTTCAAGCTCTATCTTCAGGTCATACTCCTGGTGTGGCAGGAGTGCTGAGGCCTTGGCCTTGCTGAACACATCAGTGAAGTTGTGGTACTCCTCTGGGACATTGGGTAAGGCTGAAGGAGGGGAGACTGAGGCCAATCAGGCTTGAGCTGAATCTGAGGAGCAGAGCTGAAGTTGGAATTGTACAGACCCTTCAAGCTTGCCAGTGCATACAAAGGTGGCTGCATTGATTAGAGAGACAAGAGGGGCCTTCAGGGGGGTGTGAGCTGGGGAGTCAGAGACCAGCACAGATGGCACAGGGCTGGGTTGGTCACTAGGACTGGAGTCAGGAAGGCTGGTGGGAACCAGGCTTACAGGAGGTGTTGATGGGGTTGGCATTCCGTGTGTATGAGCCCAGAAAGTAATACTGCTCAGTACCCAGTCAATCAACAGATTGTATTGGGTGAGCCAGTTAGGCCTGAGAACTACTTTACACTCCGAATCCAACAGGGCAAGATACAGGGTTACTGCTGTGACATCTCTGGACATGAAGCAGATATTGACATCTACTGCTTGGGTTATGGTAAAGGTGGACATTCCATCAAAAATCTGGAGTCAGATTGGTGAGACTGAGTAAGGGGTAAATGAATATTGATTAGCAAAGTGATTATCTATGAAACAATGAGTGGACCTGGAATCCACTAGAGTATGAAGCTGAGGTAATTCATGATTTTCTAATGTGACATAGGTGGTTAACAAATTTGGACTGGAAAGAGCAGACACATTGAGTTGAGCCTCCAAATTTGCACAACCAGGGTCAACACAGCTCCTGGTTTGTGTGGAGTCCCAGGAGCTGCTACCTATTTTTTTGTCTCAGGGGTAGAACCTGAGCCTGAGGCCAGTGCAGCCTCAGTGGTGGCCATGGCATGAGCCTTAGCCTTACTGGCTTTCTTTGGGCATTTGTCAGCAAAGTGACCAGAGCCTCCACAGAACATGCAGAGGTTTCTGTCTATGCAATGCTTGCATTCTTCTGGGGTGAGCTTTCCATCTTTGCCAAGTTTGCTTGGCTCAGGCTTGGACAAGTTGCTGTTGTTGCCTGGCTTTGATGAAGCTGCCTTAGGGGAGGAAGTGGAGTTGTTGTTGCTGCTGGTCTTGGGCTTGTCCTGACTGGTCTTGGACTGATTGTTGTTATTACTGGAGCCACTGGACTTAGTGTTGGAGGAGGATGAGCCCTGATGCTTACTTGCCCATTGGATCTCTTCCTTGCACTCACAACAGTGCACATCTATTTCCTGAGCTTGTGTAGAGTCTGCAGCTTGCCAACCTGACATACTTCATCCTTGATCCAGTCTGGGAGCCTGGAGTAGAAGTGATGGTGCAGTGCACCATCTCCATAGCCCCAGACTTGTGAAGCAAGCTGGTTGAAGTCAACCATGTACTTATTAATGCACTGGTTGTCTTTCATATGCAAATGGTCAAGCTGACTCTCAGCATCAGCAACTGGGTCATGGGGGCTGAAGGTGGTTTGTAACTCCAGGATGAACTCCCTCCAGGAGTCCATCCAGAGAGGCCAGTCATCAGGGGTCCTCAACCCCAAGCAAGTCCAGCTCAAACCATTCAAGAGCCATGCCCTTGAGGTAAGACTGGGCAAAGATGACCTTTGCACAGTCAGTCCTGAAAGCCCAGGGTCAGTCTTGAAAATTAAGCTTGCACTGGATGAAGAAGGCATGAAGCTTCTTGAGGTCAGTGCCATCAAAGGTGTCAGGCTCATGCAGCTTTGTCCTGCTTGAGGACTCTGGGTTAGTGCAGGCATTGCGAGCCAGTAGCTTAATGGCCTTGCTAGGCTGTTGAAGACCACAACCACAGGCTCAGCATCCAGGTCTGGGAAGTCCAGTTCATCCTCTGGATCATTCTCATCCAGATTATCATCACCAGGACTGTTGCCAGGGTCATCATCATCAGGGTTGTTGTTGTCCTTGTCATCCAGCCCTTCATGCCCAGGATCATCATTGGGGATGGGAGCAATGGGGCAACATAGGGTGGGAGTCTGAAGGGACTAATGGGGTTGGGAGAGTGCCTAGTGGTACCTAAGGTAGCTAGTGCTACCTCATGGCAAGTGCCACTGGATGAGGCAGAATCAGGGTTGGTGGCAGAGTGGCCACAGGGAGGTTGGAAACAAGTCTTTGTTGCCATGATGTGTTAGACCCACACAAGCAGTGAGTCTGAAATACTTTCAAGTTCATGAAGTCCAGGTTCAAGGCCAGACTGGAGACCAAAGCAGGCATGAGGCTGAAGGGTCAGAAACAGGTGGAGAGCAGAAGTACCACATGATTCAGTCACTTGTAAGCCTAAAAGTGGGTCATCTGACATGTACATTTTGTCCTGAAACTGGGACTACCCAACATTGGCCAGTGGTCCCTAGGGGCGGGTAGGCCAGACTGTGAAGGTGGCATTGGCTGACCTGTTTGGAGGGTGGACCCAGTGCCTGGAAGTGGGGTTGGCCGACCTGGCTGGAGGGTGGACCCACCTCCTGGAAGTGGGGTTGGCTGACATTTTGTCATGACATCATTGTGGCTGTGTACCCCATACCATCACTTTCCCACAATCAAAGCAGAGTTTGAATTTCTCATTGATGTGGCTGTGTTTAATATGTACACAGCTGCATTCAGCTCAACACATGGCCCCTGATGGTATTAACATCAATATGCTTACCTAATTGGATGTAGCAGAGTTTCAATCTGATTTTGTCATGACATCATTGTGGCTGTGTACCCCTTACCATCACTATCCCACCCTCAAAGTGGAGTTTGAATTTCTCATTGATGTGGCTGTATTGACATATGCACAGCTGTATTCAGCTTCACAAATGGCCCCTGATGGTATTAATATCAGTATGCTTATGTAATTAGTTGTGGCAGGGTTTCATTATGAATTTGCCATGACATCATTGTAGCTGTGTTTTCATTACCAATTAACTACCGGTCTGCTTTTGTGATTACATAAAAGTAATGTTGTGCTGTGCAGTGTGCCATCAGCATGTCATGTCATGTCATGTAACATGCTTCACTGCATGTGCTGCAACCAGTGGCTGATGACCAAACAGCAGCAAACAGAAAATTTTATAAAGACACACTTCAACACACCACTCTTCATCTTTCTCTCTCCCATGTTGCTCTTACCACTCCCTTGATGCTGGACTTCACCTATGTAGACTGCAGTGGCATGGGTTTGAGGTATGTCTTGTAATATCCTGCTGTTGTCCTGCAGCCCACTGTGTGCCTGGCCAGCACACTATGGGTGTGTAGGTTACTGATACTACCTTCCTGTGGGTTCTGGGGGTTTAGTCTGTGCCTGCTTTTGCAGGCCAGCTGGGGTTCTGGGGGTTACATAGTCTGTGCCTGCTAGTGCAGGCCATCTTAGGACTTTTTCATTGTGGGACCTGGGGGCTTAGTCTGTGCCTGCTAATGCAGGGCAGCTTTGTGGGTTCTGGGGGATTTATAGTCTGTGCCTGCCAGTGCAGGCCAGCTTCTGACTGACATCTGTATTATCTTTGTACTAGTCTCTTAGATACCTTTTTTTCTCTAGAGATCTCAGTGTCTTTCTGGGGAGGGGCCCCTCCAGGATGCCTGAGGTCTCAGTTCCACTTGGAACATTTGCTCTGTAACTTAGTCCTGTATTTGTTATGCTGTGCTCACATGGTTTCCTTTTGCTGGCACCTATCACTCATGCCCCTGTTGGACAGACACTCTACCATTTCACCCCCTCATCACTCCCTTGAGTGATGATGTTCCATTACCTGCAAGACCTAGTCTTGTGTTCTGTATGTTTCCCCTTTTGGTAATCCCCTGTTCACCCATGTTGTACTATAGCCGGACATTACATCCATTCCCCTTCCTTCTGTGATCTGCTGGTGGCCCTGATCCATGTGGTCACATGACATGTTCACCCCAGCTACCCCAGTGTGTCCATTTACCCCTGTATACAGCCATATGTGGTTAGTCCCTCTTCCTTGCATTTACCCCACACACCCATGCACCCACAGACATGGTTGTACATGCAGTCCTGCTGTGCAGTGACTCACTATGACTTGCCTTGCCTTAACAAGGACACAGGTAGATGTTTAAATGTTTTTGAATGTTTGTTCCACAGGTACTTTACATATGTATATAAACCTGCATGTATCATACCAGCTCTCCATTTGAAATCTACTTTGCAACCACCCTTAGCTCTGCTCGCTGTACCCATGAGGACTCGACAGTATGACTTTGGTTGGTCAAGACTAGTGTCCTGCCACTAGTGAAGTTAAATTATGCATCACTTCTTGTGCAGTCACATGCTTGTGCTTCATCGCACTCGATTTGTGACATGATACAAGTCGTCAGCATAACAGAAGATTTTGAATTACCTGGACACATCAAAGCCTGGACTACCTTTCAGATACCTGTGCTCTAGAATCCTTGCTAGGCAAAATAGCCTGCAAAACGAGCACCTCCTGCCACTTCCACAGGAACCACTGGTTTAATATCAGTGAGCTAGCCCCTAACCTTCGGCACTAACCTTCCTCTTCATCAACATGTCTCAACACCAAGAAGAAGGAAGTAAGAGGCCTCCATCAGCAGCCTCTTCGTTCAAACCTTCCATACCTTCTTGTAAAGGAAAAGAAGTCCTCCAAGCAAGGCCACTTATTTGTCACCCTTTGGTGCAAACTCCAAACCCCTGTATAGGTCTTGAAGACCCACCAGTAAGGCCCCAACTAGGGCAAGCAGCAGAATCAACCTCACCAGTAAACTTTACTTCATACCATCACCTGAAGCCACTTGGCTCGGACATTGATACACAACCACAAGGGACAGCCGGACCAGCAGACCCCTCATCAGATACATCAACCAACATATACCTTCCTACATCTACCAACCTGATGGCAGAAGAACTTGCTCAACAAACCTCTGGACTCTCGCTCCAGGACCCCTTTGCTGGCCAGAGTAGGGTAACCCCTGAAATGGCTGTGAAGTTCTATGAATCCCTTTTCAACCAAGATGTGGTAAAGCCTAAAGGCCCCTCCCAAGGATCCAAGGAGAAAGGACAGGATTGCAACTCTAGGGGAGGAGGACTGAAAGAAATTGGCTTAAACAAACCCTTCTCATACAATGGAGCTCACCAGGACTTTTCTGCCTGGCTGAGCAGCATCAAACTCTACCTCACCACAAATGACCATATTTACTATGAGGACCAATCCAAGATCACGTTTGCCCTCTCTTACATGGGGAGCAGCTCGGCTCGCACCTTTGCTGAAGCCTATGTCAATGAAAATACTACTGCACTTGGGGACCTCAAAATATTTGATGGATGGGATGAGTTCATCATGAAACTCAAGGAAACCTTCCAAGTAGGCAATGCGAAGTCCACAACACTCATCTACCTTTCTGCTATCCATCAAGGGGACAGATCCCTTGATGAGTACATCACTGATTTCCACAACTGCCTCAACAAGGCCCAGATCTCCACCAAAGACTCAACTGCAGCAGTCTTCTTTGGAAAAGGCCTTAACAAGGAAATCAACAAGTGGATCCTCATGGCTGGCCCCAAGCCAGACACCATTGAAGATTGGATCTGCCAGGCAACAGCAGCACACATGGCAATGGCCACTCTCAAGGTCTTCTCTGGAAAGGCTACCTATCAAGATCACTCCTACTTGTGGAAACAAGAACAAACTTCTCATGGATCAAAGTTGTCTTCATCTCCAAAGATTCCATACTGAGACCCTTATGCTATGGATGTTGATCAGAAGTCAAAGGTCCAATCACAGAGTGAAGCTCCTACTTGTTATGGATGCAGTAAGACAGGGCACATGAAGTCTAAATGCCCCTCATCTGCAACAAACAGTAGGTCTTCCTCAGCCCAGAAGCTCCACACTTGCATCCTGGCTATGCTTGAGGAATTTGACAAAACAACAGAAGATGAAGAAGAACAAGAGCCCGTGGATGACTATAGTGGGGAGAATGACAAACCCACAGATGATGGTGGACCAAAAGGTCAACTGGATTTTTGAGTGGCTCCCTGGTGTAGCATCAGGAAGAGAGCTGATAGTATCCCAAAAGATAGAGGTTAAGATAGAGACTGAGAAAGTGTATGACTACAAACAAGATATGTCAATCACTTCTATCGCTGGTTTCACTTACCTCATTGATTGTGAAAATGCTACCATCTGAATCATCCTCGACTCAGGTGCTGAAACAAACATCATCAATCCAGCAGTAGTCCAGAAGTATGACATCCTGACACGTAAAATTGCAAGACCATAGGAGTCAAGAAGCTACAAAGGCAAGACCAGAGATTGGGTCACCCATATCACTTCCTTCAGAGCCAAGATCTGGGGAAAGACTATGCACATCCATGCATATGTCCTCAAGCTCGGAAATTGGGAGTCCCTCCTTCTCAGAATGCTGTGGCTCAAAGAACATAACCCCATAATCAGCTGGACCTCAAGAAAGCTGATAGGTTGTGGGGAGCTCGACCAAGGCCTTGACAAGAAAAATTGTGTTCAAGGAACTGACTTCACCCAGACCATAAAAATAAACCGTACCTCCATCTCTATGAAACTTGAGGCTTCACACATACAAGCAGAAGTTGAGTTACCTCCAGAATATTGGGAGTTCTCTGTAGTCTTCTCCAAAGAATAAATCCCTCTTCCACCCCACCAAGGTTTCCTCGACCATGAAATCCACTTGAAGCCCAGCTTCCAACCAAAGAAGGGAGCCATCTATCCCCTTTCCCTCGACAAACTCAAGGCACTGGATGAGTTCATCGATGAGAATCTCAAGTGTGGAAAGATTCGGCCCTCCAAATCTTCGCAAGCAGCCCCTGTGTTCTTCATAGGAAAGAAGGATGGCAAAAGAAGACTCATTCAAGACTATCAGTACTTGAACTCACACACTGTTGTCGACTCAAAGTATTTCGCTAAGTTCAATGTTCACTGGGGTTTCACCAACATCAGGGTAAAGGAGGGAGACGAGTGGAAGGGAGCTTTCATTACTCCCCGAGGTCTCTTCAAGCTGACAGTAATGTTCTTTGGGCAGTGCAACTCACTGCCTACCTTTCAAAGGTACATGGACCATACTTTTGGAGACCTCAAAAACAAGAGAAAGGCCATCATCTTCATGGATGATGTCACAATCCACTTGAGAACGAAAGAAGGTCTTCACGACTCTGTCTGAAGGTTCCTGCACACCACTGCAAAGGAACACCTCCACCTGAAGCTTAAGAAGTGTACCTTTGAAGCTGAAGAAATAGAATTCCTGGGGTTCATGATCTGTCAGAAGTCAAAATTGAGGCCATCAAAACCTGGCCCACTCTGATGACCCTTAAAGAACTCTGTTCCTTCCTTGGCTTCTGTAACTTTTACTGACAATTCATTTCCAGCTTCTCACACACAGCGCAACCCCTTCATGACCTCTTGAAGAAAAATGCAAAATGGACTTGGGGCCCCAAACAGGCTTCCACCTTTGAAGCCTTGAAGAGAGCCCTGTTGTCCAAACCAGTTCTTCATCTTCCCAACCTTCAAAAACTGTTCATACTCCACACTGATGCCTCAAAACTTGGCACCGGTGCAGTTCTGTCTCAAGCCAACGACTCAGGAGTGCTTCACTCATATGCCTATATGTCACAGTCACTTACTGGAGCTGAGCAAAACTACCAGGTCTATGACCTGGAAATGTTAGCAGTAATGCATGCCCTCAAGCAATGGTGCCCTTATTTGCTCTTGCCCCTGGAACCAACTTGCATCTACACCAACCACCAAAACATAACCTACTATGTGCAACCTCAGAAGCTGACAGCCTGACAAGCCTGCTGGCAGGCCACTCTGCAGGAGTACCCCCTACAGTTTGTCCACATTGCAGGAACTAAGAATTCTGCTGCCAACACCCTTTCCCACCACTCGGACTTCAATGCTGAGCCTGCCACCATCTCAACCCTACTTCCGAAGGCTGTTTGGCTTGAGGGGGGGTGAGACCCTCTATTGTTTCCCTTTTCAAGATTGACCGGACCTTCCCCAAGGCCCCCAAAGCCTCTGTCCCTGTCTGAAAGGTCTCTTCTCTGAAGCTGAAAACCCCTGAATGCCCACCTGAGGAAAAACCAAAGATTCAGAAAGGTAAAGGACATGTTTTCCAGCTGAATGCCGACCTGTACCAGGAGGTAAAGAAAGCATCCATGCCCCTCTTGGCCCCTGAAACAACAGAAGGGCCTGATGGAGTCAGAAGGAAAGGGCAGAGAATCTTCATGCCAGAACCCATCTGCCAAGACGTCCTTTGGCAGTACCATGATACCCCTGCATTTGGACACCCTGGAGTAAAAGCTATGACAAAGAAAATGAACAAATATGTGTGGTGGCCTGGCATGTACCAGTCCATCCACAACTATTGTAGAGGTTGCCCTTCATGCCAAGCCAACAAGGTCAACACACACCCAATGACACCCCCTATCACCCCACACGATGTAGCAAAGAACCCCTTCCCATTCAAGCAGATCTCTATGGACCTCATAACAGACCTGCCCCTGTCCAGAGGAAAATATGATTCCATCCTCATAATCGTTGACCAAGGACTGACCAAAGGAGCTTTCTTCCTACCAACTAACAAGACTGTAGACAGTGTTGGCATGGCAGACCTCTACCATGCCTATGTCTACCCCCATTGGGGTGTCCCAGAAGCTGTTATCTCGGACTGTGGACCTCAGTTCATCTCTGCCTTCACTCAGGACCTCTACCAAGCCCTCAGAATCAAATTGAAGGCCTCCACTGCATACCATCCACAGACCAATGGTGAAGCCGAACATGTTAATCAAGAGGTCAGTACCTATCTGCACATGTATGCGGACACTGACCCCCACAACTGGCACACCAAACTCCCAGATGCTCAAATGGCACACAACTCATGGGTGCACTCGTCTCACAACCAATCGCTGTGAGGAAATATAATACTGTGGATTGAGGATGGGGTAGAGGAATCTGAGAGGGAGAGAGTAAGACCAAAGGGGCTCCTATAGCCTGGGCAAGACAAGGAGGGGATAGGGAACTGTCTAGGGTAGTCTGGGGCAGTCTTAAGCTGATTCTCGTCTTTGGGGGTAACTCATCTATTGGTAAAAACTTAGAATACAAACTAACTGTAAGTAAGTGCTGACTAAGCACACAAAAAAAGCGAACTATGGTACTCAAGTGTAGTACCCACAACATTAAGTAAAGAAACCATAAAACAAATAAAATAGAAATTAATACCCAATCCCATAGTAAGGAGATCTCTCTCCTTACATCGCCATACTTGCTCATGTACGGATTCAACCCCACTCCCTACCCTACGGGACAACCCCTGCAGGAGTCACTCACAGGTGATCAACTCAAGCAGCTGGCTGCCAACAGAGATGCTGTGATAATTGCTCATAAGGAAGCACAGGAGTTGATGAAACAGCGATCAAAAGGGTCCTATATGGAGTTCTCCATAGGAGATAAGGTTTGGTTGGACACTTCTGACCTAAAAAGGGATGTTCCATCAAAGAAGCTTGTGCCCCAATGCCATGGACTGTTTGTAATTTCTGAATGGATCAGCCCGGTCGCATACAAGTTCCAGTTACCCCCTAACTGGTGGGTACACCCCATGTTCCACACATCCAAGCTGACCCCTTTTGTCAAAACAAAGGAGTATGGCCTGTCAAAACCCCTGCCTCCACCAGAACTGGTAGGAGACAAGAACAAATGGGAAGTCGAGGCTATACTTAAGCACAAACATGCATGAAAGGTCAAGTCATCATCAAAAGATCCTGGTGTAACCCTGCAGCAACAGTACCTCTACCTCATCAAATGGCTCGGTTACCTGCACTCCCAAAACAGTTGGGAGAGTGAGGACAACCTTATAAATGCCCCAGAGGTTCTTGGGGAGTACAAGCATGTTCACAACCTTTAAACCACTATGTCCTACACCCCCAACACCGAGAATCCAGGCTCTGACTACTTCGACAATGACTTCCATGCTGACATTGACGAACCTTATGACCCATCTTGCCCCTACTTCGATTGCTATGCCAGTACCCCACCATGCATCTCAGAACCACCAGTACACCCCTGTGGAGCACTACACTCCCCATCCCCCACAGTATCCTCCCACTCCTCATATGGCGGTACCTACCAACCCCTTCACGACTCTGTCGCCTCCACCACACACCCATACCCATACCCAGTTATCCACTTGGTCCCTTCTTCACAGAGAGTTCACAGGGATGCCTGAAAGGGAAAGTCCAAGGCTCATGAGAGACCATCTGAGCCTCACTATGATGCCTTGTTCAGATTGTGCAACACCCCTCCACTCTCCCAAGCCAGTTATAAGTCACCATCCCCAGTCCCTCGTGCTGGCCCATCTGCTCCAGCACCTTCTGTCACACTGGCCAACCTCTTGGCCCCCACAGCAACACCCGCAGCCCCTGCCACCTCTGCCAACAGGCTGGCTCCCGAGGCAAGCCTCTTCCTCAGTTACATGTGGCTGCTTACTGACTTCAAGCACTGGGAATCACATGGCTGGAGAGCAGGAGAATGCCATGAGCATCTATGGATGCTGTCTACAATCTTCCAAAGCTCAGAAGTGATCAGCAAGTGTGTGTATGATCAGGTCAGAACCACCAAAGGAAGTTTCAAAGCTCATACCTTCGAAGCCATCGACCACTCCAGCTCCTCGGTTCTACAAGAAGCCCTGAAGACTCAGGAGGCTGTTGTCAAGATTGTCCACGAAGACTATGGTCCATCCCTCATATCGTCCTTCCATTCCTTTCTCGACAGACTCCCCATTGACATCGTGGTCCATCGGCTAAGCCTACCTGTGGATGCTGACCAAAAGGAAGCATGGAAGGTTGAGGACAAAGAAGCCTGTCACTGAGGGGTGTCACAACATGGACCCAGAGGAGGTAGAGAAGCTGACAGAGATGTTGGGCCAAGGTGTCGTGATTGCTGGGAGAAGATTATACTGGGCCAAGGTTGAGAGCACTTCCAGGCTGTCATGGACGCCCTCAAAACAGTCCCCTTCAATGGAACTCCTTGCGACTGGCTCGACTTCTTTGCCCAGGCCTGAGGAGACTCCGCTGGAAGAGCCCTCTTCTATGCTTTTCAGACATCAAGAACTGTTCTGGCTACTCCCTTCATCCCAGTACCTATCTCCGCCCTCAGCAAGAGAGAATTTGGTGGGCTCATTCCACTCAATTGGCAGCATCCCCTCCATCAATTCACCTGCTACCAATGTTCATGCCTTGGACATTGGTCATCTAACTGTCCAACTTGTGGTGGCAACTAACTCTGAGATCCACTTGTGGGTGCAACAGGGCCTCTACCCACCTTCGGAGGACCTCAGGCCTTGAAGGGGGGGTGATGTTGCGCTGCACTCACATGGTTTCCTTTTGCTGGCACCTATCACTCATGCCCCCATCAGACAGACACTCTACTGTTTTGCCCCCTCATCATTCCCTTCAGTGATGATGTTCCATTACCCACAAGACTTAGTCTTGCATTCTGTATGTTTCCCCTTTTGGTAATCCCCTGTTCACCCATGTTGTACTATAGCTGGACATTACATCCATTCCCCTTCCTTCCATGATCCACTGGTGGCCCTGATCCATGTGGTCATGTGACATGTTCACCCCAGATACCCTGGTGTGTCCATTTACCCCTGTATACAGCCATACGTGGTTAGTCCTTCTTCCTTGCATTTACCCCACACACCCTTGTGCCTGCAGATGCAGTTGTACGTGTAGTCCTGCTGCACAGCAACTCACTATGACTTGTCTTGCCTTAACAAGGACATGGGTAGACATTTAAACATTTTCGAATGTTTGTTCCACAGGTACTTTACATACATATATAAACCTGCATGTATTGTACCAGCTCTCCATTTGAAATCTACTTTGCAACCACCCTTAGCTCTGCTTGCTGTACCCATGAGGACTCAACAGTACAACTTCAGTTGGCCAAGACTAGTGTCCTGCTGCTAGTGAAGTTAAATTACATGTCACTTCTCATGCAGTCACATGCTTGTGCTTCATCACACTCGATTTGTGACACAATGTGAGTCAAAGTGTGGAAAGGTGGTGAAAACCAACCAAAACCAACACCAAAGACAAATATAGAGTGAGTGGTGGTGTACCTCCATGGAACCTGGATGGCAGAAAGATCTAGTGTGGGGGAATTTCAATGGCAGGTGCTCCTAGTGCAAGTCGATGACGAGTTACACAGGAGAAGACAAGTGAGTGATGATTGGATGGGGGATGCTGAGCAGAGAGGTGTTCAGCCAAAAGGATCTCCAGAATGATGGACTCTGATAAAATGTGCTCCTGGTGCAAGTCATTGATGAGTTATGCAGGAGTGGGAGGATGACTAAGCAAGACTACTGACTAAGAGTGGAGAAAGCTTCAGATGAATGATGGAGGCAGATAGACCCCTTCATGGAGCCTCAACTACCAATGATATGAATGGAGACAGATAGACTCTTCCAAATGAGCCTCAACTGTTGACAACAAGTTATGCACTGAAAGAGCTGAACTGACTTCTGGATTGCTTCCTGATCACTTGTTGGGTAGCTAAGTACATGGGGGTTTATATACTGTGGGGGGAGCACAGCTTGTGACAAACAAGGCACAAATGCTTGGTAAGTAATGAGTAAGGACTGAGTAATCATGATGAGTAAGCAAGAAATGAAAGGTAAGCAAGCAAAGAAGATTGGTAAGTATTGGCAATAAATGAGTCAAGGATAGTCAAAATATCACAGAATGAGTCAAATAGAGTCAGAAACTGAGTAAGTGCACTGATATCACATTAGGGGGTGGTGATGCAAGTCAGATCTCAGCAGAGACATCTCTAAATCCAAAGATGGCATGACAGATGGACAGTGTTTCCAAATAGGGAAGTATTAATTCCAGAATTAAAGGGCATGAGTCAGGTGTCAAAGGGGGCTGGGGTGTTGGGGGTCTGTGGGGCAACAGAAGCATATGTGATCATGTCTCCCACCCTTTCATCCTCTCAGCAAAGTTAACAAAAACTTCATGAATGGGGCTCTGATGGAGGAGGAGGAGAAGGAGGGACATCTTCTGCTGGATCTTGCAGTAAGAAGGCAAGATGCATGTCATACTCATCATGGATGTGATCAGGGAGGCTGGAGAACAGTAGATTATACTGCAGCTGTCGCAATGTAGGAAGAATGATGGACAAGATTGGAATAAAGACAGTGCAGGGAGCAGGGAGGAATGATCCATATGCTTCATCAAGAGGGGAGACTGAAACGACCACATAAGACCTTTATAACTGAGTGACAGACCTGAGGCAACCAAAGAATGTCCTTCTGGAAGTCATACTGACAAGGAGAACATGCTGACCAAGCTGTATGGGATGAGACAGGGCTGACAATGATGGGATGAACCAGGGGGCTTCAGGACAGAAGCTGGTGGGAACACCTGGCAGATATACATAGCCATTGTCTCTGGCAAATGAGACAAGCGACATGATTGATGAAGAGGTGGCCATGATTGATGGACTTAGTGAAATGAGCATCTGATGGATGGAGTGCTGTAGAAATGCATAGGGTGCAAGGATCCTCTCCAAATTTGGAAGGAAGAATCATGGGGCTGAGCACTTTAAGCAAGTGTGAGAATGGAGTTGATATCTTTGGAAATGGTGGAGATATGATGAAAACCAGAATGCTGTACACAGGTGCTAAAAACCTTTAATGCATGCTTAACTTGCTTCCTCTTTTCTCTTTAGCACTGATGACTCGTTCTTGTGCAAAGGATGACTGTTAACATCCAGCAGTCTTTCTATGCATGAGGCCTTTAGTCTTCATCTGCATGCATGGGCATTGTGTGCAACTCGTTGACGAGTTAGGCAGAGTCAGCTGTAACCATGTCCACAACACCTTTGGTGTGTGACAGCGATACAAGTCGTCAGCATAACAGTATTTTTCTTGGCTGTGTATTTGTTCAATCCTGTATTTTCTTGGCTGTGTATTTGCTCAATCCTGTATTTTCTGGGCTGTGTATTTGGTTGGTCAATCCTGTATTTTCTTGGCTGTGTATTTGGTTGGTCAATCCTTGTAGTTGCTAGGCTGTGTAACATGAATTGCTCCCATGCTGCTTGATTTTTTGAAGTTATGTAACCCTAACCCTAACCCTAGCAAAGGACATGCACTGGGCAAAGTAGAAATCCCACCACCCTGGTGATTGAGTCAAAGGGTACACCTGAGGGTCAGATAAGTGCGAAATCTAAAGGATCCATACCACATGGGGTGGGTGTGAGGTTGTAAGTAGTAAGCAAAGGGGTGTGGCATAGGCCAAAGACTTGGGACCCAAGACCAAGGTAATCAATCCATTGGTCTAAGCTCATGTTCAATCCATTGGGTCTAACCTTTACCATACTGGACCATACCTGTCAGTCTTTGGATTACTGGCACTTGGGATCTTTGTGTTGGCTGTGCATACCTACATTGTAGCCTGCATTGCTTGTTGGTAGTACATACATATGTTGGTAACTCATGTGGTAGATACCTCAGTTTGAATATCAACTGGAATACCTCTACTAGGTCTTCTTTATCAGCCTTATGTCAGGACTTGTACAAGGACACTGCTACATAACATGTCAACTACAGAGCAGGTCCACTTTGTGTTCAGTATCATTTGATCAACTTCATAACATCTCAGCTGTAATGTTACTGCATTGGTACTTGTCAGTGAGCATCAGCAGATCCCTAGAGCTTTAGACCCCCCTTGGGTGAGAGGATCAGTTCTAACCTGACAAGAGACTTTAAAAGAAAACAAGCAGATAGACAACTAAGTGCAGAATGTTAGATTAGGATCAAACATGAAGAATGGAGACATGGCAAGAGACTGTCAAGATTGGTTGCTCCTTGGGACAAAGGGGGGGGGGGGGGTTCCACTACACTTAGTGATGAATGCTGATGTGGTACTGGCTACTGGGGGTCACAACCAAAAGGTGCCTAGTGGTGAAGGGAGACCTGCTGAAAGGCCAAAAAGCAAGTAATGGGGAGGGGCTTACTCTGTACTTTGCCATGCTATCTTGCAATGCCCTCATACAAGTTTTGACAGAAAGCTGAAGGTATCAAAATTGAACCTCTTATTGGTGTGGGTATGTGCATCTCCCAGTGAGGTCAGCCAACTCCACTTGCAGGAGGTGGGTCCACCCTCCAAACAGGTCAACTGACCCCACTTCCAGGCAGTGGGTCCATCCTCCAAACAAGTCAGTGGACCCCACTTCCAGCCAGTGGGTCCACCCTCCAAACAGGTTGGCCAACCCCACTTCCAGGCAGTGGGACCATCCTCCAAACAGGTCAGCCAACCCCACTGCCAGGCAGTGGGTCCACCCTCCAAACAGGTCAGCTGACCCCACTTCCAGGCAGTGGGTCCACCCTCCAAACAGGTCAGCCAATCCCACCTCCACACACTGGCCTGCCCACCTTTGGGCACCATTGGCTGACATTGGTTAGTCCCACTTTTAGGACAAAATGTATGTGTCAGATGACCCACTTTCAGGCCTACAGGTGACTGAAGGGTCTGTCCATACACCCTTCATTTGCAGAAGTTGAGTAAGATCACTAAATGACAATGGTTGGCTATCACTCAACTTTGCCACTGTCCCCCATTGTGGCACCCTGCCCATCACAACATTCTACCACTTGGGTATTATGGACACTGTTTGGACTCTTGTGTCAAGTTCAGGTTGTCTGGGTTGAGGCCAGACCAGAGACTGAAGTGGGTGTGAGGCCAAGGGGTCAGGATCAGGGGGAAAGTCAAAGGTACAGAGGGGTGGACTGATTGGACTTAGCAACTGAGATTACAGTGCTATTCCCTTGCATGGGTCTCAGTCTGAGTCCAAGGCCAAGGCAGGATTATCAGGGTAACTTAGTAGATTTCAGACTGAGGAGTACAGGCTGAGTATCTACAAGTTTATATACCAGAGACAACTATAGTACGGAGACCAGTAATGCCAGTCTTGCAAAGATTGCTAAGGTGATTGGTAAGATGAGTATTAGTAATGTATGAATAAGATGATGGAGACTGGGACAGGTGGACTGGAGACAAGACCAGGCAGAGTTTAACTGAGATGACAAGCACTGCAAAGCAGTGTTCACTGTGCTAGACTAACTGGAGACATGGGGTTGGCAAGGCCAAGGCTGGACTGAATGAATACAAGGCTGAGTCCAACCAGGGTCAAGACATGGCTATGACAGTATCCCCCTCTTAGGGGTCAAACCCATGAGACCCCTGTGAGAGTGGTAGGCTGAGTTCAAAAAATTGATACTTGTGGCCTGCTAAGCCTTTTGTGTCTTTCCTTTGTATCTTAACCATCATGTCTGCCTCAAGACCAATCACCACAACCAATGACAACAGTGAAGGCCAGGTTGTGATTGACTGGACCCAGGTGTCACAAGACACCATCAAGTACAACACTGATGATGAAGAGGAGACAATGAGGGCCAAGGCCAAAGAAAGGAAGAGACAGAAGGCAGCTGAACAAGCCTGCCAGGAAGAACAGGCTTGGCTTGAGGCTGAGAGGGTGGAGAGGGAGAAGGCTGAGGCTGAGAGGGCAGAGTGGGAGAGGGCCGAGGCCAGAGAGGGAGGCTGAAGAGAAGAAGGCATACAATGAGGAGAGATGGGAGGCTGAGACCAGCAAGGGTGATGAGGCTGGCACTGGGGGCACTGGGGGTGAGGCTGGGGGTGAAGTGAAATGGGTGGTAATGGACCCTGTGTGAGTATTTCTTTGACCTGGTGTGTGTTTCCTCTAACCTCCTTTTTAGTTGTACTTGCTGTGCCTGGGCCAAAGTTGTCTGTGAGTTTCTTGTGGATGGTAACAAGAAGAGTGTGGCCTGCATGTGTTGCAACCTTTCAAAGGGTAAGGATGCCAAGGCCAGTCCCAAAGCCAGGAGAGTCAACAAGGGGAAGAAGTGGAAAGCTGATGAGGAGAATGCTGAGGCCAGGCCCAGCAAACAGAAGTGGGCGAAGATGAGTGCAAGGCCAACCAAGGTCCTTGACCTTGATGAGCCTGAGGCCAGCAGGAGCAGGCTGAGGGAGACTGGTGCAGACAAGTACTTGGGCTTGGAAGACAAGCTCAGGTGCCTTATTGACATGGTGGGGCTGATTGCCAATAACCTGGCCAGTCTGTTCAAGCTCCACGAGACTGCAGTTGAAAACTCAGGCTGCATCACTGATGCCCTCAAGTCACTACTTGACAAATCATACAGCTTCAGAATGGCAGTGTCTCCCTCAGACTTGGGCTCATCTGAGCTTGATTCCAAAGAGTTGCACAAGGAAGCCAAGTGATTGAAGGCACACAGTGAGGGTGAAGAGGAAGAGTCCAAAGGGGAGGATGAGAGTATGGCTGAGTAGTTTTTGTAGTGTAGCACCCTTGTTACCCTTCTCTGCAAATGTGATGTGCCTGGTGTCCAGTGTCTGGTGTTCTACAGTAAAGTAAGAGAAACAAGAAGGGGAAAAACAAGGTAAGTAAGAGATTAAAAGGAACTATATACCAATAGAGAACAGAACAGAAACTGAGGCCACTTGAAGCTAGTCCTCATTGGAAGGGGCTGGGTTTATTAGGGTAGTGGGAATGGAACTCCTGTATGAGTTCAGAAGCATTGTCTAGCTCAGTGGCAAGTACCCAAGTAGTTTCTTTGTTGGTCCCCTCATAGCCAGTGTAGGAAAGGGGATTTAAATGGGAGAGGTTGAGGGGAAGGGTGAAATCTGATGGGAGTGAGTAAGCCAAAAGGGGCTTCTATAGCCTGGGACTGGATCCTGGTAGTTGTCTGAAGGCTTCTATGGCTGTCTGGGTGCAGGGAAATGACCTGCTCGAACTTGTCTCTCGTCTGTGGTAACTCATCTTTTCTTTTAAAAAAAACTAACTACATCCAGCACTAGATAGTGCTGACTAAGCGACCAAAATGCGAAATTCTAAGTACCACTAGCAGAAAAAACACCTAGAATCAAAACTGAATAAAATGAACAAAATAAAACAATTCCCCTAGTAGGGAAATTACATTCCCTACATCCCAGGGGTACTTGAGATATTGACTGTCCCCAGTCAACTCGAAGGCAGCTCAACTATACAAGAATCTGCAGCCATGAGGGAGGGGGGCAAGACAATGCCTCGTCGACGAAAAACAGTTGCTCGAGATGGCATGAAACAAGACACGATGGTAGAGGGGAATGTGACGAGCACAGCACAAAAGGAAACAGAAAGAATCCACACTTCCAATCTTGAGATATCCACAATTCCACCCAAGGGTACCCTCGTTCACCAAAAACCAAATGTAGCCACGAGTTCTGCAGCGACGATGACGGAAAAGCTACCATTCTGAAGCTGTCGAATAGTAGCATCGGGATCCCGAAAAGCGAGAGATCCGGTCGAGAACCGGGCGGGATACTCACAGAGTTGTCCTAAGGTGCCTGCAACAACAAAATGGGGCATATCTCCCCAACGGCGGCACCAAGTGTGATGTATGAGATACCGTCAGAAAGCCCTCAACTGGTAGTACAATGTCCCTCAAAAGCGAAAGGTCTGGCAGTGAAACGGGCAAATTACCGCACATACAACGTTGTTGACTGACAAGGGAACACCGCAGACCAACAACGGATGCTCGGGACATGGCAAAACTGCCAGTAATGATGGAGGGGAACGTAACGAACACGCTGAAGAAGAGACGGAGGGAATCCGCCCACACGGGCCTGAGATATTCGGAAAGTTGACCAAAAGCGCCTCTAACCACAAAAATGAGCGTATCTCGACGATGGCTGCGCGGAATTTGACAAAAGTAGTGTCCCCAGAAAGGGCTATGCGAGGGGAATGGACTGCCAGGAAAGCGAGAGGAGCAGTGCTCAGATGTGCGAGATACGACGAGAGGACCTCAAGGGCAGGGAGAAGGGGTCAACTCGCACAACAATGGCTGGGATGATCAACACGAAACTCTGGGAGACAGTAGAGGATTTGCAGACGAACAGGGCGAACAAGGAAATACGCCGATTGGACCAGCCGATCCCAAGCTATATGCGAAACTGGCTCGAAGCCCTCTGGATACGAAAACGCGGATATCTCGGTAACGGTTGTGCGGAATTTTACTAACCATGTGTCCCCAGGAAGGGCTCAGCGAGAGGAATGAATGACCTGAAAAGCGAGAGGAGCGACGCAGAACTGCGCGAGCGACTATGGCATGACCTCAAGCATGGGCCTTTGCACAAAAATGCAAATATCTCCAGAGCTACTGGACCTATCCAAACAATCCTGATATCAACACGGAGCATTTGTCGAGGACTATAATCTTCCCAAAAAGCGAGAGGCGCGACGCTGAAACAAGCAAGATACGAGTAAAATACCCTGAGAACGGACCTATCCACAAAAATGCGAATATCTCCTTAATGGCTGGGCGCATGCAAGCGATCTTGGTACCAACAGAGAGCTAACGTTGAGTAGTACGAGCCTGCCAAAAAGCGAGATGCACGGCTTGATAACGAGCGAGATACATGCTTGGTACGAGGGAGGTAGCATCTGTCTTGACAAGCGACGAGCAGTGTTGGCAGTAATTTCATCAGAACTGTATCCGCAGATGGGAGGTGTCGTGTAGAGCGCAGGAAGGTGCTAGGTGTGATGCTACTCGGTGTTCTGCAGGGAACTCGAGCCTGGGGGGTAAAACACAGAACACAAGAAAAAGAAAAACTAAACATGTATAAGGTACCGAAAACTCCGCACAACGAGTAGGTAAACCCATACGGTGTGACACGCAGTGCGAACACGCTCTTCGAGAGTGCTGGGGCGTGCGACTGCGGCTGCGCGACCACTTCAGCCCAGAATGGATGTATGAATGCACCCTCCTCGAATGTGAGCGAGGGCGCGAACAGGAGGATGAGGACAAGGAAGAAGAGGGGGGTGAGCTACTGGTCGAACATGAGTACGAGTGCCTTCAAGTGCAATACTGCTTCAAGCTGTGGGCATATGTCTGGACCGGCACAAATTCATCTTTCAAACATGTGTATGAAGCTGTTCGAGTCTGTGAGTGTGAATGTGAACGATGGTGCGAGGGCGATTTGCCCTGGGTATGTGGCCACCTTGACTGTGGCTGTGCACGTGGTGAGCTACGAGAGTGCTCAGCTGACGAGCGACGAGACTGAATGGCTGGCGGGTTGGGCACTGCTGGCTCGGGCTGGACAGTAGGCAGGGACTGAGGATACACAATGCTCGTCCGAGCAGGTATGCACGATGGTGTGTCAAACACACTTCGAGAGGGTGCGGCTGTGGGTGAAAGCGAGCGAGCAGGCGATGGGCCCGTACGAGCCTCAAGCTGGCTTGTCAGCAAAGACCAGTTGTCAAGACGGTCTCGCAGAGTCCGTCTGGCAACTTTGTGCAGGATTTCCAGTCCTGTAGGTAGAACAACACGGCCGTTTACAAGTAGACACTTTCCCGAAGCTAAATATGACTTGTATGAATGGCAACCTGCTCAAATATGGCCCAAAAGTCCGCAGAAGAAGCAGAACGAATATGAACAGTGGGGTGTATGGCCGTCCGAGGCTTGTGGTGGCTGTGCTCCTTGGGAGCCTCTCAAGAGCCTCACCCAACCATCTCAAGAGCCTCTCAGCAACCTCTGAAGATATATATTTATCATAGTAACATAGTAACCTGTGCTTCTGAATGATTATGTAATCAAGAAGTGTCATGGTTAATGAATCTGAGATCTGTGGGCCCTGAGATCTCAGATCTGACCTGCACTTCTTTGTGATTATGTAATCAAAAAAGCGGACTGAATACCCTGCTCTCCCCTGGCCTTTTCTGCTTCACCACACACTCTCCCTGCCTTGTGAGATGTTCTACTGAGTTCCAATGGAATGTTTGTATGTTATTTCATAGATACAGATGCAATTTTGATCCAGTTAAGTGCCCTGGAAGGATGCCAAAATAAATAGGGGTAAAATGCGAACTCTGTCCGCATTTTTGCAATTCTTGACATATGAACATGTGGATTGTGTCCCCAGGCAGCCTTAACATACATCTACAATGTATCAAAATCCCAAGGCATCAGCAACAGCCCTTGTAGAGATATAATTAGTTCTCCTCCTCCACACTGTATGTGGTGCAGGCTAGTATCCTTGTCATTTCTTGATTTTCTAATGCATTGGGACTATGGAGGGTATTCAGTACAATGTCTAATTAGAAGGGCTTGGGTAGTTTAGTTGAAGGATGAGGTGTCAGGCTGCTATTTTTGTTTTTTCTGATATGGCCACCATGGGACTCCTGTATGGATAACTTGGGATGTAATACCTCAGAATTGTTCCTTTCTAGTATCTCTACCAGTACCCGGAGTTCCAAGTCCATCCATTCAGAATTGGAGGAGCAGGAAAGAAAATGAGTTCTGAAGAGCGTGGGAAAGTGACTGAAGCTTTTAGGAGACTTTGAGAACATATAAAAAATCTGTAATACTACAACACACAGCACTCCAATGTACATGATACTGTAGAGATTGTATGTGGCTGATGCACTGAACACTCTGATAGCAATGATACTATAATATAGCTGCATGAAATGCCAAAAATGCGAAAACCTCCTGGTCTGCATTCTGTGTATGCACTGGAAGACTGAAGCAGAGTCTAGCAAAGTTGTAACACATCTATGCAATGGGTACTCAGTGGACAGGTTGGACAACAGAAAGATGGTATAGAAAGGTGTGAAATGACAGTAGCAATCTAGCCATGCACATATATTGATCATTTCATCACTGTGTGTTGTAGTATTACAGATTTTTCATATGTTCTCAAAGTCTCCTAAAAGCTTCAGTCACTTTCCCACGCTCTTCAGAACTCATTTTCTTTCCTGCTCCTCCAATTCTGAATGGATGGACTTGGAACTCTGGGTACTGGTAGAGATACTAGAAGGGAACAATTCTGAGGTATTACATCCCAAGTTATCCATACAGGAGTCCCATGGTGGCCATATCAGAAAAAACAAAAATAGCAGCCTGACACCTCATCCTTCAACTAAACTACCCAAGCCCTTCTAATTAGACATTGTACTGAATACCCTCCATAGTCCCAATGCATTAGAAAATCAAGAAATGACAAGGATACTAGCCTGCACCACATACAGTGTGGAGGAGGAGAACTAATTATATCTCTACAAGGGCTGTTGCTGATGCCTTGGGATTTTGATACATTGTAGATTACCCTTATCTTACCCATGTCCGGCGATTTTGTTTACATTTATTTGGCTGTACTGTGTTGTGTGCTGGGGGTTTAGCATTGTTGGCGGTTCTAAAGTACATGTGGGCTTTTTGGGGTTGCATTCTTGGTGTGGGTAAATGCATTGTGCCACGTCCTGCTGGGCCCATTTTCGGTGCACGCGGGTGTTTTGTCGTTTTCTGGATGCAGCATGTTATCCGAGGCAGTTGGCAGGTTGGCGTGCTTTGTAATCGTCATTCTGTGGGTAAATGCGTTGTGCCGTGTCCCGCTGGGACCGTTTTCGGTGCATGCAGCTGTTCTGTTGTTTCCTGGGTGTGGCATGTTATCCGAGGCGGATGGTGGGTTGGCATGCATTGTTATCGCCATTTGCAGTGCTGGCAGCAGCATATAAGGTGTGCGGCTTGCTTCGATCTCTTTGTCTCTCATTGTGCTCATGGATATGTCGATGACCACAGTTGTAGGTTTCTTTGCACTCTCAGGGGGCCGTCATGTGCAGTCGACAAGGGGTGGCAATGGTGCAAAGACATATCATTGTTTCTACAACACCGCTGTGCAGTGTACGTCTGGTGTGGTCTTTCCTGCGCAACTCCGTGTTTACAGTCCCTTCAACGATACGCTGCTCACGGATGACACAGTGGCCTATGTCATTGCGAGGGCTTACATCCCATCCTCTATTCCTCGTGACCCTATTTTGCTGGAGGCGGCGGATCTTGCTGCTGTACCTGGTGATCCCAGTAGTGAGGAGTATGAGGCTACCATCCCTGATAGTCCATGCCCGTACATCTTCGGCATTGGCTCTGTTACTACTCGGGCAACCTCTCTCCCGGATGGGGTCACCAAGGCCTTTTCTGTGATGTCATCGGACTTCGGGCGTGATGCGACCATGTCTTCGACTGTGGTGTGAGTGATTTCTTGGTCCTGGGTTTCACCGCTGATTCATGTTATCGGGTAGCTGTTGTTTTGATAGTTCGCGTCCTCGCTGGTGTAGGACCCTGCTGCCAAACCCAAATTCTACTGTGTTTTACACAGGTCTGTTTAGTGGTGCTGCCCCTGTGGGAGGGGTATCGGTGGAGTTGAAAAGTATCTCGCTCAATGTTGGGGGTAACGACCATTATGCTGGTGGGGGGGGGCTCTTCAGGGGGGAAGAAGCACAAGTTTGTTTCGAAGGCTCCGGTAGAGTGAGTCCTCACTCTTTGCCAATGCACTGTGACTTAAAGTGGTTGATGGTGGGGGGGTAGAGGTGGCTTCCACATGGAGAAGGTGTCCATGACTCCTCCATGGGTGCCATGCCATTTCATTGGTTGTTCGTGCTAAGTGTTGCCTTCCAGCACAGACTTGGCGATGGGCGGGGTTGCGGGGGCAAGCGCCTCCCCATCGTTGATTCATTCTTCCACTGTTTGTGTCACTAAAGAGGGTGGGGGGCCTGCGTTGGTATCTCCAGATTTGTTATGGTTCTCTCAGGACAATCAGGACATAGTGGATGCTTTGAATTCTGCAGATGGTGAGCCTTCTGCTGGTGCCTCGAAGGCAAAGGGTAAAGGCAAGCATGCATGATTTGCACGTGGGGTGTTCTCTGTAGGTTATAGGGACTTATTGCGACAGTGATTTTGGACTTAGTGGTGTGCATGCTTGGGACTCTGTGGTGATTAGATATTGGACTGCATGTTTAGTGATCGATGTAACGTTTTCGAACAGACTTTGGAATTGATGTATGTGGGTGCTCTTTGGGGACTTATTAGGTCTGTGCTTTTGGACTTCATGGTCCGCAAGCCTTGCGGTGGGGTGTTCAAATATATAGCTGTCACTCTGACAAATTGCTATTGGGTAGGTGTGTATGTTCCAATCTCAGAGGTGATAGTGACTGCTAGCCTCGGTTGTTTGTTCAAGTGTATCGATGTTGCTGGGCTCCTGCATGCAGGTTGTGCATCACATCGCCTCTTCTACGCAACATCTGTATCTATGGTTGGTGTTCTGGTGATCTACCTCTACAAGGCTCAGTTGCTCCGTCTTTCAGGCTTTCGTTTTGACCCCTGCTACACTTCATTACTCGTGAACCCCAATGCTCTGTGGCTGGGTTAGCACGGTTTGTTGTCACTGATAACTGGCTTACTTCGAAACCTCTAAACAGTGGTCAATGTTGGTGGTCATGAGTTGGGTGTCATTCTCCTCTGGAAGCATGGTTGCTATGAAATTCCTCTGCAGTCTCTGCATTGGGTGCTCTGGACCAAGGAACATTGACGCCAGTGTGGCCTCGATCGTTGACGTGCTCACTTTACATAGCAGAGTGCTGGTTGCATGGCATGCGCTGAGGATATATCCAATGCCCGCCACCTGTCCTCTATCACGACTCTGTGCCAAGCCTGCGAGGAAAAGGAGGATTGCCACCAGGGGTTCCGTGTGCTGTTGCTCTGGGATGTTTATCATAAAGTGTACGGCATGTGTTGCTCTTTTCCAAAATGGAGACGTTGACTGGACATCCTCCCAGAGGAGTAAGGTCGCTGGCATTGTTGCCGTTGGTGCCCACTGTTGCTTCGTGACCTCGGAATTCGCATGTGGGGCTTCCATATGCACCGTTGGCTGAGATTCGCTATCAGTTCCTGCCTGTCTTGGAGGCTGCATGATTTACCTGAAGTAAGCATTGCAACATCCGATTTCCTGTGGCCCAATATGATTCGAAATCAATGAACTCAACATTCAACACCCTCCCAATCTGTTGATGTCTCCAGGTCCCAAGATCTTCTATGTTGTGCATGAATGTGGGTAAGACTGTCCATCATTGTTAGTGGCAGTTGTGTTCACTTTGCATGATCTTACACCTTGCAGGTACCCGTCGCAACGAGAGGTAACATAGCACATCTTCACTGTCTGCATCCATGCCTCTGCTGTTCAGCTGTGTGCAGTCATCATTCCTTTTCATTTGTGGGCAAGGCTAAATGCCTCCCACAAGGCTTTCCCCACTCCGCCCTGTATCTGTCCAAATGCCCGTGTTTGTACCCCTCCTTGCGGGCCACCACAGTTCCATCACAGGTTGTCTTATTTCCTGTTAGCCCGTTTCCTTTATTACAGGCTTCCAAGACTGTGGTGCAGTCCAATGCGTGGTGCGTATTCCTGGGATGTCACAAAGTCCTCCGCCGACTTCACTCTGGGCCATTGGCCCTGTCTCCAGTCCAAGGCTCACATGGGGTGCAGTTTGGAATGGCAGGCATCATCAGTGTAAGACGTGCCACCTGGACCTTTTGACTGGGGAGGATGCAGGTTTTTGTTGTGGGGTGAATGGGTCTCGATATGGTGACGTTCGACCCTTACCACCTCTGCCTCCGCAGATTCAGGCTCTGACAGATCATCCACAAATTTCGACATTATCGCGCATTCTCAATCTCATCTTTTCCTTCGCATCCCTAGAAACCACCCACCCCTTCCCAACTGACTTCGCTGTGCCAGGATTCCTTGCAATCCAAGGGCGTGTCTACCATCGCGTGCGACCAACCCATCAGAACTCTGCCGTTTGCTGGTTACTTTATGATGGCTTCATGGCCAACACCCCTCACTCTGAGTGGGCTGAAAAACTGCCTCTGGGTTGGGTGGATGCTGTGAGATCTGCGCTAGAGGATGTCAACCCATTCGTGAATGCCATTTGCTCTTTGTCCTCTTTGTCCTGCACACACCCTCAGGCCTCCCTCATTCTCCATGACAACGGTGCTGCTGAAATCGCTGCAGTCATGTCCTATGAAAATACTATGACCTCGCAGGCGAAATCTAGGCGGCTGCGCATCAGTCTTAAAGATGATTCCAACCAATCTATCTCCTCCTTGAGCCGTCTGTGGGAACTGCTGTTGTACCCTCTACTGTTCCTGCACAGCTCTCTTGGGTGGGGGGTGGAGGACATGACCGCAGACACTGGCTCTCTCACTGCTTCAAATGATGATGCTGACCATCCCACCACTCAGCTGTGGCATTATTGCGCACGAATCCTTTGGGAACCCCGCTTCCATATCTTTGGCTGCCTCACTAATGAGTACATCGTTGACATGTTCAGCCACAACCTGGAGACCAGGCTCAATTTCATCTGTGCAAACCAGAAACGGCTTCGGCATGATGATGCAGAGCTCATGGGCGTTGATGATGTCCTTCCAAGTGAGAACATTTATCTCCCTGCATCCTTCCTTGGTTCCTGTTGTTGGGCTTCCAACCAAATCTCAGATTCCCTTGCAATCGCCACTGCCTATGGCAATCCAACCTTCTTCATAATGATGACATGTAATACAGCATGGCCTGAAATTGTGTCACAGTTGCTGCCAGGGCAGACATTCACTGACATACCAACCATCGTCGTTCACGTGTTTAAACGAAAACTGAGCCTGCTCATAAAAACGCTAAAGACCATGTTCGTCAATGCCAGTCATGTGTTGTATTGCATCCATTCGGTGGAGTTCCAGAAGCGTGGACTTCGTCATGCACACATCCTCCTCAAGTATTCTTTACAGTGTGAGACACCTGATGACATCGACCGCATCATCTCAGCAGAGATCCCAGATGATCCTACAGATGCACACTTAGTACAAACATTCATGCTCCATCATCACCCCACCCCAGAACAGCTGCCCTCCAAATACTGTCAGAAGCAACTACCTGATGGCCGGTGTGTCTGCCATTTCAACTATCCCCACACACTTCAGACCACTACCACCATTGATGGCGATGGCCGTGTTCACTATCGACAACGTCGCACTGGAGACGAAATGGTTGTTCCCCACTGCCTCCCACTCCTACGCAAATTTCAATGCCACTTAAACTTCGAGGTGTCCAGCACCTCTCACATCTTTCAGTATTTATTCAAATACATTCACAAAGGTATGCCTTTCCCTCCATGCCAGACCTCTTCAATCTTAGCATGAGAATGCACGCATTGCAAGACCTGACCATACACGCTACAAGCTCCGCTCTGACACCTCAGGAACCGATGAGCCCATCGATGAGATTGACGACTACTGGAATGCCAGGTACCTCTCTGCAGGTGAAGCTACCTGGCGCATCCTTGGATTCCACATCACAAGTAAAGAGCCTGCCATCACTGCATTACCTATTCATCTCCCCAACTCTACATCCCGACATCAATACAGAGGTACAGCAAGTTCCCATAGCACAGTGTCTCTCCTTAACCGCTACTTCATTCGACCCATGGGTTGCTTCGTGGATACGACAGGCACTGAATGACAATTCGACAACCTATCCTACAGCAAGTACTTCCGGCTATTTTGCCTAACAAAACATGTTGAAAAAAACATCGGTCACCATTTTGAGGAGAGGGCCTGCATTGACGGATGTCCCTGTATGCATGTCGTTCTTCGCAACAGCAGCAAACCCCACTTAACTCATGTAGACGCCATGCGACCATCACAAGGGGAACTCTTTTATCTGCGCTCCATACTTCAACACCGACCTATTCTATCATTCTCTGATGCGCTCTCTGTTGATGGCCATCTGCACCGAAGCTTCCAAGAGGCCGCCACTGCCCAGGGATTATTTGCTGATGATACGGAAGCTGACTTTGCCATGCTAGAAGCAGTCACATCTTTGCAAATGCCTCGAGAGATTCACTACCTCTTTGTCCACCTCCTCATAAATGACTGTGTCCCACAGCCTATGGCAACATGGGACAGTTTTAAAGATGCCATGGCAAAAGATTTCTCCAGTCACACAGTCGTTGATGACTATGTGCCTATGGCTCAAGCTCTACAAGAGATCTCGAGGGCACTTGAGGAACACGGGAAAACCCTGGCTGACTTCGGCCTACCTCAACCTCAACTTCCATGCCCTGAAGTCCTCCATGAAGTATTGAAGTGGGGGAGTGACTGTGATAGTCTCCACTCACGAGCCCTGTGTGCCCAGAACTACATGACCAGTGAACAAAGATCCATATTTGAGTCTGTTGTCCACGCTGCCACCAAAGACCTTGCACTATTTGCATTCATAGATGGCAAAGCGGGGCGTGGCAAAACCTTTCACGTGAATGCGATATGTGACCATCTCCGCACTATGGGTCGCATCATACTTCCAACAGCCACATCTGCCTTTGCTGCACAACTGTATCCGGGAGGATGGACAACTCACTCAACATTTAAAGTATGTCCCCCTCCGCCCTCCCACAACATTCTCCCTCTTTAAAGAACTTAACTCCAGGTGCCTGTCAATGACAACAATGAGATGTTGATCTTGTCTATCCACCCAGGGACCCCTCATGCTGAACTCACCAAAACTGCCTCCCTTATCATCTGGGATGAAGCCCCTATGGCCAACAAGGCAGTACTCTCCTGTGTTGACAACATTTGCAGACAGATAATGGGTTGTGATTCTCCATTCAGAGGCAAAGCAATCATCCTACTAGGTGACTTCTGCCAAACCTGTCCTGTGATTCCAGGGGGGTCCCATGTTCAAGTTGTGGATGCTTCCATTTGCTCCTCCCCCCAATGGCAGCACGTCACCATCTTCCGTCTCACGGTACCCATCCGCAATGCAGAAGACCCCGAGTCCGCTGCATTTGTTGATACCATTGGTGATGGTGCTGGCCTGACCATCCCAATGAAAATCATCGCTAATGTAACATGTGCAGAGCATCTCCTAGACCATGTCTTCCCACCACACATCCTTACTCTACCCAATGTGTGCCTCAAACGTGCCATTCTCTGCCCCACCAACCGCCAGGTGGACACCTACAATGCCATCGCACTCAATCGACTGCATCAGACAGCAACCTCATACCTTGCTGCCGACTCCCTCAAGGAAGCTGCCGAGGCTGGCATTATCCCACCTCAAAGTATGCTCGACTTTGTCACCTCACACACACCCCCTGGCCTGCCCCACCACATGCTAAGTGCCTGCGTTGGTGGCATTTATCGATTGATGCGAAATTTCTCCATTGACCAGGGTCTCGTCAAAAACTGTAGAGTGGTCATCATCGCCACCAGCCAACGATTAATCACCGTCCACATTATCAATGAACACGACAATACTGAGAGTATTACAGATGACATCCTCATCCCCCGCATCACCTTCACAGCCTCCCTACACTCCGGTCACACCCTCCTTCGACGCCAGTTTCCCCTCGCTCCTGCATACGCCACCACGTTCAACAGCTGCCAAGGACTTACATTAGACACTGTCGGCATCGACCTCACCCGACCCGTCTTTTCCCATGGACAATTATACACTGCATTATCCTGTATCCGCCACCGCTCTCACGCCCGTGTGCTACTACCCCAAGGTGACAATACCACCTTGAACGTGACGTACCACGAAATTCTCATCTAGCCTCACCTGTAATAACATCGGTGTAAATACAAATCGCTACTAAATTATAACCACACGTGATCTTAATTACACATAAAATCAGCTCTCAAGCCTCCACTGCCAGAGCGAAGCAAGGCGTCTCTTGTGTATGTTAAGGCTGCCTGGGGACACAATCCACATGTTCATATGTCAAGAATTGCAAAAATGCGGACAGAGTTCGCATTTTACCCCTATTTATTTTGGCATCCTTCCAGGGCACTTAACTGGATCAAAATTGCATCTGTATCTATGAAATAACATACAAACATTCCATTGGAACTCAGTAGAACATCTCACAAGGCAGGGAGAGTGTGTGGTGAAGCAGAAAAGGCCAGGGGAGAGCAGGGTATTCAGTCCGCTTTTTTGATTACATAATCACAAAGAAGTGCAGGTCAGATCTGAGATCTCAGGGCCCACAGATCTCAGATTCATTAACCATGACACTTCTTGATTACATAATCATTCAGAAGCACAGGTTACTATGTTACTATGATAAATATATATCTTCAGAGGTTGCTGAGAGGCTCTTGAGATGGTTGGGTGAGGCTCTTGAGAGGCTCCCAAGATGGTTGAGTCACTGAATGTCTGTAACTAGTTGCCACATATTGATTATGCAATCACTCAGAAGCCATGGGATGCCATATTGGAATGATAAATGTGTATCTATGGAGGTTGGTGAGAGGCTCTTGAGATGGTTGGGTGAGGGTCTTGAGAGGCTCTCAAGATGGTTGAGTGAGGGTCAACAGAGGGATTATCAGTAACACTGTCCATCAGAAGCACAGGGAATAGGGGTAAATTACCCTATTTCACTTATGTTGCAGAAGACATATCCAGATTTGGCAGGGGAGGGGTGGATCACTTCAGGAAGCATAACCATAATTAGATACATCTGGGAACCACTGCTGGAGGTAGGGTCTGTTAGATACATTGTTGCTGTCACAAAATATATATCTAACAGACCACCATCCCTCCAAAAAACTGCTGCCAAGGGTGCTCGGCGGCATGACTTCAACTCATTTTGTCCAATTCTGGATACTGCTGAGTGATTTCTGAGGTAAAGTGAGCCCAATCTCCTTTGCTACTACTGATGAAGTGGGACCAGAGGTCTGCCAACTCGAAAGGTGCATACTTGAGAGCAAATCTGATTCACTTGGGTCCGTCTGAGAGCCCGAATCCATCACAGAAGTCGATTATGTCATCGAAATAGGATTGTAAGTCCTTGGGGTGCCCAGAGAAGCTCGGTGCTTCAGGTGAGCCTCAGCATGGAATTTTGAGGCCGAGCATGAAGTTTGTAGGTAATATGAGTGTGAGTGCTTGATACATGAGTGTGCACGAGTGGGAAAACATGAAAATGCGAGCGAAGTGACTGCAAAAATGAGACCGAAAGGTGAAATCTGCTAAACTGAACCTGAAAATTGCGAAAATGAAGCTGGAGACTGCAAAATAAATTCTGGGAAGGGTTGGATGGGTGCCAGGCTAAGACAGAAGCCCCTCACAGTGGGCTCCAGTTGTAGGAAAATAGATTTAAGAATGTGAAGACTGGGTAGTTGGATTATCTGAGGGGATGAGTAAGCCAAAGGGGGCTTCTATAGCCTAGGCAAGGATCCTGGTAGTTGTCTGAAGGCTTCTGAGGCTGTCTTGGTGCAGGGAATGACTTGCTCAATCTCATCTCTCATCTCTGGTAACTCATCTATTTTTTCTAAAGGAAAAAACCATACACAAGTAGCACTACTGCTGACTAAGCAACCAAAAATGCGAAATCTAAGTACCACTCATAGAAAAATGTATCTAGAATGAAAACTAAGTAAGACAGGCAAAATAAAACAATTCCCCTGATAGGGAAATTACATTCCCTACATCCCAGGGGTACTCGAGATCTTGGCTGTCCCCAGTCAACCCGAAGGCGGCTCAACTACACAAGAGTCCAAAGTCATGAGGGAGGCCAAGACAACAACTCGTCGAGGGAAAATGGGTGCTCAGAACGCCGCAATACGAGACATGATGACAGAAGGGAATGCAGCAAGTACCTTGAAAAATGAGAGGAGAGGATCTGCACACCCAATCCTGAGATATCCATAAATCTGCCTAAAAGTACCCTCATCCACCAAAAACCAAATGTAGCCATGAGTTCTGCAGCAACAACGGAAAAGCTACTATTCGGAAGCTGTCGAATAGTAGCATCAGGATCCCGAAAAGCGAGAGATCTGGTGGAGAAACGGGTGAGATATTCAAAGAATCGTCCGAAAGTGTCTCCAACCACAAAAATGGGCATATCTCGATGACAGCTGCGCGGAACTTGACAGAAGAGGCGTCCCCAGAAAGGGCTATGTGAGGGGAATGGACTGCCGGGAAAGCGAAAGGAGTAGCGCTCAGATGCGTGAGATACAACGAGAGGACCTCAAGGGCAGGGAGAAGGGATCGACTTGCACAACAACAGCTGGGAGGATCAACACAAAACTCCGTGAGATGGTAGAGGACTCATAGATGAACAGGGAGAACAAGGAAACACGCCGATTGGATCAGCTGATCCTGCGTTATATGCCAAACTGTCTTGAGGCCCTCTGGATACGAAAACGCAGATATCTCGATAACGGTTGCGCAGAAATTTACAAAGTAGACGTCCCCAGGAAGGGTTCAGCGAGCGGGATGAATGACCCGAAAAGCGAGAGGAGCGACACAGAACTGCGCGAGCAGCTATGGCAAGACCTCGAGGATGGCCCTTCGCACAAAAATGCAAATATCTCCGGAGCTACTGGACATATCAGAACAACCCAGATATCGACATGGAACATTTGTCGAGGTCTACAATATTCCCAAAAACCGAGAGGCGCGACGCGCAAACGAGCGAGATATGAGTACAGGACCCTGAGAATGGACCTATCCACAAAAACGCAAATATCTCCTGAACGGCTGGGCGCATGCAAACGAGCTTGGTACCGACAGAGAGCTGGCATCGAGTAGTACGAGCCCGCCAAAAATAGAGAGGCGCGGCGCAAAAACGAGCGAGATATGCGCTGGATACGTGCTCAGTATGAGGGAGGTAGTATTCACCTTGATGAGCGACGAGCGACGAGCGGTGTCAACAGTGATTTCGTCGATGGCATGCCTTGTTAGGGCTGTATCCGTGGATGGGAGGCATCATGTAGAGTGCAGGAAGGTGCTAGGTGTGATGCGATTAGGTGTTCCATGGGGAACTCGAGCCTGGGGGGTAGAACACAGAACAAAAGAAAAGAAAAACTAAACATGTATAATGTACTGAAAACTTTGCATAACAACGTAGGTAGATCCATACTAGATACTGCAGGATCAATAAGCAACAAAAAGAAATGAAAAACATAACAGAACTTGTGTGACATGCAGTGTTAACATGCTCTTCGAGAGCGCCGGGGCGCACGACTGTGGCTGCGCAATCGCTTCGGCTTGGAGCGGACATATGAATGTACCTTCCTCGAATGTGAATGAGTGTGCAAGTGTGAGGACGAGGACGAGGAAGAAGGGAGTGAGCTACTGGTTGAATATGAATACAAGTGCCTTCGAGCATGATGCTGCTTCAAGCTGTGGGAATACGACCGGACTGGCATGAATTCATCTTTCGAACATGTGTATGAACCCGTTTGAGTCTGTGAGCATGAATGTGAACGAGGATGCGAGGGTGATTGGCCTTGGCTACATGGCCACCTCGACTGTGGCTGCACATGTGGTGAGCTGTGAGAGTGCTTGGCTGATGAGCGATGAGACCGAATGGCTGGTGGGTCAGGTACTACTGGCTCGAGCTGGACAGTAGGTAGGGACTGAGTATGCATGATGCTCATCTGAGTGGGTATGTGCGATGGTGTGTCGAACACGCTTTGAGAGGGTGCAGCTGTGGGCAAAAGTGAGCAAGTGAGCGACGAGCCCCTATGAGTCTCGAACTGGCTTGTCAATGAAGACCAGTTGTCGAGACGGTCTTGTAGAGTCTGTCCAGCAACTTTGCGCGGGATTTCCAGTCCTGTAGGTAGAACAACGCAGCCGTCAACAAGTAGACACTTTCCCAAAGCTAAATACGACTTGAATGAATGGCAACCTGCCCGAATATGGCCTGAAAGTCCAAAGAAGAAGCAGAACGAATATGAACGACGGGGGGAATGATTGTCTGAGGCATGTGGTGGCTGTGCACATGAACTGTCAACTTTGCGGCTCTTCCAGAGGCCATCGCCAAGCACGAGAACCTGTCCTGCTGCAGCTATAAGGCTAGGTACAGTAAAGGTTTGAGTTGGTGGGTCATGAAACTCAAGACGCTCTTGTCTGAACTCAGGTGGGAATCCATAAAAGAAGCTGGATGTTAGGTGGGGTAGCAGCCCATGTTCCTTCTCGAGAGACAATGAAAAGCGATGAAAAATGTGGTAATATTCGCTCAGGGATGATGTTGAGATGGTGTCTGAGCTTGTGAGCGCCTTGTGAAGTTTGTAGAACTTGTTTCAGGTGACCTCCTGTAATTCTTGATACTGCTGAGTGACTTCTGAGGTAAAGCGAGCCCAATCTCCTTTGCTACTACTGACGAAGTGGGACCAGAGGTCTGCCGACTCAAAAGGCGCATATTTGAGCACAAATTTGATGCATGCGAGCCCGTCCAAGAGCCTGAATCCATCACAGAAGTCGATTATGTCATTGAAATAGGATTGTAAGTCCTCAGGGTGCCCAGAGAAGCTCAGTGCTTCGGGCGAGCCTCGGCATGGAATTTTGAGGCTGAGCATGAAATTAGTGGGTAATACGAGTGCGAGTACTTGATATGTGAGTGCATGTGAGTGGGAAAACACAAAAATGCGAGTGAAGTGACTGCAAAAATGGGACCAAAGGGCGAAATCTGCTAAACCAAGCCTGAAAATTGTGAAAATGAAGCTGGAGACTGCAAAACTGAATCTGGGAAGGTTGGGATGGGTGCCAGGCGAAGACAGAAGCCCCTCATGGTGGGCTCCAGTTGTAGGAAAGGGGATTTAAATGGGAGAGGTTGAGGGGAAAGGTGAAATCTGATGGGAGTGAGTAAGCCAAAAGGGGCTTCTATAGCCTGGGACTGGATCCTGGTAGTCATCTGAAGGCTTCTATGGCTGTCTGGGTGCAGGGAAACGACCTGCTCGAACTCGTCTCTCATCTGTGGTAACTCGTCTTTTCTTTTAAAAAAAACTAACTACATCCAGTACTAGATAGTGCTGACTAAGCGACCAAAATGCGAAATTCTAAGTACCACTAGCAGAAAAAACATCTAGAATCAAAACTGAATAAAATGAACAAAATAAAACAATTCCCCTAGTAGGGAAATTACATTCCCTACACCAGTCCACCAGACTAAGTACTGTAACCAACACTGGTGACACTGGTCAACCTTGGAGTCAAGGATTTCAGCTACCTCGAACTCTAGTTCACTGTTGACTTTGACTGGTGGGGGTGGTGGTTGAGTCCAGTTTGGGATGGTATTAGGGATGGCTGGCTTGAGTTGGGAAACATGGAAGACCAGATGCACTGTGCACATTGAGTCTGGCAGGTGCAATGTGAACAAGTGGGTACTGGCCTGGGCTATGACCAGATACAGTCCAAGATTCTTCTCTGAGAGTTTCTTGGAAGGCTGAGTTGATTGGAATTATTTGGCCCCAACATATACTTGGTCACCAACCTTGAAGTCCAGGGCCAGCATGCGTTTAGCATCAGCCAGTCCTTGATAGCACTGTTGTGTTAGGGTCATTTCTTCCCATAGGTATTGATGCAGCAGGTCTAAGTTGACTGCATAGTCACAAGCCCGAGTGGAGGTAAGGTTGTGCTGCAGGTACACTGAGATATTGGGATGGTAGCCCTTATTAGCAAAAAAAGGGGAAACACCAGTAGTAGCACTAGGGGCATTATTGTAAGCAAACTTGGCCAAAGGTAGTAGGTTGGCCCAGTTGTCCTGCTGGTAGTTGCAGTACACTTGGAGATACTGTTCAAGGGTCTGGTTGGTCCTCTTGGTCTGGCCATCACCTTTGGGGTGATAGCCCAAGGTGAAGTGTAAGCACATATCTAAGGCCTTACCAAGTGACCAGAAGAAATGAGACACAAACTCCAAGCCTCAGTCTGAGGTTACATGGGCCAGCACTCCATGCTTAGAAAAGACATGGAGTAAGAAAAGTTTGGCAAGTTCTGGGGCCATGATAGTGTCATGGGTTGGGATGAATATGGCCTGCTTGGAAAGCTGGTCAACTACTACAAGGATGGCTGTGAAGCCTGATGAGGCCAGAAGCTGCTCAATGAAATCCATAGAGATGGAGTTCCATGGCTTCTCCAGCACTGGAAGTTGTTTGAGAAGGCCATAAGGCTGGTGGTGGGGAACCTTAGCCCAAGCACAGGCTCTGCAAGAATGGACATAGTCTTTGACAAATGTCCTGAGGCCAGGCCAGGTATATTCATGCTGTATGAGTTCCAGGGTTCGGTTTTGGCTGAAATGGCCAGACAGAGGGTGGTCATGCTTGAGGTGCAAGACCCTAAGGTAAAGGTTGTTTGAGTCTGGTGCATAGATCCTTCCATCAAGCCGAAGGAAACTGGTGTCATCTACTGACCACTGGGGATCAGACATGTCAGACCAGGTCATCTGGCAGTGCAGTCAGGATGTCACTATGAAGTTTCTCTATATCCATCAGTGTGACTGCACATAAGACCAGGTACTCAAGGTGGGTTGCACAAAGGGAGACCACTAGTTGCTCCTGGGTGAAGACTGGTCTCAGGTTTTGCAGGTTCACTCAGGCATAGCTGCTATCCCCCTCTTTGGGGTAGACATCCCATCATCTAGTTAGCGTGTCAGGCTTAGCCCCAAGCTTACCAGGCCTGAACCTGATGATCATATTGAACTGTGAAAGGAATTCAGACCAGTGAGCTTGGCAGCGAGTGAGTACTTTAGAGGTAGAAAAGTACTCTAGGTTCTTATGGTCAGTAACAACACTGACCAGTGAGGCTGAACCCTCAAGGTGGTGGCACCAGGTCTGGAATGCTTCAAAGATTGCAAGCAATTCCTTATTGTGGGTATCATAATTCAACTCTGGGGCAGTCAGAGTTTGGGAGTAGAATGCGACCAGATGTATCTGGCCATCACCACAGGTGATAGATAGGATGCCAGCAATGGCATAGTCTGATGCATCAGTCTCAACAGTAATAGGAACCCTGGGGATGAAATGAGTTAAGACTGGCATGGTAGTAAAGGTGGCCTTGAGGTTATTGAATGACCAGCAGCACTCCTCAGAAAAGTTCCAAGGAGCCCCCTTGCAGGTAAGCCAAGTCAGTGGTATGATGATGTCCAAATAGTTAAAGATAAAATGGCAGTAAAAGTTGGCAAAGCTGAGGAAAGATTGAATGTCTTTGACCTTGAAAGGCTCAGGCCAATTGCAGATGGTCTGGACTTTTTCCTTTGACATTGTGGGGCTGGCAGGGGAGAGGTGGAAACCAAGATATTTGACTGAGTCTGAGTGAAACTCACATTTCTCCAGCTTCACATAAAGGCCATGAAGCCAAAGCTGGTGGAGGACTTCTCAGACATGCTGCTTATGGGATTCCTTATCTCCAGAGTAGATTAAGATATTGTCCAGGTAGACAACCACACAGACATCCAACATGTCCATGAAGATGGTATTCACAAAGTGTTGGAAGGTGGCTGGGGCATTGGTGAGGCTGAAGGGCATTACTAGCCACTCACAGGATCCATACTGAGTCCAAAAAGCAGTCTTCCATTCATCACCCAGGGCAATCTGGATGAGATGGTAGGCATGCCAAAGATCAATCTTTGTATAGATCTTGGCTTGGCTTGGTGAATCTAAAAGGTCAGAGATGAGCAGGAGTGGGTAGCAGTCCTTCTTAGTGATTTTATAAAGGCCGCAGAAGTCTACACAGAGCTGGAAGGAGCTGTCCTTCTTTTTAACAAAGAGGACTGGTGCAGCATAGGGGGAAGATGTTGGCTGAATGAAACCAGTAGTGAGGTATTCATCGATGAAAGTCCAGAGAGCTTGCAGCTTGACTGGGGACAGTGAGTAGATGGTGCTGAGAGGCAGGGTTGTTCCTTCTTCAAGCTCTATCTTCAGGTCATACTCCTGGTGTGGTGGGAGTACCAAGGCCTTGGCCTTGCTGAATACATCAGTGAAGTCATGGTACTCTTCTGGGACATTGGGTAAGGCCAGAGAAGGGGAGGCTGAGGCCAATCAGGCATGAGCTGAGTCCAAGGGGTGGAGCTGAAGTTGGAACTGGACAGACCCTTCTAGTTTGCAGGTGCACACAAAGGTGGCTGCATTGATTAGGGAAATGAGAGGGGCCTTCAGGGGGGTGCGAGCCAGGGAGTTGGAGACTGGTACAGATGGTGTGAGGCCAGGTTGGTCACTAGGACCAGGGTCAGGAAGGCCAGTGGGAACCAGGCTTACAGGGGGTGTCGATGGGGTTGGCATTCCTTGTGCAGGAGTCTGGAATGTTAGACTGCCCAATACCCAATCAATCAACAGATTGTAGTGGGTGAGCCAGTCATGTCCAAGGACTATCTTACACTCAGAATCCAACAGGGCTAGATGCAGGGTTACTGGGGTGACATCACTGGATGTGAAGCAGATGTTGACATCTACTGCTTGGGTTATGGTGAAGGTGGACATTCCATCAAAAAGCCAGAGTCAGATTGGTGAGACTGAGCACAGGGCAAATGAATGTTGATTAGCAAACTGATTATCTATAAAACAATGAGTGGAGCCAGAGTCCACTAAAGTACAAAGCCAAGGTAGTTCATGATTTTCTAATGTGACATAGGGGGTTAAAGAGTTTGGACTGGAAAGAGTGGACACATTGAGACAAGCCTCCAAGTTTGCACAACTGGAGTCAACACAGCTCCCAGATTGTGTGGAGTCCCAGGAGCTGCTACCTATTTTTTGGTCTTGGGGGTAGGACCCAAGCCTGAGGCCAGTGCAGCCTTGGTGGTGGCTGTGGCATGAGCCTTGGCCTTTCCAGTCTTCTTGGGGCACTTCTCAGTGAAGTGGCCAGGGCCTCCACAGAACATGCAGAGGTTGCCCTCAATGCAACACTTGCATTCTTCTGGGGTGAACTTTCCATCCTTCCTGAGTTTGCTAGGTTCAGGCTTAGATGAATTGCTGTTATTGTTTCCCAGCTTCAATGAAGCCAGCTTGGGAGAAGGTCCAGAGTTGATGTTGCTGCTGGTCTTGGGCTGATTGTTGTTACCAGAGCCTCCAGACTTATTGTTGCTGGAGTTGGATGAGCCTTGGTGCTTACTTGCCCACTGGACTTCTTCCTTGCACTCCCAATAGCATGCATCTATCTCTTGGGTGAGGTGGTGGAGCTCATGCAGTGTCTGGGGCTTGCCAACCCAACTGACCTCATCTTTGATTCAGTCTGGGAGGCCAGAGTAGAAGTGATGGCACAGTGCACCATCTCTGTAGCCTCAGACTTGTGAAGCGAGCCAATTAAAGTCAACTACATACTTGTTAATGTGCTGGTTATCTTTCATGTGTAGATGGTCAAGCTGACTCTCAGCATCAGTGACTGGGTCATGGGGGCTGAAGGTGGTTTGTAACTATAGGACAAACTCCCTCCAGGAGTCCATCCAGAGAGGCCAGTCATTGGGGTTGTTGAGTGTGAGCAAGTCTGGCTTGAACCACTTGAGGGCCATGCCTTTGAGGTAAGATTGCATGAAGATGACTTTGGCATGGTTAGTCCTGAAAGCCCAGAGATGGTCTTGGAAATTTAGCTCACACTGAATGAAGAAGGCACAAAGTTTCTTAGGGTCAGTGCCATCAAAGGTGTCAGGCTTGTGTAACTTGGTCCTGCTTGAGGATTCAGGACTAGTTTGCAAGCCAACAGTTTGATGGCTGCTGTGAGGTTGTCTAGGACTGTAATGGTGGGCTTGGTGTCTGGATCTGGGAAGTCCAGTTTGTCCTCCAGGTCATTCTCATCTGGATTATCATCACCAGGACCATTGCCAGGGTCATCATCATCAGGGTTATTATCATCATCGTTGCCTGGCCCATCATCACCAGGGTCACCCTTGGGGATGGGAGCAGTGGGATGACATGGTGTGGGGGTATTGGATGTCTGGGCACACAAGTGGAGAGTCTGAAATACTGTCAAGTTTGGGTTGTCCAGGTTGAGGCTGGACCAGAGACTGAAGTGGGCACAAGGCCAAGGGGTTGGGATCAGGGGGAAAGTCAAAGGTACAGAGGGGTGGACTGATTGGACTTAGCAACTGAGATTACAGCACTATTCCCTTGCATGGGTCTCAGTCTGAGTCTGAGGCCAAGGTGGGATTATCAGGGTAACTTAGTTGATTTCAGACTGAGGAGTACAGGCCAAGTATCTATGAGTTTATATACCAGAGACAACTATAGTATGGAGACCAGTAATGCCAGTCTTGCAAAGATTGCTAAGGTGATTGGTAAGACAAGTATTAGTAATGTATGACTAAGATGGCAGAGACCAGGACAGGTGGACTGGAGACAAGACCAGGCAGAGTTTAACTGAAATGACAAGCACTGCAAAGCAGTGTTCACTGCACTAGACTAACTGGAGACATGGGGTTGGCAAGGCCAAGGCCAGACTGAATGAATACAAGGCCAAATCTGGCCAGGGTCAAGACATGGCTATGACATCTTGGAGGACATGTCTGTGGCTCTATCTCATTATGCATCCCTCCTATCCTTCACATCATCATCATCAACTCATAAGCCACTTTCTGCCTAACCATCTGACAATATCTAACCCCTCTCCCCAGCTACAAAGTCTACCACCCAACATAATCCTTCTCACAGACAATCCAAAACTCCCAACTGATAGAGAATGTTTTCTGTATATTCCATACTGATGGGACATATTTTCTATAGGGTCTGATTTCAGACTGATGGGACATACTTTCTATATAGATGTGAATTTCCTGTAATCTGTACTAGGCATAACATCATGTGTCCTGCACTGTGTGTCCAGGAGCGCCCAGAGGGCTAATATTATTATCATATTGTGCTGAGTCATTATACATTATACAAAATTGTACAAATTTCTCACCACCCATAGCAGGACCCACAAACAGTCAATAGGGCTGCTCAAAGTTGCTAGAGGTTTGGCTAATTCCTTGGGTGTTTGTCAGGTGTTTGTGGTGAGTTTTTGGCTGAGAATGTCAGTATTCAAACTCTGACTGCCATGGAGTCTGAGCCATCTGCGCCTCCCCTGGCATCACAACCCACCAGATCAGCGACAAAAGCAGTGGTCCCTCATGTTATATGGGAGAAGACTTATGCTGTGTAGACCGATCATCTTATCAAGTGGTGTAGGACCCACAAAGCAGAGTGGAAGAAGTTGTTTTCTGACTCCACACAAGATGCTCGAGAGGAAGGTAGGATTAAGCAACAATTGTGACATGGGAAGAATGCAATATACATCAAGATTGCGAAAGTGATCTTCTCAGTTGATGAGTCCCCCAAATTCCAAGTCCTTGCTGTCACACACCAAAGGTGTTGTGGACATGGTTACAGCTGACTCTGCCTAATTCATCAACAAGTTGTGCATAATGCCCATGCATGCAGATGAAGACAAAGGCCTCATGCATAGAAAGACTGCCAGACATTAACAGTCATCCTTCACACAAGAATGAGTCATCAGTGCTAAAGAGAAAAGAGGAAGTGAGTTAAGTGCGCATTGAAATTTTTTAGCACCTGTGTACAGCATTCCAGTTTTCATCATATCTCTACCATTTCCAAAGATATTGACTCTGTTCTCACACTTGCTTAAAGTGCTCAGCCCCACGATTCTTCCTTCCAAATTTGGAGAGGATCCTTGCACCCTATGCATTTCTACAGCACTCCATCCATCAGATGCTCATTTCACTAAGTCCATCAATCATGGCCGCCTCTTTGTCGATCATCTTGCTTGTCTCATTTGCCAGAGACAATGGCTATGTATATCTGCCAGGCATTCCCACCAGCTTCCATCCTGAAGCCCCCTGGTTCATCCCATCATTGTCAGCCCTGTCTCATCCCATGCAGCTTGGTCAGCATGTTCTCCTTGTCAGTATGACTTCCAGAAGGACATTCTTTGGTTGCCTCAGGTCTGTCACTTGGTTAGAAAGGTCTTATGTGATTGTTTCAGTCTCCCCTCTTGATGAAGCATATGGATCATTCCTCCCTGCTCCCTGCACCATCTTTATTCCAGTCTCGTCCATCATTCTTCCTGCATTGCAACAGCTGCAGCATAATCTACTGTTCTCCAGCCTCCCTGATTGCATTCATGATGAGTATGACATGCATCTTGCCTTCTTACTGCAAGATTCAGCAGAAGACCTCCCCCCTTCTCCTCCTCCTCCATCAGAACCCTATCTGTGAAGTTTTTGTTAACTTTGCTGAGAGGATGAAAGGGTGGGAGATGCAATCATGTATGCTCCCATTGCCCCACAGACCCCCAATGCCCTACCCCCTTTGACGCCTGACTCATGCCCTTCAATTCTGGGATTAATACTTCCCTGTTTGGAAACACTGTCCATCTGTCATGCCATCTTTGGATCTAGAGATGTCTCCACCAAGATCTAACTTGCATCGCCACCCCCTAATGTGATATCAGTGCACTTACTCAGTTCTGACTCCATTTGACTCATTCTGTGATATTTTGACTATCCTTGACTCGTTTATTGCCAATACTTACCAATCCTCTTTGCTTGCTTACTTTTCATTTCTTGCTTACTCATCATGATTACTCAGTCCTTACTCATTACTTACCAAGTGTTTGTGCCTTGTTTGTCACAAGCTGTGCTCCCCCCCAGTATATAAACCCCCATGTACTTAGCTACCAAGAGGCAATCCAAGAAGCAATCAGAAGCAGTCCAGCAGTCAGTTCAGTTCAGCTCAGCATATCTCATTGTTGACAGTTGAGGCTCCATGAAGGGGTCTATCTGTCATCATTTGTATACTTGGTAGTTGAGGCTCATTCAGAAGAGTCTATCTGCCATCCTTCATCATCCATAGCTTCCTCTTAGTCAGCAGTCTTGCTTAGTCATCCCTCCACTCCTGCATAACTCGTCAACAACTTGCGCCAGGAGCATGTTTTTATCAAAGTCCATCATTTCAGAAGTCCTTTCAGCTGAACACCTTTACTTTGTTCAGCACCCCCCCCATCCAATCATCACTCACTTATCTACTCCTGCATAACTTGTCAACAACTTGTGCCAGGAGCACCCTCTACTTGAAGTCCCCCCCCCACATCAGGTTTCTCTGCCCTCCAGGTTTCATGGAGGTAAACCACCACTCACTCGTACTTGTCTTTGGTGTTGGTTTTGGTTGGTTTTCACCACCTTGCCACACTTTGACTCACATCACTCAAGACAATCCAGCTGTTTTTGCTGCTCTGATCCATAGTCGGCTTGACATGTACATGCATATCTTTTAAACAAAAATTCACTGCTCAACTATTACAGTTTAAAAACAAAGTACCAAAAGCAGAATGCACTACTTGGACAGATGGGTGCTGGGTGCACCTACAAGGATCTCACAAGCAGCAACAGCACAAAAAATATAATTGGTACGTGACTATTTCATTCCTAAAGACATTAGTTTACTGATCATTATCAGCAATGATCAAGAGGGAGTTTCCTTGGTGGGGTGAGTTGCATGGGTGGTGGCACACAAATCCTGCCTACAACAGTACCTGGAGTGCTGCTGATAGTGGGCAGAATTTCATTAGGCATGTGGTTGATCTCTTCAAGCTGTGGCCAAACCCACCATCTGTAGATTCCATCAATCCTGCTTCAGGCCTGCCAAATTCACCTCAGCTGGAAGAGGGTGAAATAGAGGACAACTTTTTTGCAGACAATTCTGAACTGATGCATGTTGACGGCAACCCCCCCTTGTCGCATGTCAAGACGCCATCATATCCCATACCATACCCCTCCCCACTCTTCTCTGAGCAAGAGCTGCTGCTGCCTGTTGTTCCATTGGCCAACCCATCACATCTCCCCCATTTTTCTGAACAGTTGTCACTGTCATCACTCCCTGCTAATTCTGAGTGGTTTTCACTCGCCCCCCCACCATCCTTTAATTTTTCTGAATTGTCTCCTGTCAAACCTCCTCCCCCCTCTACTTTTAACAGGGCAAATTCTATTAGCTTGAACAATGACCCCCCTCCCTTTGTATCCCATCATCCAAAACTCCAGCCAGCACATCTGTCCCTTGAGCAGGATTGACCCCTCCTTAAACACTGGTCAGCTTCCACTCCAAATATGGATGAGTCTTCCGACTCCGACATTGCTTCATCCAACATGTTTTCAGCACTTTGCCTCTCATCATCTTCCCCCCCCAGTGTTGCCACTTTCTCTGATGACAGTGATTCCAAGCTGTCATCAAAGCCATCCTGTAAGCATGCATGGGAAACCACCACTGACAAGCTTTCTTTGGACCTTGCATCTGCATCATTAACTTTTGTTAAGCAGTTTCAACAAGTGCAGCAGGATAGGTCAGAGGTCAAGCATCACCAGCTTGAGTATGGATACTGGAGGACTTGCCAGAAGGCCACTGCTCTTTTGGTCGATCATGAACACCAACTTACTATGCAACGCAAGCTGTTTGCACATGAGGAGGTGATGGCAGCTCAAGAGTTGGAGAAGATGAAGCTTGCCATCAAGTTGGAGGAACTTCGGGCTCAGAACCTTGCCTTGCGAAAAGGTGTAGCTGGTGGTGAGGATCAAGGCCCTTCGTCTGGTACTCAAGATGTTTATCTGCTTTGAAAACAGTGTACGACAGAATATTGATTATCATTTAGCATGCATCCCCATCCCCCCCCCCCCTTGCTGTATTCTTGTCTCCCCCCTGCCCCCCATGTATACATCTACTTCATATTCACACTACAATAGCATGTAGTAGTACATATGAATGTGGATGTTTGTCTTTGCTATCTAGTTCATTATCACTTGCTAGATCCCTCAGTTGATAAGCATGCACGCTTTTTGGCGGAGTTTGAATCTCCAGTCGGAGCTTAAATTTTCGCTCACAAACTCACAACTCAACCGCACTTGAGTTTGCTCGCGTGTTTTTTCCGCATTTAACTTTGAGCGGCCCTAATTACAAAATGAGATTTATACAATAGGACGACTTGCATTATGAGCAATTCAACTGTAGTTTCTTTTTTGGTCGAACTATGTTCTGAGCTATGCACACCCGCTTCACTATCCACGCTCTCGTTCGCCTTCTCAAGGCCCCCACAGACCCACCTTCACCAGACGGACCGTTCAAAATCGACATTGCGAATGATGTTTGGTCGGATACGTCGTTTGGTGCTGTGAAAACGGCCGAAGTTCTTGTCGAATGGCTGCTGGCCTCTCTCGCACGCGATGGAAGGAGCTCCATATCAAATCCTAAATACTGGTTACTGCTACAGCAGACACTCTCGTCTTCCGTGTCCTCTGCTCGCCCGTGGAGATCCTGGCTCCTGCCGCTAATCTATCGTAACAATCTTGCAGGAATTGTCAAGGAACTTATCTCCCTTTCACACGTCCCCGACGTCGATCTTGGCGGTGTATATGCACCTGCGCGCGTCGTGCTTGCGACATTATGGCCCTGGGCTGAGAAAAGAGCTGGCATGGATGCTCTGATGGAATGCCTCACAGCCGTATTGGGCGTTTCTGTGCCTTGGAACGTGAGTGGGAAATCAGCTGTATTTGAGGATGCGCTCTCTCAGACAGAATATTCAGGATGATTTGGCGTGGATATGTATCATGGTAGTCGAATCATACAGGGAGGCACTTGGGAAATTCGGGAACAAGAAGAAGGTGATCTTCCTACATTCTGCCTTCTGTTTGTTTTCCGTGCCAATTTACACACACTAGCTATACACTATCTTCCTTTCGACACACATGCTCCATTGGACTCGTGCCCTTTCGCCCTTTATAGCTTCTCAGTCGCTGAATGCACAATCAAGCCGAGAAGACCCGTCGTCGAAAACCCCGAAACAACTTCATGACACTCTTTACTATGCAGGTATCGAGACGCTATTCTCCGTCGAAGGTCTCAGGCAGCCTCTCGATACGTTATTGGATGCACTTTCGCACGTGTGCACAGACCATCATGGCCTTTCCCTCCTGCCATGCCTTTTTGCTGCCCGTCTTTGTGCAGTAAATCGCCACCGTACAACGCTTTTCCCCTCTTCCTCCGGGTCGGCATCTCCTGCCCTGGCCATTCGTGAGGCCGTGCGCGCTGATGCAATGGAGGTTTGGGAGTCCTGCTGGAAGGTTCTTTTACGCGATACCGTAACGGTGGACTCCGGACCACAAAGGAAGGGCGCATGGATGGCGCTCGTAGGGATCTTGGACGTGATCGAAAAGGAGCGCCTGTATACCCCGCACACGACTGTTGGGTCAGGCAATCGGAACACGGTTCCCGGTCGTGATGCGGAGTCTGCTTTGAGAGAAGCGAGGGAGCTTGCGCTGGTCACAGTCGAGCGGGCTGGTCAAGTTTGTAACTCGAATGACGTGTCGGTCGTGACTCTGGCAATAGATGTTCTCGACGTACTGGTAAGAGTTGAGTATGAACTGATAGGCAGCGAGACGCGGAGGTTACTGGGCGCTATTGTTAGTGTAAGTAGTAGTAAATTACGTCTTGGTGTACCTCGCAGACTGACTTTCTTCGATTTTTTTAGTTGGCGCGCCCGCTCTCCATGCGGACAGCGGATGCGATTGAGCGACTACTTTCGGACCTTCTCGAGTATCACACCAAGACCCGCACGGTACACATGTACATCCTCACGCTTCTTACTGCCCTCTCTTCACTCAGCCTGCCCGATTCGGTCTCCTCGCAATCTCTCTCTATACCACCGCATGACGTGATGTTCAGTCCACTTCGGACACACCTTTCGTCGCTCACTAGAGCTCTCCGTACGGCTTTGACGCCTGTACAATCTGTAGAATTGGGGCCGGCTGTTTTGGAAGAACTTACGCGGGTGTGGAAAGCATACACTGCTGAAAGAGGTCGAAGTCGACGCGGCGGTAAGCGACGAAAAACTGACGAAGGGGAGGAGATACCAACAAAAGGACACGATGATGACGATGGCACGCTGCGGTCGAAGTGCCACTCGTTAGCAGTTGGATTTGCTTATGTTGCCCGCGTGTCCGGCGCCGTTCTCGCGAGCCTCCCCCCGTATGCGTACGTCCCCGACACTCAGAATCAAGGAGTCCCGTGGGACGAGGTTGGGAAGCTGGGGTGGGATATCGCCTGGGAGTGTATGCGACACGGACGAGGTGAGTCGCAAGAAGTAGCTCCCCAACGCGAAGACGAAAGCAAGAGAAAGAGGCGCAAGAAGCGGCAACGCGAAAGGGAGCGGCAGGGTCCTGATACGCAGGGTTCGGATGACGTCGTCGCTTCTGCTGCGTTGCGATGTCTATATGATGTCCGCGCTCGATTGATACGAGTTGCGAGCGCGCCAACGCCTGTGACGCTAGGCCCAAGTGACGTATTGGGAAGCGATGAAATCGAGGAGTTGCTGGGCGTCGTCGGGGACGAAGGCACGTCTGCAGAATTAGTACTAGAAATCGTGCGTATGCCCTGCGTTACTATTCCTTTCTTTGTACTAACTGTATCCACGCATGCACAGGTCAGGACACTCTTCGCGCAAGTTTCCCAAACGCGCGGCTCCCAACATGCTCAGGCTGGTGTCATTACCAAGACGAGCATCGATATTTTGATTCGCCACTTCTCCCCTCAAAGTCGATGGTGCGGCTCTTCAGCAGCGCTTACATGGGAAAACTTAGGCGTTGCACTACTTTACGTGCTAGCTGATCGGTGGATAGGTGTCATTGAGTGCGTTCCTTCGGTTGCCCAGATTCGTATCTCATCGGAAACGTCGCCCTACTGTAATATTCAGTGCAGCCGCTCCGGAAGAGGTGCTCCAGAGGTTCATCTGCCTTCTCTTGACCATTCCATTAGAACTTCCATTTGGAACTACCAACGAACTTCACGGGCAGCTGGGTTCACACCACGACATCTCACCCCGCGACATTCTTCTCCTTGTTCTGAGGAATGCACAGTTCTGGGAGTTGCCCAATATGCGAGGTGCGTTTCCAGTTGGTTGGCCGTTCCGTCAAATAATTTCTTGCATTTATCCTTCGGTTCTGCAGGTGCCTTCCTGTCGTTTGCATTAAAGCAGACTTCCCTTCTGTCCTCATCTTGCTTCCTTCCTGGGTCTACTGGGACTAACGGACTTGACAAACTCGAGCTTTTACGTGCAAGTGAAGTTTACACTCTTCTGATGTATGTACCTCCCGAGTACTTCACCCGGGCCTCTCGCATGGAACTTGTGAAGAGAGCGGTAGGTGGTGACGTCGCCATATGCTCGGTACTTCAGGTCATAAGTGGCGGCGGGTCAGCGGATCGGAGTGACAGAGAGCACTTGGGGAAGGGAAAGGATATGGTTGATTCACCGCAAAAATCTGATGCTGGGTATGAGATGGACATGGACGAAGAAGACGATTCTGGAGTGCGAATGCTCAGAGAACTCTGTGTCCACCATCTCACGGTATTCCGTGCCTTCCTGTATCGTATGGGCCAGTTTACGAACGCGCTGGATTGCACCGTGAGTTGGCGATTATCTTGTCGGATTCGCTTTCCATTTCTCAGTGATTGAACTTTATTAGACATCTCGTGCATACGTCGAACATTTACTGCAGTCACCATCAAAATTGGCCATGTCGCCAGTTGCACTTACAAAAGAGACGTTAAATCTTGTCTCGTTTCACCTATTGTAAGTTTTTTACACGAATTTCTGGCCTGGTACAATTACTGGTCATCCTAGTACTCTCCTCCGTGCTCAGAATTCCGAGGCATCAGCAGCGGTGGCCAGCATACTGAGTAGTCTTGTTGCTGCTCAACCATTCTCCGATACATTGTCGCAGGGATTATGGCAACATGTGCTTACCCGATCTGTTGTGTTCCGGCTCATTGAATGTCTAAGAGAACACCATTCTCCAGGAAGGTGAAATTTACTTTTGGAAAGTTTGTCCGGTATTGCTTCTGACGTGCGTACGTAGCCTTGCGACAGTTGTTGTATCCGCGCTGAAAACACTGTACGAATCCTTTACACCTATCCTCGTTCCAGACGGGGGACAATCCAGAACCAGTGGCACACTTGCATTGAGCGACCACGTTGAAGCTCGTTCTTATGCGTTATCGTTTGGGCAGTGGCTAGGGATTGACAGTACGTAAAGCCATTGCTGAGCTGCGTGTATACCTGCTCAACTGTTGCAGTAACTGGTAGCGTTGCGCCGATAGGCATAAAATTAGCGACTGGGGTTATGCGAAGCCCACTGCGCAGTCCCTCGCTGCCGGTAGGTACAGACCGTGCAGCGATGTGTCCTCGTGTACTGGCTCTGCTGTTCGAGGAGCTTCGATGTTTTCCCAATATTTCGGACTCGGCATACCTCGAGACAATCGCAGCACTGTATTCAATACATGGCACTGAGATGGAAGGTAATCCGTTGTTCGACATCGGTTTCAGCTTCAAGTATCTCACGCCATTGCTGTAGTGCGCGATGCCCTGGATATGCAAGTCACGAAGGCCACAGCAGAACTGTCGGTAGACAGTTTTGCACACCTGCTCAGTGTGATAGGAGAAGGAATCGAGGACCCTTGGCTCCCGGTGGGCCAATGCAAAAGCTTGATACACCTCTCGACGATCTTGCTGCATGATACACCCCAAGGTCTGTATCAATCTCCTATTCTGATTATAAGTGGCAGGGTTCGGTAACGTGTCACCACAGGGACTCTCAAGGTGGTCCAAGTTTTCGTAACGCGCTGTCTCGATGCCTTCAACGATCAACCTCACCTATACGGAGGTTCAACGGAATTGAAAGAACACTATCTGGAACTGATCGCGAAGCATTGTTCTGACAGAGTGAGTGTCATCGCTCGAAACACTTTGGTCAATGTCATTCTTATATCCAATGGCAGCCCGCTGCTGTGCGTTCAGCCGACCTCGGAAACATCTGGTCTTTGCTCTGTAAAATCCTATCGGGGTCCACCGACCACGACACCGCCACCTCGTTTGCGACTTTTCACTGCATCATTTCTATAGCAGGCTCTCTCGTTCGTCTGAGACGTGACATAGTTATTCATACGCTCCCGCATCTAGCCTTCGTCTTGCATCGTTTGCTGTTGATAATCAGGCGCATGCGCCCCCAGCTAGGAGCTAAGCAGAGTAAACTCGTCGCGGGAACACTTCCCTCTTGGATTTCACCATCCCAGCCGCTCGGCATCGCCGAAAGCCGCGCTCTTAGTCGACTTCTCACCGCACTTACCGTCAAAACCGTCCCTCATACGCACACAACACAACATACCGCGATTGCCGCGGAAACACAAAAAGCTGAATCACTGGCAAAGCCTTTCGCAAAGCATGTAGGACACGTCCTCTTGGCATACATCGACTCTATGAACAACCCGTTGTGTATCCTAACACCGGATGTACGACGAGAACTCGAGCCTGGGCTATTCTCATTATGTGAAATGCTTGGCGAGTACAATCGAGATGCTCTGATGGTCTCTGCACTGGATTCCGGCGGCAAGACTCTCATGAAGTCGCTCTGGAGGGAGTATGAGAAGCAGCGATATGTAGGGAAGGGGTAACACGATATGTATTTGTGGCCTTAGAAATATCTCCGCCTCTCAGCGAGCAACAAAATCGTCCGTCAAGGGAAGGAGGACCGAGGCATATGTTCTAAAGCTAACCTATTCAAGTTTAGTTGGAAAAGCCTACGTAGTGGCATATTACAAGTGACTAAGGCATGGAGATTAATAGGTGTCCCATTAGATAGTTATGCAAATTTTATAAGAGGTTCTGCAACTTCCGTGGCTATCCGTTGGAGTCACACACAGCGCGAAGGATAGGATCTCAACTGGTGGAGGTAAGGGAGGATAAGGCGGTAGCCAGAACGCAGCACTCACTGGTGATGCATTTTGGAGACGGAGCTTGGGTCACGTACTGTGGAAGGGAGTAAAGAGACATGTTGCTTGTGGATTTCCCAACTGCACGACCGAGTATTGTGGAAGAATGTTTTCGGAAACCGGATCCTCGAGGGAGGAGCTGGGGAAGCCCTACTGTGCTACGGTGTCTGGTGTGAAGGACGGGGCGAGCATGGAAACACAAAGCCGCCGAGAAGATCGGTAGTACGTTTCACCAGGGGCACAACCAGTGCACCTATCGAGCTGGCTTGGTACCGCGGAGAGTATCGGATGAGGCCCCCCGGCATTGCTATGACTCAAGCAATCGAGAGAGCAAAAGATGATCGATGGTCGAGTCTTCCTCTCGTCGATACATCACTGGGACGCGGTCAGACGACGAGGACGGTCCACTGAACAGCAACTTCGTAGTCGTAGTTTACACACGTGGGTCAGGCTGTGCACCACAGATAGGCACGTTGATTCAACGCAACCTGACTCCGCAGCCGTTTGTCCTTCGCACATCGCCATCATCGTTCCCTACAGTCGTAGCACGCTTACCGTTCAAGATATCCTAAGACCTGTTTTCTCTTCTTCACATCGCCATGGCGCCGTGCTCTCTTCGTTCCTGGTGGCGTTCGTTCCGGCGTTCTCAACCTCCGAGTAGCAGTGTTGGTATGTTACTCCCCACTGAAGCCGCTTCATCAGTTGTCCCGGACGCAGTCGTCCCAACACGGGCTTCAGATGATTGCTTAGATCCTACCGAGGTCAAAAAGCAGATTGATAGCATCCCTTCTCAAACCCCGAGTGGCAATGCTGGTGTGTTACTAGTTCCGATTCCAACTGAAGCCACTCCTTCATATTACTTCGTATGCAGTTGTCTCTACACGGGCTTCAGACGATCGCTTAGATCCTACCGAGGCCAAAAAGCAGATTGATCGCATCCCTTCTCAACCCCTGAGTCGCAGTGCTGGTATATTACTCCCCACTGAAGCCTCTCCTTCGGTTTCTCCGGATGCAGTCGTCCCTACGCGGGCCTCAGACTATCGCTTAGATCCTGCCGAGGCCAAAAAGCAGATTGATCGCATCCCTCGTTTTCGCATTCTTGTGATGGGCAGAGCAAATGCGGGTAAAACAACTATTTTACAGCGGGTCTGTAACACTACGGATCAGCCTGAGATCTTCGACGAAAAAGGAAAGAAGGTACGTGTGGGTGTGTTATGTGCTTCGTACTTGTCAACATGTCATTCTGCCAGGTTGATACTGGGGCGGTGCGGGGTTCACTGGGGGTAAGGCCACCACGTGAAATTACATGGTGCTCACGTCAAACTTGTGCAGCGTGGCTACCATAACATTGAGGATGAGCTAGTGTTTAAAAGTAACCCACACTTTGTGTTCCATGACTCATGTGGATTCGAGGCGGGGAGCGAGGCAGAGTTTGATGAGATGAAGAAGTTTGTCACAGATCAAGCTAAAGCCACTAAACTGGAGAGGAGAATACATGCAATTTGGTAGGGACATGTCTGACTAGCATGCTTGGAAGGGCACTGACCTGGTCCTTGTATTTGATTTAGGTATTGCATTCCTTTGAATGAAAGCCATAGGATGGTGATGGCGGCTGAAAGGAAGTTCTTTAATGAGTGTGATTCAGGCCATGGTGTGTGTACACAAATATCACATCATATTTAGTGCAAAGATTGAGGATTTGCACAGTTCCTGTGATTGTGCTACTAACAAAGGCAGACACCTTAAATCTTGATGCAGTTCAGGAGCTTATGAGAAGGGGGTTAACTGTAGATGATGCAATGAAAGAGGCACCAGAGGTAGAAAAACAGCTGCAAAAGGGCTGTCTGGAAAAGATCAGAGTGTGGCTGAATGAACTGAAGTTTCCACCTCAAAGCTACCTGATGCTCACTGGTAAGTAAGTCATGAGTAAAAAAACTGTGGATTAGCGTGTGTTTCTCCAGGCATGGAACAGGAGAGTGCAGGTTGTGAGGAGCTATTGAGGTGTACAGCAAATGCTTTGACAGAGGAAGGGCTGCAAGGACTGCTTATATCATCACAGCAGTCAAACTTGGGACTCTGCATGGAATTTGCCATAATGAGGTGAGTGGTAAAAATGAAGTTCTACAGGGTACTGACTACAGAAAGGACATTGAAGAAGGCCATGAAACATGTGCCTGATCAGATTAAACTAGATGGCTTAGCATATGCCCTTGCAACATGGTTCCCATTTGTAAGCAACTGGTGTGTTGGGGGAATGAGAGGCTAATTAGGTGATAGGTGGTGTGTAAAATTCTGCGAATGGAAGTATAACTAATGCTGAAAGTGATTGTTGCTGTTGTGCTTCACTGTGATTAACAGAATGTAAGTTGACTCCTTGAATATGGGGGTGGATGCATGCTGACATGTTCACTCCCACCCTGTTGGATTGGGGTTCATAGTATGTGAGTGGAATCATGGCAGATGGTAGTGGATGCATGCTGACATATGCATTGCCACTCTGTGGGCTGGGGTTCATAGTTTGTGAGTAGAGACATGGCAGATGGTGGTGGATGCATGCTAACATGTCACTCCTACCCTGTTGGACTGGGATTCATAGAGAGTGAGTGGGGTGATGGCAGATGGTAGTGGATGCATGCTCATGGTCACTCCTACCCTGTTGGACTGGGATTCATAGTGGGTGAGTGGAGTCTTGGCAGATGGTGGTGGATACATGCTGACATATTCATTCCCACTTTGTTGGAATGGGGTTCATAGGGAGTGAGTGGAGTTATGGCAGATGGTGGTGGATGCATGCTGACATGTTCACTCCCATGCTGTTGGAATGGGGTTCATAGGAAGTGAGTGGAGTCATGGCAGATGGTGGTGGATGCATGTTGACATGTTCACTCCCACCCTGTTGGACTGGGGTTCATAGGGAGTGAGTGGAGCCATGGTAGATGGTGGTGGATGCATGCTCATGTTCACACCCACCTTGTTGGACTGGGTTCATAGTGGGTAAGTGGAGTCATGGCAGATGGTGGTGGATGCATGGTGACATGTCCACTCTCACCCTGTTGGACTGGGCTTCATAGAGAGTGAGTGGAGACTTGGCAGATGGTGGTGATTGCATGCTGACATGTTCACTTCCACCCTGTTGGACTGGGGTTCATAGGTTGTGAGTGGAATCTTGGCAGATGGTGGTGGATGCAAGCTGACATATTCACTCCCACCCTGTTGGACTGGGGTTCATAGCAAGTGAGTGGAGTCATGGCAGATGGTGGTGGATGCATGCTGACATGTTCACTCCCACACTGTTGGACTGGGGTTCATAGCAAGTGAGTGGAGTCATGACAGATAGTAGTGGATGCATGCTGACATGTGCACTCCCACCCTGCTGGATTGGGGTTCATAGGGAGTGAGTGGGGTCACGACAGATGGTGGTGGATGCCTGCTGACATGTCCACTCCCATGCTGTTGGACTGGGGTTCACAGCTTGTGAGTGGAGTCATGGCAGATGGTGGTGGATGCATGCTGATATATTCATTCCCACCCTGTTGGAGTGGGGTTCATAGGCAGTGAGTGGAGTCATGGAAAATGGTGGTGGATGCATGGTGACATGTCCACTCTCACCCTGTTGGACTTGGTTTCATAGTTTGTGAGTGGAGTGATGGCAGATGGTGCTGGGTGCATGCTGACATGTTCACTCCCACCCTGCTGGACTGGGGTTCATAGAGAGTGAGTGGAATCATGGCAGATGGTGGTGGATGCATGCTGACATGTTCACTCCCACACTGTTGGACTGGGGGTCATAGGATGTGAGTGGAGTCATGGAAGATGGTGGTGGATGCATGCTGACATGCTCACTCCCACCCTGTTGGATTGGGGTTCATAGTATGTGAGTGGAGTTATGGCAGATGGTAGTGGATGCATGCTGACATGTTCACTCCCACACTGTTGGACTGGGGTTCATAGGAAGTGAGTGGAGTCATGGCAGATGATGGTGGATGCATGCTGACATATTCACTCTCACCCTGTTGGACTGGGGTTCATAGGATGTGAGTGGAGTCATGGAAGATGGTGGTGGATGCATGCTGACATCTTTGCTCTCACCCTGTTGGACTGGGGTTCATAGCTTGTGAGTGGAGTCATTGTAGATAGTGGTGGATGCATGTTGACATGTTCACTCCCATGCTGTTGGAATGGGGCTCATAGGATGTGAGTGGAGTTATGGCAGATGGTGGTGGATGCATGCTCATGTTTACTCCCACCCTGTTGGACTGGGGTTCATAGACAGTGAGTGGAGTCATGGCAGATGGTGGTGGATGCATGGTGACATGTCCACTCTCACCCTGTTGGACTTGGATTCATAGTTTGTGAGTGGAGTGATGGCAGATGGTGCTGGGTGCATGCTGACATGTTCACTCCCACACTGTTGGACTTGGGTTCATAGCATGTGAGTGGGACCATGGCAGATGGTGGTGGATGCATGCTGACATGTTCACTCCCATCCTGTTGGACTGGGGTTCACAGTATGTGAGTGGAGTCATGGCAGATGGTGGTGGATGCATGCTGGCATATTCACTCCCACCCTGTTGGACTGGGATTCATAGGGAGTGAGTGGAATCATGGCAGATGGTGGTGGATGCATGCTGACATGTTCACTCCCACCCTGTTGGACTGGGTTCATAGTGGGTAAGTGGGGTCATGGCAGATGGTGGTGGATGTATGCTGACATATTTACCCTCACTTTGTTGGACTGGGCTTCATAGCCAGTGAGTGGAGTCATGGGAAATGGTGGTGGATGCATGTTGACATGTTCACTCCCACCCTGTTGGACTGGGATTCATAGGGAGTGAGTGGAGTCATGGCAGATGGTGGTGGATGCATGCTGACATGTTCACTCCCACCCTGCTGGACTGGGGTTCATAGAGAGTGAGTGGAATCATGGCTGATGGTGGTGGATGCATGCTGACATATTCACTCCCACCCTGTTGGACTGGGGTTTATAGGACGTGAGTGGAGTCATGGCAGATGGTGGATGCATGCTGACATGTTCACTCCCACCCTGTTGGACTGGGTTCATAGTGGGTAAGTGGGGTCATGGCAGATGGTGGTGGATGTATGCTGACATATTTACCCTCACTCTGTTGGACTGTGGTTCATAGGGAGTGAGTGGAGTCATTGCAGATGGTGGTGGATGCATGTTGACATGTTCACTCCCACCCTGTTGGACTGGGGTTCATAGAATGTGAGTGGAGTCATGGAAGATGGTGGTGGATGCATGCTGACATGTTCACTCCCACACTGTTGGACTGGGATTCATAGGGAGTGAGTGGAGTCATGGCAGATGGTGGTGGATGCATGCTGACATGTTCACTCCCACCCTGTTGGACTGGGTTCATAGTGGGTAAGTGGGGTCTTGGATGATGATGGTGGATGCATGCTGACATGTTCACTCCCACCCTATTGGCCTGGGGTTCATAGGGAGTGAGTGGAGTCATGGCAGATGGTGGATGCATGCTGACATGTTCACTCCTGCCCTTTTGACTGTGGTTTATAGTTTGTGAGTGGAGTCATGGCAGATGGTGGTTGATGCATGCTGACTATATTCACCACTGCATTGCTTGACTTGCATGCATAGAATGTGAGTGGTCAGATTAAACAACATAGCCATGGATGGTTGCTGAATTTGATTTTCTCTTTTACCCTATTGCATTTGCATTCATAGGAAGTGAGTTATGTTGTGGCAGCATCTGCTGTGGCAATAGATATACTCACAATACTTATTATTTCCCTTTTGGCCACTGGGTCTTAGAGAGTGAGTGGTGTGGAAATTCCCCATTTAGCATGCTTTTCACTAGGTCTTTTCATTAAACAGATGGTGAGCTTGATTACTGCATGTATCTCTGCTATATTGTTGACACAATGTGTTAGGATGTAGGTATAATGTTTTGTTGGAGTATTCCTTTTTTCTTATTTCTCTTGTATCTCTCTCAGCATGTTAGTTGTCATAATTCCCCTAAAATCCTGACAAAGTTTAACCTATTTCCAGAATGTATGGTTTGGTTTAACATCTCACACTTATTCATTGCCCACATGTTTTACAGTTGGTTTGTCACTCTTTTTCCCAGTTCAACATTCCTTCCTGTTTACCTTGATATCTTGTTAGGTGGTATGTTTCAATTCCTTTTTTCCCTCACTGTCTATGATGTGTTGAATTGATTGGTCACAGCAATCCATCAAACATAAAAGCAGTAACATCTCCATCCCTACATTATCCATGTCAAGGCAGCCTTCTCTGGTGGCAATTGCAGAACATGCCATTGGTAAATTATCTCCTTTGATGCTGCTTGAATCTTAAGCTCATGATTACAGGTTGTGTAATTGTCTTTGAATACTTATTTTTCCAGTTGCAGGCCAAGGATGGGGGGACTACAAGAAAAGATTTACAGCAGGATCTGACAGTGGTTGTCAGCAAATATCAGAAATCAGGTGTCCAAAATACTGTTATTGCAGGCATTGCAGAAGCCTTCCAGCAGCATGGTGAAAGTGTGGGTGATTTATGCCCCATGCTTGTGGGTATAGCACAGGCAAACCAGATGTGTAAGGCACATTCCTTACCACATTGATGGAACTCCTATTTGAACTGTCCACAGCAAAGACATTCCTGAAATGAACAAAAGATAATTTCAACTCTTATGTGCTTCACTGTTCTTTGTTTTTCCCTTGGTTTCCATCTGCTAACCAGTATGGAGATTGCTTTGTAGCATCTCAATGCCTACCAGTGTCTTTTTTGAAATCCCCTATTGCTATGGAGAATCCTTTGAAATTTGACACCTGCTTGTTATTGTGTACATTCATGTCCTCTCATATAGTCCTATGCACCCTTCAAATTTGAGACCTGATTTCCTGCTATCAGAAGTTGGGAGTTTGTGCTGCCTTTGTATAACCCCATATAGATTGCTGGAATTTGGCAACACATACTACAGTCTCCAAAATCCCATATACACCCAAACTGCTACCACAATGTCACATCTCTCACAAATGTGTCCAGTGGTATTAACCTTTGAATTCCAAAACATCCATGTGCATACATAATGTTTAGTGGATATTTTCACCATTTATGGAGTTATTATTCTGAGAAGTTTTCAGAAAACAGATTGTTGATAAAGCCAGCAGGCCAACAGAGTCTATGAATAGTCACAAATAAGAGTAGCATGTTGGGGTATGGGACTATTGCTTATCATCAATTTGTCTGGCATGTTCAATATCCATCTCCATGGCAGCATGCCTAGTGTAAGGTTGTGGGGAGTTATCTCAAGCTTGCATGTGTGAAGTGTACTACATGGTATTCACACTGTTGTAAGACACAGATAAAACTTATTTACAATATTTTCATCAATTCTGGAAAACCTCACAGAGTCCAACCCCATCTTCTGCAGTCTGGAATCCTACAATTAAATAGGAGCTAGTGTGATGGACCCATCTTTTTCTTGTCTTATCTTTTCATTTTTCATTTTATCTCTTGATCTTATCATACAACGACAATCTAATTGACACAAGTTATGTCTCTTTCCTTTTCTGTCTCAGACTCTTCCAGATTCTCACCTTGAGGTATACATATGGTACCCTTGATCTCACCAGTGATGTCATGCATACATGTGTAGTGCACATGTAGGGAGCTTGTAGTCATGTATAAATCCTGATACCAACACCCAGAGTCCTCATTCAAGTTCTCTTTTAGGTTTTTGCTCTAAAGACTTGCATCCTGTTTCTTCTCTCTGAGTGACAGTAGATTAGCCCAAGGCATTTTTCTTAGGGTTATCTCAATCTGACATTCTGTTCAAACTGTGAGACAGTGCAGAGAAAATATTTGGCCTCCCAAAGGCAAATCTTGTACCCAACTTCCCTTGTCTTAAAGTTCCTGAGATTTTTGACAAGCTTGGAGTGAAAGGTGTGGGGACCATGAGCCCATGTTTCACCATGTGTTATCCACTTCTTTCAAGGATATGAATGTCAATATTGTCATAACCATGCCTTGACCCTGGCTGGACTTGGTCTTGCACTCATTCAGTCTGGCCTCAGCCTTGCCAATCCCTTATCCCCAGATAGTCTAGCACAGTACACACTGCTTTGCAGTGCATGTCACTTTGGTTGAACCCTGCCCAGTTGTGTCTCCAGTCTGCCCTGTCCTGGTCTCCATTACCTTAGTCATACCTTACTAATACTTGTCTTATCAATTGTCTTAGCAATCTTTGTGGGACTGGCATTACTGGTCTCCACACTATAGTCTGTCTCTGGTATGTAAACCTGTAGTTACTTGACTTGTACTCTCCAGTCTGAAATTAAATAAGTTCTATCTGTATCTCTCAGCCTCAGACTTGGACTGCAACCCATGCAAGGGAATAGCACTGCATCATCAGCTACTAAGTCCAATCAGTCCACTCCCTGTATCTCTGCCCCTTCCCTCTGATCCTGACTCCTCAGCCTTGTGCCCACTTTGGTCTCTGGTCCAGCTAAACCTGGACATCACAAACTCGACAGTATTTCAGACTTGCTACCTGTGTGGGTCTAAAACATCACAGCAACCAAGACTTGTTTCCAACCTCCCTGTGGCCACTCTGCTACCAACCAAAGCTCCACTTCAGCCAGTGGAACTCACTGCAAGACAGCACTAGCTGCCTTGGGCACCACTAGATGATCCCCAGACCCCATTAGTCCTTTCAGGGGTTTTTCAGGCTAAACATCCAATACTCCTACACCACAATGCCCCATTGCTCCCATCCCCAGTGGTGATCCTGGGGATGAAGGGCCAGATGATGATGACCCCAGCAATGGTCCCAGTGATGATGGGCCCAGTGATGATAATCTGGATGAGAATGATCCAGAGGATGAACCAGACTTCCCAGACCCAGACACTGAACCTGCAGTCACAGTGTTCAACAGTCTCACAAAGGCCATCAAGCTACTGGCCTGCAACACCTGCATTAGCCCTGAGTCCTCAAGCAGGACCAAGTTGTGTGAGCCAATACCTTTGATGGTACTGACCCCAAGAAGCTTTGTGCCTTCTTCATCCAGTGTGAGCTTAATTTTCAAGACTGACCCCAGGATTTTAGGACTGACCATGCAAAGATCATCTTTGCCCAGTCCTACCTCAAAGGCATGGCCTTAGAATGGTTTGAACTGGACTTGCTTGGGGTTGAGGACCCCAATGACTGGCCTCTCTGGATGGACTCCTGGAGGGAGTTCATCCTAGAATGTCAAGTATGGGTTTACCCTCAGGTGACTGGGCTTCAAGACTGGTGTGAGTCAAAGTGTGGAAAGGTGGTGAAAACCAACCAAAACCAACACAAAAGACAAATAAGAGCAAGTGGTGGTTTGCCTCTGTGGAACCTGGAGTGCAGAAAAATCTAAATGTGGGGGGGGATTTCAAGTGGAGGTGCTCCTGGTGCAAGTCATTGATGAGTTATGCAAGAGCAGGTGAATGAATGATGACTGGATGGGGGATGCTGAACAGAGTGAAGGTGTTCAGCTGAAAGGACTTCTTTGAATAATGGACTTTGATAAAATGTGCTCCTGGCACAAGTCGTTGAAGAGTTACACAGGAGTGGAGGGATGACTAAGACTGCTGACTAAGAGGAAGCTTCAGATGATGAAGGATGGCAGATAGACTCTTCCGAATGAGCCTCAACTACCAAGTATACAAATGATGACAGATAGACCCCTTCATGGAGCCTCAACTGTCAATGATGAGATAGGCACTGAACTGACTGCTGAGTGACTTCTTGATTGCTTCTGAATTGTGTCTTGGTAGCTAAGTACATGGGGGTTTATATACTGTGGGGGGAGCATAGCTTGTGACAAACAGGGCACAAACACTTGGTAAGTAATGAGTAAGGACTGAATAATCATGATGAGTAAGCGAGAAATGAAAAGTAAGCAAGCAAAGAGGATTGGTAAGTATTGGCAATGAACAAGTCAAGGATAGTCAAAACATCACAAAATGAGTCAAATGGAGTCAGAACTGAGTAAGCACACTGATATCACATTAGGGGGTGGCAATGCAAGTTAGATCTCAGCAGAGACATCTCTAGGTCCAAAGATGGCATGACAGATGGACAGTGTTTCCAGATAGGGAAGTATTAATTCCAGAATTGAAGGGCATGAGTCAGGTGTCAAAGGGGGCTAGGGCATTGGGGGTCTGTGGGGCAATGGGAGCATATGTGATTGCATCTCCCACCCTTTCATCCTCTCAGCAAAGTTAACAAAAACTTCATGAACAGGGCTCTGATGGAGGAGGAGGAGAAGGGGGGACATCTTCTGCTGGATCTTGCAGTAAGAAGGCAAGATGCACATCATACTTGTCATGGATGCAATCAGGGAGGCTGGAGGACAGTAGACCATACTGCAGCTGTTGCAATGCAGGAAGAATGATGGACGAGATTGGAATAAAGACAGTGCAGGGAGCAGGGAGGAATGATCCATATGCTTCATCAAGAGGGGAGACCGAAATGACCACATAAGACCTTTCTAACTGAGTGACAGACCTGAGGTGACCAAAGAACATCCTTCTGGAAGTCATACTGACAAGGAGAACATGCTGACCAAGCTGCATGGGATGAGATGGGGCTGACAATGACGGGATGAACCAGGGGCTTCAGGATGGAAGCTGGTGGGAACGCCTGGCAGATATATGTAGCCATTGTCTCTGGCAAATGAGACAAGTGAGATGATTGACAAAGAGGTGGCCATGATTGATGGACTTAGTGAAATGAGTGTCTGATGGATGGAGTGCTGTAGAAACGTGTAGGGTGTGAGGATCCTCTCCAAATTTGGAAGGAAGAATCATGGGGCTGAGCACTTTAAGTGAGTGTGACAACTGAGTTGATATCTTTGGAAATGGTGGAGATACAATGAAAACTGGAATGCCATACATGGGCACTAAAAACTTTTAATGCACACTTAACTCACTTCCTCTTTTCTCTTTAGCACTGATGACTCATTCTTGTGTGAAGGATGACTGTTTACATCCAACAGTCTTTCTATGCATGAGGCCTTTATGTTAAGTATGGGGATTGTCCAGGTTGAGGCCGGACCGGAGACCGAAGCGGGCGCGAGGCCGAGGGTCGGGATCGAGAGGGGAGACAAGAGTACAGAAGTTTTGGACTGTTTGGACTTAGCGACTGAGGATACAGCGCTATTCCCTTGCGTGGGTCTCAGTCCGAGTCCGAGGCCGAGGCAGGGTTATCAGGAGATACTTAGTTGATTTCAGACTAAGGAGTACAGGCCGAGTAACTACGAGTTTATATACCAGAAGTAACTATAGTACGGAGACCGGTAATGCCGGTCTTGCAAAGATTGCTAAGACGATTGGTAAGGCAAGTATTAGTAATGCATGACTAAGGTAACGGAGACCGGGACAGGTGGACCGGGGACAGGACCGGGGACAGGACCTAACTGAAATGACAGACACTGCAAAGCAGTGTCTACCGCGCTAGACCAACTGGAGATGCGGGACAGGCGAGGCCGAGTCTGGCCGGAGTCAAGGCATGACTATGACAGTATCCCCCTCTTAGGGGTCAAACCCATGAGACCCCTGCGAGAGTGGTGGGCTGAGTCCGAAAGTTGGCTGAGTTCGAAAAAATGATACTTGTGGCCCGCTAAGCCCTTTGCATCTTTCTTTCTCATCCTAACCATCATGTCCGACTCAAGGCCGATCACCGCAACAGACAAGAACGACAAAGGCTGGGTCGTCGTCGACTGGACCCAGGTGTCAGATGACACCATTCAATATGACACCGACGACGAGGAGGAAGTGATGAAGGCCAAGTCGAAGGAAAGGAAGCGGCGAAAGGCGGCAGAGCAAGCCTGGCGGGAAGAGCAGGTGCGACTGGAGGCCGAGAGAGTAGAGAGGGAGCAGATTGAGGCCGAGAGGGCTGAGAGGGAGAAGGCCAAGGCTGAGAAGGCAGTGCGAGAGGCCAAGGAGAGGAGAGCGCACAAAGAGGAGGAGAGGCGGGAGGCCGAGCGCAAGCGCAAGGCTGAGGCCGGTAAGAGTGATGAGGCCGGCGCTGGGGGCGCTAGTGGTGAGCCCGGGGGTGAAGTGAAGAGGATAGTGATGGACCCCGGGTGAGTATTTTTCTACTACCTGCGCTTTTTTCATCTAACAACCTCTAGCTGTACCCATTGCACTCAGGCGCAGGTCGTCTGCGAGTTCCTCATAGACGGTGTCACACACCAAAGGTGTTGTGGACATGGTTACAGCTGACTCTGCCTAACTCGTTGACGAGTTGCGCACAATGCCCATGCATGCAGATGAAGACTAAAGGCCTCATGCGTAGAAAGACTGTTGGACGTGAACAGTCATCCTTCGCACAAGAACGAGTCATCAGTGCTAAAGAGAGAAGAGGAAGCGAGTTAAGCGCGCATTAAAGGTTTTTAGCGCCCGTGTACGGCATTCCGGTTTTCGTCGTATCTCCACCATTTCCAAAGATATCAACTCCATTCCCATGCTCGCTTAAAGTGCTCAGCCCCACGATTCTTCCTTCCAAATTTGGAGAGGATCCTCGCACCCTGCACGTTTCTACAGCACTCCGTCCATCAGATGCTCATTTCGCTAAGTCCATCAATCATGGCCACCTCTTCATCAATCATCTCGCTTGTCTCATTTGCCAGAGACAGTGGCTACGTATATCTGCCAGGCGTTCCCACCAGCTTCCGTCCTGAAGCCCCCTGGTTCATCCCATCATTGTCAGCCCCATCTCATCCCATGCAGCTTGGTCAGCGTGTTCTCCTTGTCAGTATGACTTCCAGAAGGACGTTCTTTGGTCGCCTCAGGTCTGTCACTCGGTTAGAAAGGTCTTATGTGGTCGTTTCAGTCTCCCCGGTTGATGAAGCATATGGATCGTTCCTCCCTGCTCCCTGCACCGTCTTTATTCCAATCTCGTCCATCATTCTTCCTGCATTGCGACAGCTGCAGTATAATCTACTGTCCTCCAGCCTCCCTGATCGCATTCATGACGAGTATGACATGCATCTTGCCTTCTTACTGCAAGACACTGGAAACATTTCTCAATTTCTTTGCTGAAAACATTTTAAAAAAAGATTGAAAAATGAGACTCTTTAATTTGGGATGTTTTTGTGACAAATATTGTAAAAATATATTGGATTTGTATTGTCTATCATGCCTCACAAAATGCCACCAGAAAATTTTAAATCTTTGCACATAAAAAAATTATGGATGTTCAGCAGAATGATTTTGAACACAATATGTGTGATACATTGTAAATAATTTTCCAATATATGTCACTTTTTTTTAGAATCAACAATCTGCTTTTTTGTGAGCAGAAAGTTTAAAAAGTAGGCAGTATTTATTTAGTCTAAGTATTGTATTGCAATGATGAGTTGTGTGCTGAAGCTCATATGAAAAACATTCTGCTTTTTTTATTCTCAAACATGTAATATACAGTGAAATATTTTTCAACAAAAAATCAAATCAGAAATAAAGTCTTTCCACATTAAAATCATAGGTCAAAACATCAAAAATTATTTCTAGATGAAATATTGCATATATTATTACACATGTCAAGAGCAATTGATACAGTATGGTATGCTGATGCAGATATGGCATGCTGTCATAGCCATGCCTTGACCCCAGCCAGACTCAGCCTTGCACTCACTCAGTCCAGCCTCAGCCTTGCCAAACCCCTACCCCCAGTTGGTCTAGCACAGGTAGCACTGCTTTGAAGTGCTGCTATGAAGTGTCATTTTGGTTGAGCCTGACCCAGCCTTGTCCCCAGTCTGCCCTCATCTCTGTCCCAGTCTCTGGTTATCTTTGTCATGACTTACTAATACCATTCTTACCAATCAGTTACCAATCTCTGTGAGACTGGCATTACCAGTCTCCATACTATAGTTACCCCTAGTATGTAAACCCATAGATATTTGGCCTGTATTCCCTCAGTCTGAAATCAAATAAGTCTCATTAAGTCCAAACAGTCCACCATCTGACCCCTGCTCCCCTCTAATCCCTGACCCCTTGGCCTCATGCCTGTACCAGTCTCTGGTCTAGTCTTGAACCTGGTAACCTCAGACTTGACACATGCTGGGAACCACACCCTCACTCATACAGGACATCCTGTGGTCCTCAATCATGGGGAACATGAACTCCAAAGTCACTGGTATGTTGATGACCCTCCTGCAGGAAAAAAAAAGTTTGGCATTTATTGAAAGCCTCATGGTTGGAATTGACCTTGGTACAACAAGTTCATCATTGCCATCATAGAGGGCAAGCAGGCATGTGTGACTGAGAACTCCAAAGGTGCCTGGACAACCCCATCAGTAGTGGCCTTCACAAAACATGGGGAGCATCTTGTTGGCCTGCCTGCCAAGTGTCAAGCAGTGGTTAATCCATCAACACTGTCTTCACATTTAAGGGCTTGATTGGCTGCAAGTTCAAGGGTGTGGATGTCCAGGAGGACTTGAAGCACTGGTTAGTACATGCAACAACTGTCAAACAGGACAGCATCTTATATTGTCTGCAGAGCATTCAAAATTGCTGAGAAGTCAGATGCTTGACCAGCTGTTGAGGTTGACATTGGTAGCAAGAGCCAACAATTCATATGTCATGGCAAATGTTTTGATCAGTAAGACAACTCATGTTCTCTCCAGAGTGCTGAGGAACTGTCATCCATGGTACTTACAAAGATGCATGAGACTGCTGAGCAGTTCCTTGACAAGAAAGTCAAGTAAGTTTCATGCACATCATTTAGGAGTTCCCCAGTGTTGACAGCTATGATTAGCCATGCAGTCATCCATTACACAAACAATTAATAAAACAGGTGTACTATAATCAGAAAGAAACTGAGAAAAAAGCTCCTGAAAGGCTGGTTTCAGACAAATCATGTGACCTTGCATTGTCACATAGCACTCATGATTTGTACCACATCAACATTGATCCCTGGAACACATGGTTGATTACATATCAGAAGGAACCAAGGTGAGTGACTTTTGTACTGTAGTTGCCTACCACTGATGGTGTTGTCTAATTGTGCTTTATTATGTCCTCAGAATGGCTTGATAGCTAGTTATGTGCAATCACTGACCTCCAATCCACTGATGGGGCATGTGGATTCCCTGAGGCTACTAGTATGTACATATTCCTTTTTGTTGCACTATTCAAAGTTTCCATATTCATCTAAGAGCACCCAACTGACAGCTGTTGACCTCCATTGAGTAACATACAAGGGGGCAGCACACAAGCTGAACCCAATGCCTTCACTCCACTTCTGCCTCTCTGCTTTGTCAAACTTCCTCTGCACTTTGATTCTAGCCCTCTGGGAGTGTCAGAGTTTGTCAGAGTGAGTGGTCCTGACTGTTAGGTTTTGACCTCAAGGCACTTAAATTGGTACAAAGCTGTATTTAAAGAAGAGCTGTAGGGGAGGCATGTGCACTTGGTATAGGGAGGCTCAGACCATGGATGGGACAACCACTGGCAGGAGCAGCAGGATGAGGATGAGGGGGAGCCACAATTGTAATTACAAACACTGCAAAATTAGTTCCATTGCCACCCACAGGCCACTATATCCATGCACCCCCATTTCAAAATTGGCCACTTGTTATCAAATTTGCCAGATACTTAGATGATACTCAGATGGTAGTATGATCAGCTTGGCTCAAAGTGGCAATGCACTTGAAAGCAATGGCAGTCACAAGATCTACAACTATACAGTAGTCCACTTCTTAATACTACATTCTGTGTGCATTGAATGACCTGTTTCAAAGACTCCCTTGTACCTCTCAAAGGGACTAATTCAATTGTTGTTCTTCATTGTGCATCTTAGTACAATGTAACCACATGCTCAATGCCATGGAATCAAAATGAAATATTGATCTCTTGAGCCTGATAAATCAATATATGTTGCCTCAACTCAATACAGGCTTTCTTGGGGAACATGCTCTCTTTCAGTTATAATGCATGAAATAAATTCAATACTACAATTACAATGGGGATCAAGTACAGGCATCCATATACCAGGAAGCTTGAGCAAGGAGATCATGGGCAAGTAGGTTGAGCTTGCTCAACCACCTCCAACATGTCACATGATGTCACATGACATACCAGCCACATCTTTTTGCAGTGTTGTTTGGTGTCTCCCAAGTCTGACACACACATGTTTTGTACAATACAACCCTTGTTATCTTAGGCCCTGAGCCTACAGATGCCTGCTCCAAATATCTGTCATCTCTGGCTAAGCTGCAACTTGTCTATTATTTTTGTATAACAAAAAGTTGCATGCACATGCATTACTGGCTGGTGCTGACTAAGCATGCAAAAATGCGTACAGGCAATGAGGCAAAAACACAGTAGTCATAAGTCAGAAAGGAAAGCAACAGAAATAAAGGACATAAACTATACCCCGTTCGAAAGGTCTCGTTGATTAGTACCATAATCTGAAAAAGCGAGAAGTAGGACGGCGAAATGGGCAAACTATTGCGTACGCACCGGTGAGGTATCACCTAGGGGAGGGAGAGGGGAGACCGTCGAGTGACAACAGCTGGGGGGATCAACACCAAGCTATGGTAGATGGTAGGGAACCTGCAGACGTACACCAGAAAAAGGAATCATGCCATTTCGACCACCCAATCCAGAGCTATACCCAAAGTGGCTCACCACCCTCTGAATACAAAAACAGGCATATCTCGACAATGGCTGCGCGGAACTGGATGAAAAAGGTATCCCCAGGAAGGGTTAAGCGAAGGGAACAAACTGCGCAAAAACCGAGAGGAACGGCGGAGAAACGCGTGAGATATGATCTCAAGTCCTCAAAGGTGGGGAGAGGAGTGTCGCCTGAACAACAACGGCTGGAAGGATCAACACAAAACGCTGGGAGATGGTAGGAAACACCTATAAGAGTGCAGAGAAAAGGGAACCGCACTAACCTGACCATCCAGTCACGAGGTATGCACATAAGCATCGCACAGCACTCCTAACACAAAAACGGTCATATCTCTATAACAACCACACGGAATTGGATGAATGAGGCGTCCCCAGCGAGGGCTGAGCGAGGGAAACAAACGACCCGAAAGGCGAGAGAAACGGCATAGCAACACGCGAGATACGACGACGAGACCTCAAGGGTGGGCCTTCCCACAAATATGCAAATAACTCTGGAACTGCTTGGCCTGTCAGGAAAATCCTATGATCAACAGGAAGCTATCGCCATCCTGCAAAAAAGCGAGAGACGCAGCACGACTTACATCTATTATATTTATGGCACACATACACTGGTATTTTTTTTACTGCCTCGTCCACACCTAACGCTTCCCCGACATTCCTAATTTGGAATACCGCCGGCATGTCACGTGATATATGGGGGGGGGGGGGGTGGTTGAGCTGGGACAGCTCTGCACGAAGGCACACCCTCGAGATCCTGGAGTCGTAGATCATGCAGTTCTGCGCCATTCCTATCGCTTTTCGGAATGCTCGTTCCCTCGCCGAGATCTCTCTGGGGAGACCTCTTTCGTCTAATTCCGTGCAGCCGTTGTTGAGATATCACCATTTTCGTGTTTGGAGGGCAGTGAAACAGTTTCGTGTGTAGCTCAGGATCGGATGGTCCAATCGTGGTGATTCCTTTTTCTCCGCGTTTATCTGCGAGTACCCTACTGCCTTCTTAAGCTCGTGTCGATCACCCTAGCCGTTATCCTGAGGTTGTCACCCGCTTGTTCGCTTGCCCGGAGTCACCCCCATCATCTTGGGGCCGTATCTCGCTCGTTTCTCCGACGCGTCTCTCGCTTCTTTTCAGGATCGTACTGCTCGATGACGGCTCTTTCGCGATGCCTGGATCATTCTGATTGGTGCATATGTTACAGAGATATTCGCATTTTTGTGGCAAGGCCCACCCTTGAGGTCCTCCACACATGTCCGCGCCGCTTCTCTCGCTTTCTGAGCCACAAATCCCTCTCACTGACCCATTTTTGGGGAGCCCTTGTTCATCCAATTCCGTGCGCTCGTTGTCGAGATACTCCCATTTTTCTGTTTGCAGGGTTTCAAAATGGTTTGGCGTATAACTCAGGATTGGGTGATCCAATCGGTGGGTTTTCTCTTTCTCCCTGATTTCCCTGGAGTCCTCTACTGCATCCCAGAGTTTCGTGTCAGTCACCTCAGCCATTGCCGTTCGAGGGTCACCTCACTCCTTCCTCCAGGACGTTACCTCGCATGTCTCATGCATTTCACGGTTGCTCCTCTCGCGTTCTTTGGATTGTGCACTACTCATCGAAGGCTTTCCGATGGTGGATTACATCGCACTTGCTACCACCGTTGCAGAGATATGCCTGTCACAATGGCCAGAGGCACTTTCGCGGAGCGGATGCGCAAATTCGCGCCATTCCTTTTACTCCACACTCGCTACCTTCACCTTCGCCATCACCTCCAGTTCCGTGCCGGTTAAGGCACTCGTCTTCGATCGATGGTCCCCCCTTTCCCGTCAACAACATCATGTATGTGACATCTCACCCATTCCTGGGCCCGGCTTCTCACTTTTCGGGAGCTTGGTGCTACTATTCTAGAGCTTCTGAATGGTACTCTTTCCGTCGTCGTCGCTGCAGAACTTGTGGTGATATTCTTTTTTTTTTGGTGATGAGGACACCTTTGGACGGTTTTACAGATATCTCAGGACAAGGAGTGCGGATTTCCTCTGTTCGTTTTGCGCCGCGCTCGTTGCATTCCCCTCTGCCATCACCTGGAATTTCGTGGCATTCTGAGCGGCCGTTGTCTGTCGATGTGTCTTGTCTCGCCTCCCCCCTCATGACCATGGGTTCTTGTGTAGTCGAGCTGCCTTCGGGTTGACTGGGACAGTCACACAACGAATTTTGGAGAGTTAAGCAAAGTTTTAATGTAGTAGAAAATGTAAAGACTGTACTTGAAAATTAATTTGACAATTCTTCAAAGGCAAAACTTGAAGTTTTGTGAATGCCTCAATGTTTGCCGATACTTCAAGTTTATGCACATGTATTGACAGCGTCAGAATGTCAATCTTAGCTTCAAGTTTGGTAGTGCTTCGAACATGGGTGCAAACTTCCAATTTCATCTTCACATTATAACTTCAACAAAATATCAAGCTCAAGCGTGTGAAGCACCGTCAGGGACGATGGGCGGACAGGAACGCCTACTATGCCGACTCGGAATTCGGCCTCTTGAAACTGACCGAAGTATATTCATGTGTTGACCAAGATTCCAAATGTGGACAAACAATAAATACCTCGGGATGAGGACGAAATGTGGATTGAAATGTAAAGTATGATGTATGGTTTACATGAATTGCCTGCTGGTTGCCCGTTCATCACCCATGGTCGAGCTTTCTCCAAATGCGTCCAGGAGCGCTCAGAGGGCTTTGGTATATTAAAAGCATTGGTGTACTGCAAAAGTTGCGCATTACTTGTGTGCTGGAGAAGACTGATTACCGGCATTGTAGGGTACCTGAGAATGGGAAGATGACGGGGTGTCCCTTTGGACAAAAGCATGTATAGTGGGTCGAACCATGGGCAGGATAGAAAGTTGCAAAGAGCCGGTCGAGTACAGACCTCGTCTTGCTCACAACATGTATTGTGAGTTTTGTATCCGCGCATGCGAACGTGAAGGAAAATAAAACCAGACACTGCGTTCTGTACGAAGATCTGATGCCGTCAAGGAAAAAAAGTCAGCAGGTAAGTGCGTGATGAATCGGGTACAACGGTGAAACGGTATGCTCAACTTCCCAATACTCGTCTGACTCAAACGCGTGCCATCGTGACCTCGACTGGCCAGCGACGCGTTTGTTGTATCTGCGGATGCAAAGCACCGCCAACGCTCATTCTGTTTCCTGATGCCTTATCGTATACCAGTAAACTTTTGTCAGTAGTATATCCACCTCGAATATGTTCAGCGCTCCTGCATCCTCACGGTCTCCATTTGTCCAGCACCTCTTTCAATTAGTAGCTTCTGTTACCGCGTCGTACGAAATTCACCTTGTGCTTCATTCACGAATTCCCCTCGCTGACAGTCGACTGTTGGTCTCGTGTGGTGCAACTGTCGATTCCCCCTCCACGCTCGGCGACTTCAACACGAACTCTCCTCTTCTACGCTCAGCGACTTCAATTCTACCCCTTCCCTGCCCCACCCATGTCCCCCAACGCGTTCAAAACTCCCAACGGTGCTTCGACTCCCATTGACGTGCCCGAGACCGCTGAGACAGCGACAGACATGCTCAGGGATTTGTATAACTTGGTGGTATGTCTGCCATTCCGCTTGCGCACTAGTCCGTCGATATTGACTCACCCCTAGAACTTTTCTCCCAACGGCTCGCCCCCCGAATGGGCTGCTCCTGCTGCCATCGCCATGCCCTCCACCATTGACCCTGCTTTACTCTCCCTCGACGCTCATCCCCCTCCTGATATCCCAGCCAACAACGTTCCCATCACCGAGACCATTGCACCTAACCCGGGCATCGACTTCCATTCCATTCTAACCTTCCGCAATAGCCTTCAGGCCGCCGTCTACGCGCTGGACCGTTTCCTTGCCGAACAGGCTGTGTCCGAGAAGGTGCTTGGAAAGCGGAAGAGGGAGGACTAGGCAATGGAGCAGGAACTGAATCGTGGTTTCTTCGCCTTTGAGGCTTCAACAGCCTTGTAGATCTTATATACATCCCGTTTCCCTGTAGTTTCAACACTTCGTTGGTCAGAGCGGATCTCTGTCATTGTATATAAAAGGAATGAAATCTTTATCCACCAATCACGGATGGAAGGAAGAACTGGACACAGATAAAGGAGAAATGCGACAACGAAGAAGTGGTAGGCAAGCAGGGAAGGCGACGAAGGGGCAATTCTGGATGAGGGTTAGTGGAGAACAAGTGCAGTACATTGATATCACCCTGAAACGAGGGGGGCAGGCCCACGAACGCAGTCCGACACCACAACGCCGCCGGTGAGAGAATGGTGCATATTCCACGCGTCGCCAAAGGATTGCACTTTCGTCAGTGCACCTACTACTTACCGCTTTGTTCCACAGCAGGGGGGAAAAGAGCTGGGCATGCGTCTGATGTGATCTGTTCCAGAGTGGTTGCTAACAATATTAATCGTGACTTACGTATCTCGTCAGCCATAACATCTCCATGCATACCTCAACACAGTTGACAGCGCCTTGCCCAAACATGTCCTTCATCGCGATCATGGCCATAAGTCACAACAACTGAAGAGAAAATACGTACGAGTCTCTCCCGCGAGATAACCACGCCAGCCTCCAGAGCCCGAAGCCTATCAGTGATATCAGTAGGGGATCACAATGATGCGTGGCGATGCTCACATATTCTTTTCCTCTTCGTCCACGGCTTTCGCCAGTTCAAGGCAATCACGAACAAATCTAAGCTTGATCCCGTAACCAATGACCTCCTACAACAGGATTCAGCCGCGAAGGCACAAAGGCAACTATAGATGTAGCACACCGGCCGTACGCCATCTTGTATGGCCTTTCGAACGTCGGGACAGATGAACTCGTTCTATAATCAGTGGTCAGTGGTCAGCAAACATCTCGAAGGTTTCTAATTGTTTCCTCACAGCATTTGCAAGGGGGTTGCCCTCTGCAGCACGAATGGGGGGCGGAAGGGCGGGGACACCAGCACGAGCACTGGCGACGTTGGGCAGACGAACTGGAGTTCTGGGCACAGACGGCAGACTGGACAGGTCTAAGAAAGTTTGGTTAGGACCACGAGAACGCAGGTTATACGGTGCGTAGCGCTTGATGCCCTTGCGAGCCATACCGCGAGTGATGGGAGACATTGTGTAGTAGAGATGGAGAGGAGTGGTGAGGGCGGGGTCCATTTATACGAAGTATGCTCGCGTGCTCACCTGTGTTCATTGCAGAGAAGGAGTCTTTGTGCAGATGAACTTCGGCTAGGCAAGATGCCATCGTGCCGATGACCCCAGAGCGGAGCCCAGTTGGGTAACACGGGTTCTTGATGGCGACACTGGCACCGAAGCTGGTTGGCGGTGCAAGCCTGTGCTCTACGGATAAAAAACATGAGCTCTCGAGCTCAGTGAGTGCAAACGCGCTGCTTCGAACATGTAACATGCTATGACTCTCCAAATTCTAGTGATCGTCGCTTCGCCTCCAACTTCGATGTGGACACTTTCGATTCCCAACATGGGGCTGCGGTATGGTAGATAGATTGTAGACACGAGTGGTGCCAAAGAGGCGCTTGGCAGCTGAAGGGAGTTTGCTATCCATCAATACCTTTCTGCTGAAAATCGTTGGCGGAGTTTGAGGACATGATAAGAGCCTCCTACCTAATAGTGACAGCTTCGACTAGCGACACCCGAGTGGCGTGAATTCGCTGATGTCATCATGTCTTCGCTCGAACACAAAGGCGTCAGTTTCGGAATCGTTCGTCCGGGCGAAATCGCATATCGTTTTTCAAGAAAATGATCAACCATAGGTCCAGGTACATCCTCTTTCATATCGCTGCAGCAGCCCCGCTGACCATGGCTTTCATACTCGAGCAGGGCTTTCATGTCATGCGTCGTCGTCGTCTTCTTCCAGGTTCGTCTGCCCTGTGCGCTTTAGATATTAGGCTTACATAATAGCGATGTTCCTCTGACAAGCCAATGACGATTACTGTCGATTGACCCAGCGGTTCTGGGGATGTCCGGGACGGAACGAAAGACAGCAGGTCCTCGCGAACCCGTGCACTTTACTCCCGTTTTGGCTTCCACGAACCGTTGAATTTCGGATCAATATGTGTGGCATTGAATCTCCCTGCCCGTCTTCGCGTGATCGAAAGACATGAAGCTATTGCGTGGGGCGTCGACTTTGTCCCGACGGTGACGACAGCGATATCTGACCAAACAAATGTTTTGGAACCGGGACTCATCACACCCGAATTTCAGGCCGTCGATCGCTGGCCAGGATGCCACAAGATTCCGAAGCCGCCCTTGTGCGGAAACCTTCTTCCCTGCTTTCTGTTATTGCCGATTTACCGCGATCGCCTCGTGTTCTCACTGCCCTGTTCATGCCATTGGTTTCCAGGTGAATTCCACCTACATTTCCCAGTTTTGCGACTCATCTTCTCGGCAGCGTTGTGAATAGCATGGAAGAGCTTACCTTGCCGTTACACTTACAAGCTGTATGGGGCCTTGATTCCAGTCAAGTTGGTTTGGTATACCTCGCCGCTTTCATACCAGCTCTGGTCTGTCAGTTAAATCTCATCTGGCTGCACACCTTCTGACTTCTTGTGGCGTCGCCCATCGCCGGTTGGCCTAGTTGACCGAGTAGAAACAGACTACATGACTGTATCGAGCTGGCCGCCGTGTCACGGAACATGTAGGCGTACGCAGCTTCTTATTCTTTCTCAGCGGGTCCAGGCTACCCTCACAATTCAGTTTTCCCAAGCTCTTGAACGTTCAACGCTAGAGGCTTTGGTTAAATACGACGACCAAGGGATTCGATACACTACATGCAACGAAATCCACAAAAATCGTGACTGTCGCAGAGCGAATGTTATTTACTTTTCTTCTTCTTCATGCTTACTTCGTCGACGTATTATGAGACAAACACTATAAATAAAACTGTGAACTGATAAGCACGAGAAAAAATCACCGCGTTGTGGACTGCCCGGAGGGCGGGTGTATTATCAACAGTGGTCAAGCACAACTTCTACCGCTGGGTAAGTATCGAACAACGCTACCGTATAACGGTTAAGTGACCCCACGAAACTCGCGTCAACTGTCAGAACAACTGAGCGCAGACATGGTAAAAGGGTACGGCAATCAAAACCATGAGGTCCAGGTCCAGGAGAGTGGGTAGGATGCTGCAGAAGCGCATCTAATAGGCTAGTATGATGAGTCACGAGGATGTCTAGTCGTGCAACCAGAGTAATAGCAAGAGTTGATACCAAATTACAGATCGTACGATTTTTGATATGATGCGTGATGGACAGAATGGTAGATTTTGGGAACTAAGAGACCGTTACTCCTGCAAATGATGGACTGGTGGAGGTAGATCAAGGAAGGAGCGAACTGCTGACCGCAGCCAATCCACCATCGCCACAGCTACATCACGAATAAAACTTCTCGCTGTAAGAAGAACGAGGCATCCCTCTGATGCCAACCATAACCCAAGCGACAGCACTATATATGCCACATTTCGTACCTAAATAGTGTTAGTGTTTGGGTTTGTGTGAATGGGAAATCAACCACGCGTACAAAATTGATGATGCCCTCACAAATCTCTCCCCACGGGGTATGCAGCCACATTAACCGTACGGCGGCAAAAGCGGCAGCGGCCCATAGTATGGTGAACACTACTGCTAACGCTACGCGCCCATAATCACTCAAATCCATAGAGAAACGTACGACCTCCAAAAGAGTAAGTCGAGTGAACCCAAACACAACTTACAACGGTAAGAAAACATAACTAACCATCAACCGATACCAGAATTCTTCAAGGAAATCGTACATCCGAAGAAGGGCCTGTGAAGTCCAGATTAATGTACATCCAACACTGAGTCAGGAAGGTACGAACCGATGTCTGCCTTCCAAATTTTAATATAGGTGCCCTGCCCTTTCAACGCAGATCCGACTGCAATATAGTTCCATGCACCCCGTTGATAAGTCTGTAGGGATGCCGGCTACCACATCACAGACAAGAAATAGGATATCTCATTATGCCTACCGCTACAGCTTGCATAACGTCACCTAAACCGGCGTGGTCAACACTTGAACCGAGTAATCTCACTCGAGCACTTACCACCATGTGGGAGAACCTGATACAGATCCTTCGAATCCATGTTCCATACACGGACATTTCCGGTGATCGTACCCGAGACCACAGCTCGCCCTCCATGCAGAAATGAAATTGACGAAGGGCATTGTACATCGCACTCTGCCTCATGGTCCCATTTCCAGATGGCCTTCTTGCTACCTAATTTGTAAAGACAAAGACCATCTTGCAGAGATGTTTACAACAAGGACATTCATGTCATGGTGAATGGCGGAGCTCGCACTGTTGTGACATTGAGATATACGAAATGAGCACGCCCCGTGCACCTGAAAAACTCACATTTGAGAAATTGAGGGGGGCTTGACATGCCATGTAATGGTCTTGTCAACGATATTCCACGCCCTGAAAGCCTCGGCATGATCTGAAACGACTATCTCCGCACGGTACTTACACTATACCATGGTTGAGGTAGGACACGATAAGCTTGTGGCCACCACGAATAAAGTGAAGGGCACGCGGTCGGATACGTGAGTCATTCTCAGTGTATTTGGCCTCGACTTTAGGCGGGGGAGGTAACCTAGTTGCAGCAGTATATTCATCTGCAGATTTTAACTGGACTGAGAGGCGTAGGATTCTTGGTAGTCACCCACCTTGATTATCACCAGCGGTGATATTAACTTGGTTGCCGACACCTATTGCCCAGAGATTCGCGCTTGCGTCAATGTCCATACAGAAAACAGGAGCTTTGACACCCAGACGGATAACCTTCTTTTCAAATCCACTCTGAGGAATTTATCACCGTTGGTTGATTATGATGACTCCGAAAGAGGTTACTGTTACTTACGGGTCTGAAATCACTCATGGATAGCACCGAGCCATCTTCGCAGCCGCATATCAAGGTCTCTTCTCGAGTGGGATGCCAATGGAGGATATTGATGGCGCTATCGAATACAACGCGAAAGAGAAAAGAGCCTTTGTGCACGCTCCATATACAGACGGAGTGGTCTGAAGAACCACTCGCGAGATATTTCCCACAGGGAGAAAAGGCAACGGTGTTCACGGAATCGCCATGTTCACCGACTAGGGTCTTGTGCTCGACATATGCTGGCATTGTAGTGGTTTTCCAAAGAACAAAGCCCACGGCAGGCCTGGGAGTTCCATGACACGTCACGTGTTGATTTGCACATCCCTGCCATGCTTTTCCCAATCACGGGTGGATTTTTCGTACCCTACCGCGTTTTCACTACGAAAAGTTAAATCACTAAAATTCAAACTGTAAATCACTTTTGCTGAGTGTCGGAACAGCTGAAGCACAGTGTCTGTCATGGAACTTCAGTGTCATATTGTGACGCTGAAGTGTCCATTTGGCTTACTAAAAAGTGTTAAGGTCATTGAAATAAAGGTCTCCTCGTCATTGAAAATGGTGTCTATTTCATTCAATATAAATGACAGCTTCAAGTGGAGTGACGTGCGCTAGAAATGGTGGTAATGCATGTGGAATAAATACCCTATGCGTGAGATGTGACTGAACTTGCGCCGCAGTAACGAGGTAGGAAATAGGAGGGAGCTTACCTGTAGTGTGCAGATCTGCCGCGGGAGAAGAGGTTTTTCAAGCGTGGTGAACCCCTCGTCGTCCAGCATAAAATCCGCTGTGGTGTCAAGCACAGGGTAGGCTTCCACAAGGGAATTCGTCTCGAGCTCTACTAGGGGTGTCAAGGGGAGCGGAAGAGGGTTGGTATGTGGCAGGGATGCGAACCTGTTGGCGGCTCCGGGTGGTTGTTGCGGGCAACGGGCGGGAGAGTCCAGTGGTGGATCTTCGGCCTGCGAAGATGTCAAGGAAGCGGACGGCGCAGTATAGAAGGGCAGAGGTGGCGATAACGGAGGGGAATCAAATGGATAATCTCGCAGAGGGCGACGGAACAAAGGACTTGCAGGGGCAGTCAAATTTATATGGTTCGGAGGCACAATGGGCCTAGCAGAGAATGAGGAGGAACGACTTGAGAGCTCCGAGGTTGACACCTACGTTGACAAGCGGGAGCGTTGGATATCGACGAGAGACGCTGCTTGACCCGTGAATATCATTCAAGCGAGCGGGAGAATAACAACACGGAACACAAACTTTGGCAGAGGCCCGCTTTAAAGGCCTCAGGCGTTCCCCGATGAAGAAGTACGAGTATGAATGACAAGAGGAGGATAGACTGCAAACGAATCAGTGATTTCGATGATGCAAGCAGTCTGTTTAGAATACCCGCCAGTAGTAGCACCAGCAGTTAGCGCAGCAAGTCTTCACCGGTCAACGTGACACGAGTTTGATGTTCATACTTGGGGGTGAGGACTGACGAGAAATCATCACTATTAGCTTTGAAAAGTAGGCTTGTGCCGAGTTCCAGACAGACGGCAAACACCAGATGCGCGAGTAAAAAAATTCGTGATCAAAAGGGGAAGGAAGCACACACAATGCCCGTTCCGAGGACAGGAAGTCGGACGACCCGAGGCAAGAGCGAGACCCAAAATTGAGGGGAAAAACATGATTCCAAAAGCGGGCAAGCCAGACGACGCCAACAGGGAAATCACAGCACGTTTTCGTGTGTCGTTTTCGTGCGTTTTCGATGCCGTTTTCGATTTGTTTTCGTTGACCGAGTAATTAGGCCGAAAACAGCAGCTTGCTTTGATATCCCGCGTTTTGGCTTCGTTTTGGCGGTTTCCGAGGTTTGAATAAGTGTAAATAAATGGAAATGATGGCTGGCAGGCTGAGTCAACAGTGGCGCCTGTGAAAACGTCCAAGTGCCATTTTCATATCGTTTTCGAGTAATAGTTGCAGTGTTCATCGCAGTCATCTTCATCTTCGAGGGCTTCTAAGTGCCAAAGGGCATTTTCGTCGTCCATAGTTTATCGCTGACTTAGTATACACGATATCTACTGCAAACTTAGTCTATGCACGTGACCTGACCTACTCCCATTCTCTACGAAGTGCACCAGACGTTGCAGAGCACGAATGCGCGACTGAACCTGACATGTTTTTTGCCTCCGACATGAAACTCCGATGTGTGACTGCAGTGAACAAGGTAAGGAGCGCGTCGTGCCCTACAACGTAGGGAACGAGACTGGCATGTAAGGAGCCTGACAAAGCGACGATGAGTGTGAGGGAATTAACGTTGTCCTGGGTTTGAATTTCGGATATTGCCTCGGAATACACCGACACTCAGGCCCAGCTGCTGTACACAGCAGATCGATACGCAGTTACTTCAGGATCGTCTTACTTAGCCATTATGGACCGTGCTCATATGTTCCCAGTAAATTTTGTACAGAAAGTAAGCTAGGCGAATTACATATCAGGCTTCATAATCGTCAGGGCTTCTTGCTTCCTCTTCGCCCTCCCCCTGTCAGTGACCATCGTCTTTCTGAGAACCCAGGACGGTTCTCCATTGTCCAACAACTTGAGGCGATAATCTGACAGTGTGGGATGGTGGGTATCCACCGCCGCTTTGATCCACCCCGTTTCAGACCTGATCCAGACCTGGAATGCGCGCCTCGGTTTGATTGTGGTGAACATATAGGTCTGCAATTCTCCAAGGATGTTCAGTAGGCCTCCGGACGTCAGGAGGTGAGTCCAACGGTCCCTCTGAAAAGGACCTGTAGAAGGTTACATACTCCTTTTGCTTTCCTGATGGCCTTCTGCGTGCGCTTTAATGGCCAGTTCACGACTGCAGCAGTAGTGGCGGTGGCCGGAATTGGTATCTGAGAATAAGGGTGGTTCGGAAATAACTGAGGGGTTATTGGAATGGCTGAAGCTATATTGTCAGGCCTAGTTTGGGTTTTGCCAGGCGAAAACGATGAGGTTGCTGGCTTATGAAGGAAGATGGATGGAGCGACTGCAGGGCCGTGTGGCTGCTGAGCCGGATGGGTGGGAGTAGGCAAATGAGTGGCTGTTGGATTATAATAAGTGTCCCTCGCCGAAGGACAGACCCTAGAAAGCCTTCTCTCCCCCTCCGGCAACTGTATATGGTCGATGCCAGCAGGCGGAGCTGATGGTGAAACCAGATTTATTGGTTGGCTTGATCGGGAACTCGGGGGATGGATTTCGGCTCTCGAATTATCGAAGGCCATGGACTCGGAAGGCTTCTCTGAAGAAGTCACGGCAGGAGGGTCCTGGCTCAACGTGGTAGGGGCAACATGTTCGACAGCGACGACAGGAGTGGGGGTGTGGGCAGGATGGCACACACGTTTTGGTTTTGTTGAATGGGTTTTAGCAGGATCCAGCCTGCTGGACTGACGTTGGAGACTAACTGGAAGTTGATTCTTGAGTTCTGCATCCATCGCACTGCAGTTGTGTGAACAAATCAGACCTGCGTCGGGAAGAAAGTCTCACCGAATATTTGAATGTTTGTCAACTAGATACTTAGACGAATTAGATCGACCTAAGCGACGGTGGGTAACAGAAGTGATATAGCTGCGGTGACGAGGGTTAGTATGAGAAGACCCGAACACGAAACTTGCCACTTGCCTTGCTACGCTTGGGGGGTTGAGGTACAGTTTGGAACGCTGCCGACGAACGGGGAACAGTTGGCGAAAGATAGGGACGTCCTATCAAGATGTTAAGGATGAGTTACTAACGGGTAGCATCTAGCCTTACATCGCGCTCGAGAGTGACGCCAGGCCGAGGAGGAATATCTACAAAGAATGTGACGGGCTTCTCTGGCACTATCATACCTTTACCAGAAAGGAGGCCACGAGGGTATTGAATAATCACAAGCAACGAACGGCGATAGGTAAGGGCGACTAACAAGGAGAGGCTCCCACTCGAGTTGGAGGCATGGACTTTTTGAACCTGCCGTCGCCTAAACCTGGAGTGGCGAATGAGCATGATGGGGTCACACCATTGATATGGGAGGGATAAAGCATATTGACAGAAAGAAGACAGAAGGAAGAGCACTGCCCGTAGTGACCATTTTCTTTCACGATTCTTTCACTGGGGATCCCTTCATAAGTACATTATTAGTGCCGCAATAACTTTACCCCGGGCCGGCGGGATAGCGACCAAACATCCCCGCTTCGCTCAAGTTAGTTTGTCGTAAACCTCGTCTCCGTCCATGAATCGGAGTGGTTCTGTGTATTGAAAAAATCAGCCGTAATTCGACGTTTTCGCGGATCTTGTACTGTTCACTGTGATATTAAAGGCAATGTTCTGCCAGTCAGTGAACGTTCACACTAGTTACTGAATGTTTTGCAGTGCCTCGAAGTCCATCTCACACGTAGATTATCTCAGGCTCATGCACACGTGACTGGCCGACAAAAAGCACAGCCTCAGCAGTTGCTACGCAAAGAGAATGACTCAAGAAACCGCTGAAAGTTACGTTCAAGTCAACTTCAGTGAAGTTCGCTGACCAGCAGAACACTGATCTAAGGTGTCTCCTCGTCCTTACGTGTTCTGCCGGTTCACTGTGTGAGTAATCTCGCCAGCTGCTCCTTGCTGTGTTCTAGCTCAACAGGGGTGATAAAGAGCTTTTGTTGGACTTTGTATTAAGGATGTCGTTTGTCGTTATGACCTCCTTTGTTGGGTTGGTGCACTGAAAATTGTGGTCGTATTCCAGGTCAAATGAAGCTTCAGCAGTGCGATGACGATGCTTAAAAGCAGAATGCGACTCACATGCAACCTCCCCAGCTGCTCACTCTTATATTCCGACTGTAAGAAGCCTTAACAGCTACATGAATAAAGCACGACCCCCCAACCCTGACAGGATGGACGATGATGAAGGCTTCGTTGTTATTTCTCACGATGCCCTTGAGCCTGCAGAACCTGGAACAAAGACGATTTCCATCGTCGGGCCGCTGGTTCGTCTCCCATTTTATTATGATTTACAACTCAGGTCCGCTTGCACATGCGAGATTCAGATGGATCACAACACGGCGTTGCGCAGGGAGCTTGCTACTACTAGAAACAATTTTTGGGAGGCTATCCAGAAGGTAATGGATGTATTCTGCCGATCGAGTATGAAGCCACTGATGGATTGTTTTAAGATATTTGCTACGGCTGAACGTGACTTGTCCTGTGCCATATGCCTTGGCCTGCTTTGCCAACCACTCACGTGAGTCATTATCGATCCGTGGACCAGTCGCACTAACGCAACGCTATAACCATAGGCTACCTGACTGCGGACACACCTACTGTTGTTCATGCCTGGAGAGTTTCTTCGCAAAGCAGGTAGAAAGACGTCCATTTTCACAGCGCACTTGTCCCACATGCCGCAACCATGTCACAAGTGCGCCCGTACCAGCCTTTACTCTGCATGGACTGTTGGATGGGATGAGTGCTGTTGCTCGGGAAACGCGAGGGGTGCTTGCAGCAAGTCGAGTCCAATTGGTGCCTGTGTTGGATTCATTCATCGGTGATACTTGAAGAGGATACGAAGGGATGCTTGCTGGGAACGCCTACTGTCAATCTTGTGTGTTGCAGATAGTATATGAATGAGTTGGTTATCTGTGAATATCTTACTCGATGGATATTGTATGGATGAAAACTAGATGTGAATGCACAATAGGACCACCCCCCGCAGAATACCTCCATACAATTCTCTTCTCCTTGCGCCTTCACCGCTTCCTAGCGACCCGTTACCAACCTTGTCTGACCGCAAATTACCCGAACGGTCCTTAGAGCTAACCTCATAGCAGAAACATGAATTCCGACCGTCAAACGTCTGTGGGTTCGGGATGTGTAGTAGAGGGTCGAGCTTGAGAGGGAGCCAGCTGAGGTGTAATACGGCCGTGGAAGATCTAGAGGCAACTGGTGCGGTATCTGCGTAGGTTGCCTGTTGCTTTCGAATGCTCTCTGATCTCTTCGGTGTGGTCTCGCGATTGCACCTCAGCAAAGTCGCAAGCTAGGTTTATGCCGAGCCCGGACGGCATTCTCCGAGTTACCATAACCTTGGCCTCCGGTCTGGCAATGCGCGTGAATGCTAGCATAACAAAGAATGGGTGAGTTCCCGTGATTTGTGGCAGGCGTCGGGATAATTCTCCGCCCTGCCACTCCTCCTTTGTTTTGAGGTGGTTAAAAGAGAGGAAACTACAGGATATTGACGCGTTGGTCTCTGGTAATTTACCAGTTACCAACGCGTCAGTATGACAATCCCGTCCTTAATCCTGTTTGTGGCAACCGCGATTCCTGGTTAGTGTGGAATTCTGATATTCTTGTCGGTGATCTCAATTATTGGTGCAGTACTATTTACTCTTCGATATCAGCGATCCCGAAAATTGCGATCTGCCGATGCACGGTTACAGCCCCAATACCAGTCATCATTTCCACTGAGCGCTGCTGATCCTTTAGTTATTAGTGCAGAGGTCGCGCGTCTCCTTGAACTTGTCCGGTGCTTGCATGAGGGTCTAAACTCCTTTTCGCCCATCATGAGCCTTCCAGTGGAGCTCCTTCTGGATATCTTTCGATATGTTGCGGACTCAGAAGCCGGGAGCCACTCACTGGTAGCTTGTAGTCATGTGTGCCGCCAGTGGCGAGTAATCACCACCACTTCTCCCCGACTTTGGGCTCGTGCGATCAATTTTGCCAACGACAACGGAGAGTGGGTGGCAATGATGATACAGCGTTCTATGCCACATCTGCTGGACGTCTCCTGGGATTACGCGCTCAACTACTCGGAGAATATCTTCGGATCGATTGTTTATCGGCGGGACGTACTAACTGCGGAGAACAATGTCTCTCAGGCGTTTGCCACACCACATCGGGTCCGCTCCGTTTACTTACACCTACCCCTTGAACACATGACGATAATGGTGGCGCGCATCCCAAGGTTTACACCCAACCTGAAAACACTCATCCTGGTTGGCTACAACTCTCCCGAAGTGTTCGCTAGGCCAACAATTCCCGCACTCGAGCTCAGAGCACCAGCTCTTCGTCATCTGCACATCGAAAATTTCGGGGTCCACTGGCTGCTGTTCCACCCTGAAGGCTTTCGTAATCTGCGAAATTTCACTCTCTGCCATCTCCCCGCAGATTCCAGATTGTCTCTGAACAATTTGATGGCGTTTTTACTGGATATGCCTCTCCTTCAGGTCCTTGTCATTCGCCAAGCCCTGCAGCAATCTGTTCCTCCATCTAACGCATCAAGAATATCGTTTTCATGTCTTCGCACAGTCATTTTGGAAGCTACTGCAGTGCATACGGCGTTCTTACTGGAATCCCTTACTACCCCCTGCCTCCAGGTACTAGAAGTTCACTCTGAAGATCTGAGTGCCCAAGATAGCACCGCTGATTTGAATCATCTTTTGTCTGTTGCGGCGGCGTGTGGTCGACTAACCACATACCGCACGGTGGAGATCCATTACGCTGCAATGTCAATCCAAGTTTTTGGGTTTCCAGAGGCGATTGCTTGCGTTGGCGCACCATCTGTCCCACATGTCATCCATTTATCCTTAGAATGGCCCAGTGTCGTCCCCTGGGATGCCACCCATATAGCCGGCTCCTTTCCCTCCCTCCCGCATGTGCAGTGTCTGCATTTCATTTTTGGCACGGATTGCGACGACAAAATTCCCATTCGTGCTTGGACCAAAATCCTGTCAATGTATCCGGCTGTGCAACACCTGAGCGTCTACGGGATGACGTCAACTGGCCTATTAGATGCGCTTCTGCAGCATCCTACCCACTCTCCTGGACCTGGACCTCATGGTTTTGATTGCCGTACCCTTTTACCATGTCTGCGCTCAGTTGTTCTGACAGTTGACGCGAGTTTTGTGGGGTCACTTAACCTGTTATACGGTAGCGTTGTTTGATACTTACCCAGCGGTAGAAATTGTGCTTGACCACTTGTTGATAATACACCCACCCTCTGGGCAGTCCACAGCGCGGTGATTTTTTCTCGTGCTTATCAGTTCACAGTAAATATTTATAGTGTTTGTCTCATAATACGTCGACGAAGTAAGCATGAAGAAGAAGAAAAGTAAATAACATTCGCTCTGCGACAGCCACGATTTTTGTGGATTTCGTTGCATGTAGTGTATCGAATCCCTTGGTCGTCGTATTTAACCAAAGCCTCTAGCGTCGAACGTTCAAGAGCTTGGGAAAACTGAATTGTGAGGGTAGCCTGGACCCGCTGAGAAAGAAGCTGCGTACGCCTACATGTTCCGTGACACGGCGGCCAGCTCGATACCGTAATGTAGTCTGTTCCTACTCGGTCAACTAGGCCAACCGGCGATGGGCGGCGCCACAAGAAGTCAGAAGGTGTGCAGCTAGATGAGATTTAACTGACAGACCAGAGCTGGTATGAAAGCGGCGAGGTATACCAAACCAACTTGACTGGAATCAAGGCCCCATATATCAGCTTGTAAGTGTAACGAAGGTTTCCGCACAAGGGCGGCTTCGGAATCTTGTGGCATCCCGGCCAGCGACCGACGGCCTGAAATTCGGGTGTGATGAGTCCCGGTTCCAAAACATTTGTTTGGTCAGATATCGCTGTCGTCACCGTCGGGACAAAGTCGACGCCCCACCCGATAGCTTCATGTCTTTCGATCACGAGAAGACGGGCAGGGAGATTCAATGCCACACATATTGATCTGAAAATGGACGGTTCGTGGAAGCCAAAACGGGAGTAAAGTGCATGGGTTCGCGAGGACCTACTGTCTTTCATTCCGTCCCGGACATCCCCAGAACCGCTGGGCCAATCGACAGTAATCGCCATTGGCTTGTCAGAGGAACATCGCTATTATGTAAGCCTAATCTCTAAAGCGCACAGGGCAGACGAGCCTGGAAGAAGACGACGACGACGCACGACATGAAAGCCCTGCTCGAGTATGAAAGCCATGGTCAGCGGGGCTGCTGCAGCGATATGAAAGATCCTGGACCTGGACCTATGGTTGATCGTTTTCTTGAAAACGATATGCGATTTCGCCCGGACGAACGATTCCGAAACTGACGCCTTTGTGTTCGAGCGAAGACATGATGACTCATCAGCGAATTCACGCCACTCGGGTGTCGCTAGTCGAAGCTGGCACTATTAGGTAGGAGGCTCTTATCATGTCCTCAAACTCCGCCAACGATTTTCAGCAGAAAGGTATTGATGAACTTGCTGGTGTCGGAAACTATCCATACACACGGTCCCTTGTCCGCCAATGACATTGTTCTTCTCGCTGCATATGCATCTCGCATGGAGAACCACGGTGAGGATACCAACCAGACAATTGACGACGCTCTGGCTCTCGGTGTCAAGATCAAGGTGCTCAAGGATGGTCCTTCCCCTGGAGGCAAACGTATGAACTCGTTCTCGATGCCGGTGGTTTAGCTGGTGTCTTCCCCGAACATCGTGTAGTGATGGTGCTAACGACGCTAACTTGCTCTTTCCCGCGCCAACGTCGGCATTGCTGATGAGGGCGCCTCTGACGCTACTTGAGTTGCTGCCGATATCGTCCTTACGCAACCCAATCTCTCCACTATTGTCTAGCTATCCGAGGCTCCCCTGTGTCCTTCCAGCATATGCGTGACTACTCCGTCTACCTTGTGCCCTGACTATCCGTATTGTCGTCTGCTTCGCTATTCTCGCGTTCGCGTTTGGCTACGACTTCCTTTCGTGGCGCCGAGCATGCCCTGCTCAACGATACCACTGTCATGACCCTCTCCGACGACCACGTCTTGCCTTCGATGACGCCAGATTCGTGGACGTGCGTATTTTCCCTTGGTCCTATGACATCGTTTATTCATTATGTCCAGTATCGCCCTCGTTCTTCAACGATAAATCCGGCGTTACACTAACCTCGAGCAGCAATGACCCTCAACTGTACATAATTGTATACCTCCAGGTTGGGATCGATCTCTCAAGCGTCGATTTTCGTCCCCCGTTCGCATGGGCTCTTCTTCATGGAATGCCACGCTTATGCTCTCACGAGTGCATCCTGCGTCACTATACTTGTTTCATCGTGTTTCATCGACGGTCGCTGCTTATGCCCATTGGGTTTCACGACCATCGCTGGGTCGGCATTATTGGGTCTGAGTAGGTTTCCACGTCAAATGTTTGGCGTACACTCGAGCTTATCTGTCGTCGTGGAAGGTCATCTGGTTTGTTCCCCCCGATTGGATTAAGTTCGCGATGAAGGCTACAATCATAAGAAGATGCGCGAACGCCACTCCCTCACTGTTGCCACCCGATTTTCACTCGGATTCCCCCCCGCATCGGTGTTAATCGGCCAGGACTTACCTAATACCCGGACGACGAAAGCGAAAGCGCCACGATCGAAAACGTGCTGTTGACAAGTGCGGTTAGGCCCGATAATCCACGACAAAGGCAATATCCACACCGCGAAAATGGAAAGTGCGTCTTCCAATACTGCCGTAGGCGACAGTTTACCTGGCATGAAGTTTCTGCATACGAGCAAGATCCTGACCTTGAAGCTTGACCAGTTGTCGCAATGCTCTCGCCTTTCGAACCCCTTGGATGGTGTACTTATTCTTATCGAAGGAGTCTAGCAGGAACTAGCCCAACGAATGTCGCCGAACAGCTCTAAATCCATTTCTTTGTTAACCCCTCTTCTTTGTGTCCTCCGTGACTTATAAGGTCCTTCACCCTTGGGGCCGCGCCACTAGGATTTCGAGCTCATACAACCCATGTCCCAAGTCGATTTACGACATATCCGCACTCGCATGCGGCGTGGAACGCCGCAGGCCGTTCCTACAGGCGGCCCTACATACAAGCCCTTTCATCCCTATGCAAAGATCGCGCCAGACGCCCTGTCCCGAGGTACCCTTTTCGGCTGTTGCACCCACGTTTCGTCGTTGACGGTATAAACAGCCGAAACACGCCGAGAGATGGCACGTCGCAAGGCAAAACGTCAAGGTCCGTTGCCAACTCCGCCCCCTAGCCATCCTCGAGCCTCTAGTCATGACAAGGTTCGTTTTATAACTCTGTTTGTAATTACTAACCAGCACATGACATTCGTCTTAACAGGATGCATCAGACACGAATGCTAAACCCATCGAGGATACCGTCGCGGAAGAACCCACACCCCCAATGTCACCGACGAAGCGCTTTCTTTCTTCATCTGCAGGCGCATTGGTGGGGTTTTTTAACAAGATAACGCGTGGTGCACTCGGAGAAAATGTACGTCGTTAATTGTCGTCTCTGGCATTAGACTTACGCTTGATTTTGTGTGCGTCAGACGGCTTCAAACACAGCAGATACCAATGCACCGCAGCATGAACGTCGCGAGGGGGATAATTTGAAGGTGATTTTTTTTTGTCTAGTGTTTTCAAGCGTACCGAGTATTCCTATAGGTTACAGGAAGAAAAAGGGGCCGAGAGGAAGACGAGAAAGGCAGTGAAGACGACCGCGACCATGACAAATCTGAAGATGTTCCTACATTACGTCCCGATTTTTTTCGGGTCAGAAAACGCAGAAGGGAGGTGGACCTAGAACGAGAGCAACCCACCCCCCTGGCAGCTGAGCCTACTGCTGACGTGGACCTGGAGGGAGACATTGGAGATGTTCAGGAGGCGCCTGCACCTTCTGGATCTGGAGCAAGTAACACTAACGAGGCCACGGATGACATGCAGGATCCCCCTAGAACTGAGTCAATGAAGGGATCTATTCCTGGTACTGATGACCAAGCTGATGGGGAGGGAGAGAGAGACGACGACGGCGACGACGACGACAGGGAAGTCTCTTGCGGAGCTACCTCCAGCGAGGGCGGGGAAGACGGGGAGGAAGCTTTTTCTAACGTCAACATTCGTACCACTGACGACCAGGCTACCGAGGAGTTCGATCCCGCTGTTGGTGACAGCATTGGAGTTGGACCCGGCGAAGGCGAGGAACAAGAGGATGAAGGAGACTCAGGCTCAGACTCTCGCTCGGACATTGGCTCGGAAGATGATGGTGGTATGAATGACGACGGTATGCCTGGAAATACCTTTCAGTTGATGGACGTCGAGGTAAGCTTAGATCTTGGGCGCAAGTCTGATATCCTACACTAAATTCGGATTTTTCATAGTCATCAAGCGTGCCAGAACAGGGTGGGGAGCATTATGAAGCAGGAGATCTGACCGCTGTGAAGGGGAAAAACAGGGCACGTACTGCGTTTGGTGTTTCTGCCCTTTCTGGACGTAAATCTTTTCGTAGGCTGTTGACGTCCGTACGGGACCCTCTAAATCCGTGCTCGCACGAGTCGTGAAGGACTCAAACTCGGGGGTAGGAGATCTGATTGCTATGAAGGGGAAAAATAAGGTACGTACTGAGTTTGGCATTTCTGGCGTTTCTGGACGTGAATCGCTTCGTAGGCTGTTGACGTCCACGCGGGACCCTCTAAATCCGTGCTCGCAGGAGCCGTCAAGGACTCAAACTCGGGCTCGGGCTCGGGCTCAGACTCGGACTCGGACTCAGACACTACTGAGGAAGGCGATGGTGGTATGAGTGACGACGATATGCTTGGAAATACCTTTCAGTTGATGGATGTCGAAGTAAGCTTGGATCTTGGGCGCAGATTGATATCCCATACCGAATTCGGATTTTTCATAGACATCAAGTGTGCCAGAACAGGGTGGGGAGCAATCAGAGTTTGCTGTGAAGAGTAAAAATAAGGTACGTACCGAATTTGGTGTTTCTGGCCTTTCTGAACAAGGACTACTTCGTAGGCTGTTGGCGTTCACGCGGGACCCTCCAAATCCGTGCGTGCAAGAGATGTCAACAATACAATGACGGTTTGCACTGGTCTAAGTCCACACACCGATAGCTAATGGGCCTTGCAGGTTGCCACCGTTAGACCAAAACGCGGTCGAGTTGAAGATGTCGCTAGTGTGAAAGGGAAATCCAAAGTTTGTTTTCGCCTGTGGGTCACTCGATCTGTGGCTTACAAGCCCTCATAGGCTCCAGGCCCTGATCCTCTTACTTTTTCTCAGCCTCTCGAGGACGGTTTTTTTACGCCCCCTCCGCTGGTTCCTCAACCACCTCCTCGACCATCTGGAGGATCTACTCCTGGTCGAAAGACAGGCTGTCAGGCAGAGTGTAATGACAAAACCAATCAGCAGTCCCCAGCCACAGTCAATGGTAGCTCGTTACCTTGTGTTCCAATTGCTGTCATTCTCACGTATCAATAAACTTAGAATACCAGCCCTGCGAGGATACGCGAGTTACAAGACCTCCAGGACAGCATCGAGAGTAAGATTCGAGCAAACATTTGGCAGGAACTTGGGAAGATCGTCGAGTCTTCTGTCGCCGTCGCGTTAGAGAAGGCACTTCCAGGTCTGACGAATCAATCCGCTGAGAATGGCGCCGGGACAAGCCCATCACAAACGAGTAAGTCTACCTCTAAGAAGATAAAGAAACTCCCGAAACCCCGAGCACCAAGTTACAATGAATTCAAGGTAGACGAGCCAGACACACATGTACCCCAGAACCTGCTGACAAATTTCCGGCGTCTAGAAATCTGTTCGGGAGCTCGGGCAAGAGCTTTTGGGCATAGAAGACCACGAAGATCTGCCACGGTCCGTCGGTCGGAGGGACATCAGTGCATGGGATCCCAAGAGTGGGCCATGCTGCACAGTCGAAGATTTTCGCATAGACCTGGAAGGTTTGCCACGCTCTGAGTGGAACAAATCTGCTGCAGCTTGTCTTCGCCCAAGAGTATCTGAAACGTCACCGAGGTCGCCAAGGAGAAAACCATACACTGGAATACGTTGCGAAGGCGTGGTTGACTCATGTAATGACATTAAGAACGCGGTACAAGGTCAAAGAACTGGATGACGAGGATAAAACGGAACGTAAAGCTCGAAATCGTCGTCGTCAAAGAAAGCACGAGGTAAGCTACTAACTACCTACACATGTTTTCGCATATCTAAGACTGTTGAAGCTCTACGGCCGTCGTCTGCAGACTGCCTATGAATACGGGGAAATCAAAGATCGTGCAGTCGCTATAGTGGAATCGCTTGGCCAAGATGGCATGAGTTCTGATGAATCTGACCACGAAGGTCACCGGGGCGAGGCGACGTACTACATCCTGGAGAAGGACTGGCGCTCTAAACAAGTCACTGCTTGGCTACGAATGCTGGATTCCCTCCACCTGCGCCTCCGATACAATGGTAAATGGCAGACAACAGCTGGTGCCTGGCCACACTTTAGGACGGCTAGTTTAAATGAGAGCAAGGCACCTCCAGTGAAAGGGCTACCTATTGATTTCTACTCTCGTAACTGGTATGGGGCTCAGAACGCATTCGTGAGGGAGCAACTGCAGGCAACAAACCAATCTGATACTCTCGCAATACCATCGCAGCATGCGAAGTAAGTACGCTCGCTTGATTGTGCAGAGCACCTGACTGAACCTGTTGCCTCGACAGAATCGCAGAGAAATACAATCTTTCCGACCGTCGGGTCGTCCACGGACGCATGTTCTCTTGAATGGAACCTGGTGGTATAAACTTTCGACTCTTGCGCCGCTGCCAATGCACATGTAGATCATATTTCCATGATCCTGAAATACTAATGTCGTCATAGCCTGTCCCTTCAGCCAACACATTCAGCTAGTGCTGTGGAAACTTTTTTTCCTTTTCTCTTAAATGAATTGTATTGTGCGAGAAATGTAAAACTGTGAACTAGAAGATAGCACTGTCTCCGACGGCAGGTACCTTGTTTACGGCTGTGCCATCGTGACGATCCGTGAAACAGACGAGTTGCAACCGTGAGGTCTCCGACGCGCGTGTTATTAAAAAGCGATAAAGCGTCCGGCCGTGGGCCACAACGCTCACATCGAGTCGAAGCAACATATATCGATTCGTCGGGCTCGAGAGATCAACATTTCATTTAGATTCCATGGCGTTGAGCTTACGGTTACATTTCTTCCATGATGTACGACGATGAACGACAAAATTGAATAAGTCCCTTTGAGAGGCACGTTGTCAAAGGAAAACATGCCACATGTCAATGATGTGTATCCGTTTTCTTTCTTTTCGACCGGGTTCTGCTTCCGAAGCCATCGTATCCGGGTAATCAAAGCAACTCGAGGAAGATTCATGGTGGCGGGCAAAACGATGTGCGGCAACCCATCGAGCTGTGTTTTGAGTTCGACGACTTTCGTTCGATTTCGAGTTGTTTTTACTTACAACTACATTATTCTAGGTATAAGGAATTCCGAACGACGACAGAGTGACGTTGTACAAACGCTCTGCCTCTTCGAGAAGACGGAGAGGAAGCAACTCTATCACAACGTCCGCACCGAAGTGAGCTCTAGAGCTCATGTTTTTTACCCGTAGAGTATAGGCTTGCGCCGCCAACCAGCTTCGGTGCCAGTACCGCCATCAAGAACGCGTGGTACCCAACTGGGCTCCGCTCTGGGGTCATCGGCACGATGGCATCTTGCCTAGCCGAAGTTCACCTGCACAAAGACTCTTTCTCTGCAATGAACAAAGGTGAGCACGTGAGCATACTTCGTATAAATGGACCCCACCCTCACCACTCTTCTCCGTCTCTACTACACAATGTCTCCTATCACTCGCGGTATGGCTCGCAAGGGCATCAGGCGCTACGCACCGTATAACCTGCGTTCTCGTGGTCCTAACCAAACTTTCTTAGACCTGTCCAGTCTGCCGTCTACACCCAGAACTCCAGTTCGTCTGCCCAACGTCGCCAGTACTCGTGCTGGTGTCCCCGCCCTTCCGCCCCCCATTCGTGCTGCAGAGGGCAACCCCCTTGCAAATGCTGTGAGGAAACAATGAGAAACCTTCGAGATGTTTGCTGACCACTGACCACTGATTATAGAATGAGTTCATCTGTCCCGACGTTCGAAAGGCCATACAAGATGGCGTACGGCCGGTGTGCTACATCTATAGTTGCCTTTGTGCCTTCGCGGCTGAATCCTGTTGTAGGAGGTCGTTGGTTACGGGATCAAGCTTAGATTTGTTCGTGATTGCCTTGAACTGGCGAAAGCCGTGGACGAAGAGAAAAAGAATATGTGAGCATCGCCACGCACCATCGTGATCCCCTACTGATGATACTGATAGGCTTCGGGCTCTGGAGGCTGGCGAGGTCATCTCGCGGGAGAGACTCGTACGTATTTTCTCTTCAGTTGTTGTGATTTATGTTCATGATCGTGATGAAGGACATGTTTGGGCAAGGCACTGTCAGCTATGTTGAGGCATGCATGGAGATCGCGGCGGGTGTTATTGTTATGGCTGACGAGATACATAAGTGCGGATTTTCAGCAGTTGACAAGGAATAACCACTCACCCGTTTTGGCAGCATGTAACCTGCCAATGGCGCATCGTCAACTTCTAATACTTGACCTGCCGAAGGGCCCTGACAATGATATTTACTACGGGACGTCGCTCCTAGCTTGTAATTATTGATACTCGTGACGACAGTCCAATCGAAAGACATTCCTGCTTTCGGCGACTCCGGATCGCGCACTACTCGCGATGATTCACAACTTGTTGGAGCTCGTAGTCCGATACGGTCGACAAGATGCCGGGCATTTATACCCTAATGTCATCCGTACTCGCCCTAGAGTCATAGGATATGCGTTCGACTCACAGGCACGAAACCGAAACGTGTGCCAGCAGAGTAAAGAAAAATATCTTTCATTGTATGTACCCCACTGCTAGGACAGCTAGGTACCCCAGCAACCACATGAATATGGATTCCCTTCTACCGTCTACTTGGTACATTCCAGTACTTCGGCTTCAATATCATGTGGAATATTGGTTTGAGAATATATGTCCTGGTTAGACCATTAGTTTGTGCCTTCATTTCATGTGGGATGGCTGCTCGCCTTATAAAGCGGTAGTACATGAACGACAGGTTTTGCGATATAGTCAAGTTTGAACGGGGTCTTCGCAAAAGGTGCAAGGACGTTGGATGCATGAGTAACAACAGGTGCTTCGACTTCGTCGTAGTACAAGCACCCAGCAAGTATGCCGAACTGGCGGTAAGGGTCCTGTTTTGCATCTGTGTCACTCAAAGGCGCGTAGCACGAGATAACCGCAAAGGCTGCGTCCTCTTCACCCTTCAAAACAAATAGCGCGAGTATCTGAGCAGCAATCTCCATGTTTCTGTGCGGCCCGGGGAGTTGAACCATGGCATGCGAGTTCCGTTGTGACTGAGCTGCAGGCTGGAATATCACTCCTCCCAGCTGCACTGTGTCACACCAGCGTATCACTATCAACGGCATCAGTCTTGAATTTTAAAGTTCACGTAAATTTACCTTCTTCTGATTGGGTGTGCGTGTATTCCATTGCCAGTGGTAGGAAAGTCTTGTGTACACGAGCCAGACGACCTCCCGTTCGCTGGTCTGTAAGAAGAATCTTCAATTCCGCAGAAGTTCCAGAAGCATGAGCATCATTCAGCCGAGTTCCACGAAGTTTGGACTTAAATGCCTGTTGGAATGGGCTGCGAAGGTCCTTCATCTCTGCAGGTAGTCGCGGGCTATTCAACAGCAGTTGCAAGTTTGCTGCTCTGCACGCGTCATTGACAAATGTCAACTCCAGTTCACCTGAAGGATTCAAGGGGCATGACATGGTCAGTGATGAAACACGAGAATCTGAGATGGGTGCTCACCAAAGCGCATATTTGTCTTGGTCCTCTGAAGCGTGTAGTTAAAACGCTCGAAAGCCCAGGTTCTCCATGAATGTACTGGCCCCAGTCCAACCAACAGTCTATCGAAATGGAGGCAAGCATGGTGAACAGGTTGTATCTTGGCTTCCTTATACAAGTCCAAAACACCCGACAAGTAGCTCTTGAAGTGATACACGTAACGGCCTATTAGTTCCTGCGAAGTAGACCGCAAGTTAGCGATGTAAATTGCAGTCACAAGATGCATGTAATTGTTGAGAATCCGCCGTTGCCTTCCCTGCGAGTGACCCCAAATACGAATCAATGTAATGACGAGGTGAATCATACCAACTGAACGCCACTGGTCAGCTGAAAGCTTTCTCTTTTCGAAGCCCAGTGATGATGGAGCAGGGAAAATGGATGAAGGAAGAACTAGCCGCTTTTGATCCCTCCATACTTCTTCAAGAACAGCCCGACCAAGTACAACGGGAATTTCGCGATAGTCCACAGTGGTGTATTCAACTGGATGCTCCGGCAGGTTTCCTTGTGCGTCGGTAAGGCCATGTTCAATGCGCTGAGAATACTATTACATGTGCTCGAACGCCGAAGACAAGGTTCTCACCCATTTGCCAATTAGGTCAACTAGCGCCATCTTGGTGAGCTGTTTTCCATGTCTCTTCGGGTCAGGTATTGATATGCCCAACTCGCAACAGAGCGCTCGAAGTGTTGGAACCCGCACACCATTGCCTATGCTCTTGACTGTCTTGGCAGTTTTCAGCCTAGATCTTGCATGTTCTAGCTCAGCTTCAGTCGGCACGTCATCTTGTGTCCGGGGTGGTCGTACGGTCTTTCCTGTTGTGTGCAAACTATCATCTGCATCATCCTCTGCCGCCTATGATTTCAGGGAAACCCTGTATGAGAATGCCTAACTGCGTCCGATACCGTAAACTCACCTGAAGTGACTGCAAGAACAACTTCGCCGTTTGTTGATTATCGTGGCTCTCCTGAAGCTAATAAAGTACTTTCCATCGGTTATGAAGACGTAGCGAAATATGGTGACTTACCCAATCTAATAGCGCTCGTGTTAGCATCACTGATGTACCAGCCCTCCTCAGGTCAAACTCGCGACATAGATGCCACAGCACAGACCTACGGCATTTTTTGGAGAGAGATTCTATGCATGCATCGCCTGTAAGTGTCTGAAGTATGGCCTTGAGGCCTTTCGAAAGTTCTGCGGCAGTCGGCTTCGGAGGTGGTTTCTCAGTGGGGGAATTAGTGCCATCACCAGCTGGAGCTGTGGGACTCAGGCCCCATATGTATCGAACATGCTGTTGAATGGCACGAAGGAAGAATGCATGCATGGAATCCAGTACTGTAAACCAAACAGGATCCCAGTAGGGCAGTCGAAGGAGCTCCGAGAATCGCACACCACAAGTCCTGGCAATTCGCTCTCGCTGCTCGCTTGAAGTTGCTGAAAGCCACTCCTCTGCATGTTTGCGGTGCTTTTCGGCAGAGCGTATGGGCCAAGACTCCACGTCGAGATTCTCGATCATATCTGCAGGTAAATAGCAGAAGGAGCAGAACAACGTGGCTGCATGGCTGAGGAATCCCGCCACTTGACGTGCACCAAGAATGTCACATACTAGAGGGATCAGGGCAAGTAAAACAACCCTTCCGTGCCTATAGCGTGCCGTACGCGAAAAGAAGACACCAGGCTCCCAGAACTCCAGTAGTTCGTTTACAAGCAGGGCGAAGGAAATTGTTGATCTGCTCGAGAGACGGCTTTTTCGGGCCGGGAATGACGCCACAGAGATACATATTCTCCGTGTTGTATCGGATGTCTGCGGGCAAGTTCAAGCATGCCATGTAGATTCCAGTCACGGAAGATGTTCCTTTGGCAACCTTCATACCAAAAGGATTGAATCCATCAACAGCCAAAGAAAAAACCAGGCGAAGCTTATCATCTTTGCGGAAAAAGGGCTTCCCGTCACAACCCTGCATATTCCGGATGAAGTTGGCATCGAAGATGTCAGCGAATCGCCCGTTGTTGAAGTCGCCACCTGAGAGGTTGGACAGTGGAGCTTCCAGCGCTGACTCCAGCTCAGGATAAGATAGAATCCTTCCTAACCACCCTTTCAGCTCCTGGTATGCAAACTTCCGCACCGGACGGATAACCTGATTCCCGCATATCGTCCTCTCTCGCTTCAACTTTGCAGAACAGGGATGGCTTGAAGGGAAATCGCGGAAAGTGCAGAAATCGGGGAAGTCAACGTCATCATAGAGTGCATAACAGGACGGACAGCAAACATAGAGTCGTAGGTGAGGGTCAAGATCGAAGTTGTTTAAGATAGTGCGGTAGTCTCTTGGGAATTTCAGCAAGGACCTTCTATCTTCGGGAGCTTGTACGTCGCTGATGACGTGGGACATCATAAAGCTCAGGCTGTCGGAGACGAACCTGCTTTGCACTTGGGATATTCCACAGAGGAGATTCAAGCAAAGAATCAAGAAACTACCGGCTACAGCAGTGGGGTGGGACACTCCAATACTTCGAAAATAGACATCTTCCAAATATACTCAGAAAACATAGCAAAAAGTGGTATTTTACTTACCAGTGTTGACAAAAACATAGGACTCCTTGTTGGGCGAATTGCACGAACTCTGCTCAAGTTCCTCGCTCTGTTCATCACCGTCACCCTGTACGGCCCCCTCACACCGCCCCACACCTTGGATCTGTCCCAAGTTCGCAATGAGGTCCCTCCTCAGAAAACTGTTCCAAGCAGCCTGCCGTATGGCATCGACCCTGTGCAACTCATCTTCTACCATAACCAAAAGCTGCAGGCGAGCGGCCTCCAGAGAGGGGAATTGCTCAAGACGTCGTAGACTGACCAGGACCGCGTACAGCGCACTCTCGTGAGCTAGTATGGCTACATTCTCGGGTGCAGTTGGGGAGAGTCGTCGATGACCCATGTTTGCGCCGGATGGGAGAGAAGAATAGAGTTGGTAAATGGCGCCAGGTTCTATGGGCCCACTCTCGGAGAAGATGAGATTCAGGTCATATGAGAAAGACACGATCTGCTGGGTGACCACAGAACAGAGGTGCATGAGGTCGTGCAGCGCATTTTCCAGAGCGATGGTTTCATCCTTAAGGTGCAGCGGTGTGACGTGGTTGCGCTGGTCATCGAAGTCAGTCTCGAAGGTGGGTTGTTGATCCCTTCCATTTGATTCCGCATCCTTTGGATCACTGGAACTCTCCGTGGCACTATGCTCGATGGTGAGGACCGCATCCGCCTGAAGTTCGGCAGCAGGACTCGCGAGGTACTGGGCAGATTTGTCGAGTTTACAGTGGCGTGCATACATCGCTTTGGGGATCAATCGGCCACGAACATACTTCAATTGAGATTCGCACCAGGTTGTGCTTGATCCACAGCCTACAACATTGCAGGTGCATAACCGTGGGCGCTGGTGAGTCCTACCCCCCATGGTCGTTAAGAAAAAAGACAAAGATCTACCGAAGATTATCCGGGACGATCCGGAAGGAAACTTCTTTTAGTTCGGTCCTCAAGAGATACTTATGTATAACCAGAAGAATGCTTGCAAGTTGCAGCACCTCGAGCCGTTCGCACTAATCACAGCGTCGGGACAGAGCACTATTAGTGCTTTGAGCTCATGAAGTTTTGTGTAAGAACAGTATTTAAGTTGTGAAAACTCCGGTATAAATGCCCGGCATCTTGTCGACCGTATCGGACTACGAGCTCCAACAAGTTGTGAATCATCGCGAGTAGTGCGCGATCCGGAGTCGCCGAAAGCAGGAATGTCTTTCGATTGGACTGTCGTCACGAGTATCAATAATTACAAGCTAGGAGCGACGTCCCGTAGTAAATATCATTGTCAGGGCCCTTCGGCAGGTCAAGTATTAGAAGTTGACGATGCGCCATTGGCAGGTTACATGCTGCCAAAACGGGTGAGTGGTTATTCCTTGTCAACTGCTGAAAATCCGCACTTATGTATCTCGTCAGCCATAACAATAACACCCGCCGCGATCTCCATGCATGCCTCAACATAGCTGACAGCGCCTTGCCCAAACATGTCCTTCATCACGATCATGAACATAAATCACAACAACTGAAGAGAAAATACGTACGAGTCTCTCCCGCGAGATGAACCTCGCCAGCCTCCAGAGCCCGAAGCCTATCAGTATCATCAGTAGGGGATCACGATGGTGCGTGGCGATGCTCACATATTCTTTTTCTCTTCGTCCACGGCTTTCGCCAGTTCAAGGCAATCACGAACAAATCTAAGCTTGATCCCGTAACCAACGACCTCCTACAACAGGATTCAGCCGCGAAGGCACAAAGGCAACTATAGATGTAGCACACCGGCCGTACGCCATCTTGTATGGCCTTTCGAACGTCGGGACAGATGAACTCATTCTATAATCAGTGGTCAGTGGTCAGCAAACATCTCGAAGGTTTCTCATTGTTTCCTCACAGCATTTGCAAGGGGGTTGCCCTCTGCAGCACGAATGGGGGGCGGAAGGGCGGGGACACCAGCACGAGTACTGGCGACGTTGGGCAGACGAACTGGAGTTCTGGGTGTAGACGGCAGACTGGACAGGTCTAAGAAAGTTTGGTTAGGACCACGAGAACGCAGGTTATACGGTGCGTAGCGCCTGATGCCCTTGCGAGCCATACCGCGAGTGATAGGAGACATTGTGTAGTAGAGACGGAGAAGAGTGGTGAGGGTGGGGTCCATTTATACGAAGTATGCTCACGTGCTCACCTTTGTTCATTGCAGAGAAAGAGTCTTTGTGCAGGTGAACTTCGGCTAGGCAAGATGCCATCGTGCCGATGACCCCAGAGCGGAGCCCAGTTGGGTACCACGCGTTCTTGATGGCGGTACTGGCACCGAAGCTGGTTGGCGGCGCAAGCCTATACTCTACGGGTAAAAAACATGAGCTCTAGAGCTCACTTCGGTGCGGACGTTGTGATAGAGTTGCTTCCTCTCCGTCTTCTCGAAGAGGCAGAGCGTTTGTACAACGTCACTCTGTCGTCGTTCGGAATTCCTTATACCTAGAATAATGTAGTTGTAAGTAAAAACAACTCGAAATCGAACGAAAGTCGTCGAACTCAAAACACAGCTCGATGGGTTGCCGCACATCGTTTTGCCCGCCACCATGAATCTTCCTCGAGTTGCTTTGATTACCCGGATACGATGGCTTCGGAAGCAGAACCCGGTCGAAAAGAAAGAAAACGGATACACATCATTGACATGTGGCATGTTTTCCTTTGACAACGTGCCTCTCAAAGGGACTTATTCAATTTTGTCGTTCATCGTCGTACATCATGGAAGAAATGTAACCGTAAGCTCAACGCCATGGAATCTAAATGAAATGTTGATCTCTCGAGCCCGACGAATCGATATATGTTGCTTCGACTCGATGTGAGCGTTGTGGCCCACGGCCGGACGCTTTATCGCTTTTTAATAACACGCGCGTCGGAGACCTCACGGGTTGCAACTCGTCTGTTTCACGGATCGTCACGATGGCACAGCCGTAAACAAGGTACCTGCCGTCGGAGACAGTGCTATCTTCTAGTTCACAGTTTTACATTTCTCGCACAATACAATTCATTTAAGAGAAAAGGAAAAAAAGTTTCCACAGCACTAGCTGAATGTGTTGGCTGAAGGGACAGGCTATGACGACATTAGTATTTCAGGATCATGGAAATATGATCTACATGTGCATTGGCAGCGGCGCAAGAGTCGAAAGTTTATACCACCAGGTTCCATTCAAGAGAACATGCGTCCGTGGACGACCCGACGGTCAGGAAAGATTGTATTTCTCTGCGATTCTGTCGAGGCAACAGGTTCAGTCAGGTGCTCTGCACAATCAAGCGAGCGTACTTACTTCGCATGCTGCGATGGTATTGCGAGAGTATCAGATTGGTTTGTTGCCTGCAGTTGCTCCCTCACGAATGCGTTCTGAGCCCCATACCAGTTACGAGAGTAGAAATCAATAGGTAGCCCTTTCACTGGAGGTGCCTTGCTCTCATTTAAACTAGCCGTCCTAAAGTGTGGCCAGGCACCAGCTGTTGTCTGCCATTTACCATTGTATCGGAGGCGCAGGTGGAGGGAATCCAGCATTCGTAGCCAAGCAGTGACTTGTTTAGAGCGCCAGTCCTTCTCCAGGATGTAGTACGTCGCCTCGCCCCGGTGACCTTCGTGGTCAGATTCATCAGAACTCATGCCATCTTGGCCAAGCGATTCCACTATAGCGACTGCACGATCTTTGATTTCCCCGTATTCATAGGCAGTCTGCAGACGACGGCCGTAGAGCTTCAACAGTCTTAGATATGCGAAAACATGTGTAGGTAGTTAGTAGCTTACCTCGTGCTTTCTTTGACGACGACGATTTCGAGCTTTACGTTCCGTTTTATCCTCGTCATCCAGTTCTTTGACCTTGTACCGCGTTCTTAATGTCATTACATGAGTCAACCACGCCTTCGCAACGTATTCCAGTGTATGGTTTTCTCCTTGGCGACCTCGGTGACGTTTCAGATACTCTTGGGCGAAGACAAGCGCAGCAGATTTGTTCCACTCAGAGCGTGGCAAACCTTCCAGGTCTATGCGAAAATCTTCGACTGTGCAGCATGGCCCACTCTTGGGATCCCATGCACTGATGTCCCTCCGACCGACGGACCGTGGCAGATCTTCGTGGTCTTCTATGCCCAAAAGCTCTTGCCCGAGCTCCCGAACAGATTTCTAGACGCCGGAAATTGTCAGCAGTTCTGGGGTACATGTGTGTCCTGGCTCGTCTACCTTGAATTCATTGTAACTTGGTGCTCGGGGTTTCGGGAGTTTCTTTATCTTCTTAGAGGTAGACTTACTCGTTTGTGATGAGCTTGTCCCGGCGCCATTCTCAGCGGATTGATTCGTCAGACCTGGAAGTGCCTTCTCTAACGCGACGGCGACAGAAGACTCGACGATCTTCCCAAGTTCCTGCCAAATGTTTGCTCGAATCTTACTCTCGATGCTGTCCTGGAGGTCTTGTAACTCGCGTATCCTCGCAGGGCTGGTATTCTAAGTTTATTGATACGTGAGAATGACAGCAATTGGAACACAAGGTAACGAGCTACCATTGACTGTGGCTGGGGACACTGATTGGTTTTGTCATTACACTCTGCCTGACAGCCTGTCTTTCGACCAGGAGTAGATCCTCCAGACGGTCGAGGAGGTGGCTGAGGAACCAGCGGAGGGGGCGTAAAAAAACCGTCCTCGAGAGGCTGAGAAAAAGTAAGAGGATCAGGGCCTGGAGCCTATGAGGGCTTGTAAGCCACAGATCGAGCGACCCACAGGCGAAAACAAACTTTGGATTTCCCTTTCACACTAGCGACATCTTCAACTCGACCGCGTTTTGGTCTAACGGTGGCAACCTGCAAGGCCCATTAGCTATCGGTGTGTGGACTTAGACCAGTGCAAACCGTCATTGTATTGTTGACATCTCTTGCACGCGCGGGTTTGGAGGGTCCCGCGTGAACGCCAACACCCTACGAAGTAGTCCTTGTTCAGAAAGGCCAGAAACACCAAATTCAGTACGTACCTTATTTTTACTCTTCACAGCAAACTCTGATTGCTCCCCACCCTGTTCTGGCACGCTTGATGTCTATGAAAAATCCGAATTCGGTATGGGATATCAATCTGCGCCCAAGATCCAAGCTTACTTCGACATCCATCAACTGAAAGGTATTTCCAAGCATATCGTCGTCACTCATACCACCATCGCCTTCCTCAGTAGTGTCTGAGTCCGAGTCCGAGTCTGAGCCCGAGCCCGAGTTTGAGTCCTTGACGGCTCCTGCGAGCACGGATTTAGAGGGTCCCGCGTGGACGTCAACAGCCTATGAGGCGATTCACGTCCAGAAACGCCAGAAATGCCAAACTCAGTACGTACCTTATTTTTCCCCTTCATAGCAATCAGATCTCCTACCCCCGAGTTTGAGTCCTTCACGACTCGTGCGAGCACGGATTTAGAGGGTCCCGTACGGACGTCAACAGCCTACGAAAAGATTTACGTCCAGAAAGGGCAGAAACACCAAGCGCAGTACGTGCCCTGTTTTTCCCCTTCACAGCGGTCAGATCTCCTGCTTCATAATGCTCCCCACCCTGTTCTGGCGCGCTTGATGACTATGAAAAATCCGAATTTAGCGTAGGATATCAGACTTGCGCCCTAAGATCTAAGCTTACCTCGACGTCCATCAACCTGAAAGGTATTTCCAGGCATACCGTCGTCATTCATACCACCATCATCTTCCGAGCCAATGTCCGAGCGAGAGTCTGAGCCTGAGTCTCCTTCATCCTCTTGTTCCTCGCCTTCGCCGGGTCCAACTCCTAGTGCTGTCACCAACAGCGGGATCGAACTCCTCGGTAGCCTGGTCGTCAGTGGTACGAATGTTGACGTTAGAAAAAGCTTCCTCCCCGTCTTCCCCGCCCTCGCTGGAGGTAGCTCCGCAAGAGACTTCCCTGTCGTCGTCGTCGCCGTCGCCGTCTCTCTTCTCCCTCCCCATCAGCTTGGTCATCAGTACCAGGAATAGATCCCTTCATTGACTCAGTTCTAGGGGGATCCTGCATGTCATCCGTGGCCTCGTTAGTGTCACTTGCTCCAGATCCAGAAGGTGCCGGCGCCTCCTGAACATCTCCAATGTCTCCCTCCAGGTCCACGTCAGCAGTAGGCTCAGCTGCCAGGGGGGTGGGTTGCTCTCGTTCTAGGTCCACCTCCCTTCTGCGTTTTCTGACCCGAAAAAAATCGGGACGTAATGCAGCAACATCTTCAGATTTGTCGCGGTCGTGGTCGTCTTCACTGCCTTTCTCGTCTTCCTCTCGGCCCCTTTTTCTTCCTGTAACCTATAGGAATACTCGGTACGCTTGAAAATACTAGACAAAAAAAATCACCTTCAAGTTATCCCCCTCGCGACGTTCATGCTGCGGTGCATTGGTATCTGCTGTGTTTGAAGCCGTCTGACGCACACAAAATCAAGCGTAAGTCTAATGCCAGAGACGACAATTAACGGCGTACATTTTCTCCGAGTGCACCACGCGTTATCTTGTTAAAAAACCCCACCAATGCGCCTGCAGATGAAGAAAGAAAGCGCTTCGTCGGTGACATTGGGGGTGTGGGTTCTTCCGCGACGGTATCCTCGATGGGTTTAGCATTCGTGTCTGATGCATCCTGTTAAGACAAATGTCATGTGCTGGTTAGTAATTACAAACAGAGTTATAAAACGAACCTTGTCATGACTAGAGGCTCGAGGATGGCTAGGGGGCGGAGTTGGCAACGGACCTTGACGTTTTGCCTTGCGACGTGCCGTCTCTCGGCGTGTTTCGGCTGTTTATACCGTCAACGACGAAATGTGGGTGCAACAGCTGAAAAGGGTACCTCGGGACAGGGCGTCTGGCGCGATCCTTGCATAGGGATGAAAGGGCTTGTATGTAGGGCCGCCTGTAGGAACGGCCTGCGACGTTCCACGCCGCATGCGAGTGCGGATATGTCGTAAATCGACTTGGGACATGGGTTGTATCAGCTCGAAATCCTAGTGGCGCGGCCCCAAGGGCGAAGGACCTTATAAGTCATGGAGGACACAAAGAAGATGGGTTAACAAAGAAATGGATTTAGAGCTGTTCGGCAACATTCGTTGGGCTAGTTCCTGCTAGACTCCTTCGATAAGAATAAGTACAGCTTCCAAGGGGTTCGAAAGGCGAGAGCATTGCGACAACTGGTCAAGCTTCAAGGGCAGGATCTTGCTCGTATGCAGAAACTTCATGCCAGGTAAACGTCGCCTACGGCAGTATTGGAAGACGCACTTTCCATTTTCGCGGTGTGGATATTGCCTTTGTCGTGGATTATCGGGCCTAACCGCACTTGTCAACAGCACGTTTTCGATCGTGGCGCTTTCGCTTTCGTCGTCCGGGTATTAGGTAAGTCCTGGCTGATTAATACCGATGCGGGGGGGAATCCGAGTGAAAATCGGGTGGCGACAGTGCGGGAGTGGCGTTCGCGCACCTTCTTATGATTGTAGCCTTCATTGCGAACTTAATCCAATCGGAGGGAACAAACCAGATGACCTTCCACGACGACAGATAAGCTCGAGTGTACGCCAAACATTTGACGTGGAAACCTACTCAGACCCGATAATGCCGACCCAGCGATGGTCGTGAAACCCAATGGGCATAAGCAGCGACCGTCGATGAAACGCGATGAAACAAGTATAGTGACGCAGGATGCACTCGTGAGAGCATAAGTGTGGCATTCCATGAAGAAGAGCCCATGCGAACGGGGGACGAAAATCAACGCTTGAGAGATCGATCCCAACCTGGAGGTATGCAATTATGTACAGTTGAGGGTCATTGCTGCTCGAGGTTAGTGTAACGCCGGATTTATCGTTGAAGAACGAGGGCGACACTGGACATAATGAATAAACGATGTCATAGTACCAAGGGAAAATACGCACGTCCACGAATCTGGCGTCATCGAAGGCAAGACGCGGTCGTCGGAGAGGGTCATGACAGTGGTATCGTGGAGCAGGGCATGCTCGGCGCCACGAAAGGAAGTCGTAGCCGAATGCGAACGCGAGAATAGCGAAGCAGAGGACAATACGGATAGTCAGGGCACAAGGTAGACGGAGTAGTCACGCATATGCTGGAAGGACACAGGGGAGCCTCGGATAGCTAGACAATAGTGGAGAGATTGGGTTGCGTAAGGACGATATCGGCAGCAACTCAAGTAGCGTCAGAGGCGCCCTCATCAGCAATGCCGACGTTGGCGCGGGAAAGAGCAAGCTAGCGTCGTTAGCACCATCGCTACACGATGTTCGGGGAAGACACCAGCGAAACCACCGGCGTCGAGAACGAGTTCATACGTTTGCCTCCAGGGGAAGGACCATCCTTGAGCACCTTGACCTTGACACCGAGAGCCAGAGCGTCGTCAATTGTCTGGTTGGTATCCTCACCGTGGTTCTCCATGCGAGATGCATATGCAGCGAGAAGAACGATGTCATTGGCGGACAAGGGACCGTGTGTATGGATAGTTTCCGACACCAGCAAGTTCATCAATACCTTTCTGCTGAAAATCGTTGGCGGAGTTTGAGGACATGATAAGAGCCTCCTACCTAATAGTGACAGCTTCGACTAGCGACACCCGAGTGGCGTGAATTCGCTGATGGTCATCATGTCTTCGCTCGAACACAAAGGCGTCAGTTTCGGAATCGTTCGTCCGGGCGAAATCGCATATCGTTTTTCAAGAAAATGATCAACCATAGGTCCAGGTACATCCTCTTTCATATCGCTGCAGCAGCCCCGCTGACCATGGCTTTCATACTCGAGCAGGGCTTTCATGTCATGCGTCGTCGTCGTCTTCTTCCAGGTTCGTCTGCCCTGTGCGCTTTAGATATTAGGCTTACATAATAGCGATGTTCCTCTGACAAGCCAATGACGATTACTGTCGATTGACCCAGCGGTTCTGGGGATGTCCGGGACGGAACGAAAGACAGCAGGTCCTCGCGAACCCGTGCACTTTACTCCCGTTTTGGCTTCCACGAACCGTTGAATTTCGGATCAATATGTGTGGCATTGAATCTCCCTGCCCGTCTTCGCGTGATCGAAAGACATGAAGCTATTGCGTGGGGCGTCGACTTTGTCCCGACGGTGACGACAGCGATATCTGACCAAACAAATGTTTTGGAACCGGGACTCATCACACCCGAATTTCAGGCCGTCGATCGCTGGCCAGGATGCCACAAGATTCCGAAGCCGCCCTTGTGCGGAAACCTTCTTCCCTGCTTTCTGTTATTGCCGATTTACCGCGATCGCCTCGTGTTCTCACTGCCCTGTTCATGCCATTGGTTTCCAGGTGAATTCCACCTACATTTCCCAGTTTTGCGACTCATCTTCTCGGCAGCGTTGTGAATAGCATGGAAGAGCTTACCTTGCCGTTACACTTACAAGCTGTATGGGGCCTTGATTCCAGTCAAGTTGGTTTGGTATACCTCGCCGCTTTCATACCAGCTCTGGTCTGTCAGTTAAATCTCATCTGGCTGCACACCTTCTGACTTCTTGTGGCGTCGCCCATCGCCGGTTGGCCTAGTTGACCGAGTAGAAACAGACTACATGACTGTATCGAGCTGGCCGCCGTGTCACGGAACATGTAGGCGTACGCAGCTTCTTATTCTTTCTCAGCGGGTCCAGGCCACCCTCACAATTCAGTTTTCCCAAGCTCTTGAACGTTCAACGCTAGAGGCTTTGGTTAAATACGACGACCAAGGGATTCGATACACTACATGCAACGAAATCCACAAAAATCGTGACTGTCGCAGAGCGAATGTTATTTACTTTTCTTCTTCTTCATGCTTACTTCGTCGACGTATTATGAGACAAACACTATAAATAAAACTGTGAACTGATAAGCACGAGAAAAAATCACCGCGTTGTGGACTGCCCGGAGGGCGGGTGTATTATCAACAGTGGTCAAGCACAACTTCTACCGCTGGGTAAGTATCGAACAACGCTACCGTATAACGGTTAAGTGACCCCACGAAACTCGCATCAACTGTCAGAACAACTGAGCGCAGACATGGTAAAAGGGTACGGCAATCAAAACCATGAGGTCCAGGTCCAGGAGAGTGGGTAGGATGCTGCAGAAGCGCATCTAATAGGCCAGTTGACGTCATCCCGTAGACGCTCAGGTGTTGCACAGCCGGATACATTGACAGGATTTTGGTCCAAGCACGAATGGGAATTTTGTCGTCGCAATCCGTGCCAAAAATGAAATGCAGACACTGAACATGCGGGAGGGAGGGAAAGGAGCCGGCTATACGGGTGGCATCCCAGGGGACGACACTGGGCCATTCTAAGGATAAATGGATGACATGTGGGACAGATGGTGCGCCAACGCAAGCAATCGCCTCTGGAAACCCAAAAACTTGGATTGACATTGCAGCGTAATGGATCTCCACCGTGCGGTATGTGGTTAGTCGAGCACACGCCGCCACAACAGACAAAAGATGATTCAAATCAGCGGTGCTATCTTGGGCACTCAGATCTTCAGAGTGAACTTCTAGTACCTGGAGGCAGGAGGTAGTAAGGGATTCCAGTAAGAACGCCGTATGCACTGCAGTAGCTTCCAAAATGACTGTGCGAAGACATGAAAACGATATTCTTGATGCGTTAGATGGAGGAACAGATTGCTGCAGGGCTTGGCGAATGACAAGGACCTGAAGGAGAGGCATATCCAGTAAAAACGCCATCAAATTGTTCAGAGACAATCTGGAATCTGCGGAGAGATGGCAGAGAGTGAAATTTCGCAGATTACGAAAGCCTTCAGGGTGGAACAACAGCCAGTGGACCCCGAAATTTTCGATGTGCAGATGACGAAGAGCTGGTGCTCTGAGCTCGAATGTGGGAATTGTTGGCCTAGCGAACACTTCGGGAGAGTTGTAACCAACCAGGATGAGTGTTTCCAGGTTGGGTGTAAACCTTGGGATGCGCGCCACCATTATCGTCATGTGTTCAAGGGGTAGGTGTAAGTAAACGGAGCGGACCCGATGTGGTGTGGCAAACGCCCGAGTGACATTGTTCTCCGCAGTTAGTACGTCCCGCCGATAAACAATCGATCCGAAGATATTCTCCGAGTAGTTGAGCGCGTAATCCCAGGAGACGTCCAGCAGATGTGGCATAGAACGCTGTATCATCATTGCCACCCACTCTCCGTTGTCGTTGGCAAAATTGATCGCACGAGCCCAAAGTCGGGGAGAAGTGGTGGTGATTACTCGCCACTGACGGCACACATGACTACAAGCTACCAGTGAGTGGCTCCCGGCTTCTGAGTCCGCAACATATCGAAAGATATCCAGAAGGAGCTCCACTGGAAGGCTCATGATGGGCGAAAAGGAGTTTAGACCCTCATGCAAGCACCGGACAAGTTCAAGGAGACGCGCGACCTCTGCACTAATAACTAAAGGATCAGCAGCGCTCAGTGCAAATGATGCCTGGTATTGGGGCTGTAACCGTGCATCCGCAGATCGCAATTTTCGGGATCGCTGATATCGAAGAGTAAATAGCACTGCACCAATAGTTGAGATCACCGACAAGAATATCAGAATTCCACACTAACCAGGAATCGCGGTTGCCGCAAACAGGAATAAGGACGGGATTATCATACTGACGCGTTGGTTACCGGTAAATTACCAGAGACCAACGCGTCAATATCCTGTAGTTTCCTCTCTTTTAACCATCTCAAAACAAAGGAGGAGTGGCGGGGCGGAGAATTATCCCGACGCCTGCCACAAATCACGGGAACTCACCCATGCTTTGTTATGCTAGCATTTACGCGCATTGCCAGACCGGAGGCCAAGGTTATGGTAACTCGGAGAATGCCGTCCGGGCTCGGCATAAACCTAGCTTGCGACTTCGCTGAGGTGCAATCGCGAGACCACACCGAAGAGATCAGAGAGCATTCGAAAGCAACAAGCAACCTACGCAGATACCGCACCAGTTGCCTCTAGGTCTTCCGCGGCCGTATTGCACCTCAACTGGCTCCCTCTCAAGCTCGACCCTCTACTACACATCCCGAACCCACAGACGTTTGACGGTCGGAATTCATGTTTCTGCTACGAGGTTAGCTCTAAGGACCGTTCGGGTAATTTGCGGTCAGACGAGGTTGGTAACGGGTTGCTAGGAAGCGGTGAAGGCGCAAGGGGAAGAGAATTGTATGGAGGTATTCTGCGGGGGGTGGTCCTAATGCGCATTCATACCTAGTTTTCATCCATACAATACCCATCGAGTAAGATGTTCACGGATAACCAACTCATTCATATACTATCTGCAATACACAAGATTGATAGTAGGCGTTCCCAGCAAGCATCCCTTCGTATCCTCTTCAAGTATCACCGATGAATGAATCCAACACAGGCACCAATTGGACTCGACTTGCTGCAAGCACCCCTCGCGTTTCCCGAGCAACAGCACTCATCCCATCCAACAGTCCATGCAGAGTAAAGGCTGGTACGGGCGCACTTGTGACATGGTTGCGGCATGTGGGACAAGTGCGCTGTGAAAATGGACGTCTTTCCACCTGCTTTGCGAAGAAACTCTCCAGGCATGAACAACAGTAGGTGTGTCCGCAGTCAGGTAGCCTATGGTTATAGCGTTGCGTTAGTGCGACTGGTCCACGGGTCGACAATGACTCACGTGAGTGGCTGGCAAAGCAGGCCAAGGCATATGGCACAGGACAAGTCACGTTCAGCCGTAGCAAATATCTTAAAACAATCCATCAGTGGCTTCATACCCGATCGGCAGAATACATCCATTACCTTCTGGATAGCCTCCCAAAAATTGTTTCTAGTAGTAGCGAGCTCCCTGCGCAACGCCGTGTTGTGATCCATCTGAACCTCGCATGTGCAAGCGGACCTGAGTTGTAAATCATAATAAAATGGGAGATGAACCAGCGGTCCGATGATGGAAATCGTCTTTGTTCCAGGTTCTGCAGGCTCAAGGGCATCGTGAGAAATAACAACGAAGCCTTCATCATCATCCATCCTGTCAGGGTTGGGGGGTCGTGCTTTATTCATGTAGCTGTTAAGGCTTCTTACAGTCGGAATATAAGAGTGAGCAGCTGGGGAGGTTGCATGCGAGTCGCATTCTGCCTTTAAGCATCGTCATCGCACTGCTGAAGCTTCATTTGACCTGGAATACGACCACAATTTTCAGTGCACCAACCCAACAAAGGAGGTCATAACGACAAACGACATCCTTGATACAAAGTCCAACAAAAGCTCTTTATCACCCCTGCTGAGCTAGAACACAGCAAGGAGCAGCTGGCGAGATTACTCACACAGTGAACCGGCAGAACACGTAAGGACGAAGAGACACCTTTAATCAGTGTTCTGCTGGTCAGCGAACTTCACTGAAGTTGACTTGAACGTAACTTTCAGCGGTTTCTTGAGTCATTCTCTTTGCGTAGCAACTGCTGAGGCTGTGCTTTTTGTCGGCCAGTCACGTGTGCATGAACCTGAGATAATCTACGTGTGAGATGGACTTCGAGCACTGCAAAACATTCAGTAACTAGTGTGCATGTGAACATTCATTGACCGGCAGAACATTGCCTTTAATATCACAGTGAACAGTACAAGATCCGCGAAAACGTCGAATTACGGCTGATTTTTTCAATACACAGAACCACTCCAATTCATGGACGGAGACGAGGTTTACGACAAACTAGAGCGAAGCGGGGATGTTTGGTCGCTATCCCGCCGGCCCGGGGTAAAGTTATTGCGGCACTAATAATGTACTTATGAAGGGATCCCCAGTGAAAGAATCGTGAAAGAAAATGGTCACTACGGGCAGTACTCTTCCTTCTATCTTCTTTCTGTCAATATGCTTTATCCCTCCCATATCAATGGTGTGACCCCATCATGCTCATTCGCCACTCCAGGTTTAGGCGACGGCAGGTTCAAAAAGTCCATGCCTCCAACTCGAGTGGGAGCCTCTCCTTGTTAGTCGCCCTTACCTATCGCCGTTCGTTGCTTGTGATTATTCAATACCCTCGTGGCCTCCTTTCTGGTAAAGGTATGATAGTGCCAGAGAAGCCCGTCACATTCTTTGTAGATATTCCTCCTCGGCCTGGCGTCACTCTCGAGCGCGATGTAAGGCTAGATGCTACCCGTTAGTAACTCATCCTTAACATCTTGATAGGACGTCCCTATCTTTCGCCAACTGTTCCCCGTTCGTCGGCAGCGTTCCAAACTGCACCTCAACCCCCCAAGCGTAGCAAGGCAAGTGGCAAGTTTCGTGTTCGGGTTTTCTCATACTAACCCTCGTCGCCGCAGCTATATCACTTCTGTTGCCCACCGTCGCTTAGGTCGATCTGATTCGTCTAAGTATCTAGTTGACAAACATTCAAATACTCGGTGAGACTTTCTTCCCGACGCAGGTCTGATTTGTTCACACAACTGCAGTGCGATGGATGCAGAACTCAAGAATCAACTTCCGGTTAGTCTCCGACATCAGTCCAGCAGGCTGGATCCTGCTAAAGCCCATTCAACAAAACCAAAACGTGTGTGCCATCCTGCCCACACCCCCACTCCTGTCGTCGCTGTCGAACATGTTGCCCCTACCACGTTGAGCCAGGACCCTCCTGCCGTGACTTCTTCAGAGAAGCCTTCCGAGTCCATGGCCTTCGATAATTCGAGAGCCGAAATCCATCCCCCGAGTTCCCGATCAAGCCAACCAATAAATCTGGTTTCACCGTCAGCTCCGCCTGCTGGCATCGACCATATACAGCCGCCGGAGGGGGAGAGAGGGCTTTCTAGGGTCTGTCCTTCAGCGAGGGACACTTATTATAATCCAACAGCCACTCATTTGCCTACTCCCACCCATCCGGCTCAGCAGCCACACGGCCCTGCAGTCGCTCCATCCATCTTCCTTCATAAGCCAGCAACCTCATCGTTTTCACCTGGCAAAACCCAAACTAGGTCTGACAATATAGCTTCAGCCATTCCAATAACCCTTCAGTTATTTCCGAACCACCCTTATTCTCAGATACCAATTCCGGCCACCGCCACTACTGCTGCAGTCGTGAACTGGCCATTAAAGCGCACGCAGAAGGCCATCAGGAAGCAAAAGGAGTATGTAACCTTCTACAGGTCCTTTTCAGAGGGACCGTTGGACTCACCTCCTGACGTCCCGGAGGCCTATGAACATCCTTGGAGAATCGCAGACCTATACGTTCACCACAATCAAACCGAGGGCGCATTCCAGGTCTGGATCAGGTCTGAAACGGGGTGGATCAAAGCGGCGGTGGATACCCACCATCCCACACTGTCAGATTATCGCCTCAAGTTGTTGGACAATGGAGAACCGTCCTGGGTTCTCAGAAAGACGATGGTCACTGACAGGGGGAGGGCGAAGAGGAAGCAAGAAGCCCTGACGATTATGAAGCCTGATATGTAATTCGCCTAGCTTACTTTCTGTACCAAATTTACCGGGAACTATTGAGCACGGTCCATAATGGCTAAGTAAGACGATCCTGAAAGTAACTGCGTATCGATCTGCTGTGTACAGCAGCTGGGCCTGAGTGTCGGTGTATTCCGAGGCAATATCCGAAATTCAAACCCAGGACAACGTTAATTCCCTCACACTCATCGTCGTTTGTCAGGCTCCTACGTGCCAGTCTCGTTCCCTACGTTGTAGGGCACGACGCGCTCCTTACCTTGTTCACGCAGTCACACATCGGAGTTTCATGTCGGAGGCAAAAAACATGTCAGGTTCAGTCGCGCATTCGTGCTCTGCAACGTCTGGTGCACTTCGTAGAGAATGGGAGTAGGTCAGGTCACGTGCATAGACTAAGTTTGCAGTAGATATCGTGTATACTAAGTCAGCGATAAACTATGGACGACGAAAATGCCCTTTGGCACTTAGAAGCCCTCGAAGATGAAGATGACTGCGATGAACACTGCAACTATTACTCGAAAACGATATGAAAATGGCACTTGGACGTTTTCACAGGCGCCACTGTTGACTCAGCCTGCCAGCCATCATTTCCATTTATTTACACTTATTCAAACCTCGGAAACCGCCAAAACGAAGCCAAAACGCGGGATATCAAAGCAAGCTGCTGTTTTCGGCCTAATTACTCGGTCAACGAAAACAAATCGAAAACGGCATCGAAAACGCACGAAAACGACACACGAAAACGTGCTGTGATTTCCCTGTTGGCGTCGTCTGGCTTGCCCGCTTTTGGAATCATGTTTTTCCCTCAATTTTGGGTCTCGCTCTTGCCTCGGGTCGTCCAACTTCCTGTCCTCGGAACGGGCATTGTGTGTGCTTCCTTCCCCTTTTGATCACAATTTTTTTTACTCGCGCATCTGGTGTTTTCCGTCTGTCTGGAACTCGCACAAGCCTACTTTTCAAAGCTAATAGTGATGATTTCTCGTCAGTCCTCACCCCCAAGCATAACATCAAACTCGTGTCACGTTGACCGGTGAAGACTTGCTGCGCTAACTGCTGGTGCTACTACTGGCGGGTATTCTAAACAGACTGCTTGCATTATCGAAATCACTGATTCGTTTGCAGTCTATCCTCCTCTTGTCATTCATACTCGTACTTCTTCATCGGGGAACGCCTGAGGCCTTTAAAGCGGGCCTCTGCCAAAGTTTGTGTTCCGTGTTGTTATTCTCCCGCTCGCTTGAATGATATTCACGGGTCAAGCAGCGTCTCTCGTCGATATCCAACGCTCCCGCTTGTCAACGTAGGTGTCAACCTCGGAGCTCTCAAGTCGTTCCTCCTCATTCTCTGCTAGGCCCATTGTGCCTCCGAACCATATAAATTTGACTGCCCCTGCAAGTCCTTTGTTCCGTCGCCCTCTGCGAGATTATCCATTTGATTCCCCTCCGTTATCGCCACCTCTGCCCTTCTATACTGCGCCGTCCGCTTCCTTGACATCTTCGCAGGCCAAAGATCCACCACTGGACTCTCCCGCCCGTTGCCCGCAACAACCACCCGGAGCCGCCAACAGGTTCGCATCCCTGCCACATACCAACCCTCTTCCGCTCCCCTTGACACCCCTAGTAGAGCTCGAGACGAATTCCCTTGTGGAAGCCTACCCTGTGCTTGACACCACAGCGGATTTTATGCTGGACGACGAGGGGTTCACCACGCTTGAAAAACCTCTTCTCCCGCGGCAGATCTGCACACTACAGGTAAGCTCCCTCCTATTTCCTACCTCGTTACTGCGGCGCAAGTTCAGTCACATCTCACGCATAGGGTATTTATTCCACATGCATTACCACCATTTCTAGCGCACGTCACTCCACTTGAAGCTGTCATTTATATTGAATGAAATAGACACCATTTTCAATGACGAGGAGACCTTTATTTCAATGACCTTAACACTTTTTAGTAAGCCAAATGGACACTTCAGCGTCACAATATGACACTGAAGTTCCATGACAGACACTGTGCTTCAGCTGTTCCGACACTCAGCAAAAGTGATTTACAGTTTGAATTTTAGTGATTTAACTTTTCGTAGTGAAAACGCGGTAGGGTACGAAAAATCCACCCGTGATTGGGAAAAGCATGGCAGGGATGTGCAAATCAACACGTGACGTGTCATGGAACTCCCAGGCCTGCCGTGGGCTTTGTTCTTTGGAAAACCACTACAATGCCAGCATATGTCGAGCACAAGACCCTAGTCGGTGAACATGGCGATTCCATGAACACCGTTGCCTTTTCTCCCTGTGGGAAATATCTCGCGAGTGGTTCTTCAGACCACTCCGTCTGTATATGGAGCGTGCACAAAGGCTCTTTTCTCTTTCGCGTTGTATTCGATAGCGCCATCAATATCCTCCATTGGCATCCCACTCGAGAAGAGACCTTGATATGCGGCTGCGAAGATGGCTCGGTGCTATCCATGAGTGATTTCAGACCCGTAAGTAACAGTAACCTCTTTCGGAGTCATCATAATCAACCAACGGTGATAAATTCCTCAGAGTGGATTTGAAAAGAAGGTTATCCGTCTGGGTGTCAAAGCTCCTGTTTTCTGTATGGACATTGACGCAAGCGCGAATCTCTGGGCAATAGGTGTCGGCAACCAAGTTAATATCACCGCTGGTGATAATCAAGGTGGGTGACTACCAAGAATCCTACGCCTCTCAGTCCAGTTAAAATCTGCAGATGAATATACTGCTGCAACTAGGTTACCTCCCCCGCCTAAAGTCGAGGCCAAATACACTGAGAATGACTCACGTATCCGACCGCGTGCCCTTCACTTTATTCGTGGTGGCCACAAGCTTATCGTGTCCTACCTCAACCATGGTATAGTGTAAGTACCGTGCGGAGATAGTCGTTTCAGATCATGCCGAGGCTTTCAGGGCGTGGAATATCGTTGACAAGACCATTACATGGCACGTCAAGCCCCCCTCAATTTCTCAAATGTGAGTTTTTCAGGTGCACGGGGCGTGCTCATTCGTATATCTCAATGTCACAACAGTGCGAGCTCCGCCATTCACCATGACATGAATGTCCTTGTTGTAAACTCTCTGCAAGATGGTCTTTGTCTTTACAAATTAGGTAGCAAGAAGGCCATCTGGAAATGGGACCATGAGGCAGAGTGCGATGTACAATGCCCTTCGTCAATTTCATTTCTGCATGGAGGGCGAGCTGTGGTCTCGGGTACGATCACCGGAAATGTCCGTGTATGGAACATGGATTCGAAGGATCTGTATCAGGTTCTCCCACATGGTGGTAAGTGCTCGAGTGAGATTACTCGGTTCAAGTGTTGACCACGCCGGTTTAGGTGACGTTATGCAAGCTGTAGCGGTAGGCATAATGAGATATCCTATTTCTTGTCTGTGATGTGGTAGCCGGCATCCCTACAGACTTATCAACGGGGTGCATGGAACTATATTGCAGTCGGATCTGCGTTGAAAGGGCAGGGCACCTATATTAAAATTTGGAAGGCAGACATCGGTTCGTACCTTCCTGACTCGTGTTGGATTTACATTAATCTGGACTTCACAGGCCCTTCTTCGGATGACGATTTCCTTGAAGAATTCTGGTATCGGTTGATGGTTAGTTATGTTTTCTTACCGTTGTAAGTTGTGTTTGGGTTCACTCGACTTACTCTTTTGGAGGTCGTACGTTTCTCTATGGATTTGAGTGATTATGGGCGCGTAGCGTTAGCAGTAGTGTTCACCATACTATGGGCCGCTGCCGCTTTTGCCGCCGTACGGTTAATGTGGCTGCATACCCCGTGGGGAGAGATTTGTGAGGGCATCATCAATTTTGTACGCGTGGTTGATTTCCCATTCACACAAACCCAAACACTAACACTATTTAGGTACGAAATGTGGCATATATAGTGCTGTCGCTTGGGTTATGGTTGGCATCAGAGGGATGCCTCGTTCTTCTTACAGCGAGAAGTTTTATTCGTGATGTAGCTGTGGCGATGGTGGATTGGCTGCGGTCAGCAGTTCGCTCCTTCCTTGATCTACCTCCACCAGTCCATCATTTGCAGGAGTAACGGTCTCTTAGTTCCCAAAATCTACCATTCTGTCCATCACGCATCATATCAAAAATCGTACGATCTGTAATTTGGTATCAACTCTTGCTATTACTCTGGTTGCACGACTAGACATCCTCGTGACTCATCATACTAGCCTATTAGATGCGCTTCTGCAGCATCCTACCCACTCTCCTGGACCTGGACCTCATGGTTTTGATTGCCGTACCCTTTTACCATGTCTGCGCTCAGTTGTTCTGACAGTTGACGCGAGTTTCGTGGGGTCACTTAACCGTTATACGGTAGCGTTGTTCGATACTTACCCAGCGGTAGAAGTTGTGCTTGACCACTGTTGATAATACACCCGCCCTCCGGGCAGTCCACAACGCGGTGATTTTTTCTCGTGCTTATCAGTTCACAGTTTTATTTATAGTGTTTGTCTCATAATACGTCGACGAAGTAAGCATGAAGAAGAAGAAAAGTAAATAACATTCGCTCTGCGACAGTCACGATTTTTGTGGATTTCGTTGCATGTAGTGTATCGAATCCCTTGGTCGTCGTATTTAACCAAAGCCTCTAGCGTTGAACGTTCAAGAGCTTGGGAAAACTGAATTGTGAGGGTGGCCTGGACCCGCTGAGAAAGAATAAGAAGCTGCGTACGCCTACATGTTCCGTGACACGGCGGCCAGCTCGATACAGTCATGTAGTCTGTTTCTACTCGGTCAACTAGGCCAACCGGCGATGGGCGACGCCACAAGAAGTCAGAAGGTGTGCAGCCAGATGAGATTTAACTGACAGACCAGAGCTGGTATGAAAGCGGCGAGGTATACCAAACCAACTTGACTGGAATCAAGGCCCCATACAGCTTGTAAGTGTAACGGCAAGGTAAGCTCTTCCATGCTATTCACAACGCTGCCGAGAAGATGAGTCGCAAAACTGGGAAATGTAGGTGGAATTCACCTGGAAACCAATGGCATGAACAGGGCAGTGAGAACACGAGGCGATCGCGGTAAATCGGCAATAACAGAAAGCAGGGAAGAAGGTTTCCGCACAAGGGCGGCTTCGGAATCTTGTGGCATCCTGGCCAGCGATCGACGGCCTGAAATTCGGGTGTGATGAGTCCCGGTTCCAAAACATTTGTTTGGTCAGATATCGCTGTCGTCACCGTCGGGACAAAGTCGACGCCCCACGCAATAGCTTCATGTCTTTCGATCACGCGAAGACGGGCAGGGAGATTCAATGCCACACATATTGATCCGAAATTCAACGGTTCGTGGAAGCCAAAACGGGAGTAAAGTGCACGGGTTCGCGAGGACCTGCTGTCTTTCGTTCCGTCCCGGACATCCCCAGAACCGCTGGGTCAATCGACAGTAATCGTCATTGGCTTGTCAGAGGAACATCGCTATTATGTAAGCCTAATATCTAAAGCGCACAGGGCAGACGAACCTGGAAGAAGACGACGACGACGCATGACATGAAAGCCCTGCTCGAGTATGAAAGCCATGGTCAGCGGGGCTGCTGCAGCGATATGAAAGAGGATGTACCTGGACCTATGGTTGATCATTTTCTTGAAAAACGATATGCGATTTCGCCCGGACGAACGATTCCGAAACTGACGCCTTTGTGTTCGAGCGAAGACATGATGACATCAGCGAATTCACGCCACTCGGGTGTCGCTAGTCGAAGCTGTCACTATTAGGTAGGAGGCTCTTATCATGTCCTCAAACTCCGCCAACGATTTTCAGCAGAAAGGTATTGATGGATAGCAAACTCCCTTCAGCTGCCAAGCGCCTCTTTGGCACCACTCGTGTCTACAATCTATCTACCATACCGCAGCCCCATGTTGGGAATCGAAAGTGTCCACATCGAAGTTGGAGGCGAAGCGACGATCACTAGAATTTGGAGAGTCATAGCATGTTACATGTTCGAAGCAGCGCGTTTGCACTCACTGAGCTCGAGAGCTCATGTTTTTTATCCGTAGAGCACAGGCTTGCACCGCCAACCAGCTTCGGTGCCAGTGTCGCCATCAAGAACCCGTGTTACCCAACTGGGCTCCGCTCTGGGGTCATCGGCACGATGGCATCTTGCCTAGCCGAAGTTCATCTGCACAAAGACTCCTTCTCTGCAATGAACACAGGTGAGCACGCGAGCATACTTCGTATAAATGGACCCCGCCCTCACCACTCCTCTCCATCTCTACTACACAATGTCTCCCATCACTCGCGGTATGGCTCGCAAGGGCATCAAGCGCTACGCACCGTATAACCTGCGTTCTCGTGGTCCTAACCAAACTTTCTTAGACCTGTCCAGTCTGCCGTCTGTGCCCAGAACTCCAGTTCGTCTGCCCAACGTCGCCAGTGCTCGTGCTGGTGTCCCCGCCCTTCCGCCCCCCATTCGTGCTGCAGAGGGCAACCCCCTTGCAAATGCTGTGAGGAAACAATTAGAAACCTTTGAGATGTTTGCTGACCACTGACCACTGATTATAGAACGAGTTCATCTGTCCCGACGTTCGAAAGGCCATACAAGATGGCGTACGGCCGGTGTGCTACATCTATAGTTGCCTTTGTGCCTTCGCGGCTGAATCCTGTTGTAGGAGGTCGTTGGTTACGGGATCAAGCTTAGATTTGTTCGTGATTGCCTTGAACTGGCGAAAGCCGTGGACGAAGAGGAAAAGAATATGTGAGCATCGCCACGCATCATTGTGATCCCCTACTGATATCACTGATAGGCTTCGGGCTCTGGAGGCTGGCGTGGTTATCTCGCGGGAGAGACTCGTACGTATTTTCTCTTCAGTTGTTGTGACTTATGGCCATGATCGCGATGAAGGACATGTTTGGGCAAGGCGCTGTCAACTGTGTTGAGGTATGCATGGAGATGTTATGGCTGACGAGATACGTAAGTCACGATTAATATTGTTAGCAACCACTCTGGAACAGATCACATCAGACGCATGCCCAGCTCTTTTCCCCCCTGCTGTGGAACAAAGCGGTAAGTAGTAGGTGCACTGACGAAAGTGCAATCCTTTGGCGACGCGTGGAATATGCACCATTCTCTCACCGGCGGCGTTGTGGTGTCGGACTGCGTTCGTGGGCCTGCCCCCCTCGTTTCAGGGTGATATCAATGTACTGCACTTGTTCTCCACTAACCCTCATCCAGAATTGCCCCTTCGTCGCCTTCCCTGCTTGCCTACCACTTCTTCGTTGTCGCATTTCTCCTTTATCTGTGTCCAGTTCTTCCTTCCATCCGTGATTGGTGGATAAAGATTTCATTCCTTTTATATACAATGACAGAGATCCGCTCTGACCAACGAAGTGTTGAAACTACAGGGAAACGGGATGTATATAAGATCTACAAGGCTGTTGAAGCCTCAAAGGCGAAGAAACCACGATTCAGTTCCTGCTCCATTGCCTAGTCCTCCCTCTTCCGCTTTCCAAGCACCTTCTCGGACACAGCCTGTTCGGCAAGGAAACGGTCCAGCGCGTAGACGGCGGCCTGAAGGCTATTGCGGAAGGTTAGAATGGAATGGAAGTCGATGCCCGGGTTAGGTGCAATGGTCTCGGTGATGGGAACGTTGTTGGCTGGGATATCAGGAGGGGGATGAGCGTCGAGGGAGAGTAAAGCAGGGTCAATGGTGGAGGGCATGGCGATGGCAGCAGGAGCAGCCCATTCGGGGGGCGAGCCGTTGGGAGAAAAGTTCTAGGGGTGAGTCAATATCGACGGACTAGTGCGCAAGCGGAATGGCAGACATACCACCAAGTTATACAAATCCCTGAGCATGTCTGTCGCTGTCTCAGCGGTCTCGGGCACGTCAATGGGAGTCGAAGCACCGTTGGGAGTTTTGAACGCGTTGGGGGACATGGGTGGGGCAGGGAAGGGGTAGAATTGAAGTCGCTGAGCGTAGAAGAGGAGAGTTCGTGTTGAAGTCGCCGAGCGTGGAGGGGGAATCGACAGTTGCACCACACGAGACCAACAGTCGACTGTCAGCGAGGGGAATTCGTGAATGAAGCACAAGGTGAATTTCGTACGACGCGGTAACAGAAGCTACTAATTGAAAGAGGTGCTGGACAAATGGAGACCGTGAGGATGCAGGAGCGCTGAACATATTCGAGGTGGATATACTACTGACAAAAGTTTACTGGTATACGATAAGGCATCAGGAAACAGAATGAGCGTTGGCGGTGCTTTGCATCCGCAGATACAACAAACGCGTCGCTGGCCAGTCGAGGTCACGATGGCACGCGTTTGAGTCAGACGAGTATTGGGAAGTTGAGCATACCGTTTCACCGTTGTACCCGATTCATCACGCACTTACCTGCTGACTTTTTTTCCTTGACGGCATCAGATCTTCGTACAGAACGCAGTGTCTGGTTTTATTTTCCTTCACGTTCGCATGCGCGGATACAAAACTCACAATACATGTTGTGAGCAAGACGAGGTCTGTACTCGACCGGCTCTTTGCAACTTTCTATCCTGCCCATGGTTCGACCCACTATACATGCTTTTGTCCAAAGGGACACCCCGTCATCTTCCCATTCTCAGGTACCCTACAATGCCGGTAATCAGTCTTCTCCAGCACACAAGTAATGCGCAACTTTTGCAGTACACCAATGCTTTTAATATACCAAAGCCCTCTGAGCGCTCCTGGACGCATTTGGAGAAAGCTCGACCATGGGTGATGAACGGGCAACCAGCAGGCAATTCATGTAAACCATACATCATACTTTACATTTCAATCCACATTTCGTCCTCATCCCGAGGTATTTATTGTTTGTCCACATTTGGAATCTTGGTCAACACATGAATATACTTCGGTCAGTTTCAAGAGGCCGAATTCCGAGTCGGCATAGTAGGCGTTCCTGTCCGCCCATCGTCCCTGACGGTGCTTCACACGCTTGAGCTTGATATTTTGTTGAAGTTATAATGTGAAGATGAAATTGGAAGTTTGCACCCATGTTCGAAGCACTACCAAACTTGAAGCTAAGATTGACATTCTGACGCTGTCAATACATGTGCATAAACTTGAAGTATCGGCAAACATTGAGGCATTCACAAAACTTCAAGTTTTGCCTTTGAAGAATTGTCAAATTAATTTTCAAGTACAGTCTTTACATTTTCTACTACATTAAAACTTTGCTTAACTCTCCAAAATTCGTTGTGTGACTGTCCCAGTCAACCCGAAGGCAGCTCGACTACACAAGAACCCATGGTCATGAGGGGGGAGGCGAGACAAGACACATCGACAGACAACGGCCGCTCAGAATGCCACGAAATTCCAGGTGATGGCAGAGGGGAATGCAACGAGCGCGGCGCAAAACGAACAGAGGAAATCCGCACTCCTTGTCCTGAGATATCTGTAAAACCGTCCAAAGGTGTCCTCATCACCAAAAAAAAAAGAATATCACCACAAGTTCTGCAGCGACGACGACGGAAAGAGTACCATTCAGAAGCTCTAGAATAGTAGCACCAAGCTCCCGAAAAGTGAGAAGCCGGGCCCAGGAATGGGTGAGATGTCACATACATGATGTTGTTGACGGGAAAGGGGGGACCATCGATCGAAGACGAGTGCCTTAACCGGCACGGAACTGGAGGTGATGGCGAAGGTGAAGGTAGCGAGTGTGGAGTAAAAGGAATGGCGCGAATTTGCGCATCCGCTCCGCGAAAGTGCCTCTGGCCATTGTGACAGGCATATCTCTGCAACGGTGGTAGCAAGTGCGATGTAATCCACCATCGGAAAGCCTTCGATGAGTAGTGCACAATCCAAAGAACGCGAGAGGAGCAACCGTGAAATGCATGAGACATGCGAGGTAACGTCCTGGAGGAAGGAGTGAGGTGACCCTCGAACGGCAATGGCTGAGGTGACTGACACGAAACTCTGGGATGCAGTAGAGGACTCCAGGGAAATCAGGGAGAAAGAGAAAACCCACCGATTGGATCACCCAATCCTGAGTTATACGCCAAACCATTTTGAAACCCTGCAAACAGAAAAATGGGAGTATCTCGACAACGAGCGCACGGAATTGGATGAACAAGGGCTCCCCAAAAATGGGTCAGTGAGAGGGATTTGTGGCTCAGAAAGCGAGAGAAGCGGCGCGGACATGTGTGGAGGACCTCAAGGGTGGGCCTTGCCACAAAAATGCGAATATCTCTGTAACATATGCACCAATCAGAATGATCCAGGCATCGCGAAAGAGCCGTCATCGAGCAGTACGATCCTGAAAAGAAGCGAGAGACGCGTCGGAGAAACGAGCGAGATACGGCCCCAAGATGATGGGGGTGACTCCGGGCAAGCGAACAAGCGGGTGACAACCTCAGGATAACGGCTAGGGTGATCGACACGAGCTTAAGAAGGCAGTAGGGTACTCGCAGATAAACGCGGAGAAAAAGGAATCACCACGATTGGACCATCCGATCCTGAGCTACACACGAAACTGTTTCACTGCCCTCCAAACACGAAAATGGTGATATCTCAACAACGGCTGCACAGAATTAGACGAAAGAGGTCTCCCCAGAGAGATCTCGGCGAGGGAACGAGCATTCCGAAAAGCGATAGGAATGGCGCAGAACTGCGTGATCTACGACTCCAGGATCTCGAGGGTGTGCCTTCGTGCAGAGCTGTCCCAGCTCAACCACCCCCCCCCCCCCATATATCACGTGACATGCCGGCGGTATTCCAAATTAGGAATGTCGGGGAAGCGTTAGGTGTGGACGAGGCAGTAAAAAAAATACCAGTGTATGTGTGCCATAAATATAATAGATGTAAGTCGTGCTGCGTCTCTCGCTTTTTTGCAGGATGGCGATAGCTTCCTGTTGATCATAGGATTTTCCTGACAGGCCAAGCAGTTCCAGAGTTATTTGCATATTTGTGGGAAGGCCCACCCTTGAGGTCTCGTCGTCGTATCTCGCGTGTTGCTATGCCGTTTCTCTCGCCTTTCGGGTCGTTTGTTTCCCTCGCTCAGCCCTCGCTGGGGACGCCTCATTCATCCAATTCCGTGTGGTTGTTATAGAGATATGACCGTTTTTGTGTTAGGAGTGCTGTGCGATGCTTATGTGCATACCTCGTGACTGGATGGTCAGGTTAGTGCGGTTCCCTTTTCTCTGCACTCTTATAGGTGTTTCCTACCATCTCCCAGCGTTTTGTGTTGATCCTTCCAGCCGTTGTTGTTCAGGCGACACTCCTCTCCCCACCTTTGAGGACTTGAGATCATATCTCACGCGTTTCTCCGCCGTTCCTCTCGGTTTTTGCGCAGTTTGTTCCCTTCGCTTAACCCTTCCTGGGGATACCTTTTTCATCCAGTTCCGCGCAGCCATTGTCGAGATATGCCTGTTTTTGTATTCAGAGGGTGGTGAGCCACTTTGGGTATAGCTCTGGATTGGGTGGTCGAAATGGCATGATTCCTTTTTCTGGTGTACGTCTGCAGGTTCCCTACCATCTACCATAGCTTGGTGTTGATCCCCCCAGCTGTTGTCACTCGACGGTCTCCCCTCTCCCTCCCCTAGGTGATACCTCACCGGTGCGTACGCAATAGTTTGCCCATTTCGCCGTCCTACTTCTCGCTTTTTCAGATTATGGTACTAATCAACGAGACCTTTTGAACGGGGTATAGTTTATGTCCTTTATTTCTGTTGCTTTCCTTTCTGACTTATGACTACTGTGTTTTTGCCTCATTGCCTGTACGCATTTTTGCATGCTTAGTCAGCACCGGCCAGTAATACATGTGCATACAACTTTTTATTATACAAAAATAATAGACAAGTTGCAGCTTAGCCAGAGATGACAGATATTTGGAGCAGGCATCTGTAGGCTCAGGGCCTAAGATAACAAGGGTTGTATTGTACAAAACATGTGCATGTCAGACTTGGAAGACACCAAACAACACTGCAAAAAGATGTGGCTGGTATGTCATGTGACATCATGTGACATGTTGGGGGTGGTTGAGCAAGGGAAGTTGCAGTGCAGGGTGCAGAATAACTCACAGCAAAGTGGGGTTGACTATGTAGGATTGTGGATAACATAACTATTGTCTGATGAGTTGCTGTACATATGTATGGTCAGAGAAGGAGGTATGAGCCATCTTTGATAATGTGGAGGATGGGTGGCACACATGATGAAGTAGAGACTTGTCCCCTGGCCAAGTGTCCAAACAGTGTCAATGAAACCCATGTGATAGAACATTGAATTTTTGGTAATTATTTTATAACCTGTTCCAGCATATACTCTCACCAGATAAACTCATAACTGATGGCAACATCAATATACAGCACACCTTCTCATAATGCATTTGCTACTGATGCATAAATATCATTTTGCATGACCTTTTGGGTGATTCCACAGTGGAATGCAGGGTAATGTCACATTTTTGCATAAATACTAATGCATAGGATTTGGATTGATATTATGCAGTATGAGGTGCTCTGTTGGCAGAGGGGAAGTCCACTGAATGGGGCTGAGCCACTGAACTTATAATTAAAATTCCTGCATCTCATCCATCACCACAACTTACAACCACCAAGGAAGAACTTAAGGACTCCATGAAAACACTACAGGAGGACAAGCACATCTTCAGTGTACCACTGACCATTGACAAGATTCTTACACCACAGGAAGAAACTGAAATTGGTGAGCACATGTATCAATTCAAAAATGATGCAGCCAACACTACAACAGTCTGGTACCAGATGGCTGTTGAATGTGGTGAAATTATCAGTCAATCAACAAAGATGTCTAGCCCACATTAGCCCCAATATCACCTGCAGAGATTGTTCTGTTGTGTGAAAAATTTGAAGCAGCTTGCATCAGTTAGAGTCATGCAAACACCTCTTTGGAGTTGATAAGACATGTTGATAAGTTCCATGGTGAGATGTATTGGGAGGAAATGCAGAATGTGAAGCAGACTACATTGGACTACTATTGGAGCCCATAGGTAGTAGATGTCACACATGTCACACTGTGTCACACATTTGGTGCTGAATGAATCTCATCTTGCATCTCAGAAAGGCTGGTGCAACACATATGCATTATGAAAAAGTCTACTGTACAAGTGACAGTGACACATCCCACTGTCCATGACATATGCACATTCAGCTATGTATGTATGTTCCATGACATAACAAATGCAAAAACCCCAATGCATCCAGTTCCCCCCCAACCAACATGATTGGAGTCAATGGTCCAGTATGATCATTGAAGACAAATAGTTTACAGACCTGGCCTGATGACATCCAGGAATATATAGCCTGTGAATTTTTTGTGGATGGCCCCATCCTTGTCCAGCTTGAAGATCAAGTTACAGAAACTCATTGCTCATGCCCTTCACTGCACCAAACTCCATCCATCAGTCCACCCACTGGTGCCAAGAGGTATGGTGATGCAGATATGGCATGCTGGGAACCACACCCTCACTTGTACAGGACATCCTGTGGTCCTCAATCATGGGGAACATGAAATCCAAAGTCACTGGTATGTTGATGACCCTCCTGCAGGAAAAAAAAAGTTTGGCATTTATTGAAAGGCCCCATGGTTGGAATTGACCTTGGTACTGTTGAAACAGCAATTTGAACTCATGCCCAAGTAAGGAAATGGAACTACACCCAGAGGTGGGATGTATGTCATGCCCCCAAAGGGGGTGAGTGAAACACATAGTGGGAGCAAGGGTGGACATGCCCCAATGAATGAGATATCAAATATATGATGTAGATAAAAGGTAGCTACTGCATGGGAGGAAATCCCTATGAGATTAGAATGTCTGCTTGTCAACCTGCACTCACCTTCCACTGCACCTGTCCCTGAAGGATTCTATGTTAGCCTCTGCACATGCATTGTTGCTAAGAGGTACAACAAGTTCATCATTGCCATCATAGAGGGCAAGCAGGCATGTGTGACTGAGAACTCCAAAGGTGCCTGGACAACCCCATCAGTAGTGGCCTTCACAAAACATGGGGAGCATCTTGTTGGCCTGCCTGCCAAGTGTCAAGCAGTGGTTAATCCATCAACACTGTCTTCACATTTAAGGGCTTGATTGGCTGCAAGTTCAAGGGTGTGGATGTCCAGGAGGACTTGAAGCACTGGTTAGTACATGCAACAACTGTCAAACAGGACAGCATCTTATATTGTCTACAGAGCATTCAAAATTGCTGAGAAGTCAGATGCTTGACCAGCTGTTGAGGTTGACATTGGTAGCAAGAGCCAACAATTCATATGTCATGGCAAATGTTTTGATCAGTAAGACAACTCATGTTCTCTCCAGAGTGCTGAGGAACTGTCATCCATGGTACTTACAAAGATGCATGAGACTGCTGAGCAGTTCCTTGACAAGAAAGTCAAGTAAGTTTCATGCACATCATTTAGGAGTTCCCCAGTGTTGACAGCTATGATTAGCCATGCAGTCATCCATTACACAAACAATTAATAAAACAGGTGTACTATAATCAGAAAGAAACTGAGAAAAAAGCTCCTGAAAGGCTGGTTTCAGACAAATCATGTGACCTTGCATTGTCACATAGCACTCATGATTTGTACCACATCAACATTGATCCCTGGAACACATGGTTGATTACATATCAGAAGGAACCAAGGTGAGTGACTTTTGTACTGTAGTTGCCTACCACTGATGGTGTTGTCTAATTGTGCTTTATTATGTCCTCAGAATGGCTTGATAGCTAGTTATGTGCAATCACTGACCTCCAATCCACTGATGGGGCATGTGGATTCCCTGAGGCTACTAGTATGTACATATTCCTTTTTGTTGCACTATTCAAAGTTTCCATATTCATCTAAGAGCACCCAACTGACAGCTGTTGACCTCCATTGAGTAACATACAAGGGGGCAGCACACAAGCTGAACCCAATGCCTTCACTCCACTTCTGCCTCTCTGCTTTGTCAAACTTCCTCTGCACTTTGATTCTAGCCCTCTGGGAGTGTCAGAGTTTGTCAGAGTGAGTGGTCCTGACTGTTAGGTTTTGACCTCAAGGCACTTAAATTGGTACAAAGCTGTATTTAAAGAAGAGCTGTAGGGGAGGCATGTGCACTTGGTATAGGGAGGCTCAGACCATGGATGGGACAACCACTGGCAGGAGCAGTAGGATGAGGATGAGGGGGAGCCACAATTGTAATTACAAACACTGCAAAATTAGTTCCATTGCCACCCACAGGCCACTATATCCATGCACCCCCATTTCAAAATTGGCCACTTGTTATCAAATTTGCCAGATACTTAGATGATACTCAGATGGTAGTATGATCAGCTTGGCTCAAAGTGGCAATGCACTTGAAAGCAATGGCAGTCACAAGATCTACAACTATACAGTAGTCCACTTCTTAATACTACATTCTGTGTGCATTGAATGACCTGTTTCAAAGACTCCCTTGTACCTCTCAAAGGGACTAATTCAATTGTTGTTCTTCATTGTGCATCTTAGTACAATGTAACCACATGCTCAATGCCATGGAATCAAAATGAAATATTGATCTCTTGAGCCTGATAAATCAATATATGTTGCCTCAACTCAATACAGGCTTTCTTGGGGAACATGCTCTCTTTCAGTTATAATGCTCAATTGAATTTTTTCACTTACAGAGCCTCAGTCAATCTTGTCCCCACTAATTAGGTATATCTTATCACTCACTTTCTTATTTATACTGTATCAATTGCTCTTAGCATGTGTAATAATATACTCAATATTTCATCTAGAAATAATTTTTGATGTTTTGACCTATGATTTTAAAGTGGAAAGACTTTATTTCTGATTTGATTTTTTGTTGAAAAATATTTCACTGTATATTACATGTTTGAGCATAAAAAAAGCAGAATGTTTTTCATATGAGCTTCAGCACACAATTCATCATTGCAATACAGTACTTAAACTAAATAAATACTGCCTAGTTTCTAAACTTTCTGCTCACAAAAAAGCAGATTGTTAATTCTAAAAAAAAGTGACATATATTGGAAAATTATTTACAATGTATCATGCATATTGTGTTCAAAATCATTCTGCTGAACATCCATAATTTTTTTATATGCAAAGGTTTAAAATTTTCTGGTGGCATTTTGTGAGGCATGATAGACAATATAAATCCTATATATTTTTACAATATTTGTCACAAAAACATCCCAAATTAAAGAGTCTCATTTTTCAATCTTTTTTTAAAATGTTTTCAGCAAAGAAATTGAGAAATGCTTCCAGTGAGATCCAGCAGAAGACGTTCCCCCTTCTCCTCCTCCTCCATCAGAGCCCCGTTCATGAAGTTTTTGTTAACTTCACTGAGAGGATGGAAGGGTGGGAGACGCGATCGCGTATGCTCTCATTGCCCCACAGACCCCCAATGCCTTAGCCCCCTTTGACACCTGACTCATGCCCTTCAATTCTGGCATTAATACTTCCCTATCTGGAAACACCGTCCATCTGTCATGCCATCTTTGGGTCTAGAGATGTCTCCACCGAGATCTGACTTGCATCGCCACCCCCTAATGTGATATCAGTGCGCTTACTCAGTTTCTGACTCTATTTGACTCATTCTGTGATATTTTGACTATCCTTGACTCGTTCATTGTCAATACTTACCAATCCTCCTTGCTTGCTTACTTTTCATTTCTCGCTTACTCATCATGATTACTCAGTCCTTACTCATTACTTACCAAGTGTTTGTGCCTTGTTTGTCACAAGCTGTGCTCCCCCCTCAGTATATAAACCCCCATGTACTTAGCTACCCACAATCAATCAGGAAGCAATTCAGAAGCAGTCCAGCAGTCAGTCCAGTGCCCATCTCGTCGTCGACAGTTGAGGCTCCACGAAGGGGTCTATCTGTCATCATTCATATACTTGGTAGTTGAGGCTCATTCGGAAGAGTCTATCTACCACCATTCATTATCTAAAGCTCCATCCACACTTAGTCAGCAAGTCTTGCTTAGTCATCCTCCCACTCCTGCATAACTCGTCATCGACTTGTGCAAGGAGCACGTCTTATCAAAGTCCTTCATCCCAGGTCCTTTCAGCTGAACACCTTCACTCTGTTCAGCATCCCCTTCCCAATCATCGTCCATTCATCTTCTCCTGCGTAACTCGTCGTCGACTTGCGCCAGGAGCACCTCCACTTGAAGTCTTCCCCACTTTAGGTTTCTCTGCCCTCCAGGTTCCGCGGAGGTAAACCACCACTCGCACATATTTGTCTTTTGTGTTGGATTTGTTTGGTTTATACCAGCTGTCCACACTTTGACTCACATCTGGAGCCCACCGCGAGGGGTGGTTATTCCTGGATCAAGAACCCTGTTCGCTCAGCCTATTGAAACTTGCTTCTAAAAACCCACTTGATATCTTGCTTCTATGTCATCCACCATCCCCACTATCTATCCTCCTACATCGTCAGCAGTTCCAGTAGCTATGGCTGCTCCCCCGGCTCGCTCTGTTCTCACTATGCCCTTGCTTGGCATGAAGTCTGCCCCTGAATTATTCCAAGGAGACCATACCCATGTTCGCTCCTTCTTGGACCACTATGAACGCCTCTGTGCCTACCACAATGTCACTTCTGACCAGGAAATGGTCGAATCAATCCTCCAGTACTGCAATGCTCGTGTTAGGGAGATTATTGAAGGAATGGCTCACTACTACACTCCTGATTGGGCTAACTTGAAGGCTGATCTCCTCAAGTACTTTGATGCTGATCTATCAGATGAAAGGTTCTTTGAAAGGCATCTCAAGAGCTTTGCTTTGGAGTCTAGGATGCAGCCCATCATGACACTTCAAGACTTTAGGGCTTACAACCGTGGCTTCATTCGCATTGGAGGTTGGTTGAAGAATAAAGGAAGGATCTCGGTTGATGAATATAATCGCTACTTCTGGGCTGGTTTGTCCCCAGTCTTTCGTGGCTTGGTTGAAACTCGTCTCAGGACAAAGGATCCCAACCTTGACATCAGCAGGCCATTCCCCTATGATGATGTATGCCAGTCAGCTGAAGAGGTCCTTCGCCGTGATCGCTTTGATGCAGATGACCTTGACTTCCTTGGCCCTCGTGCTGCCCCTGCTCCTCAGGCCCAGCCTAATGCTACTCATCGCTCAGATGGAAGAGATGACAGTGTTCGCCCTCTGCTCCCTTCCCATGAAGCCAGAAGAAACCTTGAAAATTTGGAGAAAGAAGGTCCTACTGCTCGCAAACAAGATGAGGTTGAGACCCTAATCAAGTCCCTCTCTCGCATGTCACTCAGTGACCCAGACTACTCCCTCCTCTACTATCGTGCTATCAAGATGGATCCTGATGCTGCAAAGGTGCTTCGTGCTCCTTCCCTTCGTCCTGCTCCTGCATCTACTCCTGCATCCACTGCCCCTGCTGCTACTTCCTCATCCCAGACCCGTCCTGCTAGGAGGACCATCACTTGTTATGGCTGTGGTGTTGAAGGCCATGGTGTTGAGAGTTGCCAGGCCATTAATGATCTCATTCAGAAGGGTTCCTTGGCACGTGATGAAAACCATCGAGTCATCTACCCTAATGGACAGCACATCTATCACAATGGAGAAGAGACTATCCTTCAAGCCTATGAGCGCACTAAAGCTGCTGCTCAGCCTGCCAATGCAGTTCGCTTTGTTATCCATGAAGAGGCCGAAGAAGAGTCTAGTGCCGAGATCTATGAGTTGGAAGAAGAACCCCTTGTTGCTGCTGTGGATCGCTCTAACAAGGTTACCAAAGAGAAGAGAAAGGCTGTCTTTGACAGTGTCCTTGTCCCACCTCGTTCGCATGGCAAGGAGAAAGAGAGTCAGGAGCCAAAGCCTTCATCCTCTGCATCCATCCCTGCTCCACAGAAAGCACCACTTGCCCCTGCCTTTGTACCAGTTGACATCCATCCCGCTGTCTTTGATGGTACTAGAGATGATGCTATCATGGAAGATGCCTCTGTCCCAAAGCCATCTGGTCAAGCCACTGATTCTGCAGACAGGTCTAAGAAATCCAAGCCCCCTCCTACCACTTCCCTGTCTTCATCGCTTTCGCAGTCTGCCAACTCTAAAGCCATTGTAGAGCGCATTCTTTCTACCCCCTTGACTGTATCTGTTGGGGAGGTCATTGGATCATCTAGGGATGTTTCTCAGCACCTTCAGGAGCTTATGCGATTCAAGAGACAGCCCCTGGCTCAGCCTGTCAAATCTGTTACTGCTGTTGAAGGAACTCCTCCTGCATCCTCTTACTTGGCATTGACATCCAGTCCCCTCATCACTATCAATTTGACTTGCAATGGTCGTCGTGTAACAGGTGTCATCGACTCTGGATCTACCCTCAATGTTGTTCGTGCTGGTATAGCCCAGTCGGTCATTCGCATGCCCATTGATATGTCGCAGACCATCAATATGCGAGATGCAAAAGGAGGTATCTCTACTCTGAAGGGTCTAGTTCAAGATGTTCCTCTCTTCTGTGGTGCTGCCAGGACTTGGACCAATCTATTCGTTGCCCCAGACACTAATGCAGGCTTTGATCTCCTACTTGGTCGTCCTTGGGCTCTCGGGAACTCGGTTAGCATTGTTGAAAGAGAGTCTGGAACTTATGTTGTCTTTGGAGCTGATTCAGATCGCCCCCTGGAGATGTGTGTTACTGAAGGCCAGCTTGGGTCTGTTGCAGATACTCTTATGGCGACTCTAGAGCCTGTCCAATCTCAGCAAGAAGCCAATGAACCTATGAGAGATATAGCAGTTGGTACCCCTCATCATGTTTCACCCATTGTCTTCGCTCCACCCCCATCAACTTCGCAGTCACCCCCTCAGTCACTTGATTCTACTCTGCTATATCCTGAATCACCCCCAGATGGGTTTGATGTTGCCTCAGCCTTTCCTGTGTTCCATCCCATTCCAGTCCAAGCATTCCCACCTCCTACCAGTCCCTTTCCTTCGGAGTTTGTTGGTCAGCTTACCCAAGAGTTACAGTCCACTGGTGCGAGTGGATTGGAGGATAATCCTACCCTTGCCCAGATTCGTCGCCAGATCAGAAGAGAAGAGCGCCAGTCACTTGTCTCACTTCTTACTAGCCTTGCTCATCGCACTCCCCATCTATCCTCCCTTTATCTCGACTCAAACCATGCACTTGCTGGAGAAAGAGGTACTGATGAATCAGGAGTCTACTTCCAAGACTTCCTTATGCTTGATGTTCGCTTAGTCCGACAGGTCCCTGCCCCACTTGAGCATTACCATGAGCTTGAAGGTTCTGCCTATGTCAGGTTCTATCCTCGTCTACACCCACAGGCATCTCCCACTCAGAGCAATGCATCTCCACCTCCAGACCTGCCATCTGACTCGAGTCTACCTGCTTCACACATACTTTCTAATGGCATTACTGCTCCGCCTCAGACTCCCTCTCCCCCGTCCCCGGGTCCGGTTATCATTCAAGAAGAGCCCACCGATGGTTCCTACCAGGCTTCACTTCTGTTCTGTAGAGACACTGTCACTCCAGACTCTGAAGCTACATTCTCCATCTTCAATACTTCCTACTGTGGTTCAGTTGCCCCTACTTCCCATGATGCTTGCCATGACTCTCAGTTTGCACAACTCGACGACGAGTTGTGCAGGGATCCATATGCGCCCAGTCCATCCACCCATCATCAGTCTGCGCAACTCGATGACGACTTGTGCAGCCACGTGCAGTTGCCAGGTTCATCCTCAGATATAGGTCATGACTCTCAGTCCACGCAACTCGTCGACGAGTTGCGCATGTCCCACCACTTGTCCAGTCTGTCCCCGGATATACCCACCACACTTTCGCCACTTGACTCTGATATGTTCAACACTAGTGTTGGCTCTCGCTTCTATCTGCCTAGCCCGTCCTTGCTTCAGTCTGCACAACTCGACGATGACTTATGCAGGCATCAGCATTCATCTAGTCCAACTCTTCCTATGCCATTGCTACCCTCAGCTCCCCAAGCCATGTCTAATGCTGCCGTTGGCGAAGAGTCAGTTGCCATGCCAGAGCCTTATAGCAATGTTGTCATGTGTCGTACCCCTACTGGATGGATTGCTCATTTGCAAGAAGCTGCAGAGGACCATTCAGGTGATGTGGATGAAGAGGACACAGGTGCATTCCCAAACTCCAGTCTTCATATCCTTGCCAGTGCAGTCAGTTTTGCCTCAGCCTCAGCTCATCCTCCCCCTTTCGAAGCAGTTTCATACCCAGACCACTTTCCTGCTTCTGCTTCCTCAGATTCAGCTCAAGACAGGTCCAGTGATCTTTTCGGATGTGTTCCTCCACTTTCTCCCATATCTCATCATTTATTTCTCCAGTTCTTTGAAGATTGATTTGTATGTCCCCTCTTATACTTATAGTTGTTCTTGTTCTTTGTCTGCTCACTTTGACCGAGAAGTCGTTAAACTCCTAAACCCACAGATATCATTTCTTTGCTCAGATACTCCTGTAACATCACTTACTATGCCTCCTTCAGTTTCAAGCTTCCAGAGCTCTTTTTATCTTGATGTCTTCTCTTCTTCGTTATCTAATCCTTCAAAAGCACCAGATCCCCTTCCTATTCAGAAAACTGAAAAACAGCTTCATTTTTACTATTCTCTGTCTGACTTTCTTGATTTGTTACGTTTTAGAAAAAGCCTTGCTACAGATACAGAAGACTCAGCCGATGAAACAGATCAGCCGGTATATGGAGCGTACAAGCGTGTCGATCGTAAAGTCAAGCCAGTGCCTGGGGTCTATCCAGAAGACGCTCGAGTCCAGCGCCAGTTTCCAGAAGACCCTCTCGCATCACTCACACCTCTCACTTGTCACCCTCCTGTGTTCGTTCCCACAAAGAGGCTTACTCAAGAGCGCCTTACCTCCATGAAGATTAACGCTGATGGCTTTCTCTGGCCAGAAGAGGAAAAACTTTTTTCGCATGTCATGAAGCTTAATGAGCGTGCCTTGGCGTTTGATGAATCGGAAAGAGGAAACTTTCGTTCAGACTACTTTTCGCCTTACATCATTCCTGTCCTGCCACATGAACCATGGGAGTTTCGTAACATTCCAATTCCCCCTGGCATACGAGAACGTGTCATACAGCTTCTTCGGGAGAAGATCGCCGCTGGTCTCTATGAGCCGGCCCAGTCGTCCTATCGCTCCAAATGGTTCTGCGTTATGAAAAAGAATGGCAAGATCCGTATCGTTCATGATCTACAGCCTCTGAATAAGGTTACAATTCGAGATGCTGGTGTTCCACCAATCCTGGATGACTTTGTGGAGCCGTTTGCCGGTCGTCAATGCTACACAGTCTTTGATCTATTTTCAGGGTTTGATGCACGCCAGCTCCATCCCGATAGCCGAGATCTGACATCCTTCATGACGCCTCTTGGCTTACTGCGCCATACTGCCATGCCTCAAGGCTACACCAACTCGCCGTCGGAGTTTCAGAATTGTACAGCGTTTATTCTACAGGATGAAATCCCTCATGTTGCCAACGTTTTCATCGACGATCTACCAGTCAAAGGCCCTGCAACCCGCTATGAAGATGCCAATGGCAATGCCGAAACGTTACCCGAGAGTCCCGGCATACGTCGCTTCATTTGGGAACATGCTGTAGACGTGCATAGAGTCATGCATCGGTTTGCTCATGCCGGCGGAACGTTTTCTGGCTTGAAATCTCAGATCTGCCAGCCTCATGTTATCATTCTTGGTCAAGCATGCCATCCTCATGGTCGCTCTCCTGACGACCACAAGGTGAAGAAGGTCGTCAACTGGCCAACGCTCACTACGCCCAAAGATGTTCGCTCGTTCCTAGGTCTCTGTGGTACTGTTCGTATCTGGATTGCGAACTACTCGCAGTTGGCTCGCCCACTCGTTGACCTCTATCGCAAGAATGCTCCGTTCATTTGGGATCAGCCCCAGCAAGATGCGTTTGACACCTTGAAGCTTGCCGTCTCATCTGCTCCTGCCCTTCGCCCCATTGACTACTCATCTGACTTGCCGGTCGTTCTTTCTGTTGACACCAGTAACGTCGCCATTGGATTTGTTCTCTCTCAGTATGATGAAGAGGGTCGTAAACGTCCTGCTCGCTATGGCTCACTCCCCATCAATGAACGTGAATCCCGCTACAGTCAGCCTAAGCTCGAGCTCTATGGTCTTTTCAGAGCGCTTCGTCACTACCGTCTATATCTCTATGGCGTTCGTCATCTATGGGTAGAGGTTGATGCGAAGTACATCAAAGGTATGCTCAATGATCCAGATCTTCAACCTAACGCTACTGTCAATCGCTGGATCGAGGGTATACTTCTCTTTGACTTTAAGCTCATTCATGTCCCTGCTGTTCGTCACCGAGCCCCAGATGCCCTTTCCAGACGTCAACCTACAGAAGAGGAGTATGAAGAAGGCGAAGCTGATGCAGAAGAAGCTGATGAGTGGTTGGAGAGTTTTCTTTTCACAGGTGCCTGTCCATCTTCAGTTTGCGCAACTCGTCGACGACTTGCGCGTGAATCCACATATGCCATTACCCTCCCGTCATTCCTTTCCAATGATACGTCTCAGGATGTCCTCTTACGTCGAGTCCTACACTTCCTTCGTACTACAGAACTTCCCCCATTCCCTTCCAACACTGCTCGCAAGCGCTTCATTCGCAGGTCCCTTCAGTTCTTCCTTCGTGGAGACCAGCTCTTTAAACATCGAGGTCCCCATCCTCCAGCCAAGGTCATTTTCGATCCCCATCTCCGTGTCCAGATCCTCGGTCATGCTCATGAAGAACTCGGTCATCGTGGAGTCTTTGGAGTCTTTCATACAGTCAGACAGCGCTTTTACTGGCCTCAGATGTACCAGGACGTTGCCCATCATGTCCGCTCTTGCCATGAATGCCAGGTCCGAAGCACTCGTAAAGCAGAGGTTCCCATCACCATTTCTGCTTCCCCCAGAATCTTTATGAAGGTCTACGTCGACGTCATGCTCATGCCCAAAGCACGTGGTTATCGCTATCTTGTCGCAGCTCGAGATGATCTTTCCCTCGCTGCAGAAGGTCGTGCTCTTCGTCATGCCAATGCAGACAGTCTCGCTAAGTTCTTCTGGGAAGAAGTCTTCTGTCGTTATGGTGTTGTTGCCCAGGTTGTCACTGATAATGGCAGTGAGGTCAAGGGCGCCTTTGAGAAACTCATGAAGCATTACTCTATTCCCCAGATTCGCATCTCCCCATATAATTCCAAGGCAAATGGAGTTGTAGAACGTGGTCACTTTGTTATCAGAGAAGCTGTCATCAAAGCTTGTGAAGGAGATCTTTCCCTTTGGCCGTCCAAGGTCCATCATGCATTCTTCGCAGACAAGGTCACTACTCGTCGCTCCACTGGATTCAGCCCCTACTTCCTGCTACATGGTCTTGATCCTGTCCTGCCTTTTGATCTCTTCGAGTCTACCTATCTCGTTGAAGGATTCTACTCTGGAATGTCGTCTCAAGAGCTTCTCGCACTTCGCATTCGTCAGTTGGAAAGGAGAGAAGAGGATATCGATGCTGCTTTCACTACTTTGCAGAAGTCTCGTTTACGCTCCAAGGGTCAGTTTGAGAAGAGGTATGCTTTACGGTTGATGAAGTCAACTTATGAGCCAGGAGATTTGGTGTTGGTTCGCAACACGCAGATAGAGAAAGAACTGGATCGCAAGTCAAAGCCACGCTACCTTGGTCCCTATGAGGTCGTTCGTCGCACCAAGGGAGGCTCCTATGTCCTTAAAGAATTCGATGGCACCATTTCTGCTCGAGGTGTTGCAGCGTTTCGGCTCATTCCTTACTATTCTCGCCACACTCCCTTACCCAGTGTTATGGAAGAAGAAAGAGATGAAGAAGAGGATAATAACAGCAGTAACGATGACGACAGTGATGATGATGACGATGATGAAGATGAAACAAACGATGAAAACAAAGACACCAATAACAATAACGACTACGACTCAGACGACTATTCATGATTTCCCTTTTTTCATTTCTTACGATACTGGTTGCCTGTCATTCCTTCATTCATTTTTCTTTTTGTTTTCCCTGGGTTCCCTGCATTGGTCGCAATCGGGGACGATTGCATTTCTTCTTGCCGGTGGATGTCACACACCAAAGGTGTTGTGGACATGGTTACAGCTGACTCTGCCTAACTCGTTGACGAGTTGCGCACAATGCCCATGCATGCAGATGAAGACTAAAGGCCTCATGCGTAGAAAGACTGTTGGACGTGAACAGTCATCCTTCGCACAAGAACGAGTCATCAGTGCTAAAGAGAGAAGAGGAAGCGAGTTAAGCGCGCATTAAAGGTTTTTAGCGCCCGTGTACGGCATTCCGGTTTTCGTCGTATCTCCACCATTTCCAAAGATATCAACTCCATTCCCATGCTCGCTTAAAGTGCTCAGCCCCACGATTCTTCCTTCCAAGTTTGGAGAGGATCCTCGCACCCTGCACGTTTCTACAGCACTCCGTCCATCAGATGCTCATTTCGCTAAGTCCATCAATCATGGCCACCTCTTCATCAATCATCTCGCTTGTCTCATTTGCCAGAGACAGTGGCTACGTATATCTGCCAGGCGTTCCCACCAGCTTCCGTCCTGAAGCCCCCTGGTTCATCCCATCATTGTCAGCCCCATCTCATCCCATGCAGCTTGGTCAGCGTGTTCTCCTTGTCAGTATGACTTCCAGAAGGACGTTCTTTGGTCGCCTCAGGTCTGTCACTCGGTTAGAAAGGTCTTATGTGGTCGTTTCAGTCTCCCCGGTTGATGAAGCATATGGATCGTTCCTCCCTGCTCCCTGCACCGTCTTTATTCCAATCTCGTCCATCATTCTTCCTGCATTGCGACAGCTGCAGTATAATCTACTGTCCTCCAGCCTCCCTGATCGCATTCATGACGAGTATGACATGCATCTTGCCTTCTTACTGCAAGATCCAGCAGAAGACGTTCCCCCTTCTCCTCCTCCTCCATCAGAGCCCCGTTCATGAAGTTTTTGTTAACTTCGCTGAGAGGATGGAAGGGTGGGAGACGCGATCGCGTATGCTCTCATTGCCCCACAGACCCCCAATGCCTTAGCCCCCTTTGACACCTGACTCATGCCCTTCAATTCTGGCATTAATACTTCCCTATCTGGAAACACCGTCCATCTGTCATGCCATCTTTGGGTCTAGAGATGTCTCCACCGAGATCTGACTTGCATCGCCACCCCCTAATGTGATATCAGTGCGCTTACTCAGTTTCTGACTCTATTTGACTCATTCTGTGATATTTTGACTATCCTTGACTCGTTCATTGTCAATACTTACCAATCCTCCTTGCTTGCTTACTTTTCATTTCTCGCTTACTCATCATGATTACTCAGTCCTTACTCATTACTTACCAAGTGTTTGTGCCTTGTTTGTCACAAGCTGTGCTCCCCCCTCAGTATATAAACCCCCATGTACTTAGCTACCCACAATCAATCAGGAAGCAATTCAGAAGCAGTCCAGCAGTCAGTCCAGTGCCCATCTCGTCGTCGACAGTTGAGGCTCCACGAAGGGGTCTATCTGTCATCATTCATATACTTGGTAGTTGAGGCTCATTCGGAAGAGTCTATCTACCACCATTCATTATCTAAAGCTCCATCCACACTTAGTCAGCAAGTCTTGCTTAGTCATCCTCCCACTCCTGCATAACTCGTCATCGACTTGTGCAAGGAGCACGTCTTATCAAAGTCCTTCATCCCAGGTCCTTTCAGCTGAACACCTTCACTCTGTTCAGCATCCCCTTCCCAATCATCGTCCATTCATCTTCTCCTGCGTAACTCGTCGTCGACTTGCGCCAGGAGCACCTCCACTTGAAGTCTTCCCCACTTTAGGTTTCTCTGCCCTCCAGGTTCCGCGGAGGTAAACCACCACTCGCACATATTTGTCTTTTGTGTTGGATTTGTTTGGTTTATACCAGCTGTCCACACTTTGACTCACAACGGCAACAAGAAAAGGGTTGCCTGCATGCGCTGCAACCAATCCAAAGGCAAGTGCTGGTGGCCGGGAGACGGGAAGGATGCCGAGGCCGGTCCCAAGGCCGCTACCAAGGCTGACAAGGGGAAGAAATGGAAGGCTGACGAGGAGTCACCTGAGCCCGGGCCCAGCCAGAAGAAACGGGCGAAGTCGAAACCGACCGAGGTGTTAGAGATCGACAAGCCCGAGGCCGGTGGGAGCAGGGAGAGAAAGGCCGGAGCAGGTGGGTTCTCGGGCTTAGAGGATAAGCTCGAGCGGCTCATCGACATTGCGGGACTCATCGCCAACAACCTGGCAGGCCTCTTCGAGGCCCATGAGGCTGTGGCTGAAAACTCTGGCAGGATCGCCGATGCGCTCGAGGCGATGCTCGACGAGTCCTACAGCTTCGGGATGGTGGTGTCCCCTTTGGACTCGGGCTCGTCCGAGCTCAACTCCGATGAACTGCACGAGGAGGCCGAGTGGCTGAAAACCCACGGCGAGGACGAAGAGGAGGAGTCCAGCAGGGAGGATGAGTCTATGGCCGAAGCCGAGTAGTTTCGTATCATAGGGTCTTGTAGATTTTTCCTGCAAATGTCATGGGCGGTGTCCGGTCTCGGTCTTCTATAGTACAGCAAGAGAAGACAAGAAAGAGAAAACAAAATAAGTAAGAGATCAAAGGAAACTAGATACCGATAGAAAACAGAAACAGAAACTAAGGCCGGTTGAGACCGGTCCTCATTGGTACAGGCCGGGTTTGTTGGGATAGTGGGAATGGAACTCTTGGACGAGTTCAGAAGCGTTGTCAAGCTCTGTAGCGAGTACCCAAGTAGTTTCTTCATCGGTCCCCTTGTAGCTGGTCCACCGGACTAAATACTGAAGCCAACACCGGCATCGCCGGTCGACCTTAGAGTCGAGGATTTCTGCTACCTCGAACTCTAGATCACCATCAACTTCGACAGGTGGAGGTGGTGGTTGAGTCTGGTTCAGGATGGTGTTAGGGACGGCCGGCTCAAGTTGGGAAACATGGAAGACCGGGTGGACTGTGCGCATTGAGTCTGGCAGGCGCAGTGTGAATGAGTGGGTACCGGCCTGAGCTATGACCGGATACGGTCCAAGGTTCTTTTCCAAGAGCTTCTTGGAAGGCCGAGTTGACCGGAAGTATTTGGCTTTCACATATACCTGGTCACCGACCTTGAAGTCCAGAGCCGGCATGCGTTTAGCATCGGCTGGTCCTTGGTAGCGCTGCTGTGCTAGGGTCATTTCTTCCCGTAGGTATTGATGCAGTGAGTCTAAGTTGACTGCATAGTCACGAGCCCGGGCGGAGGTAAGATCGCACTCTGGGTATACTGAGACGTTGGGATGGTAGCCCTTATTAGCAAAAAAGGGTGAAACACCGGTAGTAGCGCTAGGGGCATTATTATAAGCGAACTCGGCCAAAGGTAGTAGGTCGGCCCAATTGTCCTGTTGGTAGTTACAGTAGACTCGGAGGTATTGTTCAAGGGTCTGGTTAGTCCGCTCGGTCTGGCCATCACCCTCGGGGTGGTAGCCCGAGGTGAAGTGTAGGCGCATATCTAAGGCCTTGCCGAGTGACCGGAAGAAGTGAGAGACGAACTCCGAGCCTCGGTCTGAGGTTACATGGGCCGGTACTCCATGCTTCGAAAAGACATGGAGTAGGAACAATTTGGCGAGTTCTGGGGCTGTTATGGTATCGTGGGTGGGGATGAATATGGCCTGCTTGGAAAGCCGGTCAACTACAACGAGGATGGCTGTGAAGCCGGTTGAGGCTGGAAGTTGTTCGATGAAATCCATAGAGATAGAATTCCATGGCTTCTCCGGCACCGGGAGTTGCTTGAGAAGGCCGTAAGGCCAATGGCAGGGAACCTTAGCCCGAGCGCAGGCCGTGCAAGACCGGACATAGTCTTTGACGAAGGTCCTGAGGCTGGGCCAGGTGTATTCACGCTGAATGAGTTCTAGGGTTCGGTTTTGGCCGAAGTGGCCGGATAGAGGGTGGTCATGCTTAAGCCGCAAGACCCTAAGACGGAGATCATTTGAGTCTGGCACGTAGATTCTTCCATCAAGCCGAAGGAAGCCGGTGTCATCTACTGACCACCGGGGATCAGACATGTCGGACAGGCGGACTTGTGAGACTGGGTCGTCCGGTAGTGCAGTCAGGATGTCATTATGAAGCTTTTCTATATCCATCAGTGTGACTGCTCATAAGACCGGGTACTCGAGGTAGGTTGCACGAAGGGAGACTGCTAGTTGCTCTTGGGTGAAGACCGGTCTCAGGTTTTGCGGGTTCACTCGGGCATAGCCGCTATCCCCCTCTTTGGGGTAGACGTCCCATCGTCTAGTTAGGGCGTCGGGCTTAGCCCCGAGCTTACCGGGCCTGAACCTGATGATCATGTTGAACTGAGACAGGAATTCGGACCAGCGAGCTTGGCAGCGGGTGAGTACTTTGGAGGTAGAGAAGTACTCGAGATTCTTGTGGTCGGTAACAACATCGACCGGTGAGGCTGAGCCCTCAAGGTAGTGACGCCAGGTCCGGAATGCTTCAAAAATTGCAAGCAATTCCTTATCATGGGTGTCATAATTCAATTCCGGGGCCATCAGAGTCCGGGAGTAGAATGCGACTGGATGTATTTGGCCGTCGCCGCAGGTAATGGAAAGGATGCCGGCGATGGCATAGTCCGAAGCATCGGTCTCGACGGTGATAGGAACCCCGGGGATGAAGTGGGTTAAGACCGGTGCGGTGGTGAAGGCGGCCTTGAGGTTGCTGAATGATCGGCGGCACTCCTCAGAGAAGTTCCAAGGAGCCCCCTTATGGGTAAGCCGAGTCAGTGGCACGACGATGTCCGAGTAGTTAAATATAAAGTGGCGGTAGAAATTGGTGAAGCCGAGGAAGGATTGAATGTCTTTGACCTTGTGAGGCTCGGGCCAGTCGCAGATGGTCTGGACCTTTTCCTTCGACATCGTGAGGCCGGCAGGGGAGAGGTGGAATCCGAGGTATTCGACTGAGTCCGAGTGGAACTCGCATTTCTCCGGCTTCGCATAAAGGCCATGAAGCCGAAGCCGGCGGAGGACTTCTCGGACATGCTGCTTGTGAGACTCCTTATCTCTGGAGTAGACCAGGATGTCATCTAGGTAGACAACCACGCAGACATCCAACATATCTGCAAAGATAGTGTTGATGAAGCGTTGGAAGGCGGCCGGGGCATTGGTGAGGCCGAAGGGCATCACTAACCACTCATAAGATCCATACTGAGTCCGGAATGCGGTCTTCCATTCATCGCCCGGGGCAATCCAGACGAGATGGTAGGCATGCCGAAGATCAATTTTTGTATAGATCTTGGCTTGGCTTGGTGAATCCAAGAGGTCGGAGATGAGTGGTAGCGGGTATCAGTCCTTCTTAGTGATTTTGTTGAGGCCGCGGAAGTCTACGCAAAGCCGGAGGGAGCCGTCCTTCTTTTTGACAAAGAGGACCGGTGCAGCATAAGGGGAGGAAGTAGGCCGAATGAATCCGGTAGTAAGGTTTTCGTCGATGAAAGTCTGGAGAGCTTGGAGCTCAACCAGGGACAGCGAGTAGATTGTGCCAAGGGGAGGGGTTGTTCCTTCTTCAAGCTCTATCTTCAGGTCATACTCCCGGTGAGGTGGGAGTGCCGAGGCCTTGGCCTTGCTGAATACATCAGCAAAATCATGGTACTCTTCCGGAACATTGGGTAAGGCCAGAGGAGGTGAAGCCGAGGCCAATCGGGCTTGAGCTGAGTCTGAGGGACAGAGTTGAAGTTGGAACTGGACAGACCCTTCTAGTTTGCAGGTGCGCACAAAAGCAGCTGCATTGATTAGGGAAACCAGAGGGGCCTTCAGAGGGGTGCAAGTCGGAGAGTCGGAGACCAGTACAGATGGTGCGAGGCCGGGTTGGTCACTAGGACCAGGGTCAGGAAGGCTGGTGGAGACCGGGCTTACAGGGGGTGTTGACGGGGTTGGCATTCCTTGTGCAGGAGTCTGGAATGTTAGACTACTCAGTACCCAATCAATCAACGGATTGTAGTGGGTGAGCCAGTCATGTCCAAGAACTATCTTACACTCAGAATCCAACGGGGCTAAAAACAGGGTTACCGGTGTGACATCGCTGGACGCGAAGCGAATGTTGACATCTACTGCTTGGGTTATGGTGAAGGTGGACGTTCCATCGAAAAGCCGGAGTCGGATTGGGGAGACCGAGTACAGGGTAAAAGATTGTTGATTAGCAAAATGATTATCTATAAAACAGTGAGTGGAACCGGAGTCCACTAAAGTACGAAGCCGAGGTAAATCTGGGTTTTCTAATGTGACATAGGGGGTTAAAGAATTCGGACTGGAAAGAGCGGACACGTTGAGACGAGCCTCCAAGTTTGCACAACCGGAGTCAACGCAGCTCCCAGATTGTGTGGAGTCCTGGGAGCCGCTACCTATTTTTTTGTCTCAGGGGTAGAGTCCGAGCCCGAGGCCGGTGTGGCCTCGGTGGTGGCCGCAGCGCGAGCTTTGGCCTTTCCAGCTTTCTTAGGGCATTTGTCAGCAAAATGACCGGACCCTCCGCAGAACATGCAGAGGTTTCCGTCTAGGTGACGCTTGCGTTCCTCTGGGGTGAGCTTTCCATCTTTGCCGAGTTTGCTAGGCTCGGGCTTGGACGAATTGCTGTTATTACCGTTGCTCGGCTTCGATGAAGCTGGCTTAGGGGAGGACCCGGAGTTGTTATTGTTGTTGCCAGTCTTGGCTTTCTCCTGACCGGTCTTGGGCTGACTGTTATTGCCGGAACCTCTGGACTTGTTGTTGCTGGAGTTAGATGAGCCTTGGTGCTTACTCGCCCGCTGGACTTCTTCCTTGCGCTCCCAATAGTGCGCATCTATTTCTTGGGCGAGGTGGCGGAGCTCATGAAGTGTCTGGGGTTTGCCAACCCGGCAGACCTCATCTTTGATTCGGTCTGGAAGGCCGGAGTAGAAATGATGGCGCAGCGCACCATCTCCGTAGCCTCAGACTTGCGAGGCAAGCCGATTGAAGTCGACTATGTATTTATTAATGCGCTGGCTTTCCTTCATATGTAGATGGTCAAGCTGACTCTCGGCGTCAGCGACTGGGTTGTGGGGGCCGAAGGTGGTTTGCAGCTCTAGGACGAACTCCCTCCAGGAGTCCATCCAAAGAGGCCGGTCATCGGGGTCGTCGAGCCCGAGTAAGTCCGGCTCGAACCACTCAAGAGCCATACCCTTGAGGTATGATTGGGCGAAGATGACCTTGGTGCGATTGGTCCTAAAAGCCCGGGGGCGGTCTTGGAAGTTAAGTTCACACTGGATGAAGAACGCGCGAAGCTTCTTGGGGTCGGTACCATCAAAGGTGTTGGGCTCACGTAACTTGGTCCTGCTTGAGGACTCAGGACTAGTACGGGTGTTGCGAGCCAACAGCTTGATGGCCTTTGCGAGACTGTCGAAGACCGCGACCGTGGGTTCGGTGTCCGGGTCTGGGAAGTCCGGATCGTCTTCCGGATCATTATCTTCCGGGTTATCATCATCGGGACCATTATCACCGGGGTCATCATCGTCTGGGTTGTTGTCATCATCGTCGCCCAGCCCATCATTGCCGGGATCACCCTCGGGGATGGGAGCAGTGGGACAATGTGGGGTGGGGGTGTTAGATGTGCAGGCTGAGAAGCCCCTGAAAGGACTGACGGGGTCTGGGGAGCGCCTAGTGGTGCCCAACGCAGCTAGAGCTGTTTCGCGGCGAGCCCCACTGGCTGAAGCAGAGTCGGGGTTAGTGGCAGAACGACCACGGGGAGGTTGAAAACGAGTCTTGGTTGCCATGATGGTTTAGACCCACACAAGTGGCGAGTCTGAAATACTGTTAAGTATGGGGATTGTCCGGGTTGAGGCCAGACTGGAGACCGAAGCAGGCACGAGGCCGAGGGTCGGGATCAAGAGGGGAGACAAGAGTACAGAAGTTTTGGACTGTTTGGACTTAGCGACTGAGGATACAGCGCTATTCCCTTGCGTGGGTCTCAGTCCGAGTCTGAGGCCGAGGCGGGGTTATCAGGAGATACTTAGTTGATTTCAGACTAAGGAGTACAGGCCGAGTAACTATGAGTTTATATACCAGAAGTAACTATAGTACGGAGACCGGTAATGCCGGTCTTGCAAAGATTGCTAAGATGATTGGTAAGGCAAGTATTAGTAATGCATGACTAAGGTAACGGAGACCGGGACAGGTGGACCGGGGACAGGACCGGGGACAGGACCTAACCGAAATGACAGACACTGCAAAGCAGTGTCTACCGCGCTAGACCAACTGGAGATGCGGGACAGGCGAGGCCGAGGCCGGACTGAGTGAGTGCGAGGCCGAGTCCAGCCGGAGTCAAGGCATGACTATGACACTTTAGTCTTCATCTGCATGCATGGGCATTATGCACAACTCGTCAATGAGTTAGGCAGAGTCAGCTGTAACCATGTCCACAACACCTTTGGTGTGTGACACCAGGTGACAGGGGCTAAGTCTGAGTGGCCAAAGTCAAGGCCAGGAGACAGGGGCCAAGTCTGGTTGGACTGGAGTTAAGGCCAGAGGTCAGGGGCTAAGTCTGGAGGACCAGACTTAAGGCCAGGAGCACAGGAACAAGACCAGTAGTGTGGGAAACTGACCAGTGTTGGAGTGTGCACAGAGGGAAGCTGGTCCAGGTTGGATCTACCTCCCTTGGTCTCAGCTTATGTGCTGTACCCTTATGCAAGCTGGGGAGAGGTCCAGGACAGGGGCTGGGGATAGCCTAAGGCTTGGCCTTAGCTATAGAGTAGTCTTGGGGTGTAGTATAGGAGTTGAGCGTAATACTTAATTGATATTCTGACTGGGTGCTACGACATATGTACAGGGGTTAAATACATCAGGCCAGTCTGGGGTAACAAACATGAAGCTGGACTTGTGAATAAGCTATTAGTGAGATGATTAGCAAGATGAGGATAGCCACAGGGGCTATGCAGAGGCTAATAGCCAAAGTCTGGGTGACCAGCATAACTGGGGTCAGACACAGGATTTGTACAGTAAGCAGAGTCAGACTGGAGTTATGTCCATGTGACCCAGACATGGACCTGGGAGGACCAGGGTGGAGCAGCACAAGGCCAGAAGGCTGGAATGGACCGGAGATAGGGGTAAAAGACCAGACTTGAGTTATTTAGGCCCAAGTTGGGTTATCTAGGAGCAGGGTTATGTTCTATAGGCTGGACTAGGACTGGACTTGACTGGAGATAGGGGCTAGGGGTCCAGACTGGACTGGGACTGAGTCTGAGAGTCATGTATATGACATAGAACTACAAACCACCTTTGGCCCTCATGACCCAGTTGCTGATGCCAAGAGCCAACTTGACCATCTACACATGAAAGATAGCCAGCACATCAATAAATATGTAGTGGACTTCAACTGGCTTGCTTTGCAAGCCCAGGGCTATGGAAATGGTGTGCTGCACCATCACTTCTACTCCAGGCTCCCAGACTGGATCAAAGACAAAGTCTGTCAGGTTGGCAAGCCCCAGACACTACATGAGCTCTGCCACCTCACCCAGGAAATAGATGTGCACTATTGGGAGTGCAAGGAAGAAATCCAATGGGCAAATAAGCATCAGAGCTCCACCTCCAACAACAACAACAAGTCTGGCAGCTCCACCAACAACAACCAGTCCAAGCTGGCTTCATCAAAGCCAGGCAACAACAATCACAGCAACTTGTCCAAGCCCAAGCCTAGCAAACTTGGAAAAGACAGGAAGCTCACCCCAGAAGAATGCAAGTGTCATATCAAGGGCAACCTCTGCATGTTCTGTGGAGGCCCTGGTCACTTCACTGAGAAATACCCCAAGAAGACTGGAAAGGCAAAGGCATGTGCTGCTGTGAGTCAAAGTGTGGTTCAGTGGTGAAAACCAACCAAAACCAACACAAAAGACAACAAAAGTGAGTGGTGGTGTGCCTATGCAGTACCTAGATGGTAAAACCTTTGATTTGGGAGGGTTTTTGCAAGCTACAACACTCAAAGATGAGTGCTGAGGGTTGGGGGTGCTCCAGATGAAGAAGGAGCAGGAATGCAAGAGATTGTGATGGGGTAGACTGCTGTCAGCCTACAGAAGGATGGATGATGACTTAATTTGATGCTCTGAGCTGCACTGAGCTCAGGGAGGACTTGGAGCAAAGCTGATTGATGATAGATGATAATAAGCAAAGTAGATGATAGTTATGTAGACCCTTAATAAAGTCTCAACTACTAAAGCTGCTGAATGAATTACTGAGAGATGATAAACTGCAAGCAAGAGGGGCTCTCTGATGTCTTCTTCTTATTCAGCTATCTAAGTACAGTGATTTATATGCAGTACAGGGGTGTTGCCTATGGAAAACAAGGTGCAAACACTTGGTAAGTGATTGGTAACTGATGAGTAAGGAATGTAAGTGATGGGTAATTGTCTTAGAAAGCATTGGTGAGTATTGGTAAGGATAAGTAAGCCAAAAAGTGAAGAATCAGTAAGCAAGGTCAAAAGATCGGTAAGTATTGGCAACAGGTGAGTCAAAGACAGTCAGAATGTCAAAGTATGAGTCAAGTAATGTCAGGAACTGGGAAAGTGCACTGGAATCACATTAGGGGGAAGCTGTGCATGTCACATCTCAAAGAGATTGCTTCTGGGCCAAAGTGGGATGACAGAGAGGCAGTGCTGATCTGATGCTGACATAGTACATCCAAAAGTGGACAGGGTGAGTCAGATGTCAACAGGGGTCAAGCTTTGGGGGTCTGTGGAGTGACAGGAGCATAGGGGATTGCAACTTTCCCCCTCTAACTGTCCTCTCAGTGAAGCAAACAAAAACTTCATGTATGAGGTTCTGTTGGAAGAGAGGACAAAGGGGGAGCATCTTCTGCTGTGTCTTGCAAGAAGGAGGCAAGATGTGTGTCATACTCATCATGGATGCGATCAGGGAGAGTGGAGAACAGTAGATTATACTGCAGCTGTCACAATTTTGGAAGAATGATGGACAAGACCAGTATGAAGATGTTGTAGGCAGCAGGGAGGAAGGATCCATATGCTTCTTGGACTGGAGAGACTGAAATGACCACATAAGACCTTTCCAAGCAAATGACAGACCTGAGGTGACCAAAGAACATCCTCCCAGAGGTCACACTGATGAAAAGAACATGCTGTCCAAGCTGGATGGGCTGAGAGGGGGCAGATGAGGATGGGATGTACCAGGATGCTTCAGGATGGAAGCTGGTAGGAACTCATGGTAGATATACATAGCCATGGTGCCTAGCAAAGGGGACAAGTGAAATGATTGACATGGAGGTGGCCATATCAGAAGAATTAGCAAAATGAGTGTCTTTTGGAGGGAGTGCTGTAGAAATGTGTGGAGTGTGCAAATCCTTTCCAATTTTGGAAGGTAGGATTGTGTAGCTGAGCACTATGAGCAAGTGTGGGAATGGTGTCAGTATCTGCAGAATTGGTGGAGATACATCAAAAACCAGAATGCCATACATGGGCACTTAAGAATTTTTATCAGCACTTAACTTGCTTCCTTCCTTTTTCTTTGGCATTGATGACTTGTTCTTGTGCAAGGGATGACTGCCAACATTTCTGGCTGTCCTTCTTCACATGAGTGCTATGGTCTTCATCTCCATTCATCAGCTGCATCCATGTCCACCTCACCAAACACCTTTGGTGTGTGACACTGTGGTCACCACCAAAGCCACACCAGCCTTGGGCTTGGGTTCTACCCCTGAGACAAAAAAATAGGTAGCAGCTCCCAGGACTCCACACAATCTGGGAGCTGCATTGACTCTGGTTGTGCAAACTTGGAGGCTTGACTCAACATGTCTGCTCTTTTCAGTCTGAATTCATTAACCCCCTATGTCACATTAGACAATCATGAATTACCTTGGCTTCATACTTTAGTGGACTCTGGCTCCACTCATTGTTTTATAGATAATCAAATTGCTAATCAACACTCTTTTGCCCCATACTCAGTCTCACCAATCCAACTCCAGCTCTTCGATGGAATGTCCACCTTCACCATAACCCAAGCAGTAGATGCCAATATTTGCTTCACATCCAGTGATGTCACCCTGGTAACCCTGTATCTTGCCCCATTGGATTCTGAGTGTAAAGTAGTTCTCAGGCATAACTGGCTCACCCAATACAATCTGTTGATTGACTGGGTATTGAGCACTATTACTTTCTGGACTCATACACAAGGAATGCCAACCCCATCGACACCCCCTGTAAGTCCAGTTTCCACTGGCCTTCCTGACCCCAGTCCTAGTGACCAACCCAGCCTTGCACCATCTGTACTGGTCTCTGACTCCCTGGCTTGCACCCCCCTGAAGGCCCCTCTTGTTTCCCTAATCAATGCAGCCACCTTTGCATGCACCTGCAAACTTGAAGGGTCTGTCCAATTCCAACTTCAGCTCCACCCCTTGGACTCAGTTCAAGCCCAATTGGCCTCAGTCTCCCCTCCTCCAGCCTTACCCAATGTCCCAGAGGAGTATCATGACTTTGCTGACATATTCAGCAAAGCCAAGGCCTCAGCACTCCTGCCACACCAGGAGTATGACCTGAAGATAGAGCTTGAAGGAACCCCACCTCTTGGCGCCATCTACTTGCTGTCCCTGGTCAAGCTACAAGCTCTCTGGACCTTCATCAGTGAAAACCTCACCACTGGTTTCATTCATCCAACCTCTTCCCCCTATCTTGTGCCAGTCCTCTTCGTTAAAAAGAAGGATGGCTCCCTTGGGCTCTGTGTAGACTTCTGCAGCCTGAACAAAATCACTAAGAAAGACTGCTACTCACTACCACTCATCTCTGACCTCCTGGACTCACCAAGCCAAGCCAAAATCTATACCAAGATTGATCTCAGAATGCCTACCATCTTGTCTGGATTGCCCTGGGTGATGAATGGAAGACTGCTTTTCAGACTTGGTGTGAGTCAAAGTGTGGAAAGGTGGTATGAACCAACCAAAACCAACACCAAAGACAAATAATGTGCAAGTGGTGGTTTGCCTCTGTGGAACCTGGAGTGCAGAAAAAATCTAAATGTGGGGGGGGACTTCAAGTGGAGTGCTCCTGGCACAAGTCAATGACAAGTTATGCAGGAGTAGACAAGCAAGTGATAACTGGACAGGGGATGCTGAACAGAGTGAAGGTGTTCAGCTGAAAGTATTCTGGAGTAACAGACTTCAATAAAATGTGCTCCTGGCACAAGTTGATGATGAGTTATGCAGGAGTGGGAGGATGACTAAGCAAGACTGCTGACTAAGTGGGGATAAAGCTTCAGATAAAGAATGGAGGCAGATAGACCCCTTCATGGAGCCTCAACTACCAATGATATGAATGAAGACAGATAGACTTCTGAATGAGCCTCAACTGTTGATGATGAGATATGCTGAGCTGAACTGAACTGACTGCTGAGTGACCTCTGGATTGCTTCTTCACTTCTTTTGGGGGGGTGTAGCTAAGTACATGGGGGTTTATATACTGTGGGGGGAGCACAGCTTGTGACAAACAAGGCACAAACACTTGGTAAGTAATGAGTAAGGACTGAGTAATCATGATGAGTAAGCAAGAAATGCAAAGTAAACAAGCAAAGAAGATTGGTAAGTATCAGCAATGAACAAGTCAAGGACAGTCAAAATATCACAAAATGAGTCAAATGGAGTCAGAAACTGAGTAAGCACACTGGTATCACATTAGGGGGTGGAAATGCAAGTCAGATCTTGGCAGAGACATCTCTAGACCAACAGATTGGATGACAGATGGACAGTGTTTCCAGATAGGGAAGTATTAATTCCAGAATTGAAGGGTATGAGTCAGTCATCAAAGGGGCTAGGGCATTGGGGGTCTGTGGGGCAATTGGAGCATAAGCAATTGCATCTCCCACCTTTTCATCCTCTCAGTGAAGTTAACAAAAGCTTCATGAATGGGGCTCTGATGGAGGAGGTGGAGAAGGGGGGATGTCTTCTGCTGGATCTTGCAGTAAGAAGGCAAGATGCATGTCATACTCATCATGGATGTGATCAGGGAGGCTGGAGAACAGTAGACCATGCTGCAGCTTTGGTGTGGAGTGAGTGAATGACCAGCAGAAGAGGGTGCAGAGTGAGTGAAGACTTAGAATGAATGCAAGTTCTCAAAGCTTCTTTTTGGGTCACTGCCAGACTGGCCACATTGTCTGCAACACACTTGACTGCCTTGATCAGTTGCTCCATCTGAGTGCCAGTGACTCGACCTCTTCACCAGTCTGCTTTGTTGATGGTCCCTTGCCCATGTCTTCTTCCTCATCACCTGCACCCTCAAGTACCTTGGCAGATGAGTGCCTTGACCTCTTTTCCTTCTCACCAGTGCAGGGGGAGGTCACATCTGCTTTCCACTTTCCCTTGTCCACAGCCAGACTGGCACCTGGACCAGTCTCCCCTTTGACCAGCCACCAGCAGTGCTCCTTGAGCTTGTTACACTGTTGCATGCCAGGTGCTTCTTCTTGCTGTCAGTGTTGCACAGACAGGTTGTGTTTGTCTGGGCATAACAAAGACACCTGGGAAGGTGTTAGCCACTTTCCTACCAGTCATTTGGTCATTACTTGTCAAGAATGCATTCCAGAGTTACAGTAGCTTCTCAGAGTTTCACCCAGAGGGCTTGGAGTTTCACCCCAACCCCCAGAATTAAATTCCAATGTCACTACACTTACTAATTATGGCACTATAAATTTTCTGCACTGTGCTTTTCCACCTCAGTGACTACTTCATACACTGAGGTGAGCATACTTATACTTACATTCATTTACTTGGTACTGAGGTAGTGTAGATACTCATAACTTCATTAGGTTATGAGCCCTGCTCTCATGCTCTAATTCCAAAAGAGTTATTACACAGCAACACTACCCACTATGACAAAAGATGATCATTCCTTACAAGTCCCAACCCTAAATGCAGATGGAAGCAACTGGCTATATTACAAGGCTCAGGTTGAATGGGCCATCAGTTTGAAAGGGCTGATTGGACACCTGACCAGCTTGGATGCAAAACCAGAGGACCCTTCAGCAGGGAAAGACTCCTCCTGGAAGCCCACAGCTGCAGAGCAAAAACTTGTCAGCAAATACCCAGAAAAACTTCAGCATTGGGCAAAGGATGATGGATATGTCAAGCAAGTGATTGCTGTGTCACTCCTGGAATCCCTATTCCTTCAAGTCCTGAAGGAAGAGACTGCAAAGAGTGTGTGGGGTGTCCTCACTGACCTTCTCCAAAACTGCTCTCACATCATCACAATTGATCTTCAGAGAAAACTCCAAGAATCTCACTGTTTGGAAAAAGGCAATGTCCATGCTCACTTCAACAAGATGTGCACACTGTGCAAACAACTTGCCATGCTTGGACAGTCTATCACAGACAATGACTTTGCAGCCATCATTCTCAGCTCACTTCCTGCTTCATACAACTCCAACCTTGCAGCTATGATGTCTTCAGCCCTGGGCATGCAAAAGGACCCATCTCCAGACTTTATAATCAAAGTAATTTCTGATGAATATGATAGGCACCAAACATGGATGAAGAGAGGCAACTCTGGAAACTCCAGAAATTCTGAAGATGCAGCTTACTCAGCAAAGGATGGAAAGAAGTCCACTTGTGAAAACTGTGGAAAGAAAGGTCACAGCAGAGACCAATTCTGGGAAGAGGGTGGCAGAAAAGCTGGGCAAGCACCCAAGTGGTTCCAGAACAAGGGCAAAGGGAAAAAGAAGGAGAAAGGCTCTGGAAAAGCAGCCACTGTGGCCAGCACATCAGCCAGCTCAAGCACACAGACCAGTGCTGACTCCAAACCTGATGGAGTTTGGCTAGCACACCTGCAGGATGATGATTGGCTAATGGAAATTGCAGAGGAAGAAATTCTGAAACCCCAGGATATCGTTATTGATGAAGAAGACACATACACGAACACCTTTGATCATGCCCTGCTTGCAGGCAAAAGCCTAAATTCTGCAGAGGAGACCATCCTGTTTGACTCTGGCACTTCACATCATATATCCTCCTACTGCAGCAAATTCCTTGACTATAAGCCAATCATTCCCAAATTTATTACTGCCACTGACAACCACACCTTCCATGCCATCAGAAAAGGTGACCTTGCAATCTCACTCCCAAACAGCACTGCACAAACCCATATTTGACTCAAGGATGTACTCTATGCTCCCAAGATGGGAATCATGTTTGTTTCTGTTAGCAAACTTGGCATCACTGGGTATGTGGCATTATTCTGAGACAAGCATTGTCAAATTTTCGATGCACAGAAAAAGAAAGTAGCTGAAATTCCAATGCAAAAAGGCCTCTACTGCCTCAAATGAGCTCGTCATGCCTTTGCAGGCCTAGCCAAGGCCACAGAATCCTTGACCATGGAGGAGATACACATCAGGCTTGGCCATATTGCTCCTGAAGCCATCCAGCACATGCTCAAGGATGGCACAATCACCAGAATTAAGCTGGATGAGGTGCATTCTACCATGGGCACATGCAATTCATGTGAATATGCCAAAGTGACTCAGAAGCCCATTGGGAAGGAGCATGACCCACCCTGCCATGAACACCTTGGTGACAAGGTCCACACAGATCTTTGGGGACCTTCTCCAGTCCAAACCCCAGGCCACAGTCAATGCTATGTATCATTCACAGATGACCACTGTCAAGTCTGGGCCTACTCCAACCAACTCCGATGCTAAAGAATGTCTAGAGAGTGGTTTGGAAGCAAGTCCGACACAAAGAAATGGAACTCTGACTGGTGGAGTGTTGGCAGGAATGAAGTCTGCCAGGACAGAGGTGGAGCGGAGTGAGGGTGTCAGGTTTAGCTCATGTGCTACCCCCTTGCACGATCTCAGCCCTTGTATTTCAGAGGGAGAGTACAGATGGAGAGTCAGAGGTAACTCCAACAGATAGAGGATGGAGACAGAAGGAGTAGGAACTAAGCTGATATTTGTACTGAAGAACAGCAGAGTACAGTACATGCTTGTATACTGCTACAGAGGTACAGTAACCAGAATCAGAACTGACATATGGAGACTCATAAAACTTCCTGGACAACGAATGAAGGGTAGGCAGAGGACATATGAACGGTGTAGGAAAAGTCCAAGTAGCTGTATAATACGAGCTAGATGGCTTAGATAACAACAATAAAAAATGAAGGGAACGAATTGCTCATCCCAAGGGATTCTGGACTGTTGAGACTAGAAGGTGAGACCTGGCGGTTTGTAGCGGTAGTGGTTCGTGATGTGCACGGCATGGTCCACGGAATAGTACTGGTGATGCAAGCGGTGCAAGCGGTATACGTAGTTCGTGCGCAGTGGAATGCGAGACGTGTGGTGTAGACAAAGTGTAAAGGAAACTCGTGGTAACCTTCTGAGTGCCCAAAAGGTATCATTCTGTACCTAAGTACAGGGCTTTATAGTCCAGACAAACCCGGAACCTAAGTAAGACAGGGTACAGTAAGGGAAAGCTGTGCGACAGCGTGTACACAGAAGACAGGCCAAAACAGAGGCCGAGGGTATACTACAAGCACTAAAGGAATAGAGACCATGACAAGAGAAAGAGTCTGAGGAAAAACAACAACCGGAGCACAGCGGTGTGAGTCAAAGTGTGGACAGCTGGTATAAACCAAACAAATCCAACACAAAAGACAAATATGTGCGAGTGGTGGTTTACCTCCGCGGAACCTGGAGGGCAGAGAAACCTAAAGTGGGGAAGACTTCAAGTGGAGGTGCTCCTGGCGCAAGTCGACGACGAGTTACGCAGGAGAAGATGAATGGACGATGATTGGGAAGGGGATGCTGAACAGAGTGAAGGTGTTCAGCTGAAAGGACCTGGGATGAAGGACTTTGATAAGACGTGCTCCTTGCACAAGTCGATGACGAGTTATGCAGGAGTGGGAGGATGACTAAGCAAGACTTGCTGACTAAGTGTGGATGGAGCTTTAGATAATGAATGGTGGTAGATAGACTCTTCCGAATGAGCCTCAACTACCAAGTATATGAATGATGACAGATAGACCCCTTCATGGAGCCTCAACTGTCGACGACGAGATGGGCACTGGACTGACTGCTGGACTGCTTCTGAATTGCTTCCTGATTGATTGTGGGTAGCTAAGTACATGGGGGTTTATATACTGAGGGGGGAGCACAGCTTGTGACAAACAAGGCACAAACACTTGGTAAGTAATGAGTAAGGACTGAGTAATCATGATGAGTAAGCGAGAAATGAAAAGTAAGCAAGCAAGGAGGATTGGTAAGTATTGACAATGAACGAGTCAAGGATAGTCAAAATATCACAGAATGAGTCAAATAGAGTCAGAAACTGAGTAAGCGCACTGATATCACATTAGGGGGTGGCGATGCAAGTCAGATCTCGGTGGAGACATCTCTAGACCCAAAGATGGCATGACAGATGGACGGTGTTTCCAGATAGGGAAGTATTAATGCCAGAATTGAAGGGCATGAGTCAGGTGTCAAAGGGGGCTAAGGCATTGGGGGTCTGTGGGGCAATGAGAGCATACGCGATCGCGTCTCCCACCCTTCCATCCTCTCAGCGAAGTTAACAAAAACTTCATGAACGGGGCTCTGATGGAGGAGGAGGAGAAGGGGGAACGTCTTCTGCTGGATCTTGCAGTAAGAAGGCAAGATGCATGTCATACTCGTCATGAATGCGATCAGGGAGGCTGGAGGACAGTAGATTATACTGCAGCTGTCGCAATGCAGGAAGAATGATGGACGAGATTGGAATAAAGATGGTGCAGGGAGCAGGGAGGAACGATCCATATGCTTCATCAACCGGGGAGACTGAAACGACCACATAAGACCTTTCTAACCGAGTGACAGACCTGAGGCGACCAAAGAACGTCCTTCTGGAAGTCATACTGACAAGGAGAACACGCTGACCAAGCTGCATGGGATGAGATGGGGCTGACAATGATGGGATGAACCAGGGGGCTTCAGGACGGAAGCTGGTGGGAACGCCTGGCAGATATACGTAGCCACTGTCTCTGGCAAATGAGACAAGCGAGATGATTGATGAAGAGGTGGCCATGATTGATGGACTTAGCGAAATGAGCATCTGATGGACGGAGTGCTGTAGAAACGTGCAGGGTGCGAGGATCCTCTCCAAACTTGGAAGGAAGAATCGTGGGGCTGAGCACTTTAAGCGAGCATGGGAATGGAGTTGATATCTTTGGAAATGGTGGAGATACGACGAAAACCGGAATGCCGTACACGGGCGCTAAAAACCTTTAATGCGCGCTTAACTCGCTTCCTCTTCTCTCTTTAGCACTGATGACTCGTTCTTGTGCGAAGGATGACTGTTCACGTCCAACAGTCTTTCTACGCATGAGGCCTTTAGTCTTCATCTGCATGCATGGGCATTGTGCGCAACTCGTCAACGAGTTAGGCAGAGTCAGCTGTAACCATGTCCACAACACCTTTGGTGTGTGACACCGGAGCACAGCGGCCGCGGGTATAGCACTGCATGAGAGGGAGCGAGGGCATGGGAAGGTAGCGCATGAACAATGGTGAATGCGAGAGGGGAGAGGACATAACAGTAGTCATGGAACAGTTAATGATAGGGGCTTACACGTCCAGGGAATGCGGTGTAAGGAATCTGCATTCCCTGGACGCACGAGCCCCTATCATTAACCATTCCGTGACTACTGTTACATCCGCTCCCATCTCACATTCACCATTGTTCACGTGCTACCTTTCCATGCCCTCCCTCCCTCTCGCGCAGTGCTATACCCATGGCCGCTGTGCTCAGGTTGTTGTTTTTCCTCGGACTCTTTCTCTTGTCACGGTCTTTATTCCTTTAGTGCTTGTAGTATACCCTCGGCCTCTGTTCGGCCTGTCTTATTTGCATGCGCTGTCGCGCGGCTTTCCTTTACTGTACCCTGTCTTACTTAGGTTCCAGGTTTGCCCGGACTATAAAAGCCCTGTACTTAGGTACAGAATGATACCTTTTGGCACTCGGAAGGTCACCACGAGTTTCTTTTCCACTTTGTCTACACCACATGTCTCACATTCCGCTGCGCACGAACTGCGTATACTGCTCGCACCGCTCGCATTGCCAGTACTACTCTGCGGACCACGCCACACACATCATGAAACACTACTGCTACAAAGCGCTGGGTCTCTCCTTCTAGTCTCGACAGTCCAGAATCCCTTGGGACGAACAATTTGTTCCCTTCATTTTTTATTGTTGTTATCTAAGCCATCTAGCTCGTGTTATACAGCTACTTGGACTTTTCCTACAGCGGATTCCTCACAACGGGTAACACAGAACATCCCAAAAAGGAAACAGTCCAGATGCTGGACCATGTGGTGTGCATGCTGCAGAGTACCTGACTGTGCGCTGTCAGGGAGAAGTCCGAAGGTAGTCACATGACTCCTTGGAGAGCAGTCCACATGGTCCAGCTGAAGGGCAGTACAGGTCCAACAGCAGTCAGAGCAGAGGTGGTTCGTAAACAATAGAGGGTGGGCAGAGTTGGCATGGAGTGAGCGAATGACTGGCAGAAAAGGGTGTGGAGTTCGCAAGGATGCAGGATGAACACACAGTCATGACAACCACACTCATTACACCACCCTATTTTTGCAGAAGACAAAGGCTGAGACCTTCAAGTCATACAAGGCTTATGAAGCATGGCTGAACACACAGTTTGACACCAAAGTCAAGCAACTTCACTCAGATTGTGGGGGGAGAATACCTTAGTGCAGAATTTTCAGGTTATCTGAAATCCTGAGGCACAGAATGATGCATAACTGTCCATGATACCCCCAAACACAATGGAGTTGCAGAATGACTCAACAGAACACTCATTGAGTGTGTACATGTGATGATTCATGCCAGTGGCCTACCCAAGAACCTCTGGGAGGAGGCCATCATGCATGCAACTTGGCTCAAAAACCACTCATTGACTCACCATCTAGGCACCAAGACTCCCTACAAAATGCTCTACAACAGACCACCCAACCTCTCAAAAATCCCAGTCTGGGGATGTCATGTCAAGGTTCATGATACCTCCAGCTCCAAGCTAGACATGTGAGCCTGAGATGGACACTGGGTAGGTTTTGATCCTGAGAGTGATGGCCACTGCATCTACTAGCCTGACACATGAGCAATTGGAATTGAATGAAGTGTCATTTTTGAGTGCCAAGATGTGTCCATACCACATGGTGTGCTGCTCAAGGGGGAGCAGGGGAATTCTGATGCCTCAAAATGAAATTTCACAGCTTCACAAGGAAATTCCAAGGCCTCACAGATAGTCAAGCAACCCACTGAAGCAACTTTGGAAATTCCAAGACCCATTTTGGACCCACTCAGAGAGAATTTCAAAACACCTCCACCTCAACCTTGTCATTCCACTCACCAGTGCTTTGAATCAGACTATATGAGGCACCTATGTGCAGGAGAAGGCACTCATGATGGATGCATCCCTCTCAACTTCATAAAAGAACTCTGAGAGAGCAATAGCAACCCAAACAGCCTGAAATCCTGAGAAAATGCTACCTATGTATTCAATGAAGAACTAGTTGCCAATGAAGATGACACTAACATCATGTAGTGCTATGGTGGCAGGGATGGCTGAAGCTGAAGGGCTGGACCAATCAATAGTACATGAGGTGAAATCCCAATGACTAGCTGAAGTGGCAAAATGCCATAAATGTGGAATTACAGAGTCTAGAGGAAGCACACACCTGGGATGTTGTTGAGTGCCCCAAGGGTGCAAATGTCATAGGATGCAAGTGGGTTTTCAAGATCAAACACAATGCTGCTGGAGAAATTGAGAAGTACAACACCTGCCTAGTCGCTAAGGGCTACTCTCAGATACAGGGCATTGACTATGACAAAACCTATGCTCCCATCACAAGGCTTGCATCGCTTTGCACCATACTTGCAATTGCTGCACACAATGACTGGGACACTGATGTCATCAATTTTCACTCACCATTCCTAAATGGCAAACTTGGAGATGGCAAAGATGTTTATATGGAGCTCCCTGAGGGCTATGTTGTAGGGTGGAATTTTTCCCATCCAGTTGGGAAGTTAAACATTGCATTATATGGCTCAAAACAAGGTGCACTTCAGTGGTACCAGAAGCTATGTGCTACCCTAGCAGATCTTGGACTTACCAGGGCACACACAGACTGGGGAATATTCTATGGTCACATAGGATTGGAAATCCTCATCCTTGCCAGCCATGTCAATGACTGCACTGTCACAGGCAGTTCTCCATTGTTAATTCACTCATTTAAACAGGAGATCAGCACTTGTTTTAAAATCTTTGACCTAGGGCCCATCAGTTGGCTACTCAGAATGAAGGTGATGTGGAATAGAGAAGCCTGCACCATATCCCTGTCACAGCAGTCCTACATTGAGGCCATTCTGACTGCAATTCCAATGGACCCTGGAATGAAACTGTCTCACAGAGAAACTCTGCAGCCTGCCAGAGAAGCTGCACACATGAAAAATGTACCCTACCATGCTGCTGTAGGCTCCCTCATGCACCTCACTGTTGGAACATGCCCAGATATCACATTCACTGTCTCCACAGTTGCACAGTTCAACAATGCACCCAACATGACTCACTGGGAAGCTGTAAAATGAATCTACAGGTATATTGCAGGCACAAAAGTGCTCACTTTGACATTTGGAAATTCAGAACGAGGCCTTGAGGGCTATACCAATGCAGATGGAGCTTCACAGAAGTATCAACATGCTATAAGTGGATATGCCTATCTACTGGATGGAGGAGCTATCAGTTGGGCTTCATGGAAACAAGAACTTGTGACACTCTCCACTGCTGAAGCAGAATATGTCACAGCAACTCACACAGCCAAAGAGGGCCTGTGGCTTTGGCATCTCATCAGGGAAGTTTTCTGACCACTCAAACATCCTATCCCACTGTATTCTGACAGCCAATCTGCCATTGCACTCACCAAGGATGACAGCTACCATGCTCACACTAAGCACATCAATACACAATACCATTTCATTCATTTTGCTGTGGAAAACCATTCCTTTTGTTTAATTTATTGTCCTACTGATGACATGGTTGCCAATACCCTTACCAAACCCTTACCAAGCATCAAGGCAAAACACTTTGCATCTGCACTTGGACTTCATTCCAATTGAGGGGGAGTGTTGAGAATGTGTTCCAGAGTTATGGTAGCCTCTTGGAGTTTCTCCCAGAGGGCTCAGAGTTTCTCCCTGACCCTTGGAATTAAATTCCAATGTCACTATGCTTACTAATTATGGTACTATAAATTTTCCACACTGTTCTTTTCCACCTCAGTGACTACTTTGTACACTGAGATACTCATAACTTTGTTATTACTCACCAGGTGTTCATCACCTCCACATTTGACCCAGTCCCAGTTGAACCACCCACTAGGGCATCCACCCATCAGCTCTGCTCTGCTTTCCTGGCCTCTTCAGCCTTGCATGCAGCCTCTAGCCTCTGTGCCTCATCCTCTGTGTGTACCCTCTCTTCTTCGAGCCAGGCTTGCTCCTGCCTCTCTGCCTCCAACCAGGCCTCTTCAGCCAACTGGGCTTCCTCCTGGGCCTTTGCCTTGCACCTCTTGCACTCAGCCAACTTCCCCTGGATTGCCTGGTTGTCATTGTTGCTGCCCACCTGCAGCTCTTCACTCATTGCCTGGGTCAGGTCAGGCAGAAGGTCTTGATTGTAGGGGGTTCTGGACCAGCAAATGGACATGTCAAAGTGAGGAAACCAAACCTGAGGTGGACTGGTCTTAAGTCCACTGGTTTTCAAGGTCAGACACCAAAATTTCATTCTCAGCATTGTCCACATTGGAGCCTCATGGGCTTGGCTCCAAGAGGGGGATACTGTCACAACCATGTCTAGACCACCCTTGACTGGCTCTACCCCAGTCCTGACCAGTCTTGTCCAACCCTTTCCCTGGTCCTGGCCTTAACCCTTTGACCTAGAAATGTGTTAGCTCATGAGGCACTGCAAGGCAGTGCCCAATCACACTGGAAGCATTTCTCAATTTCTTTGCTGAAAACATTTTAAAAAAAGATTGAAAAATGAGACTCTTTAATTTGGGATGTTTTTGTGACAAATATTGTAAAAATATATAGGATTTGTACTGTCTATCATGCCTCACAAAATGCCACCAGAAAATTTTAAACCTTTGCATATAAAAAAATTATGGATGTTCAGCAGAATGATTTTGAACACAATATGCATGATACATTGTGAATAATTTTCCAATATATGTCACTTTTTTTTAGAATTAACAATCTGCTTTTTTGTGAGCAGAAAGTTTAGAAACTAGGCAGTATTTATTTAGTTTAAGTACTGTATTGCAATGATGAATTGTGTGCTGAAGCTCATATGAAAAACATTCTGCTTTTTTTATGCTCAAACAGGTAATATACAGTGAAATATTTTTCAACAAAAAATCAAATCAGAAATAAAGTCTTTCCACTTTAAAATCATAGGTCAAAACATCAAAAATTATTTCTAGATGAAATATTGAGTATATTATTACACATGCTAAGAGCAATTGATACAGTATAAATAAGAAAGTGAGTGATAAGATATACCTAATTAGTGGGGACAAGATTGACTGAGGCTCTGTAAGTGAAAAAATTCAATTGAGCATTATAACTGAAAGAGAGCATGTTCCCCAAGAATGCCTGTATTGAGTTGAGGCAACATATATTGATTTATCAGGCTCAAGAGATCAATATTTCATTTTGATTCCATGGCATTGAGCATGTGGTTACATTGTACTAAGATGCACAATGAAGAACAACAATTGAATTAGTCCCTTTGAGAGGTACAAGGGAGTCTTTGAAACAGGTCATTCAATGCACACAGAATGTAGTATTAAGAAGTGGACTACTGTATAGTTGTAGATCTTGTGACTGCCATTGCTTTCAAGTGCATTGCCACTTTGAGCCAAGCTGATCATACTACCATCTGAGTATCATCTAAGTATCTGGCAAATTTGATAACAAGTGGCCAATTTTGAAATGGGGGTGCATGGATATAGTGGCCTGTGGGTGGCAATGGAACTAATTTTGCAGTGTTTGTAATTACAATTGTGGCTCCCCCTCATCCTCATCCTACTGCTCCTGCCAGTGGTTGTCCCATCCATGGTCTGAGCCTCCCTATACCAAGTGCACATGCCTCCCCTACAGCTCTTCTTTAAATACAGCTTTGTACCAATTTAAGTGCCTTGAGGTCAAAACCTAACAGTCAGGACCACTCACTCTGACAAACTCTGACACTCCCAGAGGGCTAGAATCAAAGTGCAGAGGAAGTTTGACAAAGCAGAGAGGCAGAAGTGGAGTGAAGGCATTGGGTTCAGCTTGTGTGCTGCCCCCTTGTATGTTACTCAATGGAGGTCAACAGCTGTCAGTTGGGTGCTCTTAGATGAATATGGAAACTTTGAATAGTGCAACAAAAAGGAATATGTACATACTAGTAGCCTCAGGGAATCCACATGCCCCATCAGTGGATTGGAGGTCAGTGATTGCACATAACTAGCTATCAAGCCATTCTGAGGACATAATAAAGCACAATTAGACAACACCATCAGTGGTAGGCAACTACAGTACAAAAGTCACTCACCTTGGTTCCTTCTGATATGTAATCAACCATGTGTTCCAGGGATCAATGTTGATGTGGTACAAATCATGAGTGCTATGTGACAATGCAAGGTCACATGATTTGTCTGAAACCAGCCTTTCAGGAGCTTTTTTCTCAGTTTCTTTCTGATTATAGTACACCTGTTTTATTAATTGTTTGTGTAATGGATGACTGCATGGCTAATCATAGCTGTCAACACTGGGGAACTCCTAAATGATGTGCATGAAACTTACTTGACTTTCTTGTCAAGGAACTGCTCAGCAGTCTCATGCATCTTTGTAAGTACCATGGATGACAGTTCCTCAGCACTCTGGAGAGAACATGAGTTGTCTTACTGATCAAAACATTTGCCATGACATATGAATTGTTGGCTCTTGCTACCAATGTCAACCTCAACAGCTGGTCAAGCATCTGACTTCTCAGCAATTTTGAATGCTCTGTAGACAATATAAGATGCTGTCCTGTTTGACAGTTGTTGCATGTACTAACCAGTGCTTCAAGTCCTCCTGGACATCCACACCCTTGAACTTGCAGCCAATCAAGCCCTTAAATGTGAAGACAGTGTTGATGGATTAACCACTGCTTGACACTTGGCAGGCAGGCCAACAAGATGCTCCCCATGTTTTGTGAAGGCCACTACTGATGGGGTTGTCCAGGCACCTTTGGAGTTCTCAGTCACACATGCCTGCTTGCCCTCTATGATGGCAATGATGAACTTGTTGTACCAAGGTCAATTCCAACCATGAGGCTTTCAATAAATGCCAAACTTTTTTTTTCCTGCAGGAGGGTCATCAACATACCAGTGACTTTGGAGTTCATGTTCCCCATGATTGAGGACCACAGGATGTCCTGTATGAGTGAGGGTGTGGTTCCCAGCATGTGTCAAGTCTGAGGTTACCAGGTTCAAGACTAGACCAGAGACTGGTACAGGCATGAGGCCAAAGGGTCAGGGATCAGAGGGGAGCAGGGGTCAGATGGTGGACTGTTTGGACTTAATGAGACTTATTTGATTTCAGACTGAGGGAATACAGGCCAAGTATCTATGGGTTTACATACTAGGGGTAACTATAGTATGGAGACTGGTAATGCCAGTCTCACAGAGATTGGTAACTGATTGGTAAGAATGGTATTAGTAAGTCATGACAAAGATAACCAGAGACTGGGACAGAGACGAGGGCAGACTGGGACAAGGCTGGGTCAGGCTCAACCAAAATGACACTTCATAGCAGCACTTCAAAGCAGTGCTACCTGTGCTAGACCAACTGGGGGTAGGGGTTTGGCAAGGCTGAGGCTGGACTGAGTGAGTGCAAGGCTGAGTCTGGCTGGGGTCAAGGCATGGCTATGACAGCATGCCATATCTGCATCAGCATACCATACTGTATCAATTGCTCTTGACATGTGTAATAATATATGCAATATTTCATCTAGAAATAATTTTTGATGTTTTGACCTATGATTTTAATGTGGAAAGACTTTATTTCTGATTTGATTTTTTGTTGAAAAATATTTCACTGTATATTACATGTTTGAGAATAAAAAAAAGCAGAATGTTTTTCATATGAGCTTCAGCACACAACTCATCATTGCAATACAATACTTAGACTAAATAAATACTGCCTACTTTTTAAACTTTCTGCTCACAAAAAAGCAGATTGTTGATTCTAAAAAAAAGTGACATATATTGGAAAATTATTTACAATGTATCACACATATTGTGTTCAAAATCATTCTGCTGAACATCCATAATTTTTTTATGTGCAAAGATTTAAAATTTTCTGGTGGCATTTTGTGAGGCATGATAGACAATACAAATCCAATATATTTTTACAATATTTGTCACAAAAAAATCCCAAATTAAAGAGTCTCATTTTTCAATCTTTTTTTACAATGTTTTCAGCAAAGAAATTGAGAAATGCTTCCAGTGTCAAGTTGTCCACTCAGTTAGTACCAGGCCAGTGTAATACCCAGCCCAACCACTAGTCCTGCCTTGGTTCCTGGTAAATCCTTTGTTCATACCTTTGCTTGATAATATTCTTTGTAACATTACTTACCAATCCATTTACCAATCATTGCTGTACTGGCACAAACCAGTCTCTGGTGCTACATTAACTTACTTTACCTTTAGTATTTAAGCTGTAGGAAAATCTGTTTAGCCTCAGTCTGAAATCAAACTAGTCTCATCTTAACCCAGTCCCCTCTGTCCTCTGTCTTCTGTCTCTCAACTGGACTATGGCCCACACAAGGGAATAGCACTGTGCCTTCAGTTGCTAAGTCCAATAGTCCAAAACCTCTTGTACCTTCATCTTTCCTCTGACCCCTGACTGGACTCTGGACTGGCTTTGGACTGGTGATGAACTGGACTTAACACTTACTCACATCATGTAGTGTGTCCAATAAGGTATTGTCAATGTAGTCATTGTGTCTATGACACTGAACATGTCAATAAGTCTTACAACATCCTGTATATACAATATATTGTGCAGATTAACACTTTCTTTACTACTACTACTATTTTGACTATTTCAACTTTTTTGACTATTCTAAACTTAGTCTGTATTGGGTGTGACCAGAAATAGCCATAATAGTCAAAATAGACAAATAATTCCATAAAAAGCACAGTTGGTATTTGGTTAATTTCCTGATGCAATTTTATCACAAGTTATATGTATCCCCTCATTTCTTACAGCAGCAGTATGATATTCCCTGTAACACATTTGACCCATCACATATTGCATCATCTTCTAACCTAGACAGGCAGCCTAACTTCAGTAATGTAAATGATGCTCACTTGCCAGGACCCACTAGTACATACCACTATGAATACTACTCCAATACCTAGCTAGCAATTGAATGTAGTTGCTAACACTGCTAATGAATGCCAAGTGGAGTAAGATTCAGCATGAGTGACCTTGTGTGACTGACATGACATTTTTGTGACTGCCAACTGCACTGTGAGGGATAGTATAAACCCTATTGACAACTTTTCTTCTGATATAAGGACAATTAGAACAGCTAGAAAAACTGCTGTTTTCCTGATGTGGGATTCAATGGTCTGACCCAAGTGGTCACCAATTTTCTCATGTTGCTTCACACCACAACATACCAAGACTTCCAAGGCATGACAACAAGCCTACCACTGCCTATCTATCAGTGTTCTGCCAGTCAATGAACACAGGCCATGATCAGTGACTGTGAATCATGGGAAAGTCAATGAATGTCAGTAAGGTATCCTTACTCATGACAGCTGTCCATCATCATTCAATCCTTAGACATTTGGAGATAGTAATCATTGGTATGTCATACTGTATTTGAACCTTACAAGCCAGAGCAAATGGTAAAACAATCCCATAACACGGTAAATTGAAATAGAGTGATAACTCGTAAATGGAAACTGACAAGTCATAAATTCCAGAGCGAGTGTTCATCAAACTGCAGTCCCACCGCTTGCCGTTCTACTGTGATCTGGGAAGGCGCCCGTGTGTCTCTGTGGTGCTGCGATCCTGAAAAACAGCGCCATTCAAATTTCAGACACTCTACATACAACTACAAAACTTACGACTTGTTGACGATACTTTCCGAGCCGGTGTAGATAAGAAGGTCGTAGACCAACCCTCCAACTTGCATACCAAGAATGGGGGCGAGAATGGGGCACCAGAGCCAGTACTGATTCCGGAATGTGAACACTACAGACAAAGTCAGTGCCTCCCCGATAGGAACCATTCCACAAATCACGAACCATCTTTTCCATAACCGACCATAGCAGTCAAGAGCCGAGGACCAAAGTCACGCGCCGGGTTGATGGCGAAGCCAGTCTCCATACCCAACGCGAGACCGATACCAAGAATAGCAGTAAAGACTGTGAGTGTGACGAGCCAGACAGAGACTGGGCCATTCCTCTTGTCCGTGGCAGCCAAAATAGCGATTATAAGCATAGCAGATGCCAAAAACTGCCAACGATGTTACAGCGCAGCCATTCCAAAACCGGGCAATTTGTCCTTACTTCTGAGAAAAAGCAGGACACCGAAGTCATGTAGTCAGCCTATTACACTTGCATCAGTTTAGTTTCCGGGGGAATTCGGAGCAGTACATACCGCGTAGGTTGCGAAAAGGTCGCCCGTCCTCGAGATGGTGCGAACATCAGACCCCCCCTCGTAAGCATTAATAGCATGGTAGTAGTTGGCGTAGATGATTCCACCGCCACAAAGGGCGCCAAGCAGTTGGGCAAGGATGTAATAGGGAACTTTTCTCCATGGGAAGTCACGGAGGGAGGCAAGGGCGAGGGTTACCTGGCCAGAGATCAACTGAAGGCAACACGAACAGAGTGTATAAAAACATACCGCAGGGTTAAGGTGACCTCCAGATACTCCACCAGAAACTAAAACACCCAAAGCAACACCTATGCGGAGTTAGTGCAGCTGAAAACATGGCGCGAATTCCCCACTTACCGACAGCCCAACCGAAGTTAAGAGAAAGGTACTCCTTATAAATCAGTTCTGTCAGTACAGGCTGGGAGTTATGAAGGGAATTCACTCACCCCCTTAGCGGTGGCAGAAACTGCCGTATTTGACGACAGGACGACTTGGCAATTACCACCGCAGCCAAAGATAATAAGGATCATAGTACCAAGGAACTCTGCAGCGGGCTCCCGTATATATTCCCTGAGAATAAAGTGGTCTCATACATGAGAGGAAGATGATAGGGGCGGCGCAAACCTGATCCTTGACCATCCGTTCGGGTATTTAGGGCTGTCGGTCAAACCTGCAGGAATCACCCCAATGACGGCCGTCTCGTTTATCGGTCGAATGCTCGACGTCTCGGAGTGGCGCTGGGAGAGCTTCTGAGACATGCTGACAAGGAGCGCCGGATCGGAAGTGGGCTCTGCAGTTGAAGGACTGGAGCCACACCTTTGATTGTGGCCATTTTATGTGGAGCCGGGAATCATGTAACTTAACGGTGGAGCTGGTAATAACTTGTGGCAGTGGAAACTTTATGAAACAGACGCTGGGACGCATGCATGCCGTCAATTTTGATATCGGAATGACCTTGAGTCCGCTGCTCGAAGAGTCCTAAAATGGCTCCTCGCGCCCGATTAGTCCGGGCTCCAGCATACGACAAATCAGTGCAGGCTCAGTAGTAACTTACAGACGGGGGTGAGAAACGGCTTTCTGATAATTGTGTGTTGGACAAGTATGAAGGGGAAAGTGACTGGCCATGCAGATTGTCTGATGGCAGTCCATGAGAATGGCTGTCGCTGTTAGCAAAATGATCCATTTAGACCACATACCGACAACATGTCGAGTCATGACACTGAGGCTAATAGAAAACAAGTACTTCCGACCTGACGCACGGAATTAAATCTAGAATAGCAGGCTTCTTCTCCCCAAGAACGGCGAACGACATCCTCGACGGAGAAATGGGTGATTGGGAAAGGTGGACAGCAGACCTGTAATGAATGTAATCCGGTTCGGTACCGACAGTTGCCAAGGAATTGATCGCATGTAGACACGATGCATGATGCATGATCATATTGCCGCAAGGTGTAAACGAACCCCCAGCCTACAGTGGCACATGCGATAAGTAGGCACGGTATTATTATCAGTGGAAACACGGAAGGGCGTTTGAAGGGATCCGAAGTACTGATATTACCATTCTCGATGTCTCCAGTAGCGTTGCCTGGAACATCGAAGTTCGTGCCCGTAAGGTGATGCAACATTGGGAAACCACACCTCAGAGGGAAGCACAAGACATACGGCATACATTCGCACCAAATAACAGACTGCCAAGCGAAGTAGGGCTTACTGTAATTGTCAACGCGCAGAGTGCATGGTGACGTCTTTTAAACTGTAAAGGGATGACTGGGAACCCGACACTGTTCGATATGTGGCCGGACGTACTTTTTACCGACTTGCAATGTCCCATTCCAAGCGTCGAACCACCGTTCAACAACCGATGGCTTACGTGGTTTGCAGGGCAACTTCTGGAGGCTTCTGCGCCCATATTTTGGTATCGGCCCACGATAAGGCGAACACAAAGAACCGTGGTTGAGGTAGAGGCGGCCCGATTGCAGTACAACGTGAAGCCTCGGATGCGAAGAGAGTTGGGTATTGCAGGAACTCTCATTTCGCGGCATGCAACACGTTTGATACGCGTCTAACATGTAACGTCATGAAGTACGAGTCAAGTCCAGCAGCATCAGCAAGCTACTGGGAGTGGATTGTGCAGATGGCAGTAAATCTAAGACATGGCGGAAGACTTCGGTGAGTGAAGTCACCGTCGTATGTTCGCAAAACCAAGGATCCGAAGTAATTACTTGACCTAGAACTGTACACTCAGTTTCAGACGTAGGGTGCGACGACCTCGGCGGTGTACATGCACCAGTGCGACACTATGGCCCTGGCTGAAAAAAGAGTCGGCATGATTGTCTTGACTGAATGTCTCGCAGCTGTGCTCTGGGTTTCCATACCTTGGAGAATGAGTACGATGCCGGCTGCACTCGAAGATGTGCTCTCCCAAGCACGGTATTCATCATGATTTGGCATGGATATGTACCATGGTAGCCACTTCATGCACGGAGGCATTTGGAACTTGGGGAACAAACAGAAGGTGATCTTCCTACCTTGCCTTTTTTCCGTGCTAATTTACACATACACCGACGTACACCACCTTCCATTCGACATACATGCCCCACTGGCTCCGTACCCTCTCGCCTTCTATAGGCTGATCCGCCGCTGAAAACCCCCGAAACAATTTCATGACACACTTTACCATGCAGGTATCGACACACTATTCTCCATCGAGGACATCACATCAATGGCACCCGTAGCTGCTAGATGGTTCAGTATATCTGACAGCCCAGGTGCCTGTTAGATGCTCCACGATCGGGATAGGTGGTACGTTACCGGGTTGGACTCTCAAGTATCGGAAACGAGTTGACAAGGGAACCCACAAACCACTCTTACTCCCCCTTGTCCTAACCCTTCCTAGTTTCCATGGCGAAGACTTGGCGCTCGTTCTCGCATGGTCCTTTACTGAAGGATGTGCCATCTAGTTTTTCGGTCCCGTTAAGTTGTGGGTAGGTGCTGGATCCTTGTCTGTTATAATACTGCACATGCATACCTCTATCCGCAGCATTTCACGAAGCTCACATCGGAGAACACTAGCGACCGCCGCTGCCAAGTTGCCGGTTGTGAGACTAATGATGTGTCCTCGATCATTTCAACTATCCGCCATCCGTCAGTCACCTGGACATTGGGAGGGGGTCGCATTGCATTTGCGGATCCGTACAACTTTGGTTGACCTTACAACCCAGAACTAATCGTAGAACAATGCCCTAACAAGGAAGTGAACAAGACAACCTACAAAGAGAGATAACTCGTAAATGGAATGATAAGTCGTAAAGCTCATAGCAACATCCAGTCAGCGTTCTTCAAACTGCGGTTGCACCGCTTGCCGTCCTATCTGGATAAGTGTCAGTGTGGCTCTGTGGTGCCACGCTCCTGAGAAACAGCGTCACCCAGATTTCAGACACTTTACATATGGCTACAAAACTTACGGCTTGTTGACGATACTTTCCGAGCCGGTGTAGATAAGAAGGTCGTACACCAACCCTCCAACTTGCATACCAAGAATGGGGCCGAGAATAGGGCACCAGAGCCAGTACTGGTTCCTGAACGTGAACACTACAGAGAAAATCAGTGCCTCTCCGATAAAAACCATTCCACAAATCACGAACCATCTTTTCCATAACCGACCATCGCAGTCAAGAGCCGAGGACCAAAGTCACGCGCCGGGTTGATGGCGAAGCCAGTCTCCATACCAAGCGCGAGACCGATACCTAGTACGGCCGTAAAGACTGTGAGCGGGACGACCCAGACACCGATAGGGCCATTCCTCTTGTCCGTGGCAGCCAAAATAGCGATTATAAGCATGGAAGATGCCAAAAACTGTTAACGATCATTATGGCGCAGCCATTCAAACGCAGGCGACTTTTCTTTACCTCTGAGAAAAAGGAGGATGCCGAGGTCATGTAGTCAGCCTAGTATACTTGCATGAGTTTAAATTTCTAGGAGTCCGGAGCGACACATACCGCATAAGTTCCGAAAAGGCCGCCCGTCCCTGAGATGGTGCGAATATCTGGCCCACCCTCGTAAGCATTAATGGCATGGTAGTAGTTGGCGTAGATGATTCCACCGCCACAAAGGGCACCAAGCAGTTGAGCAAGGATGTAATAGGGAACTTTTCCCCATGGGAAGTCGCGGAGGGAGGCGAGGGCGAGGGTTACCTGGCCAGAGGTCAACTGAAGGCAACATGAATAGATTGTAAAAACATACCGCAGGGTTAATGTGACCCCCAGATACTCCACCAGAAACCAAAACGCCCAAGGCAAGGCCTTTACGTGGAGTTAGTGTGGCCGACCACAGGATATGAAGTCTCCCTTACCAACAGCCCAACCAAAGTTGAGCGAAAGGAACTCCTGTATATCATCTCTGTCAAATCAAGTCGTGAGTTTATGAAGAGAAATCACCCACCCCCTTGGCGCTGGCAGTAACCGCCGTGCTTGAAGACAAGACGACTTGACAATTACCACCGCAACCAAAGATAACAAGGATCATTGTACCAAGGAATTCTGCAGCAGGTTCCCGGATATATTCCCTGAGAGTAAAATGGTCTCATGCACGAGTGGACGTAGGGGAGGCACAAACCTGATCTTTGACCATGCGTTCGGGTATTTGGGGCTGTCGGTCAAACCTGTGGAAACCACCCCTATGGTGGCCGTCTCATTCGTTGCCCGAATGTACGTGCTCGACGTATCGGAGCGACTTTGGGAGGGCTTCTGAGACATGCTAACGAGAACCGCCGATGGAAGTGGACTCTGCAATCTAAGCACTTGGGAGAGGCGTTGAGTTGTGGCCTTTTTATGTGTGATCAAGAATCACAAAACTTGACTATGGACATACATACGTACAGATATGGTGAGGGGGCTGGTGACGACCGGAGCCGATAAGGTCCAGAATTTTGCAATATCGATTTTTCCGCGCAAGGTTCGGTTCGTGAACTCAAGACGCGAGGACCATAGGACCCTTACGAAATTTCGCGAGCAGCTTGTAAACCAAGGTGTTCGCAAACTGAATGATCAGACACCGAATCAAACCTAAGTGAGTGGCTGGTTCTATCTCCATGAAGATGTAATATTACTATTAGCAAAGTGGTTCATTTAAGTAAACTACGTACCGAGAAGTCGGATTATGACGTTGATCAAGATGAGAGTGTGTTCACGGCGTGGCAGACGAAGCCGTACCCTGAGCAGGTACGAGTTGACACAGACCCGTCTTACTCGTTTAAGACGAGTATTTCCGACGTGAAACAAGGAAGTAAAAGCAGAATAGCATGTATCTTTCCCCAAGAACGCGGAACAGACGTAGGACCTCGACGGAGGCAGAGATGATCCGGAAAGTGTAAAAGCTGGCTTGCAAAGTCAATCCAGTTCATTACCGACAGCAACCAAGTGATCGATCATGTGTGGACATGATGCATGATGGTTGCTGCGGCAAGGTGTAAAGGAACTGCCGGCCTACAGTGGCACCCAAAAAGCATGCATGATGTTACGACAAAGGCGTTTGAAGGGGTCCGTGGTACCAATATTCATCATTCTCCACGTCTCGCATAACGTTGCCTCGAACGTTGAAGATTGTGCCTGTAAGTTGATGCAATGTGAGGAAACCGCACTTCACAGGGAAACACAAGACACGCGGCATGAATTCGCAGCGAACTATAGAATGCCAAGCAGAGTGGGTTTACTGAAACCGTCAGTGCGCAAAGTGCATGGCGACGTCTTTTAAACTACAAAGGGATGACAGAGAACCCGACACTGTTAGATGCGCCCGGGCATACCTTCTCCCGATCCATTCCGAACTTGAGAACCGCCGCTCAGCAACCGATTGAATGATACCGTTCGCAAGATAGCTTCTTCAGACTTCTGCGCGCACATTTTGCCATCGGTACACGATAAGAGAACACGAAGAACCGTGGTTAGGGTGGAGGCGACGCAACCGCAGTACAACGCGAGGGATTCAGACGCGAAAAAGAGTAGAATAATGGGGGTACAATTGAGCTTCCTATCCGGATACCATGCAATCCGCTTCACACGGATCTCCAGCGGATATGGGTTTGTGCAGATCCGGCAGCGAGACTTTGTACATGCGCAAGAGTTTGGAGAGTCCATTCGTCACCACAGCCACGATTATGTAATGATTAATGATTGCCCGCAAGACGATAAGCTACGTAATAATAATAATTAACACTGACTTGACTTGACATTTCACCTCCTCCGCGGCGCAGAGTGGCTGAGGAACAAAGTGCTTTGATGGGGTGCTTCGCAGTTGTATTCTTCGTTTCTGTACCTTGGAACGTGGGTGCGGGGCTGGCTGCATTCAAAGATGCGCTCTCTCACCGCAGGGTATTCAGCGTGGATGTGCATCATACAGGGACCCAGCCGGACTCCGGCACTTTTCCTACCCGTTTCGTTTCAGTGCTAACTGACATACATACCAGCTGTACACCAGCTTCCTTTCGACACGCACGCCCCATTGGAGATCCGTACCGTCTCTCGCCTTCTCAATTGCTCACCGCTCAGGACGAAGATCCGCCGACGAAAACTCCGAAACAACTTCATGGCGCACTTTACCATGCCGACATTGACACCCTATTCTCCGCAGCCTCTCGACACATCCTTGGACGCACGAGTACATGCACCGTGGCCTTACCCTCCTGCCAAGCCTCTTTTCTCCACACCATCGTGCAGTAAACCGCCATTGCACGACGGTTTCCCCCTCCCCGTCTGGGTCGACATATTCTGCTCTGACTATTCGCGAGGCTGTGCCTGCTGACACAATGCAGGTCTGGGAGTCCTGCTGGAAGGTTCCTTTACGCGTTGCAATGGTGGGATCTGAAGCACTGTGGACGGACGCGTGAGTGGCGCTCGCAGAGATATTGGACCTGATCGCTTGCCCACCACAGTTAGGACTGGCAGTCAGAACACGACCGCTCGCCGCGAGGTAGAGTCTTCTTTAATTGCAGGGAGGGGGTTCGCGCCAACTACAGTATAGCGCGCAGGTCAAGACTGTAACTCGAATGACATGTCGCTTGTGACCCTGGCCGACCAGCTGGCAAGACATGGTAGGAGGCTTGCATAGAATGCTGGGCGCAGTTGTCGGCATATGTAATGGTTATTTCCTTGGTTTTCGTCGTAGTTTACCTCGCAGGCTAACCTTTGATTTTCCTAGTTGTTGCGCCTGTTCTCGGTACGGACAACGGATGCCGCTCAGCGACAACTTTTCCATCTTCTCGACTATCGTATCAAGACCCACGCAGTACACACGTACATCCTCACGCTTTTTGCTTCCGTTTCTTCACTCTGCCTGCCCGTGTCGGCTCATCCCCACCCTTCCCGCTGTCAAAGTGGCAGTCCGATGCATCATCCAACAAGATGTCATAAAAGATCTCGTGGCCGACAAAGATCTGATAGGGTCAACATCTGGGAGATAGAACTAACGGACTAGAAACTCCTCGAATCTTACGTGTGTTCACCGTTATAGTCTCCAACGGCATTCAGACTCACCCTGCAAATTTCTGCGGGGTAGACTATGTTAATCCCAATGTTGGCTTCGCTTCTTGTGCCTTCTTCGTCCTCACGCGCTTCGCCTCTGTGGAGGGGGGGTACGATTCAAGTTGCGATGTCGCTGCAAAGCAGAGGTTCAAACAAGTGTTCGGCCATGGAGCCTAGGACAGCCATATGAAGTTCGCGACGAGACCATGTCGTCCAACGAACTGAGTTGGTGCATTGCCGAGTAGACGCTCTCATCTTCGGTGCCCTCTGTTCGTCTGCTGAGATCTTGGCTGCGCTGCTACTCTACCGTACCAATCCTGTAGGAATGGTTAGGAAACGTCAAGTCGTTGCAAATTTTATACCAAAGGGTCTGCTACTTCCATAGCTACCATCTCGTGACATCGAGCTCTGCCTCCCCAAACAAACTCGTCTTCGTCACCTTGAAGTCGTCCACTCCGACTTCCCCATCGACCTCTTGTTGGTAATACTCCGGGAATTCTGTCCGTAAGAACCTAAGTATATGTTTGTTAATCTGCTCGAACTCGAGAAGAAACCCGTCGTGCCCATCAGGGGATGGGATGACCACGAGTTCCGCTTCTGGTATATGCGTGGCCAGTTCTTTCTGCTCGCTAGGCGTGAACAGACCGTCCGTTTCTATGCTGATGACCAACGCGCGTCGGGGAAGGGTCGCGAGTACAGCTGCAAGCGCGGTCGCCTGCGCTGTACTGCTAGAATTTTCGGGGAATACCGTGCGCCCCGAGCGACATCGTGTGTGTCCAACTTACGAGTGATATGGATATAGCAGTTGGCGTCGAACCGGGCAACGAAACTTTGCGCCTTGGTAACGGAGGTATGACTGTGCAGAGAAGATGGGAGGAGCGGAGGATGCCGATTGTCGTAACTCGGGCGTCGTGGACTGGAAATTTGGGCTGGAAGATTTCTGACAGCCTTCGTTGTGCGCAGCAAGGGCGGCGTCCGCAGCACAGGGTAACAACGGTGGGGCGATTGCGCTGGGATCGGAGACGGGGGGGACTTGTGGCGTCGACCGAATCGCTGTTCGAAGGAGTCGCGGGAACGGTATGTAAGCAGTGCAGCCATACGTGCTGCAGCGAGCCCAGAAGATGGCTGGGCGTCGTAGTAACCGTCTCTGTACATGGGATCGCTGTATATACTCTGTCGTTGGGTTTCGCCCCAGCTGATGCACCAGGCAGAATGACGGGCGGATGTAGCGATAGGGATGATATGACGGACATAGCCTTGGGGAGTGCAAAGCGGCCACTCGAGGACTGCCATGCCTCCCATCGACCCCCCGATAGCGACCGCTACGCCAGAAGCACCCAGGTGGTCCAGTACTAGCTTGTGTACTCTAGGTAACCAGTTAGCGTTCCGGGGTTTTCCAGCAGAAGAGAACTTACCGAACGTCGTCTCGGATAGTTGTCTGCGGAAACTCGGGACCAAACGGTTTCTGTGTATCTGGATTTACGGTTACGGGCGATGCGGTGCCGTATGGCGAGCCCAAGACATTGGCACAGAAGACAAAGAAACGTTGAGGGTCGAACGCTTTGCCTCGGCCCATGAGGGGTCCCCACCTGCATATACTGAACAGGTCGACCGTTTTGAAATGTAGAAGACACTCACCAATCTTCCACGTCGGCGCTGCCGGTGAACGCATGACATATTATCATAACGTTATCTCGCGTTGCGTTGAGTTGACCCCATGTTTTGTATGCAACGGGGACCTGCTTCAATTCCGTTCCGGATTCTAACGTGAACGAAGGTACGATATAAATATTTTGGCCGGCCAGTGGCTCAGTGGTCGACATGGTTGTGAATCTAGTGAAGGATCAAAACTCTCGAGATTAGCTGTACTTTGTTACCTCAAACTTCTCTAGGTTCAAGCCTGGAAACCCGAAGCAACTGATGGCGTGAAATGGCGCGAACGTTTCCAATTGTGAGCAGTAACGGGAAGACCCGGTCTGTCCGTAATTCTCGGATATCGTAATTACAGCTCAAGTCATTTGTGAGACGTATGTAATCGCCGAGTTCCCGAATTCAATAGGCACAAACACAGTCGTAGTTGTTATTTGGGTCACGTGTAGCGCGTCGCCCACCTTGAAGACCGCGGCACCTTGGGCTTTTGGTGGAGGGATCCCGAGCACACATATTTTCGATAACTGACCTGTCGAACTAGTACTAGCACGAATTTCCATGGCGGTTAGCAAGAGCTCACCAAGTCGACGCAATTCGATCTCGGTGTCTGGCCACAACAGGGCTCATCCTGGTCACCGACGACGCGCTCATTCCATCGCCCCAGGCGACCATCTCAGTCCTACGGCCAGAGCACGTCGTTCATTGGTGTGTTTCTCGTGCCATTGATGCTCACCATTCGCCGGTTTATATACACTTGTCCGTCAGGCTCCACGGAAGAGTATCCTCAAAGTGAATGCCACGGACGATGGAGAGGACAGAACGCAGGCAATGGACATGACAGGCGTCGTTCGTTTCGAGGCGGATGGCTCGCGAAAGTCCCTTGGAAGGCGTGTCAGCTTCGCCAACCACGCCCACGTCCGTTTGTTCGAAGTGCCGGAGCAAAACACCAACAGCACCGCGTCTCCTCAGTCTTCCCCTGCGGCCGAGATAGGCAGTCATGGAGAGGCGAACGACGAAAATGCATATCCTGGCGCTTCAAGTTTTCGTCGCAAACAGTTCTATTCGGAGGTCAGCAGTTTTCAGCGAGGGTGGCGGTGAGGAGTCGATGGAGATGGACTCGGACGACACGGTTATTCTCCAGGCGCATTTTTCAGGGCGTCGAACGCGCAAGAAGGTGTTAATGACATGCCTGACTTTGGATTTGAAGACGAAGAAGACTATGATGACGCTGCTGACATGGACGTGACGGAGGCTATATCCCACAATATCGTACGCAAACGCTCCCTCTCGCTAGGTGGACCTCGACAACCTCTCGGGAACCTCACTGTTCTCCGAACTTCACTCGATAATCAAAGGGGAGACGGGGAGGGTCAAGAAAAGGACCAGTCCTTTGTGGAGGAAGACTCCGGCCAGTCGCACTCCCTTGGCTCTGAAGGCGATACTTCCCAACCCATGGAGTTTACAGTTCCACTCGTCCGCCCAGCAAAGCCACCAAGTGAAGCGTGGCTGGCTCTTCGTGCTGTTACCCACTCGGGCAATACGCCCTTTATCCCATCATCAGACGACGAGGAGAACGGAGGCAATGGGGGGGTACAAGAAATGGATTTGAATGACGCTGTCTCGAGGTTGCAGGCTGCCCGTACTTCTTTAGGCCTCGGAAACTTAAACGAAGAAGACGTTCAGCCAGACAGTTTTACCAGCACGGAGGACAGCTTTGCGGAGGAGAACAGTAGAAATGACGACGACGAAGGGAATCAAACCGTCAACGTTACTCAGCTTATACGGCGAATAAGCCTTGCCCCAAGCACTGGCGATTCAACCATGGACGTACTTCTGTATACGGTGAGCAACGACAAGGGGGCTCTCCTGAGGTGCCATCAACAATACCGGCTACCGAATCGTTAAAAGTTCCGCAACAGACCAACCCGGTTACAGGGAAACCGTCATCCCCGACTCCTGCAGGTAGTGAAGGCGAACTGGTAGGTATATATTTAATTGCATGCAATCTGCCTGACCCGCGAAGCCTGCAATAGCGGAACCCCAGAATATTGCTGTTACACCGCAAAAATTCAGCTTTATTCCACGCCCGCGAACTCCTGCGACAACCGCACGACCACCGTCTCCTTCCAAAGCCAACTCACTTCCGCCTTCACCTAAGAAATTCAGTGCGAATTTCGCTCCTCCCGTTTCCCGCCCGGTTCCCGAAAAGCGATCCGCTGCTGCTGCCCATATTCCTGACGGTCGGTCGAGCCCAGCCAAGAAACCCTCGGGTCCCGAGAAGTTGACCGCAGGTTTGACTCGTCATGAATTGCCGCGGCCTCCGAATGCTCCTTCTAGACTATCACCCACCAAGATAGCACCGCCCCAAGCTAGGCAAGGGACACAATCCGAGGCTGGTCCAAGCAAACGTGCACCACTTGGTCTACGAAGGCCCTCAGGATACCTTGCCCAGCGGAAAAGTTTCGGAGAAGCGGTCACCCCTCTTTCCACTGGTGACGCTAGTCAGTCAGGTCGACCATCCTCCCCAGGTAAACAAGCCATGGGAGCCAGGAGGAAGAGCATCGCCGTAACTAGAGATGCAGAAGGAGTACTCCCCCGATTCAACGTTTCTGCAGAGAAAGACAGAGCGGGGAAGGACCGTGTCATGGAAGATACAGCGGAGTCAGCTGAGCAGACGGAAACACAGCTCTCGGAAGCTGCACTTCCCCCCCAGCTGCATGAAGTGTCGATGGTCATTGAATCCTCTCATGATGACCAATTACCTGAGCCAAATCCGCTTCCATCTCCTCAGCAGAACCCTGTCGAAGACTCCATGCTCGATGTGGCCCAGGATGGGGGTGACGGTAGCGATGACGAAGGCCCGAATAATTCGCTGCCAATTGGTGAGCCAACAACTGAAGCAACCGAGCAATGGCGAGAGGACGTCCAACAAGCGAGCAGTGAAGAGGAAGACGGTCCGCCAATTTCGATTCAACAATTCTTTGAGATGACGGGCATTCGATTTATGGATGAGATTACTGCACCCCGCCGACAAAGTATCCATCCCTCTACCCTTCGTCCTTCACGGCGAGCATCAGTCGATGGACAAATACCTCTAGCAGAATATATGGTGGCCATGGCAGTGGACGTGCCACAACTCGAGCTCTATACCATGTAAGCAAGGATCTCCAAGCGTGGATCGAACGCATCCAATCTATATACCGAGAGGCTGAGGAAGAAGCACTCGAGATGACGCCGCAGCTCTTCCAAGAGTTCATCTCCGCGGACGAGACCGGACAGGCGGAGCTGATCCACCAGTTAAAGTTGATTAAGGTCCATAACCACGAACAGGCGAAGTCAGAGTGGTACGATTGGAAATTGCAGTGGGTCGAACAGTTGGATCAGAAGGCTAGCAAGGGCTTTGAGCATTTGGAGAAGGTATGGTTTATATCAACCTGTATGCGCGTAATCACTGAACCACACCACTACCAAGGATGCCAAATTTCTCGAGGGAGTTATCCACGAGGCCCAAAGTATCCTTCCTGGCTTGCAGCAGGAACACGATCAGCTCGTGGAAGAGCTGGAGAAGGAGACGACAGAAATTGTAGAGTTAGAAGCCTGCGATCAAGATTATCTGAAGGAACTCAAGGCGAGCATATCTGAACAGGGGTAAGTGTGACATTCATGCTCGTAGTTTATTGTACAGTGGCATTGGACATCTCGTAGTACGGAACTTGACAATTACCGTCGGGAAGTCGAGGAAGCCAAGGCGAAGCTCAGTCGTATCGAGGAAAAGCTCAAGGAGGTCCAAACGGAGAAGGCTGAAGTTTCCGCATCGATTGAGAAGACCGAGCGACTCATCAATGTACAGAAGAACAGTACTCATGCAGAAGTTTTCCGACTTAAGGGTGAATCCCGCTGAACACATTCGCGAGTGTCACCAGTTAACTGATCGATCGACAGGTGAACTGGAGACGCTGCAACGGTTGCACATGGTGGAGATAACCAAAGTTGAAGATGATCTCTTGAAATTTGCTTATGCAATCCACATACGAAGTGTCTGCGACCTGTGTTCGATGTCGTCCTGTGGTTGGAACTGTCCAAATTCAAAAGTTCCCGGATGCAAAGAGGACGGAAGTTTTCCCAGTGTTCAGCAGTGTCGTCTTGCGAGCGGCGAAAGAACTCGTCAATCGACCGGAGGTGAGCAATAGCCTTCGCAAGGTACGTATGTCTCGCGCATTTGGTTGGACTTCGAATGACCTCATCTACCCCCCACCAGATTGTCGAGTTCGTTGGAACGTATTGGTCCTGTTGTTCTCGACTGCAATTACAATTTAGATTGGTTGCTATCAAGTTCTATATCAGTTTTAAAGAGAACCCCTCAGGTTTCTCTGCCGACGTTTCGATCTTATACCCTAGTGTCAAAGCCAAGGCGATAGTGTCTTTTATATTCGATGTTGCAACCTTTTCTACGTGGCCGTGCCACATACAGTCAATGAAGCACGATGTTAGGGTTGTATATGGGCAGATACAGTGAGTACTTGTTGCTTTCTGGGTGCAGACATATCCCCCTCTGACGTTCAATCCCAGGCGAGATGTTATCCTTCAAGCTGTGGGCTCCCGGCTGAAAGATGTGACCCCTACTAATAACCATGGGTGTCTACTGGACGCATGTATGGAAGCGGCGGAATGTATTGTATAAAATTTCATATAACAACCTAGCGGGATATTCTATTTGAGAATAGGGTACTATACGATTCATGTCACACTTCGATGTATGTAGTTTTTACATGGAACGGACGCCGGCTCCTTCTCTCATGGATGCTTATGTTGCTCTCCAAAGAGGTGCATGAAAATACTTCTAAGGTCACGCCACCACCAAAGTGACTTCATGATGATCTTGCTGCCGGAGTCAAGTGCAGAGACCTTCAAGGCAATCTCTTATACCCCCCGAGAATTTCGTACAATGAGCATGGCACCGATATATGCTGAGAGTATGTGCTCTACATGCATTGCGAGGGGTTCGGCTTTTGGGTGTTGCGGCAGTAATTGCTGTCTGCTGAGTGCTGTGCGTACGAGTGCGCACGAGGGACAGTTTTGACGGTAAGCGCGGTTGAGAGCAAGAGACCCCCCCCTCTCCAGCAAACCTCATGACGAATATGTACAACAGGGTCGCATACTTGCAGTGGTCCCTGTCGTCACCGGTTCTCCAAAGATATTCTGGGAATTGAAGATACACTATCAGAAAGGCTCAAAAATAATTGACATTCCATAAAGCAGGCAGGTGCACATAGATTGCTAATAATACGTTCCACCTCGTCTACTTGTCCTACACTGTGTAAGAGGAAACCTAAAAGGTACGAACGTCAGATGGTAATGAGATGACAAATGGTAACCTATACCTCAAAGATTCCACTCCTCAGGGGAGAGTGAAGACGACGATCTTGCCATGATAATTCCATCCGAGAGCATCGATGGAATATTCCAACCACGACATCCTTTCCGTCGAGTTTCACAGTCAACGAGCCCCCAACGAAGGGCGGGTATCCAATGGTAAGCTTGACACCGTCGCGCAGATTTCCGACAGCCTTGGCAACCTGAACCTTGCCCACGAAAGGGATGGTCACATAGACTTCGATAACGATCGTAAGCTTGTTCACGTCGATAGTGACATCAATCTGCGCAAACAGTCCATGAGCTGAACAGAAACCTCGTTGTGAAGCAAGGAAAATTCACCTCGATAGGACGATGACGACCTTGTAGGTCTTGGTATTCTCGTCATTGCTTTCGACAGCATAGACGAAAGCGTCACCCTGCTGTGTCTTGATGACCTTAACGTTGGACTCGAATCCCTGGATGGCCCCTGTGGGAATCAGCCACTCAAGGTCAGCCACAGTCCAGCATAGCGAGTGAATCGAAATGCTCACGGATGATGTCTGATGCACCAGGGAGGGAAATGAGTGAAAGTGCGTCCGTGCAAAACCAACGAGTACTCACGTTCACCAGAGATGATGGTATCGTCATCCCAGTCCTGGTACTTCTTGAAAGGGGGTTCAGCCTAACGATGGCATTGTGCTTGTGGGTTATGTTGCTGGGTTGGTGTTGTGCTGAGGCTGGACGACACTGTCCCAAGTCCCTTTTATACTTGTCTGCTTCTCATCATCCTCCAAGCCCGCTCCCATGGTACTTGTCAAAGCGGTCGTTCAACTATGCAAATGGCCACTTGACACGAAGCTCGGCGGGAGAGAAAGGTAGAATGTTAACGCGTAATGGCGGTATCAGACTGATTTTTGGCCTGGCGTTCGAGCATAATGTCAATTCAAGGCATTGATATTGGCACTGATCGTGGGTCGGACATGGGTACGTGAGAAGAGGGGCTGACGTGAAAAAGTGGTACCTACAAACTTCACGTCACGGGTCTGAATAGTCCCCGTCTGCTCGGGGGCGTTGCAAAGGCATCGAGACAACTCACTTCGAGGTCAATAGTTCTATTACCCTTGGATTTTGTTCTCCTCTCCAATAGCTTCAGCGAAGGCTGCTGCATTCTTGTGCTCAGTACTACTCAGACGCAGAGCGGAATTCTCATTCCGGACTATTCTCGATTTGGGTTTCCAGTACAGCTCTGGAAAGCATCGAGTCTGTGATGGTAAGCTGAACAATTAAGAGGGAACGAATGTCTTCTGGCGTGCCTAAGGGGTTGTGTCGACTTGAAAGCAGGTATGATCGGGTGTGGTTTTGTGGTTGTATTAGTCACGGCCCGAACGGCCCGGAATTGTATCACTTTGTGCTAACCGAAGGTGACCTGACTCCAGGTTGCATTCTGTTCAGCAGCCTCAGGCACGTCGAACTGTGTAGCATCCCTTTCATTGAAGGAAATCGATGCCAGCAGAAGTTTCCACAGGTACGCAAATGAATAAATGATTTTCACGGGCAGAATGTTCCTGCTCGAAGACTGATGGTGAGTGGTCAATGGCACACATGACTGAAGCCCAGTGCTTCGTAGACAGCACATTGGGTAAGTACTTGCGAGCAGTTGTGTCTTCCCAGGACTTTCGGCATGGATCCCAACCTCTTCCCCCGGGCCCCGCGGAAGGCCACGACGATTCCAATAACATCATACTACCAATATCCACACCCATGGTCCATACCGATTGTCCATGTCCGCGACGGGCCTTATGTAGTCCCATTCAGGCACACCGGTTCCTGGAAGCAACCCCCACTCTTATCCATCGCATATGCTCAGACCGGATTCTACGCAAAATGCAAGGTCAATAGACTGTTTGTGGCAAGGCGTTCTGTGGGCAGGTTTGACTGACCTCGAAGTACCGAGTTTGTTCGAAGCCTTTGCAACGCTCGTGGACGGATGGCGTTATTCAGACCCGCGACACGATGTATGTAGGTAACTTACACTTTTTCACGTCAGTCCTTCTCTCACGTATCCATGTGCGACCCATGACCAGTGTCGGTATCAATGCCTTGAATTGACATCATGCTCGGTCACCAGGTCCACGATTAGTCCGATGCCGCCGTTAAGCCTCAGCATTCTACCTTTCTCTCCTGACGAGTTTCATGTCATGCACTCATTTGCATAGCTCAATTCCCGTCTTGACATGCCTGGGCACAAGCTTGGAGGACGATGAGAACAGACAGGTATAAAAGGGACTTGGGATAGTACTGTCCACCCTCAGCACCAACACTAGCCCAGAAACGCAACCCACAAGCACAATGCCATCAATTGCTGAATCCCCTTTCAGGAAGTATCAGGACTGGGATGACAACACCATCATTTCTGGTGAACGTGAGTACTCATTGGTTTGCACAGGCGAATTTTCGCTCATGTTTTATTGGGCGGTCAGATATCATCCGTAAGCATTTCATCCTCACCGTGTTGGACTGGTGGCTGACCTTACACTGATGCCCACAGGCGCCATCCAGGAATTCGAATCCAATGTCAAGGTCATTAAGACACAGCAGGGTGACGTTTTTGTCTATGCTGTCGAAAGCAATGACGAGAATACCAAAACCTACAAGATCGTCATCGGTCCTATCGAGGTGAAGCTTCCTTCTCCGCTGCAATGTTACTGTCCAGCTCATGGACTATTGTGTGCAGATCGTCGTGCTATCGACCTGAAGAAACTTACGATCGTCATCGGAGTCTACGCAAACATCCCTTTCCTCGGCAGGATTCAAATTGCCAAAGCTGTCGGAAATCTGCACGATGGTGTCACGCTTACCATTGGATACCCGCCCTTCGTTGGGGGTTCGTTGACACTGAAGTTGGATGGAAAGGATGTTGTGTTGGAATATTCCATTGATGCTCTTGGATTGCATTATCACGGCAAGATCGTCGTCTTTACTCTCCCTTGAGGGATGAAATTTGAGGTATAGTTCACCATCTGCCCTCTCAACCATCTGACGTACTGTATCTGCCTTTTAGGCTCCTCTTGTCGCGTGCGAGACAAATAGATGGTGAACGTATCTTTAGCAATTTGCTAGTGTGCGTTCGCCTGCTTTTGACTGTTGAATTTTTTCAATGCGAGTCTATATATTTTCCAAGTTTGTGGGGAACCGTTGCTGTCATAACACCACCCTGTTGTGTTCGTCATGAGGTCCACTGGAGCGTGGAATGTTATCCTCGAGTCTCTTACTCGCTCCAAATCTATTTTTCGTGCTCGTGAGACGCGCTGACGAGCAGCAAGTCGTGCGCACCTTGAATCAAATCATTGTTACTTCCGACAGGAATGAGCGGAGATATACTCCTGCGCATGTGAACACGGCTAAATACGGCACGACTATGTATAAGTTTGCAGCCAGACGTTCTTCTTTGACCGGTTAACGCAGAAATGTGGATGAGCATTATCCCAGTCACGAACCGAATTCGACAGACAGATGAGAAATATTGCATAGGCATACACGGCGCTGTCTGTACGCGCCGTTGGGCTCAAACACGATGTGCTCGTCGCCTACATACGAGATGGTTATTGAGGAGGGGAGCCAAGCTTTCAGCGAAAAAATACAAAAAACAATCAGATAGAGACCCAATCCTGCATAAGCGGAACCATCCAAGGAAGAATAGGCCATTGTTCCTTCTCCTACACGCACCGCGAATCGCAAGCGCCTGGTGAGGTGAACGAGACAGTGCACGACTCACCACTAGCACTAGTGAATATTTGAATCATGATCTCGTGCACGCAAGAAAAATATGTGTGCCAGTCCGCAGGAGCACCGAAGCCCACATGACAAAAAGAAGGGCTCAACCGGGAATTGAACCCGGGTCACGTACATCTTGACCACATCCTTGTGGTGGGTTTTCTCCCGAAGCACGTATCATGCTACTAGACCATTGAGCCGTAGTCGGGAGGGTTGACGTGTGCTCACACGTAGGTTCATCCGAACACTTATCAGTTGAGCGACGACAGCCACAGAGTAAATCGATCATCGTTGACAAGTATCTCTCTTATATTTACTTAAGCTATCATTCGTACTGTACATTATCACGGTTTCTCGTCAGTACCTGGTTCGCTGGCAATCCAATATAAGAGGGTTATAAGCTTGTGTGAGCTTCCTTCCCTTTGTAGCCAGCGTAGGTCAGCATCTGCTTGACCTGTCCAGTGCTACTAAACAACTACCAAGTAGTATTCAGCTGTTGTCATACGTGAAAACGTCCTGCGAGCCACCGCGTTCGAAACACTGAAGGGTAATGGCATTCGGTCGAAATCGCTGGAGAATGGTCTTGATTTCTCTTTTCTTCAGCGTCGTTCCGTTGGGAGAGCTCGTCGATCAACAACTTTATTAATTGGCGGGTCCCCCGACTCGGTCATCCTCGACACATACCACTATCGCTAACGACAGCACCCTCGATTATTCAGTCGCACCATGTCTACAATCAACGTTTCTCCGACACCGACGCCCTTGACGAACACTAATGGCGTACTCCCTCATGACGTCCCCGCAGATGCAACTCCCCCTCCTACATTCGACGTATCCATATTTAAATCCTATCTCCTCTCCCTTCTACCTCCAGTACTTGGCGCTTCTGCAGAGGAGCTCTTCTCCTTGTTCGACGACGAATTCGAAGAGAGAGTCTCACGGTTTGCTGCAGAAGGTGGAGGTGTGATCTACGTCGTAAAAGTCAAGGAAGATTCAGACGGTGAGAATATACAACGATCTGCTTCTTACCGGCGATTAAAGACGCGTAGCAGAGGACGTGCCTCCACGATATTACTACCAGCTCGCCTCACAACTCACGTATTCTCCATCGAATGCGATGGCGCTGGCACTCATCAAACGCGGTCACGCCCTCGATCCTTTGGCGCCTCTCGCCACTCAGTTGCACATTTTGAACCTCTTCGGTGGGGAGGAAACTCCTTACGAATCCCTTCATGCAGTAGTCAGTTGTGGAGTCAAACCATGGTTTGATGCGTTTGTTGGTGCTCGGGGCTCCGGCAAGGAAGGCGACACCAAAATGGTGTGTAGGACGTGTTCGAATCTTTCCGATTACTCAAATCGTGGCTCAGGCATACCGATGACGAAGAAGAAATTTGCGGAGCTTGAGTTATCGCTGCTGCATCTACAGCAGAACGTCGAAATACCAGAGACCCATCTCATCATACACCCTGTCATCCAACGGGCTGTCGAACAGGTAACGGGCACTTCTTGTTGGTGCCAACTTTTGATCAAACAGCACGTAGGCCCAAACAACCAACGTGCGACCGAATATATCGTTCATTCCAGCACGACACCTTAATGATAGCACCTTCCTCAATACTTTGCACTCTCATGTGAATCATGGATCAAGTCTATCCAGGCAGTCACCAAGCTCTCCCGAGACGTCTCATCTGGCACTGCATCACAAGAAATCAACTTCTGGCTTAGTCTGGAGCGGGCATTGGAAGGAATCGAGGCACAGCTACGAAGCGAAGAGGTAAATATGGTTATGGAGTGTCTTCGCAATGCCAAACGATACCATGCAACCACAAGTTTCATCGCTGATACGGTCTCAATTCTGCGATGGATTTGGGTGCGTGTGCAATCTTGCTCTGATCTCTGACATTCCTTTTATCTTCTACTAGTGCACAAATACAATCAGTTGATGAAGGACTTTCCGCTAAACGAGCTCCTTTCGGCGACCGACCTGGATAAAATTCAAGAGTCCCTGGTCCTCATCTTCGGTCATATCAACCGCAAGCTTAAACTGTCACCATACCCGATTCGTCGTGCTCTTCCACTCGTCGAAGCAATATCACGGGATTTCAACGATCAGCTCTTGCGCGTGCTTACTTCCCACAGACTTCCGTACACACCGTACGAGACTTTCGATCGGCTTCTCTCACAAACTCTGAATATCTTCCGGACATGGGATGATCTCATCAAGGAGTTCACGAATGTCGCGCGTGAAGTGACGCGTAAGCGATCGGAGAAATTCATTCCTATCAAGGTAGTGCCTGCACACGCAAAACTCCAGGAACGGGTACGCTATCTTCGTGATTGGAGAAAGCAGCACGAACAACTCGCGGTGATGACCGGGCCCACGAAAGGCTTGACGACTCTTGCGAAAGAAGTCGGGGGCATGGATATGGAGGAGGAAGTTAAGGAAGCCTATGAGGTGATAAAACGTATTGATGTTCTTGATGTCTCGGTCGGTATGTCACCTGCTGGTTTGCCCATGTCGACTCAGTACTCAAGATGGGTGTGATATAGAGGGCACGGAGATTTGGGTGGCGGCCGAAAACGCTTACAACGAACGGGTAGCGAGGGTAGAGAATCAGATTATTGCACGGCTACGTGACAGGCTTGGTACAGCACGCAACGCAAATGAGATGTTCAGAGTGTTCTCCAAGTTCAATGCCTTGTTTGTACGGCCAAAGGTGCGTGCCTTGATCTCTGTCTTTACACCATTCCGCGGATGCCTCATAGCGACCTACTCTAGATTCGAGGTGCCATTCAGGAGTATCAAACTCAACTTATTGATTCGGTGAAAGAAGACATTAAGCGATTGCACGACAAGGTAGTGCACCGATTATTATTCGGCGACTTCTTCGACTAACTGTCTCGCAGTTCAAAACTCAATATCGTTTTTCAGAAGCTTACCATATGTCTCAAATGCGTGACCTTCCACCCATTGCTGGTGCCATCATTTGGGCTCGCCAAATAGAGCGGCAACTTCTGGCCTACATGAAGCGAGTAGAGGATGTACTGGGCAAAGGCTGGAGCTATACGCAGAAGGGCAGAAACTTCAATCCGAGTCTGCAGCATTCCGAAAGAAGCTCGACGTTCGGCCCGTATACGATGCCTGGCTACATGACATCAACCGGAGAGATATGGCAGTTAACGGACGCCTCTTCGAGATTGTGAGATTGCGCGGAGGAGGGTTCCAACTTGCGGTCAACTTCGATCCACAGACCATCACGTTGTTCAAGGAGGTACGGAACTTGCTCTGGCTTGGGTTCCAAGTTCCGCATATGATCACGAACATGGCCAAAGACGCGAAACGAGTGTATCCACATGCTGTTTCATTGATGGAGACAGTCAGGACGTACGGTCAGACACTGGACCTGGTGGAAAAGAAAACCAGGGAATTGAGTGGCTTGTTGCCGAGTACCGGAATGATGCACAGAGGATGGTCGCCAAAGGTAAGTCCTATCTAATGCTCGTTCGTAAGGCGGGTCGTGAGTTGATGTGTTGTGATAGGCATGAACATCCGTTGGGACCATTTCGTCAACCATTATGACACTGCCCGCTTCGTATCAGGCGCGGATGGACGGGACAACAGACATATCCAGTTCGTCAGGGAATTTGCGAGTGTAGTTTCTGTTCTACAGGACAAAACAAACAACGTGATCGATCTGTATCGGGACATCCTTCGTGCAGTCGAAGACCTTGCGACCTGCCCGTATACTAGCGAGGCGTTCTTGGAGTTGCTGAGCAGGATACAAGCTGCGGTATACAACCTCCACTTCAGTGTCTGATAAGCTATTATTGACTTTGAGTTCCCCCATAGATCGATCGCTTGAACCTGGAAGGATATGCAAATCTGGAACACTGGGTCGCGGAGCTCGATAAACGAATAGAAGGTATCCTATTACAACGATTGGTCCATATCATTCAGGTGTGGTGCTCCGAATTCGACCGTGTTGACGACGATGGCCGCCGTGACATGATATCATTGCGTGACCTAACGAACAAACGAAGAGCCGGCAAGGGCAGCCGAGAAGAGAAGGTTCGTAAGAGGTCATGGATTGATTAATGTGCATAATCGCTAACCCTATAATCGGACTTGTTTTTAGTTCGTTGAAGGAAGTATTGCCATCAAACTATTGTGCATGAGATCCGGATACAAAACCAGGTTATTTTCTTGGATCCCCCAATAGAATATGCACGTTCCACATGGATCAAAACTACATGATTGGCTCGGTGCGGTGTTATAATTATTTCCCCCTTGGTGCTGAACCAGATGGCTTACTTCTATGTACAGGTGTCATCTGTCGGCTTCGTCGGATCCAGAGTTCGCGATACGAGATTGGGTTGCAGATGCAGCGGAACCTTGCATCAGAGACAACCTATACATCTTTGGTATGTAAATGGGCTTGTGGTGCATGTATTTTCTGGAAACTGATCATTTCGAGCAGCTTACCCACTTCCCTGACAATACTCTCGAGCGGCCTTTTGCGCTAATCGAACTCAAGGTTCAGCAGCTCAAAGACTACGTCGCAAAATGGCTACAATTCCAGTCCCTCTGGGATCTCGAGGCCGAATACGTCTTTAACCGCTTAGGCGATTCACTGGCCCACTGGCAGCAACTTCTCACCGAAATCAAGAAAACACGCTCGACGTTCGACACATCGGAGACGCAACGCAGCTTCGGAGTATGTATCGTCGACTACGAGCAGGTGCAGGCCCGAGTCAATGCCAAGTACGATGCATGGCAGCGTGACATATTGAGTCGATTCGGCGTGAAGCTTGGGAATGCGATGAAGGAGATGCATGCTGCGATCTTGAAAGCGAGGAACGAACTTGAGCACCACTCCATCGAGGGCCTTGTTGGGGGTGTGAGGAGGTTCTAATAGGTACATGCTGTCATCAAATTTTTCTGAATACCCCATTCTCCCTCTCTTTTCAATTCCCGTCCACTTTCATCCATCCATTCATTTGATCGTGATCGCTGGGTCGTTCGTCCGTTCCCTTTTTATGTGGATTTTTGACTCGCACTCTCCTTCCGCTACTACTGTATCAGATAGGATACGCATATATATACTTGTGTAATGGTGGATATATCCTGAATGATCCTTTGCTGATTACTCTGTTCCAACAACTCGGGAAATGTTGCCGCCTACCACACGGGCCACGCCCCCCTCCGCCTTGTGGGTATTAATGCATAGTATCGCGCGGATTGTCCCTCGAAATTGTAGACCCGGTCGAGAAGAACTTCCTGGGTTGATTGTGGTTGTACCCAACTTCGCTGTGTTCAGTGTTCACATGCGTAGCAGTATAGCCTGAGCCTTGAATTTCTGTCGGCAGCATCAATGGTTTGGTCTACGGTGCACACCACACTTGCTGCTAGTTAGCGTGCCCTGCGTTTCGTTTCAAGCGGATCCCGCGCTCGTTCTGCGTGCACCGGTTGGCCAAACACTCGGTCTGCTGTCTCTTTACTGAAGGCTCTGTCTACTCGCGCCGCCAACTACAGACGCGAAAAATAGATGTTCAAAGTGAGTAAGATATCCCCTTGCCAGCAGACCTCATGACGACCGACAGGACAGGGTCGTATACTTACAACAGTCCCTATCGTCACCGGTTTCCCAGAAACCTGGGAAGTTATTCCAAAGTTACTTTCTAGGAAATCCACAGGATCAGAAAGGCTTAAAAATGATTGACCATCCACAAAGCAGGCGGGTGCACACAAGCAGATTGCTATAATACGTTCTACCTCATCTATCTATCCCACATTGTTTAAGAGGAGACATAAAATGTACATAGGTCAGATGGTACTGAGACGATAAATGGTAACTTGCACCTCGAAAATTCTACCCTCAAGGGAGAGTGGCGATGACAATCTTGTCCTGATAATGCCATCCGAGAGCATCGATAGAATATTCCAACACGACATCCTTTCCATCCAGTTTCAGCGTCAATGAGCCCCCAACGAAGGGTGGGTATCCAATGGTAAGTGTGACGCCGTCGCGCAGATTTCCAACTGCCTTGGTAATTTGAATCTTGCCCAGGAAAGGGATGGTCGCATAGACTTCGATGACGATCGTGAGCTTGTTCAAGTCGATAGTCACGTCAATCTGCACACAATAATCTATGAGCTGGACAGAAACATCACGGCGACACAAGGAAGCTTCACCTCGATAGGACCAATGACGATCTTGTAGGTCTTTGCATTCTCATCGTTGCTCTCTACAGCATAGACGAAAGCGTCGCCTTGCCGTGTTTTGATGACCTTGACATTGGACTCGAATTGCTGGATGGCGCCTGCGGTATTAGTGACTCAAGGTTAGCCATAACCCAGCATAGTGAGTAAATCGAGGTGCTCACGGATGATATCTGTTGTACATGGAGAAAAATGAGTGAAAATTCGCCTGTGTAAACTAATGAGTACTCACGTTCACCAGAGATGATGGTGTTGTCATCCCAGTCCTGGTACTTCTTGAAAGGAGGTTCAGCAATCGAAGGCATTGTGCTTGTAGGTTGCGTTGCTGGGCTGGTATTGGTGGGGGTGAATGGCACTGTCCCAAGTCCCTTTTATACCTGTCTGGTCCCATCGTCCTCCAAGCACATTCCCAGGTACATGTCAGGATGGGAATTGAGCTACGCGAATGACTGCATGACATGAAGCTCGCTAGGAGAGAAAGGTAGAATGTTAACGCTGACGGCGGCATCGGACTGATTATGGACCTGGTGTTCGAGCACGATGTCAATTAGAAGCGTTGATGTGCAGCACTGGTCAGGGGTCGGACGACGTGAAAAGTGTACCTACATACACGCCCGATGTCACGGGTCCGGATGGCCATCCACGCGCGCTGTAAAGGCATATAGACTACTCACTTCGAGGTCTATAGTTCCATGATCCTCGACTTGTTCTTCTTTCCAGTATGCAGTTCCAGCGCACGCTGCTGTATTCAGATTATTTCTGCCAGTCAGTACTCAGATACAAGCGTCTTTTTTCAGGATTCTGTATTTGGTTTTACAGTGAGAATAGGATAAGCATCGAGTCTAGAATGGCAAGTTGAATAGTTGAGAGAACAAATGTTTTCGGTCTCTGTTGTACCAACTTGAAAGCGCGTATGATCTTGCCAGTTGTATCAGTCGGCCCGGACGGCTCGGACTTGTATAGATGAAAGGGTGTCCCGTGACTTGGTCCTGACTCCAGCATTCCGTTCAACAGGCACGTCGAATTGTGAAGCCGCTTTTTCGTTGCACCGACAGAAAGGGTTCGGTCACGGGGATGTTTACACAGGTACGTATAATAAATGTTTCTTACGGGCAGAATGTTCCTGCTAAGTGGCAACTAGCACACCTGACCGAAGCCCCGGTATTTCGTGGATAGCGCGTTGCGGGTATGTACTATAGACAACTCATATCGACAGCGTGCCGGAACTTTCGACGTGGATCGTGGCCGCATCCTGCGACTCTAGCAAAAAGGCCAATGCCCTCACCGATGGTCCAAACCGATTGACCATATCCGCGACGGGCCTTATGTAGTCCACACCAGACACGGTGGTTCCTGAAGTCAGCCCATCACTGCAAGCTAGTAATAATACCTGCCAAATATGCTCAAACCCGAACGAGCTGCCAACGGGGACTAGCTGACGTTTAGCAGAAGCTCACTCTGCGCAAAATACAGGGTGTACATGGGCTGTCGCAAGGTGTTCTGTAGCCGATAAATCAGGCTCTTAGTTGCGATATCTTGTGACCTCGATTCTCCAAGCCCAAGCGTGGTCTTGATGTGCGTGGGGCCCGACGTCGGGCGCCATCTGTACCCGTGACATCAAGTATGGATGTACACTTTTCACGTCAGTACTCCTCTCTCACGTATCCATGTCCTACCCATAATCAGTGTCGGTAACAAAGCCTTGAATTGACATTATGCCCGGTCACCAGGTCCATAATCAGTCCGATGCGGCTGTCAAGCGTTAACATACATTCTACCTTTCTCTCCTAGCGAGCTCCATGTCATGCACTCATTCGCACAGCTTAATTCCCGTCTTGAACATGTACCTGGGAATGTGCTTGGAGGACGATGAGACCAGACAGGTATAAAAGGGACTTGGGACAGTGCCATCCACCCCCAGCACCAATACCAGCCCAGCAACGCAACCTACAAGCACAATGCCTTCGATTGCTGAACCCCCTTTCAAGAAGTACCAGGACTGGGATGACAACACCATCATCTCTGGTGAACGTGAGTACTCATTAGTTTACACAGGTGAATTTTCACTCATTTTTTCCCCATGTGCATCAGATATCATCCGTGAGCACCTCGATTTACTCATGATGCTGGTTATGGCTAACCTTGAGTCTCTAATACCGCAGGCGCCATCCAGGAATTCGAGTCCAACGTCAAGGTCATCAAAACACGGCAAGGCGACGCTTTCGTCTATGCTGTAGAGAGCAACGATGAGAATGCAAAGACCTACAAGATCGTCATTGGTCCTATCGAGGTGAAGCTTCCTTGCATCGCCACGATGTTTCTGTCCAGCTCATAGATTATTGTGTGCAGATTGACGTCACTATCGACTTGAGCAAGCTCACAATCGTCATCGAAGTCTATGCGACCATCCCTTTCCTGGGCAAGATTCAAATTACCAAGGCGGTTGGAAATCTGCGCGACGGCGTCACACTTACCATTGGATACCCACCCTTCGTTGGGGGCTCATTGACGCTGAAACTGGATGGAAAGGATGTCGTGTTGGAATATTCTATCGATGCTCTCGGATGGCATTATCAGGACAAGATTGTCATCGCCACCCTCCCTTGAGGGGTAGAATTTCTGAGGTGCGGGTCACTACTTGTTGTCTCGATGCCATCTGACATATGTACATTGTAGCTCTCCTCTTAGATAGTGCGGGCTAAGTAGAAGAGGTGGAACGTATTATTAGTGATTTGCTAGTGTGTTCCCACCTACTTTTCTTCCTGGTTGTCTAAATTGTGAATTTCCGAAATGCCGATCTGGAATATATTCCTAGTCTTGGTTCCAGTCCTTTTGGTTTTCAACTAAGTCGGCCTCAGAATCGCCTGTCCGCATTCGGAGAAGCTCACACCATTATGAGATAATCAATGGCATAAACTCTTCACTGATCCATTGATGCAGACCGGTGATTGCTCGTAGTGTATCGTTACATCCGTCATGCGTTGTGGGTCATCCCGGCTGAACAGGTCGTGAAATAGTGCAAGGTTGAAGCCGAGGTGTCGATACACTGGAATGCAGCCGAGACCTTGGTGCTGGGTTTGGATCAAGCTGTTCTTGTAGTAGATGAATACTCGTAATGTGGGTCCATGTTGAATTGGCGGCGTGCTGCATCGTCTTCATCATCTATTGCCGTGATGAAGACAATGCGGCATTTTCGCCGAACCCTACCCGTCGTATCACTTGAGTCCAATTCTGAGTCCACCTCAGATCCGCAAGGGGCACATTAGGAATATCAGTTTGGATGCCGGAGGATGGTTGGTATAAGTCATCATCCAACTCTGCGTTTCCGCCCGCAAGGCTATTGAATTGCCTCGACACACTTCGTGAATTTAGTATGAGCTGCGAGTGTCCCAAAACATCTGGTTACGAGACTGATATGTTCCGAGGTTTGTGGGGAAACTGGTGCTGTCGTGTCGCGACGCGCACTGCGATGTAAACATTCGACAGCAGACCTCAAGGCCCCATGGCGACACCACACGGCGTTGCACTCACCATGAGCTCTGTTGTAGACTCCCGGATGCGGAGGGAGGACCGGGGTCACTCAATTGCGGCCCCTTACTCGCTACCAATGTGTTGTAAGTTATATTTTTTTCCTCGCTGGTAAGACCTTGAAAAAACATCGCACAGCTTGCCTTCCGTTCTACGGGTTCAAAACTACGTTCAAACGTTCATACTCATGTATCTAGTGCGGCGCATTTTACTTATTGAACGCAAAACGACTCCATTTACTTATTCAAAGAAACCTTGCAACAAGGCACGCAAAGGAAGACAGTTCTCTGAGCGTATCAGCTATCGCCATCATTGGTATTATAACGCCAAGCTTTCAACGACCAGTTCTAACGTCGTCCAGAATACGGTACTGCTACGCCGCAAACTCATATGACTGTTCTGGATGCCTCTGCCAAGTACTTCTTGAACTTTCGTTGTGCAGCCCCTATCCGATTCGAACTCCTATACCTTCTTCACTCAGGCTAACATAGGCAAGGGGCGTTGAGGACGAAGAAGGCCGAAGTATCGAGACCGACGTTGGCAATGCGAAGATGACCTAAAAGGTAGACATTGAAAGATCCGAGCGCGGAGGAAGACGACGTTGGAAAGATGGAATTCTTGTGCTCATGCTCCCGGTTTCAAATATGCGTTCCAGACCAAAGGTAGACCCACCTTAACTCCGCACGCCCTCCATGGAGATTGTGACTGTTCTGTTGGTCTCTCAGTTTCCACCAGAGGTGGCTAGTGCCTGCCGTGCTACGTTCCGATAGGGATGGTTGTTCAAATATTAGGCTGCCATAACCGCCTTCACTACGCAGTCTCCGTTCCTGCATGTTTTTTTTTTTTTTTTTTGTGGACGTAAACGCTAGGAAGGCAACTGACTAAGTCAGCCCCTTGGTAGCACGTAGGGATTTGGGGTTTGCACCCATGGACCGTTCCTGCATGTTTGCAGTTCGGCAGGCTTGTTGAATCATGCCAAGCGCAGGTCTTTCCAAGTAGTGTACGTGAACTTGTTAGCGCAGGGTCCCTGGATAAGCATTATTCCTCCGGGTTCTAGCCCGGGGCATGGTGGCGCTCCCGATGTCATCTGGTCGACTGATATGAACATTTTGGGTCTCACTTCCGAACAGTTCGACCAACACCTTTCATACGGGGCTCAGGATCTGCAACAATAATTTCCTATGCATTTGTTACAACAACAAAGGGGAAACACTGTTACCATATCAAGCAACATAAATGTACCTATTCATGTCATCCTCGTCCCGCCTCAAATACTCCTGTTCCACCAATCCCGCAACACGCTGCTTGATCACGCTCACCTCGGGGACGAAATGGCTCTTCACAGCCTCGATCGTCTGTGTCTTGAGCTGCTCGTATGTCAGCTCTTTCTTTGCTTTCATGATTCGCACGATAGCAGCGTCGAGGTAGTGCTTTCTATCACTATCGATATGCGACTGCGTGCGTGTCGATTCTTCGGGCTGATAAAAATGTATATGATAAATCCGCGGGACAACAAAATATGAAGGAAATAACGTACCGTCTCTTTAGCCTGGATAGAATTGATATGTACCTTGGCCCGCGGGTCCGTGAACTCGGCGTTAAAATAGAAGACATCCGTCTCATCAACGTCCTTCCCTACAGGTTGTTTCTTGAGTACTTTCTTGTTTGCACAGGCAAGACTCTGCAATGTACGCTTCAACTCTCCCTCATCTGCACCAGAACACGAGGTCAGTATGCGCAAGATCAGTAAGTAGTGGCATGAAAGAATGACGAACCCATCCGGGTGGCCTCCAGGATCTGTTTGTACCCGAGCTCCACAGATTCATTGAAGAGAAGAAGTACGACTGCTTGATACAGGCTGACCGTCAACTCCTTCGTGACCGGTGAAAACCGTGCTTTGAGTGTAGCTGTGCCAATGGAATGATCCCAGTCCAGCTTGCGTCCTTGGTGTTTGCTTTTATAGAACGCAACGCAGCGAGTTCGGATTGCATCTGTCGGACGAGTTTCCGATTTTCTGTGAGTAAAACGCGGCGTTATGGAGCAGGGTTAACGACGTACCCAGAGCGGGAGATCGACGTCCTTCTTCCGAGCTGCGAATGGCCAGTAACTCCTTTGCAATACCATAACAGATAGACTATGCCGCGAGCCACCCTCTGGGAGGCGATTGCGATATTCATGCAAGAGATCCCGCGAAAGCGCCAAGTCGTTAAACATGTGGTCACCCATACCGAATTCCGGATCGTAGTCTGAAGAGGTATTTCGAGTCAACTTGCAATCAACAGCCGCAGAGAAAACGAAGGCACAGACTCTCTTTCAGTTTCTTTAGCATCGCCTTTTCGAAGTCGTCCGATGCACTACGCTCCAGCAGTAACCTCCTTGACAGCGCACGATGATAAAATGTCCTGAACACGTCTTTGTCGTCCGTGTACCTATACAACCCAAGCACTGAATCCAACAACTTGTCAAACTCCGCGTCCGACATGTCTCGTTGACCACGGCGCATGAGTCGATCCAGATGTTTCGCGATCAGTTCCGCAGGCTTATTCTTCCGCGCCTTGAACCCATATGCGAATGCGTCTGTGAGCGCGTAGGAAAATTCGCGGTTTGGTTGTTTCGTTTGAGGATCAATGAATGCGTTCTGAAGTGCTCCTTCACAGAAGGTTTTGAACTCTAGCAGCTTTTCGATCATCACGTCCTCGTGATCCGTGTCTTTAATGATGTTCGCCACGACATTCTGTCCTCAGGTGAGAAAGACGTTGTTCGGAAAACGATTCAAACCTACTTGGACATATATCTTGAACTCTCGACAGAGTATATTGAGTCCCTCCATAGCTGCAAATTCCGTGTATGCCGTGTCGAGTCGGTCGGTTCCTCTAGCCTTCATAAGGGGCTCGATAGCTGCGCAGAGGTCCAGTCAGTCCACAGGGCTTGAACGACGAAACACGACCATACCCCCAGCCGCAAGCCAATCCAGCTTCCTTCAGGAGTCCGCGCCTCGTAGCACGCTCTACCAGAGCCACTGTCGTTGGCTGGAAAAACCACCAGTGCTCTCGTGCGTTCCTCTGCAACACGCCGCGCTGTGTGCTCGAGAAACCTTCGGGGTGAAACCATCTTGATGGAATCTTCTTTTCGGCTTCCTCCGAAAAATATGCTAGAGTCTGTTCACCCACGAACCTCTCGAAAACGACAGCGTAGACGCTATGATGACGAGATGTGACACGAGGTCCTGGAACATTATGCGCGACGAGGGTTTTCCCTGCTGAAAGTTCTTTTTTTTTTTTTCAGATAAGACGGTGGTAAAAGGTGACAGGACTGTTGGAGTACTGACCCATCGTTTCTCTCCCAAGACAACCAGTCACGCACGCCTGTCTGAATGAGGTCGATGATGGTCGTGTAGTCAAGAACATGTCGTTTGAAAGATGTGAAAGCGAGATCGCTTATGGAGGTTTCAGCGGATCCAAACGAAAAAATCCATCTGAATGTGGAGTTGCATACTGTATATTCAAAAGCCCCGTATTCTTGAGAACATGCACAGCGATCGAGATACGCTAGTAAAGCGCGTACAAGCATCTAAAAAACAGTCAATAGAAACCATAAGCGTCGTGGTAACGCCACAGTTGGGAAACATATGAACTGACGACTTGTCCTTCGAACCATGCACAGACTTGTACGAGCGATTCAACCATTCGAGGGAATCGCAATCTTCTGTCGCCTTTTACTAGTTCATTGCGCAAGTTACAGCAGGATCGGTCGAGTTCTATGACCAGGGCATTATAGAGAACCGCTCCTTCGTGCCCGCACAGACCACTACACGACAATCGTTGTAGACACCTTCGTACGTCGTCGGGAGAAGTTCTCTTTTGATCCTTTCGTCAAAATGACTTTTAAGCAGTGCTTGGACCCTCGCAAGCGAATTGTCATATGCGGCCCTGGTCCTGTACTCCCGGCTACGCCAAAGGAAAGGCACCACATTGAACGTTCGGCACCGAAGGATATCCCCACCGGATTAAAAATCGACCCACTCACCTACAAAATCATGTATTTGCACCGTCAGCGGACCATCCTTTTCTACCGACTTTCCCTTGACACGATCCCGAGACCTAGATGCAGAACCAGGATCAGAATCGGCATCTAAACGGGGCGTTTTGTTTGGGTGAGAAGACGCCGACCCCCCATCGATGACTGTGTGCTGGTAGGCGGTGAACCCTTTGGACTTTGCTGGGCAACGATAATAACCCTGAACAACACTTCTGTCATGTTGGACTTCACCGTTGTCGGTCAACTTGACAACATGTAGGATGCCTTACGTAGTCGACATTGATAAGATAAGATCCGACTACACCTATCTGCTCGTTTTATGGAGAGGTAACGCACAGATCACGTCTCCTCCTGGCACAGACCAGATATTCACAATTATACGACATCGCGGCACATTGCAAGTGGTTTTTTCTGAATTTTCAGGGTAAGCACACCGTGTTACAGTATTCTTCAGAGGCTCAGATCAATCAGTGAATGATGTGGTAACTCCACCGCGACATTCAAGATTCCGCTACGCCAAGACATATACGTCACGCGTGTCCCAACCTATCTGATGCGCATGATACACAACTCCACACCTACGCCAGAGTTTGATCGAGGTGTGATTGCATGCTCCAACTCCATCGACTCCAAGAGGCGTTACTATAGACACACTGTGTCATAACTTGAACGAAGAAAAAGAAACAGTAAGCCTTGACGTCTCAGATCTCAACCGGCGTCGATTTTTTGCGAGCAAAAATTTATGATCGATTGATCCGTAGCCCCGCATCCATGATCAACCACTACCCAGCATGTCAACCGAACGATCGGCACGAAGCGAACTCTATTGCGACAAGCTGCCAATAAACTAGGGCCAGTCGGACAGGACATTGACCAACTGCATGAACTTACCGAGAATGCGGAACTGGTGCCGCGCTATATACCAAAGGTTCACCGTGACGAACCTTCCAACATCACGCCGACAGAAGAGAACAAAGGCCCGCTACATTCAGTGCGAGATGAGTCGCTGTATACTCTGTATATATTTGGTATAATGACAGCGTCCGTAGGACCCTGGATGGTACTACATGTTGTAATGGGTTCTTATTGGCCCCTTTGTCAATTAGACTCGGACGTTGGACGTGAATACTAATCCTTTCTCTAATGTACCATGTGTGACTGCATGTGGTCCTGGCCATGGGCCCGGCGGCCCGCTGTTAAGATTTTGTCGGCCCCCGGCGTCGGTGGAGACGGCTCCGCAATGCAGTAGTCCGCAGGCCTGGGTTTCCAGGGCTCAAGCTCAAGCCCGACCGTACGGCACGTAACAGCCCGTTCGCTCCCTCGGAATTCCAGCAATTGACCGGAACTCCTGACCGTAGATTGGTATGTCATCCCTCTCACGTCAACGTCGATTCCCGGATAGAGGGCTATATTACACATACACTCGTCTTACATGGCCCATCGTGAATAAATTAGTACATCAAGAATAATCTTGAGAAATCTTAAGCAAGTACAATGTCGGAAGCTGATGACTACACAAGATTTAGCACTGCATGAAACTAGTACAGCGTGATACAGGGAGGCGCTAAACAACGGCCCCAGTGATGGAAAAAAAAGGACCGTGGATGAAAGGGCTGCGGCATCTCGGAATGGGAAGGAAGCTAACGCTGATCAGGGTTGTTCTCAGGTCACCACCGGCATCATAGCAAAATTTCCTTGATCTGTAAGCAAAAAAACCGAGTCAACACGGGTCGATATCGTTAGTCCATGTGAAAAAGGTCCGAGGTTTCCTCACTCACATTCTTGGTGATAATAGAACTGTAGGTGAACAACAACAGAGAAGAGCAAGGAAACAACGTGTATTGAATCAACGATTCCATCGCAATTTACGCGTTTCACGTGTAGAGAAGCCGATGACAGCCGACAGCCATACGGAATATGATGCATGTAGAATAGTAGTCCGATAGATGAGAAATATGTTCAGAGTTGGAGAAACCGAGATTGTTGCAGCGTGGGAATTAAGCCAAGATACCCGAACAATGGGAAGCGCGTTATTAATGACCGTTGCCAGTTCACACAAGCGGCAGTTTCACATTGCGGAGAAAAGGGGAGGAAGTTAAATTAGTGCCGCAACTTCGAGGTTGGTGCGAAGAATGGTGCTATAAAGGTGAAGGTGGGTGGTGATGAGGTAAAACAAAGGATAGGCGAAGGGATGGACAAATCAGAGACAGAAGGAGGTGGGCGCGATAGAGGAAATGGACTTACTCTGTGAACGAAGTCAGTGATAAGGTCAAACGTCGAGTTAATTAAAGAAGTACCTTCAACTGCGGCCATGACCACCCGCAGCATGGCTGTATCTGTAGCTGTTGTTGTACTGTTGGAAACGGCGCGGTCAGAGTGGCGAGGATAAATCAATCAGGTATCACGTACTGTACGTATATTTCTCGCTCTTTCGAGCGCCCCGCTTTTTGCGAAAGTCGAACGAAACGCTTCCTGAAGTAATCCCGGCCAGCCTTCGCATCTCCGGGTTCGCCTTCATAGTCCTACAATTTCCGGTTTGTATTACACCAGTAACTAGGACGAAACGCCTCACGGGGAAAAAGTTTTTTATATCAGAGTGCGCGACCCTTTTTCTAAAAAGATCATCTTTGTTCAAGAACAATATCTAGAATGCCTCGTCAATGAAACGTAGAGGAAGAGGAAAAATAACTCACTATCGAGGTCTGCTTGAACCATTGCGAGTGACATATCGAGTCCCAGATGGTCATGGCATCTTGCATTTGGTTCTGATTGCAAGAGTTCCAGGCCCATGCAACACGCAAAAGGCTAAATGACCCACCGCGTCGCGATCCTCCACTAGACATTGGTCATAGCCACTTAAGCTAACCAGAAACAAGATGCTCGTTACATCTTGGAAACAGTGTATCCACTTCCTTCGTTCGCTTTTCTGTCCTCCTACGTCAACCATCAGCATCTCATGGTCCTTTAGGTGAAAGGTAGGTCTCGGTAATGCCAATTGTGCGTGCGCGACACTGCACGATGTCTTGTTCGGTAGGTTGGTACGACGGCTCAAAAGGCGGTCCAAGCATGGGAAAAAATATGAAAGGCTACCAAAGATGCAATGAAAAGGGTTGTTCTAACCGAGGAAAAGGACATACTTCTCTGGCAGAGCGGCTTCGTTGCCCCTTTGGTATGCTTTTTGGACATTCTTGTCCCCCCAAAGGTTCTTAAGGGGGTCATAATACATGATCGGGAATGGCTCATGGTCTCGCAAGTCGCTAGCATTACGGATGACGTCCATGCACGGTAGATTGTCCTCTGCGACTTCCAACTCCATATGTTCCATTGCGTCGAACACGTAGAGCATTCCTGTTATGAGGTTGTTGAATACTAGTTGTCGATAAGACTCGGTCTCTTCCGGGGAGAAGGGGATTTTATGTATGAAGCGCATTTGCTGGAGCGAACGAAGTGAGGCCAATGGTGTTGGGTAAAAGCACAAGCAGACATGCATACCTTGAGGACAGTGGACTTCCCAGAGTCTCCCGAACCAAGCAGGAGCACCTAGGATAAGTTGATCAGCAAAAGAGACAGGCTGTACAGAGCGGTTGCTACCTTGACCTGAGAGGCCATCTTTGCCTTTGCCTGGAAGGTGATGGAGTCAGCACGAGGTGCCAAAAAGAACACGAGACAGACCTCTTTGAGTTGCTTTTCCACCTGGAGGTGCCGCCGTCTGTCCTCTGGGTCAATCCCCCCTGTCGATATGCAGGCACCCATGATCTGGCGAGAATCAAAATGTACAGGGAACAAATCGGCAGAGCTCAACAAGTGTCAGAGGGAAAAAAAACAGACAGAGAAAGGAATAAAACACGGAAAGTAAAAAACACAGAAAGAAGCCTACGGAAGCCCGACCACGCAGGAGTGGGTATCGTGAGCAGAAGAGGCGCCCAGTGCTTACCAAATATCTGGGAATTTTCCACGCAGCCAATAAACTTTGTCCGTGACAAAATCCGTGATATTTGACAACACCTCAGTGGCCGCGGACTTGAATACTGAATGGTGTCTGCTGGCACTTTGCTCAGGGAGAAGCGACTATCAATAATGTTGCCTGGCTTGGTTTGATGGCACTGTCTGGCCACAGACCAACTTGACAGCGCATGTGCACTAAAGAAAAGCCTAAACAGACAGAAACTCTCCTTTACACACTAAGTACGCGCAGTAGGGTCTTACAAGCTGGTAAATGCGGAGCTCCGACGGTGTCGGTGTCGCACTAGCTAACATTTATATTGACCCTGTGTCAGGGTGCCATGGAACAGACCAGTAAGAACCTGCCAGCATGACCGATTCGATCACGGACACAGGGGATCAGTGACGAGCGCGTGTCGTACATACTAGACATACGTCTCGCGTCTGGCTGCAGCTGTTAGCAACCTCAGATCGGGACGGGACGCAAGCCTAGGCGACATACCGTTGCCGATAGCCTCCTCATATTACCAATTACCAATGCTCAGTTACTTTCACGACTGCAGTGGCCTGTGATTCCATCTAATGAGTCAACTTCTCTTACTGCGTGAAGCAGATCGGAGCTAGAGCGGTCGCACATGAGCCACTAGCTTGGGATACCAAACCACAAATTCACTACTCGCGTGATCTCCTGGTAAGTACAAGTTTTGCACGTTGTCGGATCATTATTGCACAACCCCGCCGACAGAGAGGGACAGCACAGGTACAATGGTAGCCGAAGTTGACAGTTGCAGGCTAGCAAACGCCCAATAGTATGAAGACGTGTCTGCGTGTCTAGCTTAGCAACTCTGGGATAGTACATAGATGCAGGATCCAGGCCAGGGCCTCAGGTTGCAACTGCGAAGAGGCTGAGACGGCTGGGACGGCCGCCATCGATCATGTTTCTAGGCCACAGGACAGCACGTCAGTACTAAGGATCCTTGGGCTCATGCACATTCGGAACCCTGGGGTGTGCAGATTGAGAGAATGGGCATAAGTAAGGCAAGTGTTCATACGAGTAACCCTTCATGTGCACCATAGTCGAGAGCGAGTGACTGCCTTGGTGTTGAATTTCTGGTCTGCCTTCAAGGAAGATGAAATCAAGTACTTCTGGTTCTTTTTTACACAGCCACCTGCTCGAGTGAACCGGGTCACATATCGACTCCTTCGAAAGTACATTCCGATCGACGAGGCAGCCCTTGCAATGCCAAAACACGCTCGAAAACGCCAAAAACTTGCCAAAGATGAATCCGTAAAACCACTCGGTTCCAACCATCTCGCCGCTTTGACAGACGACGCGAGCAAAGACGATGAAGAAAGACGTCTTGAAAGCATGCTATTTGGCACTCCTTATGTTCCGTCGTCGTCCTCTTCTTCGTCAAAGAAAAAGACAGGGTTGGATGTCGAGGCTGGGCTCGTAATTACCGACGAAGAAGAGCCAGATGCAGGGGCGGAGTCGAAGGAGTTGGAACACATGCTGGATTCAGATGTATGTGCCCCCCCTTTCCACGGAAAAACGCTCTGGATCTTACATCCGAGACATTTTTACTTTGGTTAACCAGCTGTTCTTCATTGATGACGGTGTGGCACCCTCAACCTCGGACAGTTCTACTGTTCCGGACGCGGCACAGTTGGTCATCCGGAAGTACCACAGTGAAAGCGAGAGCGATGAAGAAGAAGAAGAGGAAAATAGTGCACAAGAAACAGATCAAGTTGAATACATCCCTCAGGAGACCGAAAGTATACCCGAAATCGTCACCGAAGAACAAGACCAGACCACTTCCGCAGGGGATGCGCAACCCAGCCGTAAAGCACCTGCATGGGTAGACCCTGATGACGCAAATTTGCAAGTATCCCTAACTGCGCACAGTCGTCTTCGAAAACTCCGTGATGCACCTTCAGAAGATACGGTCAACGGTCGAGAGTACGAGCGCAAGCTGCGCCGTCAATTCGAACGTATCAACCCAACCCCAGAGTGGGCAACAAAAGCACGGAAAAAGCTACACCCTTCAAAACGGAGGAGATCGTCCGGTTCTGACTCCGATGTTGATGACACTATCGAAGATATCCTCCCCTGACCTCCTAGCATCAACAGGCGGCATATCGGCTGGGAAAAAACCGAGGGTGTTGACCCAGGGCGTGATATCAGTCGACTGTCTGCGTGATGCCAACCAGGCAGCTCCCGCAGAGGGTGAAATTAAATCCGTCCAGTTTCACCCTTCCCCTCAGATCCCCGTTCTCCTCACGGCAAGCACAGACAGACGTTTGAGGCTTTTCCACGTACGTTTTCGGTCCCCTATTTCTTTCCTTCCCCTGTTCTTCATGTTGATGTTGTCACCTTTGCCCCTTCTCTCCATTCTATCAGGTCGATGGTTTGACAAACCCTCACGCACAAACTCTTCACATCCCCTCTCTTCCCATTACCAATGCTGTTTTCCACCCGTCCGGCTCTTCCATCTTCATGACCGGTCCACGCCCCTTCTACTACACCTACGACCTCCAATCTGGAGCGTCCCACCGCTCGCCGCGTGGGCTTTGGGGAACTACATTCTCATCAGCAAACCAAGATACCAGCATGGAGACGTGCGCGTTCAGCCTCGATGGTGATGTCCTTGCTGTAGCAGGCCGCCGTGGTTACATTCATCTCGTCGATTGGCGCTCAGGGTCGGCGCAGGTCGTGGCGGGACTCAAGGCAAACGCAGCCGTCAAGTCGTTGTGGTGGTCTAGGGTACAGGACGGTGAGCTCCTAAGTCTGACGCAGGATTCGCAGGTGTATGTGTGGGACATACGACAGCGAAAATGTGTTAAGCGATGGCAGGACGAGGGTGGATTTGGCAGCAAAATAATGAGCGGAGACCAACGGGGTAACTATCTGTCCATTGGGTGAGTATGACCGTCTGCTTTTTTCTTCTCTACCGTAAGAGATACTAAGCCTGGCTGAAACAGTTCCAACATTGGCCTTGTCAACGTCTACAACGCTCGAAGTCTAGGTGGGGACTCGAAACCAAAACCTCTCAAAACCCTAGGCAACTTGACGACGAATATCTCATGCCTACGGTATAACCACGACTCCCAGTTGCTTGCCATGGCTAGCAACGTCAAAAGGGACCAACTACGTTTGGTACTGCATCTCACTTTATTTCTATTTTCTTACATTCATCCTAAGCTAATCACCGTTTTATAGGTCCACCTTCCATCTCTGACGGTTTATGGCAATTGGCCAACGACCAAAACACCTCTTGCTCACGTTACTTCCATGGACTTTTCCGTAGGAAGCGAGTATTTCGCGATAGGTAACAATAAGGGCCGTGTCCTGCTGTATCACCTTAGGGACTTCGCGCAACAATGATGACATCCTCATGGGTTCTATTCCATCACACGATACATATATATCGAGAACGACAAGTGTGTGTGTGATTGAAACATGCAGGCAAAAAGCGAAGGAGGTTGGGTGGCGTTCACACACAGGTGTGATGTGCCCAAAACCCATGAGTACCGTCTAGCTTCTCGTGTAGCGTGCCAGGAGGTCGGTATATGTCTCTGATATCTATTCCAACGGGACCCGCGATAAGTGTAAAGACCGATGTCCACTTCACGTACCTTCTCTGCGCGAGCTTTGCCATTCGGAACAAACCGACAGATCACAGTGGCGCATTCGAACCACCGTCTAGCCTCGTCGACAAGGGATGCACTGTATCATAATCAAGACAGGAGTTGTGGCAGTAAAGTCAAGGGCAGAAACGTGGGTGACGGACTGCAGGCATTCCACCCCCGTGTTGTAGGCAGTGCTAAGGAGCCATAGTCGTTCATCTATCGGATAAAGCTTTGATGGGGAGGAACAGAAGTCGTCAGGAACGCAGATTCACTCCTCGCAGATACCCACAAAGTTTCCGTTTTCTACCAGGTCACCATGCTCTTCCAGGACTGCATTTGCCTGCTCGAAGTACTGAATGGCTTTAGACCGGTCAGCCCCGGACCCTTTGGCCAATAGGATGCTGCATATTGATCGCAACCACCGCGAGAATTTGTCCAAAGACAGCTGGGTGTGTGCGAGGCATGCATGTAGGATTGCCTGCAGGTGTGGCGAGGTGTTCAAATCACCAAAATCCAAGCGTTCATAGGGAGTTTGCATACCTCAAGGGCTGCGTAGAGTACTGTGTGCATTATTTAGTGTATTCTCAGAAGCATGAAAAACGTTGTATCATGCCGTTAATGGGACAATTCTTGTTCTCCCACTAATAGGTGACCCATCGTCAGGGCCAAGAAAAAAGGTCTAGAATCTAATGTGCACATACTAGAACGTCTCCAATTGCCTCATAGGTGACGAGAGATTGGTGCTGATCGCGTGTAGCCTCCTATGTGATGGAAAAAATTCTCCTACTACTTCCCCGCCATGGAAAAAAAAAAGGCGACGCACCTCGATCGTCTCCAGGACGGACGGCCAACCCTCAAGATGTGATGCTGATTCAACATGGAAGACACGCAGAAAATGCAAGAATGATTGGAGATGGGAACGATCGGCTGGAGGAACCTTGTCCAGCAGACCAGCGATCCTGCCTGCGCACGACTTGATCTCTGCGGAGAGGCTCCGCAGAACTTCGGGCTACGGAACAGTTAGCTGCAAGTGTAGAACCTTGGCACCACCCACCTCTACAGCTTCGGCGCCTGATAACCGTTCGCGCACTATGATCACTTATGACAAGAGCCTGTAAGCATCATACAACAAATGTCCGAACAGCGGCACTGACCTCGCCCAGAGGTGGCGGCGAAGGAAGCATTCGCAATATAGACGTACGTAGAAGGCTCTACTTCCGTCAGCGTCTTGGCTATGTATAATTCGAGTAGCTAATCTCAGTTAGGAGGGCGAAAACATGTGTGGAAATCTGGGAAATAACAACACGTCACCTGTCTCGCAATATCGAAAGCGTTAGAAACTTCTTCGCCGTGGTTATCCCAATTGGAACATCCATCGATTGCACAATTGTACGCAGTACGCCACAGCCATGATAAGTCCCGGATCACCAATGCGAAGTTCTCGCGGGCGACATTTTCAAGGAGAATCTTGGCTGAAGAACGAGGACAAAGCTAGGAGAAAGAAGACACGCTGAATGACGTGCTCACGAACCATTCTTGAAGTAATTCAGTAATGTCTTAACAAGGGGTGGTCTGTGAGGTGTAAGTATAGACATTGTTTGATGGTGGAGGCAATGTTACATGTTGGCGCCAGGCTGTCCGAGGAGTTTCAGAGTTAATCTGATGATACACCGTATCAGTGTCATGGCTTCTGTCAAGTTTTCCACGTCGATCCGAAAGTTCAAGGTATCTAGTAATGCCATGAGCACCGATAAAAGCAGACTCTTCATGTCGGAATCGTGCGCAAGCCGGCATGCCAATAGGAGCATTCTTCGATCGAAATCGGTAGCTTCAGCCATTTCCCTCACGGCTCTGGTAGCTACCCAACAATCCGATCAACCATGTATGGAATACTCGTGGAGGGACCGTGACCTACCTTCATCTTCCAAACCTGAGATTTATACCCGACTGTGGGTAACGCCACTCAATAAAGTAGCCATATCGAGTAGGCACAAACCTTGATGCACAGCGATCAGAAATACCACATAACGGGTCGTGGCACCATTTACGGGACACCGTTTGACGGCAAATGCCGCCTTTGCATACTCCTTTTGTTGAATATAGCACAGTGCAGCTTTGCGGAGACACTTCGAAGTGCATGAGGGTCCCAAACCTGAGAATACGGCATGGGTGCCACATATGAACCAATCGGCTGCCTCCGGCCACCGCGAGGCATGATAGTGACGGTCGCCATACTGCCATATCAGCTGTTTCCAGTATAAATGGTCTAGGTCGGTGTGCTTAAATGAACTTGACGACCTACAGTCAGACAGGCGCTCGCAGCTGCCTTTGAAAGTTCAACGTCCGATTTGACAACTTCTGATATGGTCAAGGCAGAAACCACGTTGCAGGCTCCCTTGATGGGAACAATGTTACTTGCCTTGGAACGACTCCTCCAGGTCCTTCATCGCCTTCCCGTGATCATCACCCTTCGAGCAGTGGAATAGTAGTGACACAAGCAACTTTTCGATAGAAGCCACATTCGCGGACGTATCCAATGCCCGCCAGAGGCAACGTTTGATCGCGGAAGTCACGACATCGCTGCGGAGAACAACGTCACATGAACGCCACAGCATAATCTACCTCATACTTACTACTGGGGAGTAAGGCTGCGAAGCTCCAAGAGAATGCTGTTTAATTACTGTTATCAGTCAGCGAAGTACACGGGCGAGAACTTTACTAACTCGGACAAGTCGCCCTCAGAAAAAGTCATGTTGTCAATAATGGACTCCAGCGCTGATGAAAGTCAGTGTGCAGTGGTCGTAAGGACATAAAGGGTAACGCTCGGCCGGTCAGCGCGGCTTACCGTGAAGAAGCTCTGTATTCCCAGCTTTTTGCCGCTTGACCACAGCTAGTTTCATCCAGCGGAGTTGCTGATATTCGGAACTAGTCTGAAGGGAACGTGTGACTTTTCTCCGGAAAAGAACCCAAGAGCGGTACTGGCTAGTCCCTTACGTGATCAACCGAGGGGTCAATAGTGGAGATAATCTCTTCCAGCGCAACTTCCGCCCGCGTCAGATTCTCTGGATCATGGGATGAGGCTAGAAAGTATCCCCGAGCTAACAGCATGCCGGTATGGTGTAGGTCACGGTATCACTGAGGATCCAATCGGAATGATGTAGCTTACCAAGACTCCTGAGAACGGCTCGCTAAAGTGGTCACGCCTTCAGTGCGCGGACAATATTCAATAGAGACATGCCGAAAGCACGAACCTTAAGCTCCGCTAACTCGGAGTTGGGGGTGCACTCCAGTGGCTCTATTACCTGGAATGCCTTCTGCATCCATCTCAGGGCATCAGGGGCTCTGTTGCCGTCCGCCATGAGTTTCCCGCCTTGATGACAAGTTCTCAAAATGGATTTGCCGATGTCCAGTAACTTGGAGGCCAGCAATTCTCGCTATTGGGAAAAGATGCGAAGAGAGAACCTTGGGAAGGCTCATCAGTGCCACTTACGTCACGAGTGGAAAGCAATGCAAGCTGTTTATCGTTGTCTGTTTAGATGATATGAGCCACTTCGTGATACGCATTCGATTGCGCCCAGGGTCCAACCTGTGATCTTGTCAGCCATAAACATTGCAAGACCCTCGTTCTTCTCCCTCCAGGCCTGTGTGTGTGCCAACGCAAGGACTCCCATGAATATCAATCCAGTAACCCGATAGAAGCTTAACAGCCTCACGGCTTCCATTCTACTTGAAAAATACAGAGTGGTTACGCGTGCCTTGGAGTGTTCGTGCGTGCGATCCGGATCACTGTGGTTTCTCAGCGCCTCTTCAAACTGTTTGGACAATAGGGTAAGCCAAAGGACCCAAATGAACGCCACTGGAGAGATAAAAGCGATCTCACCTTGGCCGCACATGTCAACACGCTAGCAGCCGATTCGCTATTTCCGAGCTCTACGCCCATCACGAAATGAAAAGATGCTGTAGCAACGGAAGCCATAAAGCCGCTGCTATTCTAGGACGTACCTGAGAGTGCTGACCCGGTTTTGCTCGCTACCTGTAGCATATGCAACAGGGCTGCAAAGACAACACGCACGGGAATGAGGCACGTGGACTAAACCTTGCTACCACAGGGGAAGCAAACCTTGGATACTCGGCTCAGCCTCCAGGCCTGCCTCCATCAGCCGGAAACCTGCCAATCGTACTTTGGAAAACAAGGGTCAGGCCGTGGCATACTGTTGCACGACGAGGCTAAAGAGGGACTATGCTGCATACATGCTGCGACAATAACACGGCTGTCGGAATCTTGACGAAATAGTCCCGAGGCGTTCCATAGGTTCACTCCTTAAGTGGATGGCAAGGTGGCAGATGGTCACTCGATAGTTCCTTCCGCGCGACAGGACATTTCCCCGAAGGGAGTGTGGTCGCCGCCAATGAAAAAAGAAGGTTGTGACGGACCTTGCTGATCGAGCAAATCTGCTAAATGAGCATCGTTCCCCCACCTGAGACACTGGTCTGAGAACGATTTCGCTAGGGATGCGATTTGATGGAGGTCTTTGACTACGGAAGCCGCGTCGATGGAAGACGACGAAGGAATTTCTTTGAGCTTAGGTTTGATCTTGATCGATATCTCTGCGGAAAAAAGGGGGAGGTATTCAATGGTAAAGCTTTCTATTCGCGCGCCCATACAAGACACCGTGAATTTGCGCGGCGCGCATCATAAGTAAAAGACAGAATGGGAAGCCTTGCCTTGGATCTGGTCGTATAGTTTTTGCAAATTGGTTGTTGCCTGGCGTTGTTTCCTCGGTGTCGACATGATCCCGGTTCGATTTGACCGTCTTCGCTAGTGGATGGCTTGCTGTAAAGCCAGGACGCGTCGCGACAGAATCAGGACTTGTCTTGTAAATAAATAATAATAATAACGATATTCGTCTTCCTTGCTTCCTCGCTCGAAGCTATGCTCAGTCAAGAGGTGCCAGAAAGTCTGAAAACCGTTGCTACAAAGGTCAGCCCATTGTATCTCCGTACAATGCAAAGCTCTTATTTTTTTTTCGGGGTGCACATGACAGGAAGCACGCAGAGATGGCATGTTCGCTGGCCTCACCGCAGGTCTCACTGGAGGTACGTTACCTACGCACAGAGACAAGAAATGCCAATCTAAGAATTACAAAAATATTTATAAAATACGAAAAAAACACTACGACGCCATCTCACACTGCAATAAATCGATTCCAATTGACCCCATTCGCACTGGTCGCGGGACCCACCTTCCCATATGGCTGGCACCCCTCAAATAACCGTTTCCCATTTGTAGCCCTGTTGGGTTCCAAGCTCTTGCGGTTTAACAGGAACCAAACAATCGTCTGCGGTGTCTGTGAGTTGGTGGTAGTTCTATTCACCCCAATTTTCATCATTCCTTTTTCATGCCCATAAACGCCTTAACGTCTTGCTGTTGCTGTTGTCCCGTCCGTCCATCCGTCCGTCTGTTGTCTGCCTGTCCGTCTGTCACTACCACCCTTTTGCTGCATGCGGATATGATCTTACTCTCTTCCGCTGCGCCACACATCCTTTGTGTGTCGAACATTCATTCATCAATTCTCCATTTGCCAACAACCGTCGCAACGACGACCATGACCATGTATACCCGGTGACGCAATCGACAACGTTGCGTGACCACCCCCTCCACTCTTCTCACCATTCACAACCCCCCCTCCCCTCCCCTCCATGTTTCCAAAACCCAATCAGTGACAGGAGCCCTTCCGGATATTTTTTCACGCGGGCGTTCCTATCATCCCGCCTTGCCGTATTAAAAAAGAACCTCGCACAGCAGACTTCATCGGATGCATCTTGGTCCTCGGATGGGTAGATTGAAGGGCGGGCGTCACAATCGTAAATACGATCAAGCCTCTTAGTGGCTTCGAAATACAGGTTTTCGCATGATCAGCGGGCCAACACATTTGTATAACACAATGCCATCGTGTTTGGTTAGAATGCTTCCCTGCCTTGCCAATCTGCCGTGTGGTGTCTATATAGCGCTGTCCTAAATGACATGCTTTGATTCCTGTGGTAATGAAAACGTCCGGCGTGGAAGTGGCGAAGAGGACCGTGGTGACCGGTGGCCGGCGAACATGCTCGGTCCTACGAAGGTTTCTTTTTCGGACGTTCGTTGAGCCATCAAACACGAAGCTCACGCCAAACCATTCGCGGTCATCTTGACAGTCCTCTCAGAGCTTGACGCCGCATCGCGACGTGGACTATCAGACTGGTTAAGGCATGATTCAATAGCATCGTTTCATCGTCAGAGAGAGAACGTTCCTTAGAAGCTTTCATTGGACTTTTCCTTTCTCTTCCCGCGCCTAGCACCACTGGCCACCATTTACTTCCCTTTTGTTCCTGTTCCTTTGCATTTGGATTTGGATGCAGCAGATGTGCTGCGCTGTCAATTGTTCGCAGCCACCTTTCCCCCGCTCCGTCACAGCCGCCACTACACACCGTTACCGTTGTCGTTGTCGTTGCCACTACCCTGATACTACCCTACCCATCGCAGGTATGTATGATCCATGAAGAAGCCCGCTGATAACGCCGGTCTGGTGCCTCCTTCGCCCGAAAAAAAACGGTACCAAGCAAGGACTAGCTGCTACTAGCAGGCAGTTCCGTCGGTCTGTCCGGTATGTCCGACTCCGAAAAATATCCACCTTGTGCGACCCGAACGAGCGAAACGCAAGAACTCCACAGAGAACATGAACGATCTCGAAACACACAGCAGAATTCTTTTGATTATTAGTGCCGACATCGTATGTTTCATCTGCAACATGATCCCAAACTTCAATTGATCGCCTTTGTGGTACGAGCAACAATTGCCTAGCTTGCAGGGACTATACGTATCACACTATCACTGCAATCCCAGTTCAGCAGTGCGGCTGTGCGCATACTATCCCCCATTGTGCTCTCAATTTCTGTGTAAGGAGTATCTCCATATTGGCAACGTGCAATGATCAAGGTGCTCCCTGTCCAACTATTGTCACTTGGCCAGATGGGTAACGAGCTGTAACGAGTTGCCCGCACCGGAATACCGTACTACGGACCCTGCCACAAGCCACTATCATTCATGCCCTCCGTCCCTGCCTGCCAAGGTCATACACACGGAGTACCGCTACATACATGTCAGTGTCACCTCCATGGGATACGGATACTGACGCAGAAAACGATATGCTGTCACGCCAGAGGAGATCTTCCATATGGCTCTCTCCTCAACGCCCCAATCTATCACTCCGCCATCACGACGGAGTGGTACAGCCACCTTGGTCCCTGCATACACTGCAGTTGCCGGAAGGAACCCCGTCGATAGAAGAGAGCAACCCAGTCACTGCCCGTTGGCCCGTGGCATGGAGAGTAACAAGCGCTTGACTCATGACCCAATTCGGCACGCCTCGGGCTTCCCAGCCTGGGTCCCTGGGCTATTATTCACATAGATTGGATCAATCGATGCTGTACGAGGCTCCCCGGAAAGACCCGATGTTTGAAGATCGGTCGCGCGGTCGCATAATGGATGCAAGGTATGCATCCCTATCAATATCATCTCATCTCCTATGTGCTCAATTTGCATGTCGGATGGGCCGGCCATATGGGCTCGCTTTGTATGAAACAGTAACCGTGCGACGTGTTTCCTATTTCACGCGAGCGCTACTCTCCTTGATCTGAAGTCGGACATATTTACTTATATATTATATCAGGGTTCACCCCTGTTCTACTTTTTCCGGTTTACTTCAGCTTCCTCGTGCTCGCCATGCACGAAGTCTACAAAGAAAGAAAAAAAACACCGAGGTCCGAAAGGAGCGTATTACCTCTAACACCACACCTTTTTTCCCCCCTTTCTTTTCTCCTACTTAGTCGCTACTCAACTCCGAGGGGCCCGCCCACACTCCTTATGATCATAGTTCGGCTCCATTCGGGAACACTAACCTGTGAACCGGGAGGATAGTGTGCGGCCCGCACATGCCAACCTGGTGAGATCCTTTAGCAAAACGAACAGACTCATCAATTATCCATCCCGTCCGTTCTAGCTGATATGATGATATGATGATGCATCCCAATGGCGTATCGTTTATGTCTAAGTGCTCATCGCCTATCGGACTGGCTTCTGCTGCCAAGTCGATAATGAACAATCTGTCGTTCCGGAAACTAGGAAACTGGTCCTTGTGATCCGAAAAAGTTGAACTAAGGTTCCATATACACTGCGTACATACGTCCATACATAAACCGTAAGCTATAGCGGGCACTAGTGCTACACTTGTCATGCTATAGTCTCCACAGCAACTTGTTTGTGCACCCCTTTAACTTCCATATTTGTATTGTTATTTTTCATTTCCACTTGTTCGGGAAAATCACTTTGGGAAATAAATTAAATAAATGAATAAGTAAAAATATCGGACCTCACCACAAATTGTGCTTATGTAATCTCCCGTGTGTCGGACAGCAAGTCCCGAGAATGTGTTCGGGACAAGAATGTACCCATGCAACAACACAAACGTCGCCAGCGATCGCTGTCCAAAAGGCCCCAAGGTCGCCAGGCGCAACCTCCTGCCAGACAGGACCTTTATAAAAATCAATTTTTGAAACGTATGCAACGTATGTACACAAAGTCGAAAAATTCGAATCTGGAACACACACTCAAAAATGATACCTCACCGTCGGATTGAACAGGGTATTATTACCTTACTCGAGGCTAGTGTCGCAGCAAGGGAAGCTGTTATACTGGTCGCGAATAAGGTACCCCTTTTATGTAGTGCTGTACTTGCCTTGCATGGTATGCAGAACAGCGTCGTCTGAACGCTGCGCTCGAGCCTAGCCAGTCCTGGGTGCCACGTGCTCGTACCCGCAAGTGACAGCCAACGTCGTAAACTCACTCGTCGTCATCGTCGAGGCCAGCTTGGCTGAAACACCCGATTCGAATTGCTAAATAAAAAAAAAGAACCTGCCTGGATCGATATAACCCTCTCAGTCCGAATTACGCCGTCCGTTTGTCGTCGTCGTTGTCAGTCGAGTCGTCAGTCGTCAATCGTAGTCGTGTCATTCCGAATCAAAACCCGAAATTGAAAAGTTTAACAGGAGAGATCAAAAAAGCCCTTTGAAAATAAATAAAAAACAAAAAAAGGTGATGGCGCAGCGGCTGTTTCTTTTTTGCAGTCAGCCCAGCCAGCACAGAATTTCACGTCATACCATATCAACAGCTCCTGTCTCAATCATATATGTCGATCCTGCACTACACGTCCCGCGCTCGGAGCTACAGTGGCCGCCTGAACGGATGATGATTATGATTACTATGATACGATGATGATGATATTGATCACGGTGAGCTTTTTGCTGACCAGTGCTGGACTGGTAGGTAGGGCTGCTGAGTGATCACGGCGTCCTCCAGTACCTCCTAAGTATGAATGAGCTTGCCACGATCATCATATCTACAGAAATTGACACGAACAGCTTCAGGGGCCCTGGGACCTGAGAGAGGAGGATCCGTCGGATCCTGATTCAAAGCTGAGCAGAAGAAGAAAGGAAGTCGTACAGGACAGTCTGACGACCCTTGATCATCGTGTCTCCCCACCGTAGTCAGCCTTCACTGCAAATATGCCAAACGGTATCACATGTCTCTTCTTTCTTTTACGATTGTGCGTGTGTATATATGTCTTGTGTCCTGTCACTGATCATATGTATGTGTCAAAATGTTGCAACGGGTCACCCCTCGTTCACAAGCTGTACTTACACGACACTAATCGAAGCGCGATCCTCGTAATTAGCCCTTTGAAACCCCTTCTCTCTTCCTTATCATATGAGGCGTGTCAAGTATGTCCCGGTTATTTTCTTTTTTAGAGTTCTGAAACTTACCCGTCACAGTATAATCGTAATAATGCGTGACTCCAAAACCCACGATCACATTCTGATCACGCACTGTCGCCCACATCGCCTAATCACGATGTGTCGATGTGTGTGTGTACACATGCACATGCACATGATTATGGTTTCCTGTGTGTACCGAGAATCTATATTATCAGAAGCTCTGCGGCTGTTTCTCCCGTCCAGCCACCCTGACCCCACTAAGGGGCTCACACGGCTCACAGCGCTGGCGATAACAGTCTGATCAGAACCACCAAAACGTCATTGTCCAACTAAGATGCAGATTCGGATGTGCGGCGTTGTTTTTATTCATTCCGTTATGCAGCTGTACATCATTACTAGCTTACTTTAGAGTCGTCTGGTAACCGAGGAATATGGTAGTATCGATGGAGCGTGGAGTGCTGCGGTCCCAACTGTTCGCAGGAAAGAGAAAGGCGGCCAAATACGAACTAATGCGGTTAGGAGGATAATGATGTATATGGATGAGGGGGCGTGACGAAATTGCTGACCGAGTTGCACAAAGATAGACCGGGAGAAAAGAAAGAGAAAAAAAAGAGATACCTGTTCAATACTGTAGTACAATAAAACAGTTGTGCCATGTCCTCAAGTGAGAAATGTTATGCGGATGCCAATCAGAAAATGCCACGTATAAAGAATGAAGTAATAAAATATTTGCTGAATGCCAAACAAACGAAGTAGACGACAAAAGCAGACGAAAAAGTCATCTGGCATACGCCCAGGTCTGTGGCGAAGGATATACCGGCGAGCCCCGGTGGTGAGACGCTTGATGGTGATACGGATGTGGGTGCTGGCAAGCGGGAGTGGACGCAGTTGTGTAGAACTGTACTCCGGGAGGACCAGCATTTGCAAATGGCGCAGAGGGGATGACACAAGATCCGTCCCCCCTCAACGGCGGAAGCTGCAGTGACTGGTCCCTGTCCACAGGAGAACAGCTTCGTGTATGTATGCGCAGAAACTGAACGTGCGGTCCCACATGTGGAAGACAGCTTTCTGGCCCAGATCGCATCGTGCAAGTGTGGCAACGAGGGCTGTCGGACACCCAGGGTCACATGAGAGTCGTGTGGACTCACGGACGCCGACTGGACGTCCATAGGAACGTATGGAGGTGGCTGGACGGTGTATGATGGCGGGGGTTGCGGGGCAGGCTGGAAACACCGCAATCGAGCCTTGCGGTTCCCCTTGGGCTGCTCTGAGTCACCGTTGATGGACGAGCCAGCGAGGGAGTAATAATACAAACTCTGCGGAATTAATGAGATCGCGGTACGTACTACATGCTGGGAATGAATCATACCTCGGGCACATTGACAGGACGGTCCACACGATAAGCGGCGACGAGGGTTTGTGGATGGCCTTCGATCACATTGGATCTCTGTTGCGACTGCGCAGATCTCTGTGCATGCGGCGAAGAGGACAGGGTCATTTTAGCAAATGAGTAGAGAGAATCGAGTGGCGAAGAGCCAGAACTTGGCAATTGGCATAGTTGGTGTCGGGGATTTGCAAGGTCATGCCTGTGGGACGCTTGAGGGGTGGCAACTCCTTGAATGACGTGGAGGTCGGCGAGAAGGCATCGGCTGCGGAACGCTTTGTGCCCGAGCTGGGCGAAGGCGCGTGTTGGGGTGGAGTCACGTGATACGCGGATGCAGGCGGATTGGTGAGTTGCAGTGGAGAAGTCGAGCGTGCACGGTGAGACGAAGACTGGCATCTCAGTCGGTAAGTGCGGGCGACGGGTACAGACGACATCGGTTGCGACTGACGACCGTGTCGTGAGTAGCGGGCGCGTATTCCACGCCACTTTCTGCTCTCCGTCTCCTTTGCAAGCACCAAGCCTTTCAGTAGGTTGAGCCACGACGCATATTGTTTGCCAGATACATGTAATGAGAAGTCGACTGCAGTCAAGAACTCTCTCTCCATTTTGTGGATCTCGCTGAGATCGATACCGGAGACCTCCGACCAGGTCTTGTTCGTGTAGGTGTTGCTGTGACGCGTTCAGTATGGATAGACGCGTCGAATGGCACTCACTCGTCCAGGAATTTGTTCGCCATCATCAATGCTGCGACTGCTATCCGGAACTCGCTCCTGGTAGTCCGTTAGTGAAACGGTTGCGTTCCTTGAGACGCCATATATAATGCAGCGAGAGGACGATGACAGACTGGCTGACTTGTGTCGTTTCGAGTAGTTTGTGCATGAACTGGACAAAGGCCGCGGATGGAGCGAGCTGCAGTGGCGATGTGGTGGCGGGTATCTCTGGAGAGTAAGGGGGACTCGGTATTTGCTGTGACGAGGAGAAGTGGGAAGACGGAGAGGGGGAGGAGAACCAGAGATAGCAGACCATCTCGCATGTCTTCTCAGCGATGAAGCTGGCTGGACGTTTGAGAGTTGAGTCGAACCAGTCGATGAGGTGAGGGGCGTCATCTGGTATGAATGGCTTGTGTTGGAACGGTGGCTCAAAGACATCAACCTCGTCGTCATACCGCTGCTTTGTCCACGGGGGCGTGACTGGTGGTAGACACTGCTGGGTGGGTCGGCGGTCGAAGTGAGTTATGGGGGGCAGCGAGACGAAGGCGGTGGACATGGGCGGGGTGATGAGGCCATGGGAGGACCTTCGCCAGACATCAAGCGGTAGGAGAGTCGAGGTGGCCATCAGGATGAGTGTGGATGGGACAGGCCATGGCCATGGTTGTTTTATAAAACCAGGGGCCCGCTTAGGAAAATCATAAAATAATAAGGAGGTGTGTGTGTTTTTGCAGAGGGACTCGAAGAATTTTGCAACCTGCCATGCATGCCACGGCGCCTCCGAACTCTCTCCGAGTCCCGCTTCGTAGGCGTAGCTGCTCCTGCGCAGATCTCACCCACCCTCCCGTCTGGGAAACACTCTCCCACGCTCTGCCACGGGGACTTTCCAGGGATTCCCCATAGCCTTGCCCTTATCCCTCTCCACGTGACCTCCTGTTTCACTCATATCACCTCCGCAAAACCCGGCCACAACACCCATAGTATAATGAAATTTAGCCTTATTATTTATTTTTATTTATTTATTTATTATCAACCCCGGCCAACTTCCACCGAGCCGCCACCTCGTCCCACTGCACGCCCTTTTGATCATTGTGCATGATAATAATTTACTGATGAAACCATAATAATATCTCGCTCTCTGTCCCCCCCCGCGGCGGCATTCCCTCTGCGTTCCGGCCACCACGGTCCTCCTCCGTATAAACCATATCCTATCCTATTTGACTGCGCAACGACGTAAACCCCGACGTGACGGTCTAGCCTGCACCCCCTCGGCGCGTAAACCTGCGATTTCGAGCCTGCATTCTCGCTACATACCGCCACCCATTCTCCGGCACCTCCGGCAATCCTTTACTGTACTAGCAACTGCCTTTGGCCTTTGACACCCTCTTGAAGTCTATTAGGAGGGGCGCGGCTCTACTACAGTTGTACCACACGATCCTGATTGATTCCGGCAATAATATTTTTGTCTGCCCTCCAATGCCTTCTTACTGCTTTAGGCCCGCCCGTGCGGTAGCTCACCGCCTTTGTTCTAATTCATTCGGGTGTCCCGTTTGTGTGTGTGGGTCTCCTGCCACCACTCCGCTCAAACTGTCCATGACATGATATGATGGTAATCATTCCCCCATCAATCCCAGGCCCTCCCGAAACTACTCGGCTGACCCGCGCCGTCCAATTGTTTCTGGTCGCCGCCTTTGTGCTTCAGTCCACATCCTGCATCACACTTACCGTTATCATTTTCTATCATTACTCATCCTCACCCCTGTTATAGGTAGTCACTTGCGAACGTTAGGGGGGCCCACTGCGTCGCCCCTTCTTCCAAGGAAACGCTTAATACTCGACAGTGAACCTTCTGGAAAATAATACTTCGCCACATGAATTAAATAAAGTACATATTGGCAGGCTAGGCACCTGTCCGATTCATTATCAGACTGGACACGACAGCAACTTTCTTGTCCATCCGCATCGTATCGCGGCAATGTTCCTTTCCGGTGATCCCTTTCTTTATTCGATCACGAAACCTAAACGTTCTCGTCCACGCAGTACTGCAACCCACAATCGGACACTCCCGTCTGTTCTGGTATGTTTGACTCTTTCCTGTACCTTCCGTGCGACCGCGCTAAACTCGAAACCATCTTTCTCAACATCCCTTTTTGAGCCACTACCGTATCAGCGCATATGTATATGGCATCGCACTCCAGTCTATTACTGTCCCTCACGTGTCCATATGCATCACGTACACCGGAATGTATCGCCTTGCTGCCACCCACTGACCGGCCAAAAACTCAGCTCCTCCCAACCTTTCCAGGTTTCTACGCCTCTGTGCCGTTCCCATGGCCCCTTCATATCACGTGTGTCATTGTGAGTGTGCGTATTGCCATCCATCTTGTTCCACAGCTAGCTCTTGCCGAGTTTGGCTGAACCGAGAACGGGTGCAGAGACCGGTGTCCATAATACCCATCGCTTCCAGAAGGTAATACACACGATTCAGCCCATACAGAAACTGTATGTGTGGATAGATGAAACTTACGTATAGCCATCCCCCAACCCCACATTACCCTGACCACCCCTACCCGCTGGGTAATTATCACCTCACACGAAATAGCGTTCAGGCAACACACGCATCCATACAGAAGGGGACCACGCACCTCTCTGATGCCGTGACCCTCGAACCCTCCATACCCGTACTATCCACTTCCCAAGTGGCGAAAAAGCGGGCTTCACCTGTACGCCAAACTGGATCCAAAGTACGCCGATAACGCTGATCCGTGCCCACAGCTAGCTGCGCAGGGCAGTGGTTACACAGAATGGAGTACGTCACTGATTCGTTACTAAGTACACGGGCAGCTTATCATTGTCCGAACGCATCAAATTGGTGACTTAATCCGCCCCCAACCTCTGAAGCGAGCAGTCAGGGCAGGGTCGACACCCTCCTGATCGATTTCCTCACGCTGTCCAGTAAGTTAGACCGCTACAAGGTTTCAAATCTGCTTGGGTATGGTTTTAACTACTTACATTGACGGACCTCTTCTTTGCCTCCGGCTGTTTGGTCCGTGCGATCCTTTCTCATGGCGCCCATCGGCGTTGCATAGTTTCCCCAGCCGGTAGTGCTGCACGCACCTGCGTGGAACATCTGTCACACTCCACGGAACAATGCAAGTACATTCCGATCGTTCTATTACTCAGACGCCGCGCTTGCTCTCGACCCATCGTTATGGATCGGTACATACATATGCCTGCGCGTTTTTGGCGCTTCGTCTCGTTCGCAGTGCGGACCGCCGACCCGCACGGTGGGCTATAGGCATAGGTGGTAAGTACCGTGCATGTCGGGTATGTTTTGGAGATATGTGCACTCGCGATCAGTGTGTATGTGGCTGCAACAGGTGGGTGGTATGAACTATAACACGATGCGATATACATATGGGGTATTGTAAACCATGCATTGGCAATGGGTCATTGTCGGTTCTAGCCACCTTGTAGGCAGTCCGCCGCGATCATGGGTTCCGTTGGCGCCACAAGGGAATATCGTCTTAGTGTGTCCCATAAGTATCTAATGCATGCATGTGTACTCTAAAGAACGCACTAGCAACGTGGGCCGGCCGTCGACTTGAGGTTTCATATGCTTACTCGAATGTAGCACCATACCACGTTGACGAGCATATGTGTGCATATCCGAATCGAGTTGTGATTCACTTACACGAGCGAGTTTTAGCCATAATAGCCCCACTAGGCTATCTAAGTTTCGAGGTGGGTACGTTCTAGTATGTACTTAGACATGGTGGGATCGTGGTATGTACGTACGTATGGCCGCGGGGTATGCATGTATGTACTTGGTCAGTGTCGGGTAATATGCAGGTCTGGCCAAGTATGTAGTAGCGTTCCAGCTTCGGTAAGGTGTACTTACAGGAAGAATGTAAAAAAAAAAATAAGAGCATCATCATTAGCCGGAGATTTGCGGGTTAGCCTAAACTCCTATTGCCCGACTGTCAAGCTGTCTCAACTATGAGTACAATTAGTGAGTGAATAAGTGATGGTGACCTCAGTGATAAAAGTTTATACTAAATACTACTGAACTGCCACAGACTAGTCTGACTCTTGCTACTAGTAGCTTCTTTCCCGACGTGATCTGAGCATTTCGCGGCTTTTCCCAAATGGAGGCGTGCAAACGTTAGCACGAATATGGATAAGTACGCCATAATAGCGGCAGAGTTGGGAACAGACTGAGTCCCTCATGACATGCCAATGCTTCTTCTGCAGGGATGAGTCATTGATATGATCCTCAGGTCGTTCGGACGCAATTGAGTGTTTTTACCGGCCCAGACCCGGATATATACGAGGTAGTATATGTACGATTGAACCGAGTGTCGGCGTAAGGCTCATCGGACGAAAGGAGAGTATGGACATACGGCACATGCTGGTAAATCTCTTGTCCGCGACACAGCGCTAATACGTTCATGGTAAGCTCTCTCTATTTTTCTATTTGTTGCCGAGGTCGCATCTAAGGGTGTATATCGGGAGGCTAGGAACGATACGGTACGATACGTAGACAACGCCCCCGGAATGTAACTGACAACTCATAGTGCCGCAAACCAGGGACGACGGAACGCAGCGCGACGCACGCACACACGTCAGTCGGGAGACCCACCGACCAACGTAGCAGAAATTTTTCCTTGATTGCGGCAGATCTGACTCTCCCCCCAACGGCGTCTAGGTTAAAAAAGGGTTGGGAATTCGAATTCTTTTTTTTTTTCTCTCAGAATTCGTGGCAGGCCGCAGTAGTGAGCAATGAAATGGTTTCGTACTACAGAGGGCATTCGCAGCCTAGCGTGCGAACGCACTTTGTGGTACTCTTTGCAATCCCTTTCTGTTTGCCTCTCTCAGCCAGTCTAGATCGGCAAAGGGATAGAAAGAAAAAAAAAAAAGAGGATTCCGAATCAACGTCAGGCCGTCGATCATAACTTTCCTTTTCGCGCGCCACAGAAAAGTGGTAAGCGGTCCCCTCCCTCCCCTCCCCTCTCCGGCCCGTCGCTCTTCCATACTTACCTTCTATAAGTACAAATACTGTCAAGTCAACGTTCTAACTGTAAAGCATTCGGGAACAAAGAGTGTCAACATTGCTGCCAGATCATTCATGACAAGTTTGAAAACCCGCGTGTCGCCAATCTATTGCTTACATAATTCCACTTGGGAGAGCCGTACCTGGACATCACAGCCACCGATTCGGAAGCGGTGAATACCTGCCGATAAAAATTCCGTGAGGTATTTTTCTTTCCTTCTTCTCCTAAATTCGCTTTGGAAAATAATATAATAAAGGGTCCCCCCGAGTCTGCGTGTGACGAAACGCAACTGGGGACCCCGATATACTTATTGACGTGGACAGCGGCGATCTTTGAGTAACACAGGGTGAGGTGAGACGGAGGCGAGAGTGAGAGCGGCGATGCGCATCTTAATTTTGAACCTGAGGAGTTGGATGTGTTTGGCGGTGTCAGTTTTCCAAAAGAGCGTGATAAGTTGATGCGGGGGCTCTTGTAGAACGTTCTGGTCAACGTTCCGTTACTTTCTTCTTTGTGTATTTAGTTACTAGGCGGACTCAGGAACTAGTAGGAGAACGGCGTTGTATGACGTGGTAAGCAGTATGGCCCACGTACAGCAAATTTGGAGTGGTGCATATTTCGCGAATAGTGGCAAGTGTGGTCCGGAGGTGATGCGACCCGGAACCTACAGGTACACAGTATTGGTACCCTCTTCTTCATGTTCCGGTGTTACTTACCCAGCATAGTAGAAACCCCAACCGCACAAAGTCCTAGGAACAACCGGGCGCAATCGGCTCATGGCGGACCGTCACGGGGCTTCAGTTAGGTGAAGATCTTATATCCGAGAACCGCTGCTAAGGGTTGAGAACGGAGAGAGAAGGAAAAACAAAAGGGAAGAACAAACTTGGTGAACGTGTTTTCTGCTTAGAGATGTCCCAAGAACGGACCGACGTGATAGTATGGAATGATGACGTTTCTCGCGGGCGTCCTCATAGTGGACCGTCACATCAGCCCCTAATACGGCGCGGCTTGGACAGTGACATGCGCTGTGACACCGCGCACATGAATACGTCAGGCGTAAGCTCTGCGGTCGTGAGAAGTACATACATACAGAAAGAGTCATCACCGCCCGGATACCCACGTCAGCCAAGAGGGAGAGGAGCGTAGTAATCTCGAAAAACTTCTGGGGTGCCTGACAGTGATGATATGATGTGGTTACTTATTACTTATCAGATATGGATAGTACAGATCAATTGGCCGGTACTCACCATTGCAATCACGCAGCACTATGCACGTAGCAACCGTCCGAAGGATAGTGCCTATATAGCGCGAGTAAAAATTTCCGCAACTAACCATAGCTGCGCTGATGCGCTCACTGCGCAAAAAGTGGTTGCCGTCGCCCCTAGGTAGTAGCCTACCCGTCGTAGTAACTTCTGCCAGATCGTGGGTCCATCTTGCATTGCCGCCACATCATCAATATATATCGCCCTGGCAAGGGGAATCACTGGCTTGGATATAGGTATCTTCGCGGGTTCACACTCGCAAGCGGTAGCAGTCTGTGATCCCTGTCTTTCTGTTTTGTGGTGACTGCCAATGTCACGCCACGTGGCAAAATGGGGGTCCTGTCTTCTTTTTTTTTTTTTTTAGATAAAAAAAACTCCTGGTCATAACACACCGCGGAACCCGGCTGGCGCTTGCAGACAGTCGCAATGCAGATCTGTCAGTCTGAACACGAAACAAAAAATGCTATGCGTGATGAGAACGGGGGTGGCAGTCTAAGGTGACAGACTCCCTGTGGGTGTTGCACTCGGACATGATGCTAACCATTTCATCCACATGTGCTGCCGGCGAGCCGGGCACTCATTGCATATCACGTGTTGTATTGATCAATCCAGCAGAGTGCGACAGAGAGTATGTACGACCCTTCTTACGTTTCGCCAAGTTTCGCCCCGTGTAGCGCATGCGAGCTACAGCATTAATGATCATGTTGTATTGTCTGGCTGGCTGGAAAGAAAAAAATAGGGGCGGGTCATGTGGACCGTCGGAATTTCGTTAGCCTTGTGAGTGATCCTCTGGAAGTCACCCGTATACAATTAGCGCGGAACTGTTCCGCTGCAAAGTGTCAATTGTGGTGAACCGCTGCAGCGATACAATCGATCTCTCAGTGAGGCCCAGCGGAAGACAATCAAGTTCTGTTCCGTCTTGGAACTAAATGCGTGTCTCCTCTCAATCCAATTCAGTACTACGTATGTATACGGTTTCCAAATCCACACATCTCCGCTGACCTTGCCATTATGGACACTCCGATATCAGCTGGATCTAATTGAGGACAAGGCCCAAGGGTGGTCAAGCACTGATTTGTGGGTATTACAATGCACCGCTGATCATCGGACGCACTTGGACAGATTCAGCATCCTCCGACATGATGGGGTCGAGGCCAGGTTACATACGACAAGTACTATCCGAGTCAGCGGTCTTTGGTGCCGGTGCCAAAGTGATCTGCTACTAGTATGTATACAAGTACCGCTCCCAGTTGTTTCTGTGGTTTCTGTGGCATGAAGATAAGTACCACCCCAGAACCTACTGCTACCATGCAGGTCTCGATGCTGGCGTTGTAGTGGATCGGATAACGGACGCCACGCTGTCGGGTATATGACTGGATGCCCTCGGATCATGCCATGGGTCATGGGTGGGCTTTCCGCAACCACCCATTCAATCGGGAAATCGACGAATAAGAGAACTACCACTACCGACGCTATATCCGGCAGCCGTGGTTGAGTTCCTGCTGAGATGGTGAGGGTTAATATGGGGATAGTATTCACAGATATGTACTAATCCCGATTCTGGGCTTTATGCCAATTTGCCCCTGGCGCGTGGTTCTGTTCGTCGACTCGGAGCCAGCGCAGTGCCGGTGTGCTGGAGCTGGGTTTGGTCTTCAATACCTCACCGCCACAATACAATTGCAAATCTTTGCGTCGTTGTCAGTGCCAGTGATCCTTGGTCGAACATGAACGAAGGTGAATATTTGGATCATCCAAATTTGCATCGGAAGACCAAGTATGATTCCACGTCTGATCGTATTTGGAATGGTTGTATACATCGATGGTGGCCAACAGAAAACGTTTCAAGAGGATCGATATCGATGGGCCTTTCATATCGCCATCGGGTACCACGACAAAAGCGATGCGCCAAAGAACGGGTCGATAGCTCGAACGAGTCATCCCTGAGTCATACGAACAGATTGAGGATCCACAGGAGCCACTTGGATCACGCCTGCGTACCAACGTTTCAGGCCATCAAGGAGTCGCACGTTCCATATAGGTGATGTTTGTGCCATTCGTACTTTCAAGTCCCTGATAAAATCGATGAGCTAATACGCCATATATACGTATGCGATGAAGTCATCCATCGATCGATACGGTTTTCGATGGATAGTCTGGGATTCGGACTTGCGTGCAACGTTGAGTTGGGAAAGTTCGAGGTGAGGCGGCTCCACATTTACGCCAGCCGAATATAGTCGCGTCTGGTCTTTCTTCTTATTCTTATTCTTTCTTTGGTTCCGAGTTGATTTTGGAGTGGATAAGTTCGGTCGATGGCGGACTCATGGGATGCCGCTTTGCGTATGTGCAGGCTATACAGATCTCACGGCCTGTTGGAATCAGCAGGTAAGCCCAAGGCAAGGAAAGAGGTAAGTCGCCGCGCCCATCTGTCATGGAAGCCACGATGTCATGTTTCGTTCCGGTTCCAGGGAAAAACCCATACAGACGGATATTTAATTTCACTAAGATTCTTGGACGTACCCGTCGGATGATGGTGCGTCACGAGTACTGCCGATGGTGACGGTGGCGGTTCTGCAACTTCTTGAGGTGGAGTACTGACCCCGGTCAGCATCACCGCTGTACGAGAGAGAATTGAAACAGGGGGTTTCGGGCGTCCAAGGTCCGCGGATCCATCTCCCCCTCCTCCGCATCTGTATGTGAGAATCCCAATATGGGGTTATTCGGGGTCTCGGACTGCTCGCAAGTTTAGGCACGACCCGACGTGCCTTACCCGGAGGTCTCAAGTGTGGCTGTGAGGTCTGCTTCGTGCCAGCGTGGCAAAGCGTGGCAGCCGATTTTTTTTTTTTCTTGCGACGATGTTACTTAACGGCGTGTTTAGGAAGGGAAGCTGTCTCGGGACGAAAGTCGATGCATAGGTGCGGGGGAACTTCGACGTAGCTCGGATACTTGGTAATACCGAGTGCTGTGGCGATGGGGTGAATCTCCGAGAATCAGTTTCGTTTCGTTGTCGATAGATGTTCCATTCCTACGGAGCTGTATTGATGCCTGATAATTAATTTCTGGCACAGAATGCTGTTTGATCCAGGGCTATACTCAGTACAATATCAAAGTTGGAAGGGTCATTTTTGACGTGATGATGAGTGGACTTAAGTAGAACTTGTCGCAAGCTAGAAGTCGATGCAGAGTGACATCGTCTGGCTCATTTATTTACGCTGTACATACTTGATGAGAACGACTCGACGTCGTGTGGGATGATGGCGGTGAGGTTGTGTGTGTGGCGTGGTAACTAATTGCACGCAGCCCCGTCGCGGGCCGTCGTTGCAGTGGAATCCATATCGAACTCATTGGAGTCGGCGGCTGGCCCCTTCTGCTCAGCGTCTTTGGCAACGACGTCGACCTTATTATCGAAGGACTTTTTGTCTGGGATATTTCCAACTTTTTTCATTCACTCTTTGCCACTGACACGCACGCTCTCGCTCAACCCAAGATCCTTCGACGACGTTGACATCCTGCAGTCAAATACTATAAAGCTCTGCCTAAGGCTGCTATTCCCCTGAGAAATGGGTATCAGTTTTGGGTCCTTCGATGGCGTATGTAGCACCGCTGCGCTAGTCATCTGCCCGCTGTTGGGCGCATCTGGTCAAGGCATCGAACCCAATTGTTATTCTCGCAACGTGCAAATCGGGTCCACGCTCATCTTCCAACCATGTAAGTTCTTCCTGTCCCGACTCTCTCTCCCTTGGATCCTCACCTTCTGTGACCGCAATTATTCAGCAACATGCTTCGTTCACATCGTCGCCATTATCATGACTGCGATCATGATCTATCACATCCGTTCCAAGTACACCGCAGTTGGTCGTAAGGAAATCGTCATGTTCTTCTGGTTGTACATGGTTATCGAACTGCTTGCGATGTTTCTCGACTCTGGAATCATACCAACGGCCAACGTTAGCTATCCCGTAAGCGTCGAATACTATTGTCGGATCTGACGTGGCACGCTCACCGAGGAAAACCCGTAGTGGTTTGCTGCTGTTTACACAGGTCTCATTGCAGCTGCATACTGCTGTCTTCTGATAAACGGCTTTGTCGGGTTCCAGTTCGCAGAAGACGGCACCCCTCTCTCGCTATGGGTTGGTTTCCTCCAGTGGTTCTTTGTAATTACGTTTACGTTTCTGACACCGCTCCCCTCTTCAGTTCCTCCGATTATCGTGCCTTTTCATCTTCGGAGTCTCATTCCTCATCGCCATTGCAACCTTCAATTCCTTTATCGGTTTTTCCCCAACCAAGACCACTGCTCTGTTTATCGTATACCTCATTTGGCCCATCTTCTGTGTCACGACGTACACACTGTCCCAACTTGTCCTTGTGTTCCGGACCTTGGACGACCGCTGGCCACTGGGCGATATCATTTTCGGCATTGCATTCTACACTATCGCCCAAGTCCTTCTCTTCGCTTTCAGCGTCACCATTTGTAATGCCATCAAGCACTATCTCGATGGACTCTTCTTCTTTACGCTCTGTGTTCTCCTGAGCGTTATGATGGTGTACAAATATTGGGACAGTATCACGGTACGTGTCAAACGCCACTGATCTCGCATCCAACATTCGTACTTACGTTGTCTTGTCTGTTTCTGCGATCATTCTACTTTCGTTCGTCCGTCGGCCACGTAGCGGGAGGATCTGGAGTTCTCGGTCGGATCCAAGGCTGCTGTCTGGGAAGTCAAAGATCCGCTGCTAACGGCGCCCGTTGCCGCGGATTTCGAAGAAGACACGACAAGCAATTATCATACGGGTGGTACCGCGGCGAGTTTGGTTGGTGGCGTGAGCGGTGGGCAATATTATTATGGCGGGGGAGGCAAAGGTGGAGCAGGAGGAGGGTACTCGCAGGGGGGATACGGAGGTGCACAACGAGGTTACCCGCCTACATCAGACCGGTATTGAAGACTTTTTTTCGGTGACCTTTGGGGGATGGACCTGGATAAGTTTAAGCTAAGTACGACGACAGGACGTCGTTTAATGATCCCCTCCTTTGGTTTACGATGTGCATTACAAGCTGAGCTGTAGACTTACGTTGAGTTGCGATTGGTGACCCTGTCCTTCCGAATTGTTGCGAAGTAGTAATTAGAGAACATACAAGTCATGTATTATACAACGGAACCGCCATGTCAGAGTCCATTGGTCCTCAAATTCCATCTCATCTACTTCCAACTGTATCTGCCACCGCGACGACGACTCAGACGAAGATGATTACATGCCAGCGCTGCCACCCGACCTGAGAACTGCGCGAACTAAAACTGGTCCGTCTCTGCCACCCAAGGGTCCGGTTGCACCGTACTCCGCAACTGTGTCTACCGAGAAGTCGGCATCAGGCTCACGGTCTTCGTCGAGTGCTCCGGCCCCTTCGATTGCAGGTGCCAGAAGAGTATATGGGCCTGTTCCCCACCGTCGGTCCTTCTGAAACAAAAACTCGCGCTGGACCGTCTTGTTATTCAGACTATTCAGACGGGGACTCAGACTCTGAAGTAGGCCCCCGACCTCCTCCAGCATTTTACTTCTGCCAACGCCCCCAACGAAGGAAATTCGGCTGTGGAGGAATTCCTCGAGAGGGAGGAGAGGAGACGGAAGAATGTGAGGAGGCCAAGAAACCTAAGAAGTTGGAGAGAGAGGAGTGGATGCTTGTTCCACCCAAGAGTGGGGATTTGCTGACATGTGAGTAGTTCGTTTACTTTCTTTTATTTGCGGGGCCGGTCAGTGTAGAGGGTATTGTGGGTACACTATCCTACCTTACTGTACGCGGTCTTGCTGTGTCCCCGTCCTGCCGTATTCCACCCACGCACCAAACCTCCAATCTCATCAATAACATCCCAACAGCACTCGACCCCACCAAACTAAAAGCCCGCCAGTTCGGGCGAAGTTCTGGCCAAGGCCGCGACGTCGACAGCTCCCTCTGGACAGAAACCCCCGCCGAACGGCAACAACGTCTCGCAGACGAAGTGTCTGGTCGGAAACGGAAGGCAGCGAATGCAGAGCCCGTAGAAGACCCTGAGGATGCGAGGAAGAAGAAAAAGAGGGATGAAGAGATTCGGAGGGGCGTCGAAGAGCATACTGTATGTTTATCTATCGGCGTTTCGCCCTATCTCTTTATTATCCATTGTTCTGATGCGATGATGTTATTACAGCGCAGAGTTCGGGGTGCCGCATTGGTCAATTCGCATATGGAGCGCGAGGCGCAGAAGAAAGGCGACGCCGGCGAGGAACCAGCCGCCATATGGGATCATTCACGCGACATGTCAGTCGGGGGTCGTCTCATGGACGAGAAACAAAGAAAGCAAATGTTGAGAGAGGCGAGAGCCCTTGGGGACAGGTTTGGAACGGGCAAGAGTGGTGGGTTTCTGTAGCAAGGTTTACACTCCGTACGTACGTGTCCCGAGTTTTCCTGAGTTTCTGTGATTTTTTTGTGCTGTGTGCATGTCTGTAACTTATGTTGAATTCGATGGTTCCAGCGTCTATCATGTCAGTCAAGGAGAACTCCATCTTTCAAGCGCACTCTGTTCGACTTTGTGGAGACGTTGCTGTCCGATTTCGAGGCTGGGTCATGGTCACATCAGATGACATACGTCTATCTGCGTTCTGCATATGCTGACGATACTTGGGGTTCTATCGTGAACTCATAACAATCTGCGGTACGATCAACCCACGCTCAACTGCCATCTTATGTGCGGACATCTCGCACCGTAGGTTCGTGATAGCTGACCGTCGTTGGCAGTCTTGCACTCAACGGCAACTACACTATTTAGCAAATCGGAACAGTACATCCCTTCTATTTCGCTGATTTTACTGCGTAGGGCCCATTGTTGTTTATGGCCACACGAGATGTCATAGGTGTTCAGAGAAACCAAGTAATTCACACGTCCTCGTCCTCACTCATCCTCTGGGAAATAGTGGTCGCTGTCACCTCGCGTGAAGTCGTCAATGCAAGAAGCCTTGGGCTCCTTGGGTAGTAATATGCCTTGCTCTTCCCCTCGAGTGAGTCCGGGACTATACGGTGTTTGTGCTTGACGAATCGACAGTTGAGCCCCAACCACATACTTGCATTTATAAATTATAAATCAGTTTTGCACGTGGGTTCGAGACCTCGAAGCGGACTTGGGCATTAGGTGGGCACCGACACTCCTGCTTGGCACTTTTTGTTATTTGTTAACTATGGGAAGTAGTACAGAGAACCACCCATCATTCCTTTTCGTAGACAATACGACCGGGTATCCCGAGGGCAGATATGTACCTGAGCGACTTCGGATGTCAAGTCGTGAACACAGACAAACCTCACTAACCAATACCGTACACTAGAATTCTTTTGACATCCGTTTGACACACCCGACATAAAAATGCATAGTACAGGCAATATTGGCTAGTTCTACATGAGGTACACTCAACCGGAAAGGAACATGAACGGGAACAAAAGGAAAAAGAGAACCAAAAGCAAAGGGAAACTCGAGGACCTTGGTCTCGTAACCCGCCATTTCACGGCGCATGCATCTGGGGGAGACTGTCTGAGGCAGAGGCCAAAAACATCTGGTGCTGGGACTATCGGAGATGCAGCTACTACCACGGGTAAATGTTGGTCATTAGCCTCTTGAACCTCTGTTCAAGGTTCGGTTTATGGCCATGGACGAATTCGTACAATTGTCCCTTGATACAAGCTGCATGCAAATCCATGGGGTCGACCCATGATGACTGAAGGAGTTCTTTATACAACCCTTTGAGAGAGAATTTCTCTTCAACTGTGTTCTGCAATTGAAAAACCCGTAGTCCACAGCAACAGACGGCACAGGATCCACATCTGGGGAGTTAACGAAGAGTCTGAGGTACCATACACTAGGGCGCACATCGCATCCGAACTCGAAGGCCTCGAGATTCCGGACTTGTTTTCGTTCTGGTTCAAGCCCCTTTGCATCCATCAATGCGACGAGGCTGTTGGATTGAAATGCAGTCCAAAACTCCGTGAAAGAGCATTGGGAGATGAGTCTCCTGTACACCTGGGACAACACCTGTTCGCCTTCGAGGTCACAGCAGGTTACGAAGCCAAATTCGACATAGAGGTCGCCGTTCATATTATCAGACTTCAAAGTGGGATATGGGTGGTATCCGTTCAACAGAATAGCATACAACAAGAACGACTTGCGTTTCGCTTCTGGGATCAACTGGTGGGGTTTCTTCTCCCTATCCGCTGGATCGAGGTATGGTCTGGCAACCGCTAACATCGGGGGGTCCACCTTCCGAGTTGAAGATGTGCAAATTCTGGCGGAACCATGCATAGTACGCGCCAGGAGCGTAGTTGGTCATAGTTTCATGCTTTGCTATGATATTTTCAGTCAGCGTGCCCTCAATTTGCCACTTGTGCAATTCCCGGCTTCCGACCTCCAAAATGCGGACCAGAAAGGAGTACAGGCCAAAGAGTTTGGTTGAATCGTAGGCCGACGCAAACTTTGTGAATCCGAAATCTTCCTGGTGTCTTCACCAAGGTCATCGAGCCAGTCTGTCCAGCAAGCCCGGACGAGGTAGTCGGCAGTATCGAGAGGTCGACCTATGGCACACTTGAAAGTATGTCTATAGGAGTCCCACTCGTTCTCGCAGCGTTCACTACACAGCCACGGTCCGTGACATTTAGAGCACTTCCTCGCAGTCTCGCGTTCGCACTTTGCACATTCTCCAGAGAGCTCTGGAGTTTTGTGACACTCCGAAGCTATGGGTAGATCGTGGGTTTCAGTGGCTTCAACGGTTTCAACTTCTTCAACTGGGTCAGAATTCCTACAAATAACATGGTTGGCGCTCACGATCAGCTACGCAACGGAAGCACGCACATGATTAAATCCATTATACTGAAACCAAGTTCACGTCGACGGACGAAAGACGACCGGTGATTATAATCCGTAACTGCAGCCGTTGATTCGGCGACATGAGGAGTTGTCGTAATAGGCTTCATCATCTCGTCAACTAGGAGGTTCTGCATCTTTTTCAAGGCGGAATGGAGGGCGGTGACCATGTCCTCACAAAGCCCACCTATGTCCGGGATGGACCACAGCGTGTAGATTTTGCCGTGACTCCCGCGAGTCCTGAACGTAATGCCATCGTGGTCAAAGGACTCAAGGAATGCTGCACAGAGAAAGCAGGATAACTTGCTGCATCCAATGTATGGGTAGATTTCCTTGTCCACGGTCTTGATATTCATTGTCTTTATGATGTGAACAACAAGTTGAAGTTCTGCATGAGTCGGGAGATGTTGCCGAGAGATGTTATCCTGAAGCTGTTTGAAAGTGCGTTCCGCACCAATAACGCCGGACTTTTCGCTGATGAATTTCTTAACAGAGGTCGGATTCAAGGTCTGACCCAAGAATTTGATCGCATCTGTCAAAGGCGGCAAAGTGGCTGGACAGGTACGACGTGGGGGACTCTTCACAAAAATGATGGATAGACCGGAAAATCCTGGTAGATTGAGCGCCGCTTCCATGAGCGTATAATAGCAGGACCTCAGACGGCCCAAGAAGAGGATGTCCGAGAGAAGCCCACGCCCAATGGAAACCTTAGGACAGGAGTTGATAAATATCCGGAGAGATGTCATATGCCGGATGGAATAGGTGCGCTCAACGAGAAGGCGCCGCTGGGTGGCTCTGCTGCCAGTGCAAAGAATAGCATCAAGTTCGAGGATATGCTTCTGTGCAAGCTTCATGTAGTCGTCATGAGTAGCCTCTGAGTACGGGCCAATGCAAGAGTCGTCGCAGAAAATTTTGTGTTCAGAATCATCATTCTGTGGTAGCCGAGGGTTGTAATGAGGAATGCTGTCCAGGGATCCAGCTGCTTTGAACGCTTTCAAATTGGCCCGTAAGCTATCTGCATAAAAATCGAGGCGAGGTTGGTTATAACACAACAATTCCTCCCAAAGCTCATTTTTGACCGCAACTATATCTAGGATGCATGAATCATCAAGTCTGATCTGGATGCAGAGAAGAACGAGCCTACCATTTTGCTGTCCGGAAACAGATGTACCAATAGTGGCAAGCAGCTTTTCAAGCCTGCGACGGAAATTCTCGTCCAGATTCTTGAAATTAGCATTACGAGCAACAAGCAAAGAAATCTTGACGTCCTCGTCGAGGCGTTGATCTCCAGACTCGCGGAGCGCTACGCAGCAGACATGTTCTCCGCCCTTGTCTCTAGACATGATCTCCGCGAACCTGTCTAAAAAGCGCTGCTTGAATTCATCTTCCTTACCACCCCAAACGGTCGACTCGTCGTCCGCACAAACATCATTGTCTTCATGTTCCTCCTCTTCCTTCTTGCTCGGTTGAAGCTGGCCACCGTTGCGCAGGGATAGCAAGTTAACTAGGCTGATGAATTGTTCAGGGTTGTCCAACCGAAACTTGGCCATATTAGTTGAGCTCTCTCGAGGGAGTCAGACGAGATGGGTTGACCAGATTAGAAGGGGGGGGGGGGGGATTCAGTAAGCAATAGATTGACACTCGTAGATGTTACCGTGGGACCGACGAGGCGACCCAAAATCTCGAATCGAATCGGACCACAACTGCGGGGAAAGAAGGGAGTTCCATCAACTGCGCTTTGTACACTTGCGGACTTGCAGCAGAAACAGACTCAGAAGTGCCGCCCAGTGGGACACCAAAAGCAGATATTGGGAGAGGCCAGACCCCTCGGCCACAAGTTTAGAATGTACAAGAGCGGTCTCGCTTACTGCCGGTACCTGGATGGCCCAGTTCACCTTCTGAAAGTGATGCTGTGCCATCCTCACAGTGTTTTGCACCATAGTTTCGGGACAGCCAACAGTGGCCAGGAACTTGCACTCGACGGCGAGTAAGCTCTTTAGCAGTTTGGATCAGTGTAGTGGCATTGGGTCTTAGTAGATAAACCGCTTCGACGTTGTTGATGTTGATGCATCGGATGGCGACCAGTCTGCAGCTACGGAGTGGTCAACAATGCAGAGAGATTGGCCTATCCGGGCACACTTGATGAGGTGCGTACGTCCATGATTCTAGTCCCGTTGTTTTGATACAGCATGTACTGTATAGTCACGAGCTGTGATATCCGAAGAGTCTCCTCACATTTCCTCGCTCACATCTCCGCATTCTCCAGAGAGTTCTGGAGATTGACAGTCAAAGAGCCCGAGAACGTCGATTCACGCCGAGCGACCGGAGTCTAGCCATGTCGATGAATTGGGCATCAAGTATTCGTGGCAGGCTTGGAGGCGGAGCTGGCAAATTTGACAAAACGGACGTGATATTCAGTATCATAGCACGTACTCCTAGCTCAAAGCGTTCGAGGCGGATCCAGCGAAATGGGTGAATTTCTGTACAATCATGTGGCGACGTGCGTACTTGTGGTCGGTGTAGCAGAGCGAGAAGAAAGAAAAGAGTGGGAAAAAAAGAGGTCAAGCCGTACATTATACTGAACGAAGGTGAGTACTTTAGCGTGTCTATTCATCGTCCATATCGTCTGTAACTTCGGCAGGTGATTCAGGGCGATGAGGGGTTGATATGATAGGCTTGTTGAGCTCGTCGCGCAGTAAGTTTTGCATATCCTCCAATGCAGAATCAAGAGCGATGACCATGTCATCATGCAATCCATCCATGTCCGGGATGGACCATCGGGGGTAGATCTTCCCATGACTCCCACGCGTTCTGAATGTAACACCATGCAGAGTGAAGTACTTGATGAAAGCAGCACAAAGGAAGCATGATAGCCTGCTGCATCCGATATACAGGCATATTTCTCTGTTCATGTTTTCACTATACACACACCTTGTGATGTAAAGGATGAGCTGAACTTCGGCATGAGTAGGGAGGGGCTTCCCAGAGACCTTGCTCTGAACCTGCTCGAACCCCAGTGTTGCCTTGATGACGTTCCATTTTTTGCTGATGAATTTCTTGACGGTGGTCATACTCAGAGCCTGACCCAGATGTTGCATCATCACATCCGCCAAAGAAGGTGATGTGTACGAAAGAGAACGACGTTGAAGGTTCTCTACGAGAATTATAGATAGTTGGGCGAATCCCGGGATACGCAGCGCTGCTTTTACGAGCGTACGGAGGCAAGATCGAAAACGGCCCAAGAACTGAATGTCTTGGATCAGCTTACGCCCAGCAGAGACATTAGGACAGGAATTGATTAGTATCTTGAGAGACGTCATGTGTCGGATGGAATAGGTATGCTCGGCAAGAAGGCGCCACTGGGCTGGTCCGTCGTGGGAGCACAAGATATTATCAAGTTCGAGTATATGCTCCCGGGCGAGCCTCATGTAGGCGTCGTGAGTGTCCATAGAGTAAGGACCAATGTTAGGATCGTCACAGCCAGTGGTAGGTTCAGCATTGTCATCCTGCAGTGATTGAGAGCCAGTGCTATAAGGAGGGATGCTGGCCAGGGATCCAGCATTCTTGAATGCTTCCAAATTGTTGTGCAAGCTTTTCACATAAACATTGAGGCGCGGTTGGTTGTAATGCAACAATTCCTCCCAAAGCTCCTCTTCGACCGCAGAGATATCTAGGATGCACGTGTCATCAAGTCTGATCTAGGTGCAGAGAAGGACAGGCGTACCATTTTGCTCTCGGTAAACAGACGCACCAATAGTGGCGAGTAGCCCTTCAAGCTTGTTACAGAATGTTTCGTCCAGATTCTTGAAATCGCTATTACGGGCAACGAACAAGGAAACCTTGGCATCGCCATCGAGGCGTCGATCTCCTGACTCACACAATGCTACAGAACATATGTGCTCTCCACCCTTGTCTCTCGACATGATCTCCGCGAAGCTGTCCAGAAAACGTCGCTTGAGTTCACCTTCTTCGCTAATACTCCTAATGGAGGGTACTCCTTCATCTGCTTCTTCGTTGTTTGGTCCCAACTGACCGCCATTGCGCAGGGATAGCATGTTGATGAGGTCGATAAGCTGTTTGTGGTCTTCCCACTGAAAATTGGCCATAACAATGGTGTCTTCGCGAGGGAAACAGACAATGGGCTCGCTGGGTTGAGGGGTTCAGTAAGATGACTATGTAGCAGGATGCAACGTGTCAGAAGGCATCAGCTTGACGGCCATGAAGCTTCTAGAGCCAAACAACAGTGCACGAACCTGCTGCGTTGCCCATCATTTGTCATTGTGCGCAGCAACAATGACTGCCCATTTGAACGTAGGCACTCAACCTAATACAAACCTGACTTACTCGCAACCGTGTCTGTCACTGTCGACGACGACCCGGACGAAGATGACCACATGGCAATACTGCTACACGACCTTGCAGCTGCGCGAGCTAAAACTAGCCCGTCTCTGCCAGCCAAGGGACCGGCTATACAGTACCTGGGTCCCCCAATGAGGAGCTGGCATCGGTTCATGATCTCTGTCGAGTGTTCCGGATGCAGGTGCCAGAAGAGTATACAGACCTGCATTACCCACAATCAGTCCGTCTGCACATCCTGAAAGCACAATTACCCTGAACCGTCCTACTCAAACTACTCGGACGCGGACTCGGATTCCGAAGTAGGCCCTCAACCTCCTCAAGCACATTCTCCCTTTTCCGGTGCCCCGAACGAAGGAAAGTCGGCTGTAGCGGAGTTTACCGAGAATGAGGAGAGGAGACGGCAGAATGTGGAGGAGGCGAAGAAGCCTAAGAAGTTGGAGAGAGAGGAGTGGACGCTCGTTCACCCGCGCACTAAACCTCTGATCTCGTCAATAACATTCGAACAGCACTCGACCCCACCAAACCAAAAGCCTGCCAATTCGGGCGAAGCTCTGGCTAAGGCTGAGAGCTCGACAGCTCCACCTGGACAGGGACCCCCGCCGAGCGACAACAACGTGTCGCCGATGAAGTGCCTGGTCGGAAACGGAAAGCTGTGAATGCAGAGCCATTGGAAAAGCCTGAGGATGCGAGGAAGAAGAAAAAGAGGGATGAAGAGACTCGGAGGGGTCGAACGATGAAGAGCATGCGGTATGTTTCTCGGCATTTTGTCCCATGGTTTTATTCTCCATTGTCTGTTTCTGATAGGCTGTGGTGTTATTACAGCGCAGAACTCGCAGGGCCGCACTGGCGGATATGCATGCGGAGGGCGAGGCGCAGAAGAAACGCGACGCCGCCGAGGAACCAGCCGCCATATGGGATCACACACGCGACATGGATGAGAAACAAAGGTAACAAATGTTGAGAGAGGCGAGAGCCCTCGGGGACAATTTGGGATGGGCAAGGGTGGTGGTCCGTTTCTATAACGAGGTTTACACTCTGCATGTACAATACGTATACTGACTTTCTTTGGACGAGTGATAATATTATGTAGCTACTGACAAGTCTACATAACTTAACTCTTCATAACGCACCATATTGACCACCTGACTGGGGGATTGAGAGTATTCAACGTCCGAGGGAGATGATTATAGTCAACTGTTATAGGTCCTTTCTTCGTCCAATGCTATGACGGCTTCTTCTTCCATATAGTTTGGGTGAAATTATTTGGTTTGAGCATGTATGCGGGTGATGTACTAGGGTGCTCCCAAAGGTTTCCGCGAGCCGAGACTGTGAGCTGGCAGAGCAATACTCTCCCGACCACCGGTCGCGCAACGCAGAGGCAGTGGGCGGAGGCGTAGACGGACGGCCATCTGTACTCTGTACACGCAACGCAAGGGTCGGTCGGGAAGCTGCTTCATTGCGAATGGTGATGTCGTTAGACTCACTCGTGTAGCGCAACAAGCTCGTGATTGCGCCCACCACCCATTATGCGATGCTTCTCAGCAAGTAGACACGAAGCAGCGATGTCAGGGACCGGTGTGATGTGGCGGCGCTGCTGACCACACCAGTTCGGTGCTGAATCGTTAGGTCAGTTCCTGTTCCACGATAGAAGTTTGCATGATATACTCGCAGTACATACATACATCCGCATCAAGTGGTGGGCGCTGCCACGTGTCTGCTGTGCCAGTTTGGCGCTCACAAGCACGCCCACAGCGTTCACTCAGCTTCCCTTCTGCTCCGTAACTTCACACTCTCAACGTCAATTCGAATTCACAAACCTCATACGAAATACACTCCCGATTGTCAATGGACAGTGATCAGTTGAAGAGACGTCGCTCCAGCTCTTTTCCCCCTTCGGTATGCCCTCTAATCTTCTCTAGCGATGGTATGTGTCAAAATACTAATTTCTTCGCAATGGTCGGCAAGCAGTCAAAGAAACCTCGCACCAGCCTTGCGAATCCATCCAACATCGACTCCTCTTCAGTACGCAGATCACTCCTTTCTGACGATGGTATATGTCAATTGGACAAAAATCAGTCACAAGGGCCTTCTCTGGCTACTGTTGGGCATTTATCCTCTGATATTCAAGCGTTGGGCAATCCCTCTCAAGGGCCGGTGTGCGCCTTCTCTCATCCATCAGGACCAAGTTCCCCAGGTTCTATCACGGGAAGGACCGCTGACACACATCTTGGTCGGGCGACTTTTACACAAGGAGGGCAATTCCAGGCTGTTCTGACCTATGAAGTATGTAATCCATGTCGTCTCAGTCTTTCGACAACTCTGAGGATGCTCGCTGGACAGACTCAGCAGTCGGCTGGTCAGCCAACTTTCGGCAGTATGGATTTCATGTCGCCGACGTCGCTCGGTATGGATACGGTGACGCATATGGGCGTAGGGAATATCGACCTTGCGATTGGTGCGAATACCACACTCGACGAGACTCGGGGCTTCCCCGATACGTACCTGAAACCGTTCAAAGATTTCAATCAAGTCGTTGTCACCGTTGCTAAGGTAGGCGTTCATTTTTCTGCATCCGTACGATGACCGCATGTCTGTGGCAGATCCATCCCTTCGCTCGTATGGCTCTGGGAATGTTTGTAGCCATTTCTCAGGTACGTTCTCACTCTCGTATGCATTCTTCGTCTTACGTAGTCGCACGTAGATGTTCGTGGTTCAACAGACCCGAGATGAGCGGGTCTCTCGCCTCCTGGATACAGTCAGAAAGGTTTACGAATTCCTCACGGAAGAAACTACCCTCAAGGAAATATCGGGCAAGCGGGAAACGTTCGCGAAGATTGTACTCATGACGAGTGGTGCAATGCAGTTCATTAAGAATTATTCTGCCACTGAGGACTTCTGTACGTCAATCACACTTGCCCACTGCCCGAGCTAATGTAACGTCGTATCAGGGAAGAGATCAGGGAAGGACGTAGAATATGAGGCACGCGACGTTTCTATCGCGTACACCGAGATGCTAGACGACTTGATGCAACAATACCGACGCCACGAAGACCGGGGCGTCCAGGTTGATGCATTCCGTATACTTGAAGACCTGGACTTGGATGGTTTTGCCCGTGCCCGAGGTGTAGGTGTCTTATGGACCAAGAGATGCCTCGATGGCACTAGGACAGAGGTCCTTACGGACATTGTTAACTGGATCTATGATACGGATGAAAATGTGCCACGCATCCTCTGGCTCCATGGGCAAGCTGGAAAAGGGAAATCTGCTATTGCGCATACGATCGCTCTGTGGTTTAAGAACATCGGAGGGGTTGGTTCTTGTTTTTGCTTTGCTCGTGACTGGCAGGCCGAGCACCTCGAAGAAAAGATATTCAGGACGGTTTCGTGCGAACTCGCAGAACGTGATCCTGCCTTTCGGCGAGCCTTGACGGATGTAGTTGCGGAGGATGATGCTCTCAAGACTACCTCTGACATCGTGCTTCAGTGGAAGCGACTCATTTCGGAACCATTGCATAAGATCTCGAGTCATATAGTTGGGAATGTGGTCATCGTTGTCGACGCATTGGACGAAAGTGGCCCGGAACCATCGCGGAGGCACCTGCTGTCTGTGCTTGCGTCAGCCGAAACTGCTGGCCTACCTCGCAACGTCCGCATCCTAGTAACATCCCGCACATTGCCTGATATTGAGCGTGTCCTCAATGTTGCTCGGCACGTCAAGGCGATCTCGTTGGATGTCATCTTTGCAGGGTCGTCGGAACGTGACATCCGACTGTACATTATGAAAAGAATGGGCCATCTTCGTGGCATTGGGTCTGCAGAAGTGCTTGGGATTTCCCGGAAGGCGGAAGGTCTATTTGAATGGGCTCGTCTGGCCTGTGAATTCGTGAACACAAGTGCAGTCAAGAACAGGTCAGTCAAGGAACGCTTCGACAATATCATGCACCTTCGTTCAGGAGGTGGATTGCTGGATGCCATGTACCGAGCAATTCTTGAAGAAAGTATCCCCAAGGACGAGACCACGCTGACACGGTTCCGCTCTGTGATGCAGCAGATCATGTCAGCCTTCGAACCTCTGCACATGGACGCATTGAATAAGATGCGCAGTCATTTCCCTGGCAAGGAGGATCATTATGATGTAATTGCTGTTCTTGAGTGCATGGCGCCGCTTTTGAGTGGCATTACAGACAGGTCTTCTCCTGTCCGACCGCTACATGCATCGTTCTATGACTTCCTGATGGATCGTTCACGGAGTGGTATCTATTTCATTGACACCGCTGATGCAAAGGACCTGGCCTTTGCCACATTGCGGATTCTCCATGAAAACCTTCAATTCAATATCTGTGGATTGGAAAGCTCTTACCTTGCCAATGCTGAAGTTCCTGATCTGCTGAAGAGAATCAAAAAGAACATTCCACACCATATCTCCTACTCCAGTCAATTCTGGGCCCAGCATCTGAAGAAGACAGTGTTTGACTTGTCACTTGCAGCTTTGGTCAAGGCTATTGTTGGAAGTGAAAAATTTTTGTTCTGGTTGGAAATAATAAGCCTTCTGGGGATGGTTGGAAAGGGTCTGGATGCTCTTTCCACCATTTCAACATGGCTCCAAGTGAGTACTCCATATGCAGCATTTGAGGACATCTGACACAGTGATGAAGGGCAAAGATGGCTTCAAGGATACATTGGCATTGGTAGAAGATGGATTCAAGTTGATTCAGAACTTTGGCAGTGTGATATTGCACAGCACCCCACACCTTTATGTTTCTGCAGTGCCATTCCTTCCTTCCAATGTGTTGTTGTCAAGAATGCTCTTGCCAAAATTTACAGGTCTTGCTGCAGTGGCTGTAGGAGGTTTGAAAGGATGGCCAGTTGAACAGCTGTCACTGTGTGGCCATGAATCTGAGGTCCATTCAGTTGCAATCTCACCTGATGGGAAGAGGATTGTCTCAGGCTCTCTGGATTACACTGTGCAGATCTGGGATGTTGAGAGAGGGGTGCAGATTGGCAGCCCTCTTGAGGGCCATACACATACAGTCATGTCAGTTGCATTCTCCCCTGATGGGAAGAGGATTGTCTCAGGTTCTTTGGATGACACTGTGAGGGTCTGGGATGTTGAAGGAGGTGTGCAGATTGGCAGCCCTCTTGAGGGTCATACACATATAGTCAATTCTGTTGCATTCTCCCCTGATGGGAAGAGGATTGTCTCAGGCTCTTGGGACAAGACTGTGAGGATCTGGGATGTTGAGGGAGGTGTGCAGATTGGCAGCCCTCTCAAGGGTCATACAGATAGTGTCAATTCAGTTGCATTCTCCCCTGATGGGAAATGGATTGTCTGTCATGACCGTGTGTTCGTTATAAGTCCCTACACACTCCGCACCCTACTCCGCCGGTCATTCACTCACTCCGCACCAACTCCGCCCAACTTCTGTTGGTTGTGAACCGTCTCCGCTCTGACTGCTGTTGGACTTGTGTTTCTCTCCTGTCGGACCAAGCGGACCGTTCTCTGAGGGGTCATGTGATTACCTTCGCAGTCAGGTACTCCGCAGCGCGCTCACCGCATGGTCCAGCGCCTGGACTATTTCCTTTTCTGGATGTTCTGTGTTACCCGTTCGTATGTCCTCCGTCTACCCTTCATTCGTCGTCCAGGAAATTTTACTTGAAAATTTATGAGTCTCCGTATGTCAGTTCCAATTCCGGTTACTGTACCTCCGTAGCAGTATAAGAGCATGTACTGTACTCCGCTGTTCTTCAGTACGAATATCAACTTAGTTCCTACTCCCTCTGATTCCGTCTTCTGCCTGTCGGAGTTATCTCTGACTCTCTGTCTGTACTCTCCCTCTGAAATATGAGGGCTGAGATCATGCAAGGGGGTAGCGCACGAGCTAAACCCGATGCCCTCACTCCGCTCTGCCTTTGTCTCAGTGGTCTTCGTTCCTGCCGACACTCCGCTAGTCGGAGTTCTGTTCTTCTGTGTCGGACTTGCTTCCGGACCCTCCTCTAGACCTTGTTTAGCGTCGGAGTTGGTCGGAGTAGGCCCGGACTTGACATTGTCTCAGGCTCTTGGGACACAACTGTGAGGATCTGGGATGTTGAGGGAGGGGTGCAGATTGGCAACCCTCTTGAGGGCCATACAGATGCAGTTGAATCAGTTGCATTCTCCCCTGATGGGAAGAGGATTGTCTCAGGCTCAAGTGATGAGACTGTGAGGGTCTGGGATGTTGAAGGATGTTTGCAGATTGGCAGCCCTCTTGAGGGTCATACAGATGGAGTCAATTCAGTTATATTCTCCCCTGATGGGAAGAGGATTGTCTCAGGCTCTTGGGACAAGACTGTGAGAGTCTGGGATGTTGAAGGAGGTGTGGAGGTTGGCAGCCCTCTTGAGGGCCATACAGAAGGAGTTAATTCATTTGCATTCTCCCCTGATGGAAGAGGATTGTCTCAGGCTCTTGGGAAAACACTGTGAACATCTGGGATGCTGAGGGAGTTGTGCAGATTGACAGCCTGTTTGAGGGCCATACAGATGTAGTCACTTCAATTGCAATCTCCCCTGATGGGAAGATGATTGTCTCAGGCTCAATTGATGAGACTATTAGGGTCTGGGATGTTGAGCAAGGTGTGCAGATTGGCAGCCCTCTTGAGGGCCATACATATGCAGTTAATTCAGTTGCATTCTCCCCTGATGGGAAGAGGATAATTTCAGGCTCAAGTGACAAGACTGTGAGAATCTGGGATGTTGAGGGATGTGTGCAGATTGACAGCCCTCTTGAGGGCCATACACATACAGTCATGTCAGTTGCATTCTCCCCTGATGGGAAGAGGATTGTCTCAGGCTCTTTGGACAACACTGTGAGGATCTGGGATGTTGAAGGAGGTGTGCAGATTGGCAGCCCTCTTGAGGGCCATACAGATGGAGTCAATTCAGTTGCATTCTCCCCTGATGGGAAGAGGATTGTCTCAGGCTCTTTGGACAAGACTGTGAGGGTCTGGGATGTTGAGGGAGGGGTGCAGATTGGCAGCCCTCTTGAGGGCCATACATATGCAGTCAATTCAGTTGCATTCTCCCCTGATGGGAAATGGATTGTCTCAGGCTCTCGGGACACAACTGTGAGGATCTGGGATGTTGAGGGAGGGGTGCAAATTGGCAGCCCTCTTGAGGGCCATACAGATGCAGTTGAATCAGTTGCATTCTCCCCTGATGGGAAGTGGATTGTCTCAGGCTCTTGGGACAAGACTGTGAGGATCTGGGATGTTGAGGGAGGTGTGCAGATTGGCAGCCCTCTTGAGGGCCATACAAATATAGTCAATTCAGTTGCATTCTCCCCTGATGGGAAGAGGATTGTCTCAGGCTCTTGGGACAAGACTATGAGGGTCTGGGAGGCTGATCACCAAGTGGAAATGGTTAGTGTCTATGGGAAGTCAATGTTGGTGGCATCCAACACCTCCACCATACTTCATCCACCATCCCCTGCAGATGGTATGTATCTCTACCTTTTATGTATTCTTATTTTGCTTAACACAAGTGCAGGTGTCAACAGACACCCCATTTACTTTTCATTTGACTCCTCACATGCATTGCATAACAGTAATCCACTCATTGATGGGTTCATGCAAGAGGAGGGCATGCTGGGCCAACTAGTTAAGTTACATGATGATGGCTGGATCAGAGGTCCAAAGGGACAACTACTACTTGGATCCCCCCAGCACTTAGGAGCCCATTTTACTCAATGTGGACCACAGCTGTCATCCCTAGAGGTTGTTGCACAGAGTTGGACTTGAGTCAGATGGTCCATGGTAAGGAATGGTGCAAATGTTTTCAGGTTACACAGTGAATGGTGACTCAAATGGTATTTTGATGTTGGGTATACCTGCCACTGTATTGCCACATATCTATTCATCCACCATATTTCCAAACATCATTTTACACTGCTAACTGCACTCATATCATCTAATATCATGTACATATGTACTACTTGTTATCATGATCAACTTTCAACCACACTTCATAATGTGCTGCCCAGCAAGAAGTACAATTTGCAGCCAAGCACATGAATAATAATCCACCAGGGAGATCCCTCAGAAGACTCTTCCCTCCCTAAAATCCAGTGTTCATCCTTACCAGCACAGCCAGTACATGACACTTGTGTCAACAAGTGACAAGGTTACATAAGTGGCCAGCAGATGAACCTCTGACAAACCTTAGATGAACCTTAGATGAACCAGCCTTTTTCCCATGCTTCTATTTTTTTACAGGTTATGTATCACTGCTAGTATCTTTTCTTACCCCTTGTCCCTTGTTCTTACAGTGGCTCAAAAAAGTGTCCCAATGTTGGGTGAATTTGGAAAGAGTTGAGATTTATGAGAGAGCCAATAGGAATTAGTTCAAACTCCTGCAGGACCAAAAGTAGTACTAACTGTTGCCTTGACAACATGGGCTTGCTTATGTAATTTGGTTGACATGGCACCAAGATATGACCATTTTAAAATGTCATGTCATTGGGACACTTTTTTGAGCATGATGTTGTCAGTCATTATTTAGTAAATAACATAAGGATTTGACAACTTCTGAGGGATTTTGTGCTTCAACCCTGACTGATTATGTAATGTACATAATCCTGAGCCATAAAAAGGCTTGGGTCCCACTCAGCTAACCCTACTTCACCATGAAATGCATTTTTGCCTCTGCTAGAGCAAATATCCATCTTCTTTCTGAATCTGGCCTTTCTGCTCATCAAATCTCCTCTACAACTGGTCAGGGGAGCTCTACTGTGGCCAGGGTCATCAAAGAGTTCCAGCTAGATTAAGGAAAACCTCAAACTAGGACATCCTTACCAGCCTTCTTCTTCTGGCAGAGGAGAATAGTCTCTAGTATGACCTCTGGAAGAGCTGAAAATGCCATCCAGGCTACCCATATAATGTGTGTGGCCCTTTCCTCTCCTGTCACTTCCCAAATTGTTTGCAGTGTGCTTCAATTCTGCATCCCTGAAGGCTGTAGTCAAGCAGGAGAATATCCTGCAAACACTTCCCTACCACTTTCCACACAAATTTCCTTCCATCTGGTCCAATACTATTGGTCTTGGGCTCAACTGACCAGATGACCCCAGTGCAGTCATCCGCAGTCCAGTTTGGGTGCTTAAGAGTGAAGGCAAGCCACTGTTGTGTATGCTTGCAAGACAAGAGTGGCATCTCCTGCTTGACAATCACCTTCAGGGATGCAGAATTGAGCACACTGCAAACAATTTGGGAAGTGACAGGAGAGGAAAGGGCCACACACATTATATGGGTAGCCTGGATGCATTTTCAGCTCTTCCAGAGGTCATACTAGAGACTATTCTCCTCTGCCAGAAGAAGAAGGCTGGTAAGGATGTCCTAGTTTGAGGTTTTCCTTAATCTAGCTGGAACTCTTTGATGACCCTGGCCACAGTAGAGCTCCCCTGACCAGTTGTAGAGGAGATTTGATGAGCAGAAAGGCCAGATTCAGAAAGAAGATGGATATTTGCTCTAGCAGAGGCAAAAATGCATTTCATGGTGAAGTAGGGTTAGCTGAGTGGGACCCAAGCCATTTTTATGGCTCAGGATTATGTACATTACATAATCAGTCAGGGTTGAAGCACAAAATCCCTCAGAAGTTGTCAAATCCTTATGTTATTTACTAAATAATGACTGACAACATCATGCTCAAAAAAGTGTCCCAATGACATGACATTTTAAAATGGTCATATCTTGGTGCCATGTCAACCAAATTACATAAGCAAGCCCTGTTGTCAAGGCAACAGTTAGTACTACTTTTGGTCCTGCAGGAGTTTGAACTAATTCCTATTGGCTCTCTCATAAATCTCAACTCTTTCCAAATCACCCAACATTGGGACACTTTTTTGAGCCACTGTATGAGCTCATTTTCACATGTATATATACTTCACTTCTCTCACTTACAAAACCCTCAGTCATCTTGCCCATACTCAGGCAGTGGCTGAGGTATAGTTATCCCTTGTATTTGTTTTACACTTTACTAATTGTATGTTAGCTATTTTCTACTTAGGTGAACAACCATCTTGCCCATACTCAGGCAGTGGCTGAGCTATTTTCTACTTAGTTTTTGTCAGGTTATGAGCCCCAAGGGTGCATCCTAGCTCCCCACACAACACCAGATGACTTGCACCCCCAAAAAATTTTCCCACCCTGAAAATCCTTTGGTTTGCTGACCTACCAGCATAACAGGCACCTGAGCTTTGCTACTTGAGATGTCAGCTACTACTAGCACTGCCACAACTGACTTGCCCATACTAACAGGGCCAAACAATTATGAGATTTGGAAACTCTGAATCACTGTCTGACTTCACCATGAAAAGGTCTTAGGGGTTGTACTAGGCACAGACCTCAAACCTGGCTCAAGCCCAGCCACCAGTACCAGCACTGGCACATCTACATCCAAGTCTGGCACAAACACCAGCATCCCCACTTCCACCCCAGACCCAGAGGAACTCCAGAAGTGGACTGAATGCGATGAAAAGGCACATGGCATCATACAAGATCAATGATCAGATGCCCTCCTCATCAAAACCCAAAAACACCCACAGTGAAGTCCCTATATGATGCACTGTTAGTGCTACATGAAGACTCGAACCTTGCCAGTGCCTACTATCTGTACTGGCAATTACTAGACTCCACCTGGGATGGCACAACCAGCATATCCAACCACATTGCTGGTATGAGGACCACAGAATCCCAGCTCACCAGCATGAAGTTTGCTGTTGACACCAAACTACTTGCATTCACTTTACTCAATTCACTACCAAAAACCCCAGAATGGAGTGCATTCACCTCTGCCATTATCAACACCATTGAACCAGACAAGTTGACCTTTGATACAGTAGAAACTCACATTGTGTCTGAGGCTGGCTGATTGACGCTCTCTGGGGCACTGGAAACTGGCCTTAAGGCTCAAGTAAAGGGGTCAACTGGAGACAAATGTTGCAAGCACCATCAGAGCTCTGGCCACAGCACTGACAACTGTTGGTCCTACCAAAAGTGGGTAAAAGAGCTGCAGAAGGGAAGGTCAGGTGGAGGACAAGCTAAGAAGAGCAAAAAGTCAAATATGGCTGAGACACCACCAGACACCAGTCCACCAGACTCTGCTCATGTAGCTACTGCATCTGTATCCTGAAAGCTAATCAACCACATTCATGCTTACCTATCAACTGAGCCAGCTCTAAAAAAAACCCCAAACATCATCATTGACTCTGGAGCCACATTGCACATGGCCCATCACCAGAAATGGTTCACTTCATTCAGGGAACTAAACCCTGGCAGACCAGTCACCCTTGGTGATAGCTCCACCATTGAGGCCACTGGCATTGGTACAGTAACACTGCAAACCAAGGTTTCTGGCACAACAAATGATTTTATCCTCTCAGATGTCCTATATGTACCTGACTTCAAGGTAACCCTCATCTCTGTAAACAAGTTGGCAAAGTCTGGTCTATCCACATACTTCCCAGGGGACTCAAATACCTGCTCTGTAGACCAGGGAAGGTGACCAGTCATGACTGGTGCTTACTGGAAAAACCTCTACCATGCAAATGTGACCCCAGTCATACCAGCTGAGAGTGCACATGCCACAGTTGACATAAACTTGCTGCACTGGCAAATGGGACACATTTCCACTGACCAACTCCAGCACATGACAAGGGAGGGTCAACTCCCAGGCATTGACACTTTGACTGGAGAACTGGAGTTCTGTGAGCCATGCACAACAGCAAAAATGAAGAAACTACCGTTCAAGCCCACTGTCAAGTCTGGGCCTACTCTGACCAACTCCAATGCTATATAAGGTCTAGAGGAGGGTCTGGAAGCAAGTCCAACACACAGGAACAGAACTCCAACTAGTGGAGTGTTGGCAGGAATGAAGACTGCTGAGACAAAGGCAGAGCAGAGAGAGGGCATTGGGTTTAGCTCATGTGCTACCCCCTTGCATGATCTCAGCCCTCATATTTCAGAGGGAGAGTACAGACAGAGAGTCAGAGGTAACTCTGACAGGCAGAAGTCAGAGACAGAAGGAGTAGGAACTAAGTTGATATTCATACTGAGGAATGGCAGAGTATGATACATGCTTTTATACTACTACAGAGGTACAGTAACTGGAATTGGAACTGACATATGGAGACCCAGAAATTTTCAAGTAAAAACTTCCTAGACAATGAATGAGGGTAGATGGAGGACATATGAGTGGGTAACATAGAACATCCAGAAAAGGAAACAGTCCAGACACTGGACCATGTGGTGCACACGCTGTGGAGTACCTGACTGCATGCTGTCAGGGAGAAGTCCAAAGGTAGTCACATGACCCCTCAAAGAACAGTTTGCTTGGTCTGGTAGGAGAGCAACACAAGTCTGACAGCAGTTGGAGCAGAGATGACTCATAACTGACAGAAGTTGGGCAGAGTTGGTGCAGAGTGAGCAAATGACTGGCAGAAGAGGGTGTGGAGTGAGTAAAGACCTAGAGTGAATGCATGGTTATGACACCCACCAAAGGCCCTTGCACTACCCAACCTTTCCAAATGGTACACACTGATGTTGGAGGCCCAATCACACCAGCCTCCAGGGAAGGCTACCAGTATTGGGTGGTGATAGTTGATGGCTTCACATGTTTCCCTTGGGTATACTTCATAAAGCACAAAAGTGAAGCTGCAAAGGCCTACCAGCAGTGGATGTCAGACATCAAAACTTACTTCTGGCAGGAGTTAGGAGAGGAGTCATTCACCACTGAGGCTCTTGAGTACCTCTGGAGTGACAACAGTGGAGAGTTCACTGGTGCAAAGTTCCAGGAACAACTCCAGTCTGATGGTGTCCAGCATGAGACCTCAGCACCAGACACCTCAGAGCAAAATGGACCTGCAGAGTGCATGAACCAGAATTTGTCAACCTTGGCAAACACCATGCTTAAGAGTCAAAGGTGCCAAAGTCTTTCTGGGCTGATGCCATGGCCACAGCAGCCTATGTTACTGCCCAAAGTCCAGCTGAAGTGTCATGGTTGTGCCTTGACCCTGGCCAGACTCAGTCTTGCACTTGTTCAGTCTGGCCTTGGCCTTGCCAATCCCTTATCCCCAGATGTCCTAGCACAGTGAACACTGCTTTGCAGTGTGTGTCACTTTGGTTGAACCCTGCCCAGTCTTGTCCCTGGTCTGCCCTGTCCCAGTCTCCACTACCTTAGTCATACCTTACTAATATCATTCTTACCAATTGTCTTAGCAATCCTTGCAAGACTGGCATTACTGGTCTCCATACTATAGTTTGTCTCTAGTATATAAACCTGTAATTACTCAGCTTGTAGTCTCCAGTCTGAAATCAAATAAGTTCTATCTGTAACTCTTGGCCTTGGACTCAGACCATGACCCACACAAGGGAATAGCACTGCATCATCAGTTGCTAAATCCAATCAGTCCACCCCCTGTACCTCTGCCCCTTCCCCCTGATCCTGACCCCTTGGCCTCATGCCTGCTTCAGTCTCTGGTCTGGTATCAACCTGGACATCACGAACTTGACAGTATTTCAGACTTGCCACTTGTGTGGGTCTAATAGATCATGGCCACTAAAACTCATTTTCAACCTCCCCATGGCTGCTCTACCACCAACCCTGAATTGGCTTCAGCCAGTGGAACTTGCCATGAGGCAGCACTAGCTGCCTTGGGTATCACTAGGCACTCCCCCAACCCTGTTAGTCCTTTCAGGGGCTTTTCAGCCCAAACCTCCAATACCCCCACCCAAGTCATCCCATTGCCCCCATTCCCAATGATGATCCCAGGAATGATGGGCTGGATGATGATGATAACAACAATCCCAATGATGATGACCCCAGCAATGGTCCTGGTGATGATGGGCTGAGTGATGATAATCCAGATGAGAACAATCCAGAGGATGAACTGGACTTCCCAGACCTGGACACTGAACCCACAGTTGTGGTCTTCGACAGTCTTGCAAAGGCCATAAAGCTACTGGCCTGCAACACTCACACTAGTCCTGAGTCCTCAAGCAGGACCAAGTTGTGTGAGCCCAATACTTTCAATGGTACCAACCCCAAGAAGCTTCATGCCTTCTTCATTCAGTGCAAGCTAAACTTCCAAGACCAGCCTTGGGTTTTCAGGACCAACTGTGCCAAAGTCATCTTCATGCAGTCTTACCTCAAGGGCATGGCTCTTGAATGGTTCAAGCCAGACTTGCTTGGGGTTGAGGCCCCCAATGACTGGCCTCTCTGGATGGAGTCCTGGAGGGAGTTTGTCCTGGAGCTACAAACCACTTTTGGAACTCATGACCTGGTTGCTGATGCTGAGAGTCAGCTCGACCACTTGCATATGAAGGATACTCAGTGCATAAATAAATACATAGTAGACTTCAACTGACTTGCTTTGCAAGTCCAGGGCTATGGAGATGGTGCACTGTGCCATCACTTCTACTCTGGGCTCCCAGACCAGATCAAGGATGAAGTCTGTTGGGTTGGCAAGCCCTGGACACTACACGAGCTCCACCACCTTGCCCAGAAATAGATGTGCACTATTGGGAGCACAAGGAAGAAATCCAGCAGTTGAATAAACATCAGGGCTCCTCTTCCTCCTCCTCCAACAAGTCTGGCAGCTCCAGCAGCAACAACCAGTCCAAGACTGGCCAAGACAAGCCCAAGACTGGCAGTAACAATACCAGTGTCACACACCAATGGTGTTGTGGACACAGTTACAGCTGACTCTGCCTAACTCATCAATGAGTTGTGTGCAATGCCCATGCATGCAGATGAAGACTAAAGGCCTCATGTGTAGAAAGACTGCCAGATGTGAGCAGTCATCCTTTGCACAAGAACAAGTTGTCAGTGCTAAAGAGAAAAGAGGAAGCGAGTTAAGTGCACATTAAAAGTTTTTAGCACCTGTGTATGGCATTCCAGTTTTCATCATATCTCCACCATTTCCAAAGGTATCAATTCCATTCTCACACTTGCTTAAAGTGCTCAGCCACGTGATTCTGCCTTCCAAATTTGGAGAGGATCCTTGCACCCTATGCATTTCTACAGCACTCCATATCAGATGCTCATTTCACCAAGTCCATCAATCATGGCCACCTCTTTGTTGATTGTCTCACTTGTCTCATTTGCCAGAGACAGCAGCTACATTATCTGCCAGGCATTCCCACCAGCTTCTGTCTTGAAGCCCCCTGGTTCATCCTGTTGTTGTCAGTGCTGTCTCATCCCATGCAGCTTGGTCAGCATGTTCTCCTTGTCAGTATGACTTCCAGAAGGATGTTCTTTGGTTGCCTCAGGTCTGTCACTTGGTTAGAAAGGTCTTATGTGGTTGTTTCAGTCTCCCCAGTTGATGAAGCATATGGATCATTCCTCCCTGCTCCCTTCACTGTCTTTATTCCAATCTCATCCATCATTCTTCCTGCATTGCAACAGCTGCAGCATAATCTACTGTTCTCCAGCCTCCCTGATCACATTCATGATGAGTATGACATGCATCTTGCCTTCTTACTGCAAGATCCAGCAGAAGACATCCCCCCTTCTCCTCCTCCATCAGAGCCCTGTCCATGAAGCTTTTGTTAACTTTGCAGAGGATGAAAGGGTGGGAGACATGATCACTTATGCTCCCATTGCCCCACAGACACCCAATGCCCTAGCCCCCTTTGACACCTGACTCATGCCCTTCAATTCTGGAATTAATACTTCCCTATCTGGAAACACCATCCATCTGTCATGCCATCTTTGGATCTAGAGATGTCTCCACCAAGATCTGACTTGCTTTGCCACCCCCTAATGTGATATCAGTGCACTTACTCAGTTCTGACTCCATTTGACTCATTCTGTGATGTTTTGACTGTCCTTGACTTGTTGCTGCCAATACTTACCAATCTTCTTTGCTTGCTTACTTTTCATTTCTTGCTTACTCATCATGATTACTCAGTCCTTACTCATTACTTACCAAGTGTTTGTGCCTTGTTTGTCACAAGCTGTGCTCCCCCCACAGTATATAAACCCCCATGTACTTAGCTACCCCACAAGGCAATCAAGAAGTGAACCAGAAGCCATTCACTCAGCAGTCAGTTCAGTGCATATCTCATCGTCAACAGTTGAGGCTCCATGAAGGGGTCTATCTGTCATCATTTGTATACTTGGTAGTTGAGGCTCATTTGGAAAGTCTATCTGCCATCCTTCATCATCTGCAGTCCACTCCACACTTAGTCAGCAAATCTTGCTTAGTCATCCTCCCACTCCTGCATAACTTGTCATTGACTTGTGCAAGGAGCACATTTTATTGAAGTCCATTACTCCCAAGTCCTTTTGGCTGAACACCTTCACTCTGTTCAGCATCCCCCATCCAATCATCACTTGCTTGTCTTCTCCTGTGTAACTCATCATCAACTTGCACCAGGAGCACCTGCCATTGAAATTCCCCACACTAGATCTTTCTGCACCCCAGGTTCCATGGAGGTACACCACCACTCACTCTATATTTGTCTTTGGTGTTGGATTTGTTTGGTTTATACCAGCTTTCCACACTTTGACTCACACCAGCCATCTGGTGAAGTTCAGTGCATTGTGCACAGACACATGTGCTTTGACATTGGTGGGAGTTATCAAGGGGGGTATGGGCTAGAGCCCACATTTTGCCAGTAGTTGTGACATTGTGGTGGTCTCAAATACATTGGGCATAGAAGTAGTTGTTAAGCTTTTTCAAACTGGGAAGGGCACTGGTATGGAACCAAATTGGTAGTGATTCTAACATATTTGAATGAAAAAATGGTGCATCTAGCATAAGGTTGTATTTTTAGCTATTGTTATACAACAACTGATTGGAGGGGGTAGCTTCAAAGGAGATATCAGCCATGATTGGAGGAAGTGGTTAATCTGGGCATTGGGCTTCGAGATGGGGGTTGGTGCTGTGGATTTATGCAGCAGTTCTTGGGCAAAGGTTGTCCATGCTGGGGGAGCAGACAAAAGTAGTTTTTTAAGCCAAACCATTTCTATTGCTTCATTCCAAAGTTTGAGGTTTAGAAATCCCTTCCCTCCTTTCGAGACCCGGGCACACAGGATGTTGAAGTGGATGTTGGGTTTGCCAGGTGTATCCCATGCAAAGCATTTTAGACACTTAGTGAAGTATTCTTCTACATTTTTTGGCATACCTTGGACGCAGGTTAGGTATTGTGTCATAGTGCCTATGGTCCATTGTACTATGGTTTTTCTTCCTTCGATGGAGGGGTTGTGCATATTCCACTTGCATAGCCTGGATTCCATCTTCTTGACTATAGGGGACCAGACTGATGGTTCGTGTACCCTGTTCCCCAGCCATGCTCCAAGTATTCAGATTGCCTGGCCATCACAAGCTATTCAGACCCTTGGGGGAAAGGCCATGGATGTAGGGTTAAGTTTTGAGGATGTGATTAGTGACTGTCAGTATTCTGGGGTGCCAACTGGAATTACCTCCATTTTGTCCATGTTGAACTTGGCACCTGAAGCGCTGTAGGGAGCTGTATACTCCCTGAGGCTGGAACAGGAATCTGTCACTAAATTCCACAGGCCTCTACGACAAACCCATTTTGGAGTTTTTCCCACTTGTGTCTTTGTGTTTCCTCCCAACCCCTGTCACCTTTGGAGTTTCTACTGACCTTCCGCATGTCACTCCATCATCAAAATGCTGATCTGGAAATTCCACATTCATGCAGAGTCATCTGGAATTCAGTAGCTGTGCCACCACTCAGCCACGTCACCAGTCATCCATGCCACTTACCTCTGAAAAACTCCAGTTTCCCCTGTCGCCCTAAATTCTGCAAGCTGGACTTCATGCCAGTACACTATGCTCTGCCCTCCTGTGCTGCTCAGCTCCACCTCCCACTTGTATGCATACTCTTGTTCTGTTGGAAGATACCCCTTACCATTGTCCCATTCTTACTCTTGTCTGCTACCCACCAGACTATTTCACATGCATCTGTATTTTGCTGATGTCTGATGTCCTTTCCTTTATTTTCCAGTCTTTTAGTTTTTCTGCCCCACCTTACTCCAACTCGTACCTACTTTCCCTGTACTATATAATTCTGCCACAATGTTGGAAATATACCACCCCACCTTTAGAGTCACCATCAGTGTGTGTTCTACAAGTTCGAGAAGTTTTCAGAGTCTAAGTGCATATATTGAGTCTACAGCATCTCCAGCATCTCTGGTGGTCTTTGTGTCTCTTGTGTCCCCCAGTCCTGTACACCTTATCCTGTATCCCCCACACTCCAAATACACCGCTCCTGGTGCATATCAGCTTCTTGGAATTTCGTATACCCATCTTGCTGTTCCTCACATGTCTACATCTGTCTGGAATTAAATCCCATGGCTCTCACTTGAATTCCCCCACCACCTTCTAGTTCTTTTCTTGAATTCTCCTTCCATGCAGCACCCCTTGGGATGATCCTAGGGAATTTTCCCTTCAACCTTACTCTAGTCACATGCTTCCCAGAAGTCATGTCCCACAATGTTTTGGAGCCCACCACGAGGGGTTGGTAGATCTGGAAAGGAGATCCCTACAACCCACTTGTCAAAGAACCAAACTTGAAGAGCTCCTAGAGCCCTTCCACAGACTATCTATTTCTTCATCAGAAATCTTAATCCTGGTAGCTGATCCTAGAGATATTTCAGAGCCACACTTGTCAGACTCAGATCTCAGTTTAGATGAGATCTTTCAAAGCCCAGAGTCCCCAGCATTTTACCCAGCATTTCCAGGAGGTTTTGACTTTGACAAACCTTTTGATCCTCCCTCTGAGCATCAAGAACTTTCGCCTCTTTCAGAACTAACTCCTTCATCACCCTTGCCATCCAGTGATTCAGAACTAGCCACCAGACAGCTTCTCCTTCCTTCCTACTCCCTAATCACAAATTCCACTATCACCCTTTCTACTCAAATACCCATACAGAATACTCTTGCCTCGACTCTCACAAACTCCGCTCCTATCGTTCCCTGGATTCCGATCTGGGTCCCTGCACCACCTTGCATAATGTCTGGAGTGAAAGATATGCTGCTCAGGGGTTCCAACAAAGCCCTGAAGTTTTCTGGGCATACTGAAGATATCACCCATTACCTTGAGATGTTGAACAACTCTGTCTTGAGGCTGGTCTCATTTCCAGAAAAGATAAGATCCACTGGGTCATTCATTATGCTGACCACAACAAGGCAGAATTTTGGTCCACCTTAGATGCTGCAACCAACAGCTTTGATGACTGGGATGCTGTCACACACCAAAGGTGTTGTGGACCATGGTTACAGCTGACTCTGCCTAACTCGTTGATGAGTTGCGCACAATGCCAAGCATGCAGATGAAGACTAAAGGCCTCATGTGTAGAAAGACTGTCAGACATTAACAGTCATCCTTTGCACAAGAACGAGTTGTCAGTGCTAAAGAGAAAAGAGGAAGCGAGTTAAGCACACATTAAAGGTTTTAGCACCCATGTACAGCATTCTGGTTTTCGTTGTATCTCCACCATTTCCAAAGATATCGACTCCGTTCTCACACTCGCTTAAAGTGCTCAGCCCCACAATTCTTTCTTCCAAATTTGGAGAGGATCCTCACACCCTGCACATTTCTACAGCACTCCATCCATCAGATGCTCATTTCGCTAAGTCCATCAATCATGGCCACCTTTTCATCAATCATCTCACTTGTCTCATTTGCCAGAGACAGTGGCTATGTATATCTACAGGCATTCCCACCAGCTTCTGTCCTGAAGCCCCCTGGTTCATCCTGTCATTGTCAGCCCTGTCTCATCCCATGCAGCTTGGTCAGCATGTTCTCCTTGTCAGTATGACTTCCAGAAGGATGTTCTTTGTTGCCTCAGGTCTGTCACTTGGTTAGAAAGGTCTTATGTGGTTGTTTCAGTCTCCCCAGTTGATGAAGCATATGGATCGTTCCTCCCTGCTCCCTGCACCATCGTTATTCCAGTCTTGTCCATCATTCTTCCTGCATTGCGACAGCTGCAGTATAATCTACTGTCCTCCAGCCTCCCTGATCGCATTCATGATGAGTATGACATGCATCTTGCCTTCTTACTGCAGGATCCAGCAGAAGACGTCCCCCCTTCTCCTTCTCCTCCATCAGAACCCCATCCATGAAGTTTTTTGTTAACTTCACTGAGAGGACAAAAGGGTGGGAGACATGATCGCATATGCTCTTATTGCCCCACAGACCCCCAATGCCCTAGCCCCCTTTGACACCTGACTCATGCCCTTCAATTCTGGAATTAATACTTCCCTGTCTGGAAACACTGTCCATCTGTCATGCTGTCTTTGGATCTAGAGATGTCTCTGCCAAGATCTAACTTGCATCGCCACCCCCTAATGTGATATCAGTGTGCTTACTCAGTTTCTGATTCTATTTGACTCATTTTGCAATATTTTGACTATCCCTGACTCGTTCATTGCCAATACTTACCAATCTTCTTTGCTTGCTTACTTTTCATTTCTCGCTTACTCATCATGATTACTCAGTCCTTACTCATTACTTACCAAGTGTTTGTGCCTTGTTTGTCACAAGCTGTGCCCCCCCCCCACAGTATATAAACCCCCATGTGCTTAGCTACCAAGAAGCAATCAGAAGCAATCCAGCAGTCAGTTTAGCTCAGCTCAGCATATCTCATCGTCGACAGTTGAGGCTCCACAAAGGGGTCTATCTGTCATCATTTGTATACTTGGTAGTTGAGGCTCATTTGGAAGAGTCTATCTGCCATCCTTCATCATCTGAAGCTTCCTCTTAGTCAGCAGTCTTAGTCATCCCCCCCACTCCTGCATAACTCATCATCGACTTGTGCAAGGAGCATATTCTATCAAAGTCCATTACCCCCAAGTACTTTTGGCTGAACACCTTCACTCTGTTCAGCATCCCCTCAGTCATCATCCATTCATCTACTCCTGTGTAACTTGTCAACGACTTGTGCCAGGAGCACCTCTACTTGAAGTCTCCCCCACATTTAGGTTTCTCTGCACTCCAGGTTCCACAGAGGCAAACCACCACTCACTCTTATTTGTCTTTTGTGTTGGATTTGTTTGGTTTTCACCAGCATTCCACACTTTGACTCACAATGCTTTCTACAAAGAGCTCCTGAACTACTATCCAGGTGCCTTGGTGAAAGATTGTTGTTATACCAAAGCCAACCTTGAAACTTTACTCTACCATCAGGTTCAGAAGCCTATGGAGTTGCTGGAAGATCTTGGGAAATATGTCTGAGAATTCCAATGCATCCTCAGCCTTGTCCAGAAGAAGAAGAAGCTCCCTGAGGACTACACCAATGAGAAATTCCTTGAGGGGTTTCCCCCAAGGTTTCGGAATTCCTTGCTCACATGATTGCAACTCTCTGACCTAGATCATGACATCGACGAACCATGGAAGTTTGATACCATCTACAAACATGCCAACTACCTCCTCAGTGGGGCCAAACAGAACCTCCCTCAACCAGACTCATTGGCACTGTTTCCCCAGAATTCCACTCCATCTTCCTTGCCAACTGTCCCTACTATCTTGAAATGAGAGTATGTTCATGTTGCTCAGCAACCTGTTTCTACCCCACCTCCTCAACAAGGTCAAGAAGGACAATTCTGTCATTCCTTCGATCCATGGTGTTTCTTCTGTGGAGGAACAGATGGGCACAGAACTGCAGAGTGTGTGCTGTGTCATGAATATGTACAAGCTGGGAAATGCTCCCTGATTGGAGGAAGAGTTTCATGCCAGACAGCTCTGACATTCCTAGGACAGCTGCAGGTCATAACTTCAAGGAAAAGATCAATAACTTCCTTGCCATGTGCAACTTGATCATTGCCTCAGCAAACCTTGTCTCAGTTCAGCGACCTGGCCAGCAGTCAACCTCATCCTGCAGGCATGATATCCTCCCCATCTTGTCAGCACAATGTTCTTCAGCAATGAGGATGCCTCGGAATATCAAGTCAATCTACACCCTTCTCCTATTTAGTCAACGAAGACCTAAAAGAGGATGCTGACAATGAGGACCAACGTGCCTTAGCAAGGGCTTATGTGCAGGTAGAAGGGTTAAAAATGCTATCAAGAAAAAGAAGACAGCTTGCTTCAATGGCATAGAAGTCCCATTTCATCATCAAAGGCCAGCACTAGCAGTCCCAGCACCAGCCAATGCACCAGTGCCCCCTATCCCAGTCAGTAATTCTGCTCCAGCTAACCCCACCTTGTCTTCAGAAGCCCCAACAACTGGAAAAACTCCAGTTGCTCCTAATCTTACAGATCTCCAGAAACTTAAGCCATCTACAAATTCCACACCCCAATTCCATTACCAAAGCAGTTTTGATGAAGCTGCAGCAACCAAGCAGATCATAAACCAGGTCTTAGATGCAAAAATGGAAATCTCCACTAAAGACCTATTAGCTGTCAGCCCAGAGATTTGCAAGCAGGTCAGAGAACTAGCTGCAACAAAGAAGATAATGATTGGGAGTTTAGAAACTGCATCAGACACAACTCCCTTGACTGCTTGGGCATCCTATGAGCAGTACTGGGTTAGAGACACAGAAGGGAAGTGTGTGGGCCTCACTACAGCTCCCTTATGTGCTGTTGATGGAATTTTGATGGACAAACTCCATGTCAAATGTATTCTGGACAGCAGATGCCAGGTAGTGGCCTTGCGACAGGAGTTGTGGGAAGCCTTAGAGGCCCCTCTCCATACTGACATGACCATGACTCTGGAGGCCACTAACCAATCCAAAGAAAGCACCCTTGGGGTCATAGAGAATGCCACCTTGCACATAGGAAACATTGAGGCTCATCTACAAATCCAGGTCATGATCACACACCTTTTGACTTACTGCTTGGTCGACCCTTCTTCTGCCTACTCTCCAGCATCCTTTGTGATTTCCCTGATGGGGAACAGTCTCTAGAAATCCACAACCCTAATTCCAGGAAACAAGTTTTAATTCCAACACAACCTTGCAACAGACTGCAACCCCTTCCATGTTTCATAAATTCTGAAGATGAAGAGGACTTCTTCACATGAAAACAAATGTGTCACCACATGAATCCACCCAATGTGAGTCAAAGTGTGGAAAGGTGGAATAAACCAAACAAATCCAACACAAAAGACAAATGATGTGTGAGTGGTGGTTTGCCTCTGCGGAACCTGGAGTGCAGAAGAAAATCTAATGTGGGGGGGACTTCAATGGCAGGTGCTCCTGGCACAAGTCGTTGACAAGTTATGCAGGAGTAGATAAGTGAGTGATGACTGGATGGGGGATGCTGAATAGAGTGAAGGTATTCAGCCGAAAGTACTCTGGCATGATGATCTTTTGGATGTGCTCCTGGTGCAAGTCATTGACGAGTTATGCAGGAGTAGATGGATGACTAAGCAGGTGTGCTGACAAAGCACAGATGATACTTCAGATAATGAATGAAGGTAGATAGACCCTTGATGGAGCCTCAACTACCAAGGATGATGGATGGTGACAGATAGACTCTTCTGAATGAGCCTCAACTGTTGATGATGAGATATGCACTGAACTGGCTGCTGAGTGACTTCTGGTTCACTTGTGGGTAGCTAAGTACATGGGGGTTTATATACTGTGGGGGGGAGCACAGCTTGTGACAAACAAGGCACAACACTTGGTAAGTAATGAGTAAGGGCTGAGTAATCATGATGAGTAAGCAAGAAATGAAAAGTAAGCAAGCAAAGAAGATTGGTAAGTATTGGCAATGAATGAGTCAAGGACAGTCAAAGTATCACAGAATGAGTCAAATAGAATCAGAAACTGAGTAAGTGCACTGATATCACATTAGGGGGTGGCGATGCAAGCTAGATCTCAGTGGAGACATCTCTAGATCCAAAGATGGCATGACAGATGGACAGTGTTTCCAAATAGGGAAGTATTAATTCCAGAATTGAAGGGCATGAGTCAGGCATCAAAGGGGGCTAGGGCATTGGGGGTCTGTGGGGCAATGGGAGCATATGTGATCGCATCTCCCACCCTTTTGTCCTCTCAGTGAAGTTAACAAAAAACTTCATGGATGGGGTTCTGATGGAGGAGGAGGAGAAGGGGGGACATCTTCTGCTGGATCTTGCAGTAAGAAGGCAAGATGTACATCATACTTGTCATGAATGTGATCAGGGAGGCTGGAGAACAGTAGACCATACTGCAGCTGTTGCAATGTGGGGAGAATGATGGACGAGACTGGAATAAAGACAGTGCAGGGAGCAGGGAGGAATGATCCATATGCTTCATCAAGAGGGGAGACTGAAATGACCACATAAGACCTTTCTAACTGAGTGACAGACCTGAGGCGACCAAAGAACATCCTTCTGGAAGTCATACTGACAAGGAGAACATGCTGACCAAGCTGCATGGGATGGGATGGGGCTGACAACGATGGGATGAACCAGGGGGCTTCAGGACAGAAGCTAGTGGGAATGCCTGGCAGATATACGTAGCCACTGTCTCTGGCAAATGAGACAAGCGAGATGATTGATGAAGAGGCAGCCATGATTGATGGACTTAGTGAAATGAGTGTCTGATGGATGGAGTGCTGTAGAAATGTGTAGGGTGCAAGGATCCTCTCCAAATTTGGAAGGAAGAATTGTGGGGCTGAGCACTTTAAGTGAGTGTGAGAATGGAGTCGATATCTTTGGAAATGGTGGAGATACGACGAAAATTGGAATGCTGTACACAGGTGCTAAAAACCTTTAATGCATGCTTAACTTGCTTCCTCTTTTCTCTTTAGCACTGACAACTCATTCTTGTGCAAAGGATGACTGTTAATGTCTGACAGTCTTTCTATGCTTGAGGCCTTTAGTCTTCATCTGCATGCATGGGCATTGTGTGCAACTCATTGACAAGTTAGGCAGAGTCAGCTGTAACCATGTCCACAACACCTTTGGTGTGTGACACTGAACAGGGTTTTTAATATTGGTCAAGGACTTGTATGACCTGCAAGGAGACCAGGATTGTGCTTTCTCTGTGTGTTCACTTTATGTTTCTGATCTGCCTTTATACCCTTTGAAGTCTACCATGTTTTTGCCCACAGACACTGCCATAAATTCCACTGTGGTGTTTATCTACAATTTACAAGGCAACAGTATGCCCACTGTCAACCCCTTTGACACCAGTTCCATTTTCCCAACTGATCCTTTCTTGTTTTCAACTGCTACTACCATTTCTCCACTGACAATCTCTGCCTTGTGCTCTACTTATCAGTTCAATCCCATTTATCATGTCTTACAGTACAAACCTGTAGCAAGGAAGGTGAGGCCAGTACTGACATCAATGCCAGCAGAATTCTGGGTAGAGCATTGGGAGGCCAAAGACCCACTCACTAATCTGCCTGTTTTACCTACTCATCCCCCTCCATTTGTGCCAGGTTCCAGGTTCACTCAGGAAAGAGCTGACAAGCTTGACCTGGACCTGGCAAGGTTCCTTTGGCCTACAGAATTAGACCTAGTATGGTGGTTGGTCAGGGAGCAAGAAGATGCCTTTGCTTGGGATGCCTCAGAAAGAGGGACCTTTTGAGAGGACATGTTCCTGCCCCTGAAGATACCTACACTGGCCCACAAGCCTTGGATTGAGTGGAATATTCCCATTCCTCCTGCTATTTTCTGTGAAGTCATCAATATCATCAAAGAAAAGATTTCCACAGGGGTTTATGAACCATCTACTTTGTCTTACTGCTCAAAATGGTTCTGTGTAGTCAAGAAGGATGGAAAATCTCTGTGCCTCATACATGACTTACAACCTCTGAACACTGTTTCTATCCAGGACTCAGCTGTTCCCCCCTTCGTCGATTCGATAGCTGAAGCCTTTGCTTGCCACTTGGTCTACAGAATTTTAGATCTTATGGTCGGATATGATCATTGCACCATACACGACGATTACCACAACCTCACTACCTTCCAAACTCCTATCAGCACCCTTCAACTCATCAAACTTCCTATGGGCTACACAAATGCCATCCAAATTTTCCATGGAGATGTCTGCTGGATCTTAAAGGATGAAATTCTGGAAGTCACCATTCTGTTTATCAACAACTGTCCTATTAAAGGCCCCAAATCTTGCTACCAAAATCCCGACAGGACCTATGAAATGATTCCACAGAATTCTGGGATTAGATGCTTCATCTGGGAGCACCTGCAGAATGTCAACTGAGTTTTACACCATCTGTGTCATGCAGGAGCCACTGTGTCAGCAAAGAAATGTGTCATCGCTGCACCATCTATCATAGTAGTTGGGCATAAGGTGTTGTTTGAGGGTAGAATTCCAGATGAAACTAAAGTCCAGAAGATTAAAGATTGGCCTTACTGTACAAATGTTACTGAAGTATGCAGGTTTTTAGGTCTCTGCTTGTACTGCAGGATCTTCATCAAAGACTTCACCGAACATGCCCATCCCCTTGTTGAGCTGACCAAGAAGGATGTCCCCTTCAAATTCTGTGATGAACATAGGGAAGCCATGGAGTACCTCTGCTGGGCAATCATCTTGTCCCCTGTGTTGCAATGTATCGACTATAATTCCAAAAGGAAAGTCATCTTAGCAGTCGACACTTCTAACATCGCTGTTGGGTACCTCCTCATGCAGGAAGGGGAAGACAGAAAATGCTACCCTGCTAGGTTTGGCTCAATAACCCTCAATGATCATGAATGTCGCTACAGCCAAGCTAAGCTAGAGCTATTTGGACTTTTCCATGCTTTGCATGATGTCTGACTTCATATCTTCAGCATGCAGAATTTAGTTGTCAAGGTGGATGCACAATATCAAAGGGATGATTAAAAATCCCAATCTACAGCCTAACATGACCATAAATTGTTGGATTGCCGGAATTCTCCTATTCAACTTTGAGCTCATACATGTTCCAGCACACAAGCACACAGCACTGGACAGACTCTTGAGGAGGCCAAAGGCAGAAGAAGATGGGGAGGGAGTCGAGGACTATGAGGATTGGATAGATGAGTGTGGGGCTTTTGCAGTTGAGCTCTTGAATCATAGGGAAGTGTGTTTTGAGTCTCAACCTTACCCCTCAAAAATTCTGAGCATCATGTCAGACTCATCTCTCCCCCTGTCACAGAGTCTAGGAATCTTTACTGTCAAAGAATCAATGCCTGGTGTTCTCAAGCCTGAAATTCCGAGGTCAGAGAAAGCGAAGCAGAGGGAGGAGAGGATGAGAGTGGTGAAGGAGTTTTTGGAGATGAAGAAAATGCCTGAAGGGTTGGAAGAGGTGGAATTGGAGAGCCTAGTGTGTCTTGTGACTTGGTATTTCATGAAAGGGGGAGAACTGTGGAGGAAGGATCCCCAGGGATGGTATCAGCTAGTGGTACTCCCACACAAATGCCTTGGAATTCTCCACCAGGCCCATGATGATCTAGGACACAAGGGTATCTTCTCAACCCACATGTGTTTGCTGACTTGCTTTTGGTGGCCCATGCTAGAGCAGGACATCCATTGGTATGTTAAATCATGCCACAAGTGCCAGATCCACTGTTTGGATTGCATTCATATGTATTCCACCAGTTGTTGCCATTCCCAAACCCCTATTTTACAAGGCTTATATGGACATGTTCTTAATGCCAAAGTCAAATGGGTTTTGCTACATTACCCAAGTCTGCTGTTCACTCACTAGTTACCCCAAATGGGCTATGCTTCGTGCAGAGACAGGCAAGTCCATTGGAAAGATCATCTTTGAACAGATTCTGTGCCATTGGGGTGCTGTTGCAGAGATTGTCACAGATAATGGGGGACTGTACGTCCTCACTCTCAACTAGCTCTCCAAGACCTTTGGAATTTGTCACATACACATCTCCCCTTATAACTCACAGGCTAATGGAGTTGTTGAATGGTGGCATTTTGATGTAAGAGAGGCGATGGTAAAAAGTTGTGGTGGGGAAGCATTGAGGTGGCCAGAAGTGGCCCCTGCAGTATTTTGGGCAGAGAGGGTTATGGTCCACAAGGCAACTGGGTTTTCTCCTTTCTATATGGCTCATGGTGTTGAACCCAGACTCCCTTTTGATCTGGTTGAAGCAACATTTTTAGCCCCTTTTGAGGCAGAATTTTACTTGACCTCAGATCTTATTGCTCACCATGCTTGCCAACTCCAGAAATGCCCAGAGGACCTTGCTCACATCCATGATCTGGTCCTAAAATCCTGCTTTGCCTCAGTGAAAGATTTCATTGACCATTTTGCCTGTTCTATCCAAGACCTTAACTTTGAACCAGGGTTGCTTGTCCTCATTTGGAATTCCCATATTGAACTAGAACTCAACCAGAAAACCAAACCATGCTACCTAGGGCCTATGATCATCATCAGATGCACTAAAGGCAGCTTGTACATACTTGTGGAATTAGATGGAGCTATCTTGAAATTCCACTTTGCTGCCTTTCACCTATACCCCTATTTCCTGCAGAATAATGCTTGTATTGAAGTCACCCAGCTGACTGGTGCTTCCTCACAAGACCTGGATTGTCTTGAAGATGATGCATTCCCAGACCCCATGCTTGCTGGTGTCCCTTTGGATGAGTCAGATGAGTAGCCCATCCTTCTCTCTACCTCCTTTCTTTTCTTTCCCTGTTCTTTCTTTTATCGATACCCATTCCATCTCATATATAAATTCTGCACTGCTCACATGAAAGAATCAAAAAAATAATTTCTGCAACACTTCTTCCTTCAGAACTCTTACTTTTCCTTCCCTTACTGTAGTACTAATATTGACACATGAAAAACTCTTACAAATTCAGAGCATATGAGTACAAAAAATTCTGCAGACTCTAGTATGCTATTTACAGGTCCTGGAGATCATCCTTCAACCTTCACAGCTCCTCCCATCTAGCCTGCTGTCACACACCAAAGGTGTTGTGGACATGGTTACAGCTGACTCTGCCTAACTTGTCGACAAGTTGCACACAATGCCCATGCATGCAGATGAAGACTAAAGGCCTCATGCATAGAAAGACTGCTGGACGTTAACAGTCATCCCTCACACAAGAATGAGTTGTCAGTGCTAAAGAGAAAAGAGGAAGTGAGTTAAGTGCACATTAAAAGTTTTTAGTGCCTGTGTATGGCATTCTGGTTTTTGTTGTATCTCCGCCATTTCCAAAGATATTGACTCCGTTCTCACACTTGCTTAAAGTGCTCAGCCCCACAATTCTTCCTTCCAAATTTGGAGAGGATCCTTGCACCCTACACATTTCTACAGCACTCCATCCATCAGATGCTCATTTTGCTAAGTCCATCAATCATGGCTGCCTCTTCATCAATCATCTCGCTTGTCTCATTTGCCAGAGACAATGGCTACATATATCTGCCAGGTGTTCCCACCAGCTTCTGTCCTGAAGCCCCCTGGTTCATCCCATCATTGTCAGCCCCATCTTGTCCCATGCAGCTTGGTCAGCATGTTCTCCTTGTCAGTATGACTTCCAGAAGGATGTTCTTTGGTTGCCTCAGGTCTGTCACTTGGTTAGAAAGGTCTTATGTGGTTGTTTCAGTCTCCCCTCTTGATGAAGCATACAGATTGTTCCTTCCTGCTCCCTGCACTGTCTTTATTCCAGTCTCGTCCATCATTCTCCCCGCATTGTGACAGCTGCAGTATGGTCTACTGTTCTCCAGCCTCCCTGATCACATCCATGATGAGTATGATGTGTATCTTGCCTTCTTACTGCAAGATCCAGCAGAAGACATCCCCCCTTCTCCTCCTCCTCCTTCAGAGCCCCATTCATGAAGTTTTTGTTAACTTTGCTGAGAGGATGAAAGGGTGGGAGACACGATTGCGTATACTCCCATTGCCCCACAGACCCCCAATGCCCTAGCCCCTTTGATGCCTGACTCATGCCCTTCAATTCTGGAATTAATACTTCCCTATCTGGAAACACCATCCATCTGTCATGCCATCTTTGGATCTAGAGATGTCTCCACCAAGATCTGACTTGCATTGCCACCCCCCTAATGTGATATCAGTGCACTTACTCAGTTTCTGATTCTATTTGACTCATTCTGTGATATTTTGACTATCCTTGACTTGTTCATTGCCAATACTTACCAATCTTCTTTGCTTGCTTACTTTTCATTTCTCACTTACTCATCATGATTACTCAGTCCTTACTCATTACTTACCAAGTGTTTGTGCCCTGTTTGTCACAAGCTGTGCTCCCCCCACAGTATATAAACCCCCATGTACTTAGCTACCAAGAAGCAATTGGAAGTCACTCAGAAGTTCAGCTCAGCTCAGCATATCTTGTTGTTGACAGTTGAGGCTCATTCAAAAGAGTCTATCTGTCTTCATTCGTACTGTTGGTAGTTGAGGCTCTACAAAGGGGTCTATCTACCATCATTCATTATCTGAAGCTCCATCCATGCTTAGTCAGCAACCTTTTTCTTAGTCATTGTTCCACTCCTGCATAACTCGTCAACAACTTGTGCCAGGAGCACATTGTATCAAAGTCCATCATTCCAGAAGTCCTTTCAGCTGAACACCTTCACTCTGTTCAGCATCCCCTCCTCAGTCATCACTTGCTTGTCTACTCCTGCATAACTCATTGATGACTTGTGCCAGGAGCACCTCTACTTGAAGCCCCCCCCCACACATTCAGGTTTTTCTGCACTCCAGGTTCCACGGAGGCTAACCACCACTCGCTCTTATTTGTCTTTTGTGTTGGATTTGTTTGGTTTATACCAGATTTCCACACTTTGACTCACACTGTGCAGTCTTGATCTGATGTGTTACCTGCCTTGCCAACATCTCCAGCAGCCGGTAGACCTGCTCCAGCTTGAATTCCTCGTCCTTGGCCCTTGCCTCAAGCACTTGCAGATGCTTGACAATGTTTGCTGTCAACTGCTTGCGTGGGTATTTGACCTCCAGAATTTCCACAGCCAACAGAGTGTCGCTCTGGGCCATCACTTCAATGTCTCCAGGTTTGTCCAGTAAACTGGTCGCAGTCACAAAAAATGGTTTGATCTCGACTTGCAGTTCATCAATCAGAAGTGATGCTTGAGGATCATCAACAGGGACTGGCAAGGGCTTGAATGAAGGTCAGGGCATTGGAGTGGCCCTGTGGAAAAAGAGACGGGGTGTTGGTGAAGGATCATGAAGTGAAGGGGCTGGATCTGGTGAAGGCAAGTGTGTGGGGGTCAGATCAGACTGCCATTTTCGAGCCAGAATTTTCAGAGTGAGCTTCTTGGCAGGTTCAGTTGCAGATTCTGCTGGGGCTGGCTTCGAAGGCATAAACAATTTGACTCATTTGTGGGATGGCCCTTCCTCCCCAACAGTACTGGAGTTCTTTCACTGAAGGTGGTGTCAACTTGTTCCCTTGCAGAATTTCACCTGTGCAGTACTCACCTTTCTCCCTATGCCTAGAGAGCATGAGCACTTGCATTTCACCTTCCTGCACCATTTGCAGGACACCTCTGGCTCCCCAATGCATGCAAGGTTCGCCTGGGCACATGTCTCGCAGGGTTCATTGTCCCCACCTGCATGAGGTCCCTTTGTGGATGGACCTGGTTCACCATCACCCTTGTCATCATTGATGTCATCAGCCAGTTCATCCTCCTCACTGGTGGCCTGTGGAATTTTTGTTGGAGTCAGCATGCATGCTTGGAGTTGTCAAGGACATAGAATGCACCTTCTGCTTCCCTTTTCCCTTGCTTGTGCTACCAGAGCCCTCCCCTGTCAAGTGTGCAGCTCCTCTTGACAGGTGCCCTTCAGTGTCTTCTGGTGCATGTTCTTGGCCCTCACCTCTTGCTGCTTGGCCCCAGGTGTGCATGGATGGTGCCTTGGCCAATCTCTCAGCCTCCAACCATGTTCTCTCCTCTACCCACTGTAGGAATAGGTAAAGAGACATACCTAGAAATAGTAAATGTCAGTGATGGGTGAGATTTGTGCTCAACCCAAAAGGGAGGTCCTGTTTTGGAGAAATGGAGTGTAGTAAAAGGGTGAAAAATGCGAACTGTAAAAGAATACTTAGCTCTGTCTGTCTAATAACTCTTGCCAGTCCTCCTGGCCCTTTGGGTACTCCCCAAAGTAATAAATCTAACTTCAAAAACTTGCCAAATTGCGAGATGAATTCACCCTACTACTGAGGGCCTGTTACATGGATTGGTTGTTATGGTAAACTGAACTCATGCGAACACAGCACACATGCTTAGTCAGCAATGCGGCTGCTCACCACTAAGTCCAGTGGTACAATGCAAAAAAAAACAAAAGAAGGAAATAAAACAAAAGAAAACTCTCCACCCCTGAACTCATGACCCAGACTGCTTCTTCTAGGGAACTTGAACTTGTTCCCTACACCACTCCTGGTAGTCCTCGAAAAGATCATCAATGTTGAATCTGTGCTGCCCTTCTGGCTGCCAGAGATCTGCTATTGCTATTGCCACTGGGATCACCTTGTTCTGCCATATTGTGGATTCCTCAGTCATGTCACATAGGTTGGCATCATGCACCTTCAGGATGGAGATCTTGTTCTTGTCGACATACTTCCACCATGAGTAGATCCCAGCCTGGGGATCGGTCAGTGCATTGTGTTGCGTGGGTCTCTAGTGCACTCACCCAAGTCTGGTCCCAGTCCTCCACCCACTCATATATTGCCTCTAAGCTCTCCTCAGGCTGTGGCACTGTGTCGATTAGCACCCTAATGTGCCTTAACACTGCTGACAGCAAGGTGATGGCCTGGTCCCTCATGCTGCAAACCAGTCATGCATTGTGGATTGAGTAGGCTTGCATGGCATAGGTTGTGTATGGGCTTGGGTAGGGGATGTGGGTGTAGCTGGGGAGTAGAGGTTTGACAAACAGTGAGACACCTTCTGAGCACATTTAAATTCCACAGGGCCATCTCATACAATGCAGAATTTCCCTCTGCATGAGGCAGAATTCTGACCATGCACCATCATTGTTACATAACATCTGCCGAAATTCTGCTCATCTCTGTCATGTCTCGGTTTGGTCTGACCAAGGATGGTCAGCATTCAAAGTCCCTGGGAGGTGTAGGGAGCCATATACTCCCTGAGGCTGGAATAGGAATCTGTCACTAAATTCCACAGGCCTCTATGACAAACCCATTTTGGAGTTTTTCCCACTTGTGTCTTTGTGTTTCCTCCCAACCCCTGTTGCCTTTGGAGTTTCTACCGACCTTCTGCATGTCACTCAGTCATCAAAACACTGATCTGGAAATTCCACATTCGCACAGAGTCATCCAGAATTCAGTAGCTGTGCCACCACTCAGCCACATCACCAGTCATCTGTGCCACTTACCTCTGAAAAATCTGGTTTCCCCTGTCACCCTAAATTCTGCAAGTTGGACTTCGTGCCAGTACACTATGCTCTGCCCTCCTGTGCCACTCAGCTCCACCTCCCACTTGTATGCATACTCTCATTCTGTTGGAAGATACCCCTTACCATTGTCCCATTCTTACTCTTGTCTGCTACCCACTGGACTATTTCATGTGCATCTGTATTTTGCTGATGTCTGACGTCCTTTCCTTTATTTTCCAGTCTTTTAGTTTTTCTGCCCCACCTTACTCTGACTCATACCTACTTTCCCTGTACTATATAATTCTGCCACGATGTCAGAAATATACCACACCACCTTTAGAGTCGCCATCAGTGTGTGTTCTACAAGTTCAAGAAGTTTTCAGAGTCTAAGTGCATATATTGAGTCTACAGCATCTCCAGCATCTCTGGTGGTCTTCGTGTCTCTTGCATCCCCCAGTCCTGTACACCTTATCCCATATCCCCCCCATTCCAAATACACTGCTCCTGGTGTGTATCAGCTTCTTGGAATTTCATATACCCATCTCACTGTTCCTCATGCATCTACATCTGTCTGGAATTAAATCCCATGGCTCTCACTTGAATTCCCCCACCACCTTCTAGTTCTTTTCTTGACTTCTCCTTCCACACAGCACCCCTTGGGATGATCCTAGGGAATTTTCCCCTCAACCTTACTCTAGTCGCATGCTTCCCAGAAGTCATGTCCCACAGCACAATCAGGAGCTATAACTTTCATTATGATGACATCACTCCATTATCACTTGCTGGGGTGGTAACACCTACTAGTGCTAGTTGTAGTAGTCAGTAGTGCTGAATAGTGTAGGCTATGCTACACTTTGGTAGTGTGCATTTTTGGCCACTGTTGACTATGAAAAGTGTAGCATCAAGCCAGAGTGTGAAGGTTGCAAGACATTTGATCACATGACATAACAGATCACGTGATGCAGTCACATGATCGATGATGTAATTGTCACATGATCCAAATTATTGCCAATCCCTGTGGATGAAGTCACATAACATGTCACTGTCCCAGTCCTGTGATCTGTGGTCATGTGACAATTTGTCACAAAGTTGCCCTGGGGCACCACATGACTTGGTGCCTCAGGTCATGACAGTGGTCTGTCACATGCATATCTAGGTCATGTGACCTCACGTGACTGCATCCACACTTGTGGTCATGTGGTCACAAGGGTGATGTGGTCATGCAAATCCTGAGTCATGTGACACCACATGACTGCACCTACCTTGTATCTGGCACTATGTACCCAGCACATGACTAACTTCACCACTCATTCATTTCTTGACATATGCATCTGGGATTTTGTGGGTGGGATGGTCTAGGGGTTATCTACAACATGTTGAGGTATTATCCAATCAAAGTCACTGGTTGATGAGATATAAGGGGAATGAAAAAAGCGAAAGAACATCACAGCATGCATCCCACACATAGTTTATGCCATGCTTAATACCTCAGATGCATGCCCCATGTCCTTAGCTACCTATGTAGAAAGTATTAAGTCAATCCATCAGGAATTGAATGAACAGCACACAAATTACACTTCCCAGATGCGTGGGAAAACTCTGAAAAGTGCAAATAAAATAGTGGAGATTTACAAAACATATCTAAAACATTGCATTGCAGCCTCCACAGTGCTGCTACACTTACACCAATTCACCTGGCACATGGGGTGGCATGCCCTGCCATAATAACAGCAGGTGCCTAGTGATATCTGCAACTAAAAGTGTCAAAAATGCGAAATGTGCACTTCTAATCAATCAGTCCATTAGAGATTTATAGCTTTGAAATGGCCAATAAACCATTGACCATTGTGTGCATTTTGCATTTTTGACACTTCTAGTTGCAGATATCACTAGGCACCTGCTGTTATTATGGCAGGGCATGCCACCCCATGTGCCAGGTGAATTGGTGTAAGTGTAGCAGCACTGTGGAGGCTGCAATGCAATGTTTTAGATATGTTTTGTAAATCTCCACTATTTTATTTGCACTTTTCAGAGTTTTCCCATGCATCTGGGAAGTGTAATTTGTGTGCTGTTCATTCAATTCCTGATGGATTGACTTGATACTTTCTACATAGGTAGCTAGTGTCATAGTCATGCCTTGACCCCAGCTGGACTTGGCCTCACACTTGTCCAGTCCAGCCTCAGCCTCACCTGTCCTCTATCCCCAGATGTCCTAGCGCAGTGAACACTGCTTTGCAGTGTCTGTCACTTTGGTTAAGTCCTGTCTGGTCCTGTCCCCAGTCCACCCTGTCCTGGTCTCCATTATCTTTGTCATACCTTACTAATACTTGTCTTACCAATCTTCTTAGCAACCTTTGTGAGACTGGCATTACCGGTCTCTGTACTATAGTTGTCTCTAGTATATAAACTTGTAGATACTTGGCCTGTACTCCTCAGTCTGAAATCAACTAAGTTTATCCTGTTAACCCTGCTTCAGCCTCAGACTCAGACTGAGACCCATGCAAGGGAATAGTGCTGTGTCCTCAGTCACTAAGTCCAAACAGTCCACCCCCCCTGTACCTTCGTCTTTCCTCCTGACCCTGACCCCTCGGCTCATGCCTGCTTCAGTCTCTGGTCTGGCCTCAACCTGGACAACCCAAACTTGACAGTATTTCAGACTCTCCACTTGTGTGGGTCTAGTACACATCGGACTATGCCATTGCCAGCATACTATCTATCACCTGTGGTGATGGCCAGATACATCTGGTTGCTTTCTACTCCCAAACCCTGACTGCCCTGGAGTTGAATTATGATACTCATGACAAGGAATTGCTTGCAATCTTCGAAGCATTCCAGACCTGGCATCACTATCTTGAGGGCTTGGCCTCACCAGTCGACATTGTTACTGATCACAAGAACCTCGAGTACTTCTCTACCTCTAAAGTACTCACCTGCTGCCAAGCTCACTGGTCAGAATTCCTTTCTCAGTTCAATATGATCATTAGATTCAGGCCCGGTAAGCTCGGGGCTAAGCCCAACACCCTAACTAGACAATGGGACATCTACCCCAAGGAGGGGGATGGCAGCTATGCCTGAGTGAACCTGCAAAATCTGAGACCAGTCTTCACCCAGGAGCAACTAGTGGTCTCCCTTCGTGCAACCTACCTCGAGTACCTGGTCTTACAAGCAGTCGCACTGATGGATATAGAGAAACTTCATAATGATATCCTGACTGCACTGCTGGATGACCCAGTCTCACAAATCTGCCTGTCCAACATGTCTGATCCCCAGTGGTCAGTAGATGACACCAGTTTCCTTTGGCTTCATGAAAGGAGCTACATACCAGACTCAAATGACCTCTGCCTTAGGGTCTTGTGGCTTAAGCATGACCACCCTCTGTCCAGCCACTTCAGCCAGAACTGCACCCTAGAGTTCATATGGCATGAATATACCTGGCCTGGCCTCAGGACATTTGTCAAAGACTATGTCTGGTCTTGCATGGCCTGTGCTTGGGCTAAGGTTCCCCACCATCAGCCTTATGGCCTCCTTAAACAACTCCCAGTGCCAGAGAAGCCATGGAACTCCATCTCTATGGATTTCATTGAGCAGCTTCCAGCCTCAACCAGCTTCATGGCCATCCTTGTTGTAGTTGACCAGCTGTCCAAGCAGGCCATATTCATCCCCACCCACAACACCATAACAGCCCCAGAACTCACCAAACTATTCCTACTCCATGTCTTTTTGAAGCATGGAGTGCTGGCCCATGTAACCTCAGACTGAGGCTCAGAGTTCATATCTCATTTCTTCTGGTCACTCAGTAAGGCCTTAGACATGTGCTTACACTTCACCTCGGGCTACCACCCTGAAGGTAATGGCCAGACCGAGAGGACCAACCAGACCCTTGAACAGTATCTCCAAGTGTACTGCAACTACCAGCAGGACAATTGGGCCAACCTACTACCTCTGGCTGAGTTCACTTACAATAATGCCCTTAGCACTACTGCCGGTGTCTCCCCTTTCTTTGCTAATAAGGGATACCATCCTAGCATCTTGGTGTACCCAGAGCATGATCTCACCTCCGCTCAGGCTCATGACTATGCAGTCAACCTAGACTCACTGCATCAATACCTATGGGAAGAAATGACTCTCACACAACAGTGCTACCAAGGACTGGCCGATGCTAAATGCATGCCAGCCCTGGACTTCAAGGTCAGTGACCAAGTATATGTCAAAGCCAAATACTTCCAGTCAACTCAGCCTTCCAAGAAACTCTCAGAGAAGAATCTTGGACCATACCCAATCATAGCTCAGGCTGGTACCCACTTGTTCACACTGCACCTGCCAGACTCAATGCACATGGTACATCCAGTCTTCCATGTATCCCAACTTGAGCCAGCCATCCCTAACACCATCCCAAACCAGACTCAACCACCACCCCCACCAGTCGAAGTTGACAGTGAACTAGAGTTCGAGGTAGCAGAAATCCTCAACTCCAAGGTTGACCAGCATTGTTGGTGTTGGTTACAGTATCTAGTTCAGTGGACCAGCTATGAAGGGACAGATGAAGAAACCACTTGGGTACTTGCTACTGAACTGGACAATGCCTCTGAACTCATACAAGAATTCCATTCCTGCTACCCCGGTAAACCTGGCCCATACCAATGAGGACTGGTCTCAACCAGCCTCAGTTTCAGTTTCTGTTTTCTATCAGTATCTAGTGTTCCTTTGATCTCTTACTTACTTTGTTTTCTCTTTCTTGTGTTCTCTTACTGTACTATAGAAGACCGAAACCAGACACTGCTGTGAGTCAAAGTGTGGAAAGGTGGTGAAAACCAACCAAAACCAACACCAAAGACAAGTATGAGCGACTGGTGGTTTACCTCTGCGGAACCTGGAGGGCAGAGAAACCTGATGTGGGGGAATTTCAATGGTAGGTGCTCCTAGCACAAGTTGTCAATGAGTTACACAAGAGCAGATGAATGAGTGATGACTGGATGGGGGATGCTGAACAGAGTGAAGGTGTTCAGCCAAAAGGACTTCTTGGAATAATGGACTTCAATAAAACGTGCTCCTGGCACAAGTTGTTGACAAATTATGCAGGAGTGGAGGGATGACTAAGCAAGACTGCTGACTAAGAGGAAGCTTCAGATGATGAAGGATGGCAGATAGACTCTTCCAAATGAGCCTCAACTACCAAGTATATGAATGATGACAGATAGACCCCTTCGTGGAGCCTCAACTGTCAACGATGAGATAGGCACTGAACTGACTGCTGAGTGAATGGCTTCTCATTCACTTGTGGGTAGCTAAGTACATGGGGGTTTATATACTGTGGGGGGAGCACAGCTTGTGACAAACAAGGCACAAACACTTGGTAAGTAATGAGTAAGGACTGAGTAATCATGATGAGTAAGTGAGAAATGAAAAGTAAGCAAGCAAAGAAGATTGGTAAGTATTGGCAATGAATGAGTCAAGGATAGTCAAAATATCACAGAATGAGTCAAATAGAATCAGAAACTGAGTAAGTGCACTGATATCACATTAGGGGGTGGCAATGCAAGTCAGATCTCAGCAGAGACATCTCTAGATCCAAAGATGGCATGACAGACAGTCAGTGTTTCCAGATAAGGAAGTATTAATTCCAGAATTGAAGGGCATGAGTCAGGCATCAAAGGGGGGCTAGGGCATTGGGGGTCTGTGGGGCAATGGGAGCATACACAATCATGTCTCCCACCCTTTCATCCTCTCAACAAAGTTAACAAAAACTTCATGAATGGGGCTCTGATGGAGGAGGAGGAGAAGGGGGGACATCTTCTGCTGGATCTTGCAGTAAGAAGGCAAGATGCACATCATACTCATCATGGATGCGATCAGGGAGGCTGGAGAACAGTAGACCATACTGCAGCTGTTGCAACATGGGGAGAATGATGGACGAGACTGGAATAAAGACAGTGTAGGGAGCAGGAAGGAACAATCTGTATGCTTCATCAAGAGGGGAGACTGAAACAACCACATAAGACCTTTCTAACCAAGTGACAGACCTGAGGCAACCAAAGAACATCCTTCTGGAAGTCATACTGACAAGGAGAACATGCTGACCAAGCTGCATGGGACAAGATGGGGCTGACAATGATGGGATGAACCAGGGGGCTTCAGGACAGAAGCTGGTGGGAATGCCTGGCAGATATATGTAGCCACTGTCTCTGGCAAATGAGACAAGCAAGATGATCAACAAAGAGGTGGCCATGATTGATGGACTTAGCAAAATGAGTGTCTGATGGATGGAGTGCTGTAGAAATGTGTAGGGTGTGAGGATCCTCTCCAAATTTGGAAGGAAGAATTGTGGGGCTGAGCACTTTAAGCGAGTGTGAGAACAGAGTCGATATCTTTGGAAATGGTGGAGATACAACAAAAACCAGAATGCCATACACAGGCTCTAAAAACTTTTAATGTGCACTTAACTTGCTTCCTCTTTTCTCTTTAGCACTGACGACTCATTCTTGTGTGAAGGATGACTGTTAACGTCCAGCAGTCTTTCTATGCATGAGGCCTTTAGTCTTCATCTGCATGCATGGGCATTGTGCGCAACTTGTCAATGAGTTAGGCAGAGTCAGCTGTAACCATGTCCACAACACCTTTGGTGTGTGACACCACCCATGACATTTGCAGAGGAAAAACTACAAGACTGTATGCTACAGAACTACTCAGCCTCAGCCATAGTTTCATCCTCCCTGCCAGACTCCTCCTCCTTGTCCTCGCTGTGGGCCTTCAGCCAGTCAGCCTCCTCGCACAGCTTGTCAGAATCGAGCTCAGATGAGCCTGAGTCTGAGGGGGACACAGCCATCCCAAAGCTGTAGGACTTGTTGAGCATCACCTCAAGCACATTGGCAATCCTACCAGAGTTCTCAGCCATGGTCTCATGGGCCTCAAAGAGGCCTACCAGGTTGTTTGCAATGAGCCCTGTGACATCAATCAAGTGCTCGAGCTTGTCTTCCAAGCCCAAGAATGCTGTTGCACTGGGCCCCCTCAGTCTGCTCCCACCAGCCTCGTCTTCATTGACATCCAGCACCTCCAGTGGCTTGGCAATGGCTGTCAACTTCTTTTTACTAGGCCCAGGCTCAGGGGTCTCCTCATTGGCCTTCTGCTTCTTCCCCTTGTTGACTCTCCCAGCCTTGGGACTGGCCTCAGCATCCTTGCCATCACCAGGCCATCAGCACTTGCCTTTCGACAGGTTGCAATGCACGCACACAACCTGTTTCTTGTTGCTGTCTACAAGGAACTCGCAGATGACCTGTGCCCAAGTGCAGTGGGTACAGCTAGGGGATGTTAGATGAAAAGAGCACAGGTGGTAGAAAAAATACTCCCCTGGTGTGAGTTACAGTGTGGAAAGCTGGTATAAACCAAACAAATCCAACACCCAAGACAAATGATATGCAAGTGGTGGTTTGCCTCCATGGAACCTGGAGTGCAGAAAACCTAAGGGGGGGAAACTTTGATGGTGGGTGCTCCTAGTGCAAGTTGTTGACGAGTTACACAGGAGTAGACAAGCAAGTGATGACTGGATGGGGGATGCTGAACAGAGTGAAGGTGTTCAGCTGAAAGGACTTCTAGAATGATGGACTTTTGATAAAAACATGCTCCTGGTGCAAGTCGTTGACAAGTTATGCAGGAGTGAGGAATGAGTAAGCAAAAGGTTGCTGACTAAGCATGGAGTGGACTGCAGGTGATGAAGGATGGCAGATAGACTCTTCCAAATGAGCCTCAACTACCAAGCATATGAATAATGACAGATAGACCCCTTCATGGAGCCTCAACTGTCAATGACGAGTTATGCTGAGAAGAACTGGCTGACTGCTGAGTGAATGGCTTCTGGTTCACTTGGGGGTAGCTAAGTACATGGGGGTTTATATACTGTGGGGGGAGCACAGCTTGTGACAAACAAGGCACAAACACTTGGTAAGTAATGAGTAAGGACTGAGTAATCATGATGAGTAAGCAAGAAATGAAAAGTAAGCAAGCAAAGAAGATTGGTAAGTATTGGCAATAAACAAGTCAAGGACAGTCAAAATATCACAAAATGAGTCAAATGGAGTCAGAACTGAGTAAGCACACTGATATCACATTAGGGGGTGGCGATGCAAGTCAGATCTCAGCGGAGACATCTCTAGATCCAAAGATGGCATGACAGATGGATGGTGTTTCCAGATAGGGAAGTATTAATTCCAGAATTGAAGGGCATGAGTCAGGCATCAAAGGGGGCTAGGGCATTGGGGGTCTGTGGGGCAATGGGAGCATAAGTGATCGCATCTCCCACCCTTCCATCCTCTCAGTGAAGTTAACAAAAACTTCATGAATGGGGCTCTGATGGAGGAGGAGGAGAAGGGGGGACATCTTCTGCTGGATCTTGCAGTAAGTAGGCAAGATGCACATCATACTTGTCATGAATGTGATCAGGGAGGCTGGAGAACAGTCGACTATGCTGCAGCTGTCACAATGTGGGAAGAATGATGGATGAGACTGGAATAAAGATGGTGCAGTGAGCAGGGAGGAACGATCCATATGCTTCATCAACTGGGGAGACCAAAATGACCACATAAGACCTTTCTAACCGAGTGACAGACCTGAGGTGACCAAAGAATGTCCTTCTGGAAGTCATACTGACAAGGAGAACACACTGACCAAGCTGCATGGGATGAGATGGGGCTGACAATGATGGGATGAACCAGGGGGCTTCAGGACAGAAGCTGGTGGGAATGCCTGGCAGATATACATAGCCACTGTCTCTGGCAAATGAGACAAGCAAGATGATCAACAAAGAGGTGGCCATGATTGATGGACCTAGTGAAATGAGCATCTGATGGATGGAGTGCTGTAGAAATGCATAGGGTGCGAGGATCCTCTACAAATTTGGAAGGCAGAATTGCATGGCTGAGCACTTTAAGCGAGTGTGAGAATGGAGTCAATATCTTTGGAAATGGTGGAGATATGACAAAAACTGGAATGCCATACACAGGCACTAAAAACCTTTAATGTGCACTTAACTTGCTTCCTCTTTTCTCTTTAGCACTGACAACTCATTCTTGTGCGAAGGATGGCTGCTCATGTCTGGCAGTCTTTCTATGCATGAGGCCTTTAGTCTTCATCTGCATGCATGGGCATTGTGTGCAACTTGTTGATGAGTTAGGCAGAGTCAGCTGTAACCATGTCCACAACACCTTTGGTGTGTGACACCAGGGTCCATCACCACCCTCTTCACTTCACCCCTGGCCTCACCACTAGTGCCCCCAGTGCCAGCCTCATCACTCTTGCTGGCCTTGGCCTCCCACCTCTCCTCCTCTTCATGCACTCTTCTCTCCTCGGCCTCCCACAATGCCTTCTTGGCCTCAGCCTTCTCCCTCTCAGCCCTCTCAGCCTCAGCTTGCTCTCTTGCCACCCTCTCAGCCTCAAGCCAAGCCTGCTCCTCCTGCCAGGCTTGCTCAGCTGCCTTGCGCCTTTTCCTCTCCTTTGATTTGGCCTTCATCACTTCTTCCTCATTGTCAGTGTCATACCTAATTTTGTCATTGGGCACTCGGGTCCAGTTGACGATGGCACAGCCCTCGTTGTTGTTATTGGCAGCAATGATCGGCCTTGATTTGGACATGATGGTTAGGATGAGAAAGAAAGACACAAAGGGCTTAGTGGGCCACAAGTATCAATTTTTCGAACTCAGCCAGGTTTTCGGACTCAGCCTACCACTCCCATAGGGGTCTCATGGGTTTGACCCCTAAGAGGGGGATACTGTCATAGTTGTGCCTCGACCCTGGCCAGACTCAGCCTCGCACTTATCCAGTCTGGCCTTGGCCTCACCTGTCCTCTATCCCCAGATGTCCTAGTGTGGTGAACACTGCTTTGCAGTGTCTGTCACTTCAGTTAAGTCCTGTCCAGTCCAGTCCCCAGTCCACCCTGTCCCGGTCTCCGTTATCTTTGTCATACCTTACTAATACTTGTCTTACCAATCTTCTCAGCAACCTTTGTGAGACTGGCATTACCGGTCTCTGTACTATAGTTGTCTCTAGTATATAAACTCGTAGATACTTGGCCTGTACTCCTCAGTCTGAAATCAACTAAGTTTATCCTGTTAACCCTGCTTCAGCCTCAGACTTGGACTGAGACCCACACAAGGGAATAGTGCTGCATCCTCAGTCACTAAGTCCAAACAGTCCACCCCCCCTGTACCTTCGTCTTTCCTCCTGACCCCAACCCCTTGGCCTCGTGCCCACTTTGGTCTCTGGTCCAGCCTCAACCCAGACAACCCGAACTTGACAGCTAGGGACATGGGGCATGCATCTGAGGTATTAAGCATTGCATAAACTATGTGTGGGATGCATGCTGTGATGTTCTTTCACTTTTTCCATTCCCCTTATATCTCATCAACCAGTGACTTTGATTGGATAATACCTCAACATGTTGTAGATAACCCCTAGACCATCCCACCCACAAAATCCCAGATGCATATGTCAAGAAATGTATGAGTGGTGACATGATTCATGTTGAAGCACAGCCACACTTAGCATTCAGGGGTGAGTTAGTCATGTGCTGGGTACATAGTGCCAGATGCAAGGTAGGTGCAGTCACATGGTGTCATGTGACTCAGGATTCACACAGCAATGTGACTGCTGGGACCATGTGATCGGCCCCAACCAAAGGCATCGTATCATGTGATCATAGTCTCAGTCCAGTCATGTGATATCACATGATCACCAATTGATCTCAGCATGTGCCTATTAGGTGCACATGACTCATCAATCACTGCGGAAATGAAAAACTGCAGATGACAGGTGAATCTGATTGGCTGGGAAATTCTGACCTGTAGCTACCAGATGACATATTCAGATGTAATTCGGACCTTAGGGTTTCTTGAGTGTTGACCAAACATAGGCAGACAATAAGCAGACCCTGCTTTGTAATGTCTCCCATAATCTGATGATAGGCCAACTTTGCCTACAGTGTATATTCCAACCTCCTCCACACTTGGCTTCTCCACAAAGGCTAATGTCTGCTTTCTGTTTTATGCCCAAAGCAGAGTTCAGCCTTTTAACCTAGGTACATTGCTGCTTTTTTCTGTTTTTCTCTCTAAATCCATAACCACCAACAATGACCCAGACATCTGTGCCCAGTACTGTGGTTAAAGTCACTATTTCACACAACATAAAGGCTATGTGCATGTCATTCGAACAAAGGGAACCAGGTCCTATTGTAAGTAATAGCTATAATATTGCCTGTGACGAGTATCCTAACATGTTTTTTACTGCAGACCCTTGAAATATTCAATGAAGATGTCATCCAGCCAACTCCACCTCGCCCAACTTTGGAACGAGTGCCATCATCTGATCCTGATGAAACAGAGTCAGAGGAAGAGCCACAAATGATGGTTCTCATGAATTCTGTATGCTATCAGCATTGCTCTTGAAAATATGCTTGAAAACTAATTGATTATTGCTACCTAGCTTGCCAAGTTAAGACATGGAGAGTTCATTGGGCCTCGCAGGCAAGGCAGCCTGCTCATCTGAGCTATAGTCAGCCCTGAAATTCATTCTGTAATGTATTATTCCCTGTAACACGATGTCTTCTCATGCAGTTTGTGAACACATGACCTTGATCTTAATGTGGGCCTCAAGGACACCTACCACACCTCTAACATGCCTCAACCACTCCTACACGTATTGTGCTCATCAAGATGGCATGATTTTCTAGGTGCTATTGCAACTCCCAAGCTTGCAATGGACATCTCCTCCCTGAGCACCTTGTCCACAACCACCAGCAAGCCAACCTACTAGCTGAGACACTCGAGTCACAAGCACACCTCTGCAATCAACAACCCAAGTACACACCATCACATGCAGAAAATGTAGGAATAACCATCGAAGGTCATCCAGTAGGTCTATAACAAGAGGCTAGTAAATCTCTTATTAACACTTCACATTCTCCTACAGGACTGCCTGAGAACACCCGACCTGCCTTCTGCCCTCCAGCAAGAGATCACAGACTGGGACTACAATATGTCCATAGATCAGGATATTGATGGCCCTAATTTCCACCATGCAGATACTTGGCTTGGAGCAGATGATGGTTTCCCCAGATGTGACCAAGCCCCTGCAGCCACAGCTGCCCTGCTCAATGTGTATGAGGCTCCCCAGCCACAGGTGGACCCAGAGATGCAGCAGATACATTCCGAGATGGAATGTCTTCTTGAGGAGATTCACCTTGAACAATCCCATTGAGAGGATGGCACTTGCTTTCTGGATGATGTCACTGATGGTGATGACCATTTGCAGGAAATCTTCGAAGACATCACAGACATGGGTGTCCCGGTTATCGCCACAGATGATGAGGATAATCCTGACCCCTTTCAGATTCCCTCTAACCTCAAGCCAAATGCTTGTGATGTTTCTACCCTGCCACCACATATCATCACCATCTATGCCATCATTTCTTGGCTCTGTCTCCAATACCACCTCCCTCGGGTCACCTGCAATGTGCTCTTGTCAATTTTATCCCTCATCCTTTTCGCTCTCACACCTGCCTTGACCTCCCCATATATCACTCTTCAATCAGTTAACAACATGCTTGGAGTCAACAAGCCCATAAAGCTACTACCTGTCTGTCTGGTTTGCTGCAATGTGTATCCACCAGCTTGATCACAACATGCGCACAGGAGACCTGTATGACTTGCAAATCTGGCCTTTTCCTCCTGCATGAAACAAGATGTGGCAATGTGTGTGCAGACAGAAAACCAGTCATTAAGTACCCATATCTACCACTATCTGAGCAGATTGCATCGCTTCTTGCAATCCCAGGGCTAGAAGCAACTCTTGATCAATGGTGCCTCAAGCCTCACTGCCCTGGAGTATACACAGATATATTTGACAGTGACATGTGTCGCACTCAGTTAAAGGGACCTGATGGTCAACTTTTCTTCTCCAATGTTGGGCCAGGTGAACACAAAGGGCCTGATGGCGAGCTTTGGATTGGCATTAACCTTGGATTGGACTGGTATGTCAATTATTGTTTGTCTTTTGGCATGTTCATACTGACATGCCATAGGTTCTCTTATATTCGCAGTAATATAGTGCTGTCACATTTGTCATGCCCAATCTCATTCTCCATATGCAATCTACCACCAGAGTACAGGTGTGTTGCTTTGCATAATACATGTCACTGTGCTGAAGTATGTCAGGTATTGAACCTCAAACCTCCTCTGCACAGGCCTAGTACCCAGTCCAAAGGAACAAAACCCTGACCAACTTCAGCACTACCTATGCCCAATTGTATCTGACCTACTTTGACTGTGGAAAGATGGCATCATTGTCCCCACCAAATTGTGTCCTCAAGGATGACAGGTGTGTGTCATATTGGTTGCAGTCGTATGCAACAAGCCCGCAGCACACAAGATCAGTGGGTTTGGATCACACTCGCACACAAACTTCTGCACTGCCTGTTGGATCAAGGCCAAGAATAAAGACACCCCGAGGGCATTTGAAAAAGGAGGTGAACTGGTTTGCATTCCTGCATGTCTGAGAGGGCGTTTCATTGTTGAACCACTTTCAAAGCCTTTCCACAACATACCAATATCAAGCAATGTATGCTTGGCGAGGAATATTGATCCTTGCCAACTCCTACAGCCCGCAAGGATTTCATCAAGGAATTTGCAACCTGTTTCACCCAGCTGTCAAGGCTACCCTATTTTGACTTAGTCAAGCAGATTGTCATTGATCCGATGCACAATTTGTCTTTAGATGTGTCCACTACTTCTGTCTCTCATACTGATATGTTATGATCAGGACTTGTCAAAACCCATTTCTACAACATATGGGTTCAAAACAAGATATTATGAGCAAATCATGAACTTACAACATTCCATGAGATGCTGGCTGATGTACATGTCCATTCCCATATCACCATCTTCTGGTAACACTTGAATTAGTTCATGGTTCCAACATCATGTGGAAAGCTTCCAACCAATATTGGAACTCCAGCTGGTGGTTCACTAACCACAGATCAATGGCTCCTTTTGGCAACTGTCTATGGCCCAGTAGTTGTATGCCTATCCCTTGGTCTCAGGGTAGCAGCTTTACTCATTGTCACAGATACCACAGCTGTGGAGTGCCTGCCTACCTGAAGATGCAAGTGGTGAATGTTATGCTCAACTGAAGTCAAGACATAGGGAGAGCTCAAATGCAGACGATTGGTTTCTACTGAGCAATGGCTGCAGTAACCTCTGTAAACGACAGAGGATTTGGTCAATGCTGGTAAGAGAGGTCCTGGTTAGGGACTCTGAGGGCGAAGTTCTGAGGAATGCTGCGTAAGATTGAGCAGCTCAAGTCTGGGTCTCCAGGACTTGAGCTGGCAGTCTAAATACTACAAGGAAATGGACCATGTGGCATCTGCATGTAAATGAGATAACTACGCCATTGGTTGAACAATGACAACACATGTCCTAGGCATGTAAGAAGCGAGTTATGCTAGTGGTGGAAATAGTGAGCTGTCAGAACAGGGAGAAGACGGCTCAAAAAGGAAAAGTGTCCAACAGATCAAACACGCAACAAATGTACAGTGAAAGAGGAAAAGACAGGGGTGAAACGTAACATTACCCCCCTTCTAAGCGTTGAAGTCCCCAACTTCAACTACTCTCTGTAAGGCTCTCCAGTCATGTTACTGATGGTGGAGTTGTCAAAGTCAAAATCATTATCGTACAAATCGTTATCCTTGCTCCCAACGAGGGTACGATCATCCACCAAGGTGGGAGTGGCTATTCTGTCCTGTAGAGGACGACGAGGGTGTAGAGAGGGACACTGGGCTTGGGTATGCCCAGGACGAGTGGTGTGGCAAAGGGGGCACTCATAGAGTCCACAATTGACATGAATATGGCCAAGATGGCAGCAAACGTAGCATGTCTGACAGTAGCGGGGGTTGGACAGAGTAAGGGGTCTGTTGAACTCAGTCATGGCATTTAGCACAGGGGAAGGTGGTAGCTGTGCGAGGGTTTTGACAATGTTTAATGTGTAGTCAAGTTCTGCATGAGAGACGCCAAAGGCAGTCTCGGGATCTACCTCAGACAGGGAGTCGTGAGATTTGCAGGGCTGTGGGTTGGGGCCTGACAGACAGCAGGCGCGAGGTCTATCAGCTCTTCAAAGAGAGCAAGACGAGTGGGAGGAGCAGGAGGATGATGGTGATGACGCCGGAGGGGAAGTGGACACAGAGGAGGCCAGAGGAGAAGTTGCAGTCGAGGGTCTTCGAGACCCAGGAGGAGGGGGTGCAATCAGTGTTGGGTATTGTCGGACATTATATATGAGGTCTGCGCCTCCAAGAACATCAAAGAGCTTGAGAAGTAGGGGAACCTGCTGGGTGGTGATTTCATTTAAGATGGTACAGGCAGGGGAGAGAAGAGGGTTCTGGCGGTTGACATAGTGAGAGAGTTCTTCAAGCCAAAGGGCTTGGATGGTGGCATGGTACACAAGATCAAGAGGGGAGTTCTCATCCACCTCATGATAGACGGTGTCGACAATGGCGGGGTCAGCGATGAAGAGTCAATACGAAGCGATCATTTGATCGCTGGCAGGCTGTCGTTGCTGACAAGCGAAGGGGGTGTGGCGGCGAGACGGTTCACGGGGGTAGGTGTAACGACGAGGAGGCATTTCGAGAGTTATACTTCTGACCATGTGGGTGTGAAGTACGGGTTTACCCTCGGGTGACCGGGCTTCAAGACCAGGTGACAGGGGCCAAGTCCGAGTGGCCAGAATCAAGACTGGGAGACAGGGGCCAAGTCTGGTTAGACCGGAGTTAAGGCCGGTGTAGGAAAGTAGATTGTTTTGAGAGGGTGAGTAGCAGTAGCTGAGGCAGTAGGGATATCTGAGGGGAGTGAGTAAGCCAAAAGGGGCTTCTATAGCCTAGGCAAGGATCCTGGTTGTCGTCTGAAGGCTTCTGAGGCTGTCTGGGTGCAGGGAAACGACCTGCTCGAACTCGTCTCTCGTCTGTGGTAACTCGTCTATTTTTTTTTTAAGGAAAACTAACTATGCCAGTCACTAGGTAGTGCTGACTAAGCAACCAAAATGCGAAAATCTAAGTACCACTAGTAGAAAAAACACCTAGAATCAAAACTAAATAAAATGAACAAAATAAAACAATTCCCCTAGTAGGGAAATTACATTCCCTACATCCCAGGGGTACTTGAGATATTGACTGTCCCCAGTCAACTCGAAGGCGGCTCGACTATACAAGAATCCGAAGCCACGAGGGAGGGGGAGCAAGACAACGCCTCGTCGACGAAAAACGGTTGCTCGAGATGGCACGAAACAAGACACGATGGTAGAAGGGAATGCGACGAGCACAGCGAAAAACGAACAGAGAGAACCCACGACCCCAATACTGAGATATCCATAAATCTGCCCAAGGGTACCCTCATCCACCAAAAACCGAATGTAGCCATGAGTTCTGCAGCGACGACGACAGAAAAGGTACCATTCTGAAGCTGTTGAACAGTAGCATCAGGATCCCGAAAAGCGAGAGATCCGTTCGAGAAACGGGCGAGATACTCGCAGAGTCGTCCTAAGGTGCCTGCAACAACAAAATGGCACACATCTCCACAACGGCGGTAGCGAGCATGATGTATGATATACCGTCAGAAGGCCCTCGACGAGTAGTACAAATTCCCCGAAAAGCGAGAGGTCCGGCGGTGAAATGGGCGAGCTATCATGCATACAGCGTTGTTGACTGAGGAGGGAACACTGCAGACCAACGACGGACGCTTGGAACGAGACGAAACTGGAGGAGACAGCAAAGGGGAATACGAAGAGGATGGTGCAAAAGGAATGGGGCGAATACACGCACTCAGCCCCGAGATATCTGCAAAACTGTCGAAATGTGCCTCTAGGGACAAAACGGAGTGTATCTCCGCAATGGCGGCGCGGAACTGGACGGACTAGGTGCCCCTGGGAAGGGCTCAGCGAGAGGAATGAACGACCCGAAAAGCGAGAGGAACGGCGCGGAGGCGCCCGAGATACGACCACGAGACCTCGAGGGCAAGGAGAGGTGAACCCCTCGAACGGCAACGGCTGGGGCGATCGACACGAAAGTCAGGGAGGCAGTAGGGGACTCCTTTGCGATTACGGAGAAGGAGGAAGCACAACGATCGGACCACCCGATCCCGACTTGTGCGCGAAATTACATATCCTCCCTCCAAACACGAAAACGGTCATATCTCCACAACGACTGCGCGGAATTTGACGAACGAAGCGTCCCCAGAGAGGTCTCGGCGAGGGGAACGGGCTGCCCAAAAAGCGAGAGGAAAGGCGCAGAACTGCGTGAGCTACTCCAGCAAGACCTCGGGGATGGGCCTTCGCACAAAAACGCAAATAACTCCGGAGCTAGTGGACCTATCAGAACAACCCAGATATCAACATGGAGCATTCGCCGAGGGCTACAATTTTCCCAAAAAGCGAGAGGCGCAACGAGGAAACGAGCGAGATACGAGTACAGGACCCTGAGAATGGACCTATCCACAAAAACGCGAATATCTCTTGAACAGCTGGGCGCATGCAAACGAGCTTGGTACCAACAGAGAGCTGGCGTCGAGTAGTACGAGCCTGTCAAAATGCGAGAGGCGCGGCACGATGACGAGCGAGATACACGCTGGATACACGCTCAGCACAAGGAAGATTCACCTTGATGAGCGACGAGCGGTGTCGACAGTGGCTTGGTCAGAACTGTATCCGCGGATGCGAGGCATTGTGTAGAGCATGGGAAGGTGCTAGGTGCGCTGCGAAACGGCGTTCTGTGGGGAACTCGAGCCTGGGGGGTAAAACACAGAACAAAAGAAAAGAAAAACTAAATGTGTATAATGTACTGAAAACTTCGCATAACGATGTAGGTAGATCCATACTAGATACTGCAAGATCAATAAGCAACGAAAAGAAACCAAAAACATAACAGAACTTGTGTGACATGCAGCGTCAACGCGCTCTTCGAGAGCGCCGGGGCGTGCGACCGTGGCTGCGCGACCGCTTTGGCTTGGAATGGATGTACGAATGCACCTTCCTCGAGTGTGAACGAGAGTGAGAGCACGAGTGCGAGGACGAGGACAAGGAAGAAGGGAGTGAGCTACTGGTCGAACATGAATACGAGCGCCTTCGAGTGTGATGCTGCTTCAAGCTGCGGGCATACGACTGGACCGGTATGAATTCATCCTTCGAATGTATGTATGAACCCTTTTGAGTCTGCGAGCGTGAACGTGAATGACGACGCGAGGGCGATTCGCCCTGGGTATGTGGCCACCTTGACTGTGGCTGCGCGTGTGGTGAGCTACGAGAGTGCTCGGCTGACGAGCGACGAGATGGAACAGCTGGTGGGTCTGGTACTGCTGGCTTGAGCTGGACAGTAGGTAGGGACTGAGGATACATGATGCTCGTCCGAGCAGGTACGCGCGCTGGTGTGTCGAACACGCTTCGAGAGGGTGCAGCTGTGGGTGAAAGCGAGCGAGCGAGCAACGAGCCCCTACGAGTCTCAGACTGGCTTGCCAACGAAGACCAGTTGTCGAGACGGTCTCGTAGAGTCCTTCCGGCAACTTCGCGCGGGATTTCCTGACCTGTAGGTAGAACAACGCGGCCGTTTACAAGTAGACACTTTCCCGAAGCTAAATACAACTTGTATGAATGGCAACCTGCCCGAATATGGCCCGAAAGTCCGCAGAAGAAGCAGAACGAATATGAACGACGGGGGGAGTGACTGTCCGAGGAGCATGATGGCTGCGCGCGTGAACTGTCGACCTTGCGGCTCTTCCAGAGGCCGCCGCTCAGTGCGAGAATCCGTTTAGCTGCAATCATAAGACTAGACACGGTAAGCTCTTGATCTGGCGAGTCAAGAAACTCGAGCAGCTCGCATCTGAATTTGGGCGGGAATCCATAAAAAAACACAACAGGTAGATGAGATGTCGACTCTTTCTGCTTTTCAAGAGACAGCGAAAAACGACAAAAGCTGTGGAAATACTCGCCCAGGGAAGATACCGAGATGGCGTCTGAGCTTGCGAGTGCACTTTTCAGTCTAAAAAATTGGTTCCTGCAGGACTCCTCCAGCTCTGGGTACAGCCGGACCACTTCTGAGGTAAAATAACTCCAATCTCCATTCCTGGTATCTGCCAAGTGGGACTAGAGGTCCACCAACTCAACAGGCGCATACTTGAGTGCAAATTTGATGCGCGCGCACCCGTCCGAGAGGCCAAATCCATCACAGAAATCGATTATGTCATCAAAGTAACTTCGAAGGTCCTCGGGGCGCCCAGAGAAGCTTGGAGCTTCAGGAGAGCCTCGACACGGAATTTTAAGTCTGAACATGACTTCGGGAGTTTATACGAGTGTGAATAGCTGATATGCGAATGCGCGCGAGCAAGAAAACACGAATATGAGACTAATGCGAGTGCGAAAGCGAGACTGAGAGGTGAAACTGCTAAACTGAGCCTGAAAAATGCGAAAATGAAGCCAGAAACTGTGAAAACGAATCTGAGAAGGTTGGGATGGGTGCCAGGCTAAGACAGAAGCCCCTCGCAGTGGGCTCCAGTTGTAGGAAAGTAGATTGTTTTGAGAGGGTGAGTAGCAGTAGCTGAGGCAGTAGGGATATCTGAGGGGAGTGAGTAAGCCAAAAGGGGCTTCTATAGCCTAGGCAAGGATCCTGGTTGTCGTCTGAAGGCTTCTGAGGCTGTCTGGGTGCAGGGAAACGACCTGCTCGAACTCGTCTCTCGTCTGTGGTAACTCGTCTATTTTTTTTTTTAAGGAAAACTAACTATGCCAGTCACTAGGTAGTGCTGACTAAGCAACCAAAATGCGAAAATCTAAGTACCACTAGTAGAAAAAACACCTAGAATCAAAACTAAATAAAATGAACAAAATAAAACAATTCCCCTAGTAGGGAAATTACATTCCCTACACCGGAGGTCAGGGGCTAAGTCTGGAGGACCGGACTTAAGGCCGGGAGCGTGGGAATAAGACCGGTAGCGTGGGAAACCGACCGGTGTTGGAGTGCGCACAGGGGGAAGCCAGTCCGGGGTTGGATCTACCTCCCTTGGTCTCAGCTTATGTGCTGTACCCTTATGCAAGCCAGGGAGAGGTCTGGGACAGGGGTCAGGGATAGCTTAAGGCTCGGCCTTAGCTATAGAGTAGTCTTGGGGTGTAGTACGGAGTTGAGGGTAATACTTAATTGATATTCTGACTGAGAGTGCTATGAAGTATGTACAGGGGTTAAATACATGAGGCCGGTCCAGGATAACGAACATAGAGCCAGACTTGTTAATAAGCTATTAGCAAGAAGATTAGCAAGAGAGTGGATAGCCATAGTGGCTGTGCTGAGGCTAATAGCCAAAGTCCGGGTGACCGGCATACTGGGGTCAGACACAGGATTTGTACAGTAAGCAAAAGTCAGATGAACAGGCTAGACTAAATATAGTACAAACAAAGGGAAACAGACCGGAGTTATGTCTGGGTGACCTGGACATAGACCTGGGAGGACCGGGGTGGAGCAGCGCAAGGCCGGGAGGCCGAAATGGACCGGAGATAGGGGTAAAACACCGGACTTGAGTTATGCAGGCCGGAGTTGAGTTATCTAGGGCCAGGATTGGGTTTTCTAGGCTGGACTAGGACCGGACTTGACCGGAGATAGGGGCTAGGGGTCCGGACTGGACTGGGAACGAGTCCGAGAGTCATGGATATGACAGCGGGTAGAACATCGAGTGGGTTGTTTCTGAGGGGGGAAGTCTTTTGGGAAGCGTTTCTTATAAGCAGAGAGCATATCATCTGCATGTTCAAGGTGTGCTTCTTTTTGCCATGAGTTTTCGGATGAAGGGTAACCCTTCCATTTGATTAAAAAGGCATGGCCATGGCCAGACCTTTTGTGGCTGACTATCGCATTGACTTCATACTCTTCCTCCTCATTGACAAGGTCAGGCGGTGGAGCTGGGAAGTTTGGTCCGTGAACGTTGTTTTCGCAATATGGCGATAGGAGGGAGGTGTGGAAGACGTCATGGATCTTCCATCGTGTGGGAATCATGAGGCAGTACGTGATCAGAGATAGGACATCAGAGATAGTGAAGGGTCCTTCTCGTTTTGGGGCAAGCTTCCTGTTTTCATAGGAGCATTTCAAATTTTGTGCTTCTAGCCAAACCTTATCACCTTTTTGGAACAGGGTGAAGGGTCGTGATGAGTGGTCTTTCATAGTTTTTCTGGCTAGGTCATGGGCTGCAAGGGCTTCCTCTCTGGCCTTTCAGAGTTCCTCGAGTCTAGACTCAGCAGCGGGAAGGTGTGTATCCACAATAAGGGATGGAAGGGGCTTTGGTTCATAGCCATACATGAGGTAGAACGGTGATTGATGGGTGACGGAATGTAGGCAGTGGTTGTGTGTGAACTCTGCCATAGGGAGATTGTCCACCCATGAGGTAGGGTCGTTTTGGCAGAAGATGTGGAGATAGGTCTCCACTTCTTGATTTACATGTTCAGTTTCTCCATCGGTCTGAGGGTGGTATGCCATGGACAAGGCGAGGGAGTACCCCAGGAGGGAAGCGAGTTCTTTAGCGAATGCTGAGGCAAACTGAGGGCCTTGATTAGATATGATTTTGTCATACAGCCCAAAGCGGGAGTAGACTTTTTTGAAAAACAAGGCTGTGATGTCGGCAGCAGAGGCGGCTTTCTTTGTAGGTGTTAAAACTACCCCCTTTGTAAGTCCATGGTCTACCACAACCAAAAGGGAATCAAATCCATTGGAGACGGGGAGGTCAGTAACCAGATCACAAGAGATCTGTTGGAAGGGGCAAGTTGAAGTTGAGGGGATGGGCGTTAGGGGTGGTGTTGTCGGGTGGGTGTTAACTTTATTTTGCTGGCACGTGGCACAGCCTTCAACGTATCTTCAGACAAAGGACATGAGTCCAGGCCACCAGTACTTGGACAAGACGAGCTGTCAGGTTTTCAAGACTCCAGGGTGTCTGGCAGAGGGGTGGTCATGATGGTTAGACACCACAGTTTGATGGAGGGTAGGGTCATCAGGGATGTACACCCGGTCTTTGTAGAGTAGAACTCCACTTTCAAACTTCCAGTCAGAGAGATGTGATTTGAATGGAAGTGGCATGTCGACATTTTCTATGGCATGAAGTGCTGTTTGGACAACGGGATCTTTCATGGAGGAGGATGCAACCTTTTGAGTGAGATTGGTATCGATGAGGTTGACAAATAAGGTCTGAGGGAGGAGAGTAACTCCTTTGTTGTCCTCATCATCTTCGGGAACATGGTCGGGTCGTTGGGAGAGGGCATCTGGTGCAGCCAGGTCTTTGCCTGGAATGTGTTCGAGTTGCAGATCAAAGTCTGCAAGGTCAAGGAGCCAACGGGCTTGTCGACGATTTAAGTTTTGTGGTGATTTGAAGTAAGTCAAGTTTTTGTGATTGGTAAAGACCTTAACTGGATATGTGGATCCATGGAGGTAGTGCCTCCAGGATTTCAGGGCTCGGATGACACCTAAAAGTTCTCTGTCATAGATGTCATAGTTTTGTTTGGCAGGGTTAAATGATTGGGACAAATAGGCACAGGGTTTCCATTGTCTGTTTGAATCTTCCTGTAGGAGGATACCTCCTGTTGCGTATTTGGACGTGTCTGTCGTTATCATGAATGGTCGAGAGACATTGGGCATTCATAGGGTTGGTTGTGCCATGAATATCCTTTTCAGGAGTTTGAAGGCACTCTGACATTTCTTCGACCAGTCCCAACTGGTGGTTTTCTTTGTCAGGTCGATAAGAGGCCTGGCGATGTCAGAGTAGTAGGGTATGAATCTCCTGTAAAAGTTTGCGAATCCTAGGAAGGATTGCACGTCCTTGACCTTCTTTGGGATGGGCCATTCAGTGATTCCTTGAACCTTGATGGGGTCCATGGTGATGGTGTTTTCTTTAATGATCATTCCCAGGTATTCTACCTCGGCAAGATCAAAATGACATTTTTCCAGTTTTAGGGGAAGTGAAAGTTCCCTCATTTGTTCGAGAACTCAATGGGTCCTTCTTTTGTGTTCTTCGGGGTTGTTGGAGAAGATGAGGAGATCATCCATATAGACAACCAACCATCCCTCTGCGATCATGTCCCAGAAGGAGTCATTCATGAATCACTGGAAGGTGGCGGGGGAGTTGCACAACCTGAAGAACATGACTGTTGGTTCAAAGAGTCCCTTGTGCGTGATGAATGCAGCTTTCCATTGGTCTCCTTCTTTGATTCGGACATTGTTGTAGCCCGATCTTACATCCATCTTTGTGAAGATAGATGCTCCTTTCAGCTTGTTGACAAGATCTGAAATGAGGGGAAGGGGGTATGCATCCTTCACTGTATTCTTATTTAGATATCGGTAATCCTGACAAGGGCAGAGGGAGCTGTCTTTCTTTCCGACAAAGAAAAAGGGTGCTGCTTGGGGGGACTTCGAGGGGCAGATTTTTCCCTCTTGGAGGTTTTCTTCTATAAACTTCTCTGCAGACTCTCGTTCGGAGGGAGAGAGTGGGTATGCCTTTGCCACCTTGGGGACGAAGTCCTCTACAAGGTTGATGGCATGGTCGTATGGTCATGATGGAGGTAGGACTCCATCTGAGGGTTTCTTGAAGACTGAAGTGAAGTCTTTGTAGTCTTCAGGAAGAATGGGCTTTGGTTTCTTTTTGTGTTCTTCTTGAGCAAATTCTGTGGCTGTAGTGATCTTTCAAAGAAGGCTGTTGTTGGGGTTGACCTTTTTGGCTTCTTCAACAAGTTTTCCAACCGACATTACGAAGTGTGCACAAATGGTTTCGTCCTCTGGTTCCTCATAATCCATAAACTTGTTTATCCCTTTCTTCTCGGCAGGAGTCACAAGGTTTACAGTGGATTCCTCAACAGCAATCATGGAGATGTTGTATGTCAATTCTTTAGTCCTGTCGGTCTTTTCATCAATGGACAATGTACCCATTCTCCAGTCCACGACGGGGTTATTCTCCTGGAGCCAAGGAAGTCCAAGGATGACATTCTCTGTTCCATAATTAATGACATGGAAAAAGGACTGATGAACAAGTCCTTTAATTTTGAAGTAAAGAGTGGTGGAGAAGAGGATTCTTCCTTTGGAGTTTGGCATCCCATCTGCATTCTTGGCAAGAATGGGTTCGGCAAGTTGTTGGGTGGGGATCCGATGCTTCTGGACAAAAGCCCAATCGATGCAGGAAATTTCTGCTCCAGAGTCCACTAGAGTGGTGGTGTTGATGACTTTTGAGGTTGTTTCTGATGCATAAAGGGAGATGGGAATTTGCATAGTATGTTCAGGTGTGGAAGATACTAATACAGGAGCAACAGAAACAAGACTGTCCTTAGTTTGGGGAACTTCTGGTGTCAACTCAGAGTTCCCATTCAAAAATCCTTTCCAAGGGCCCTAGCAATTTTTACTAAGGTGATGGATGGACCAGCAACCTTTTCTTCATTGTCACTTTCTTCTACTTCCACAATCTTGTGGATCTTTTTGACTTTCTTTTGGGGGGTCTTCCCTTTGTCAGGGAATTCTTGTGAGAGATGGCCTTTATTTCCACAACCGAAATATCTTCCTTCCTTGATGTGACGGTCTCTTTCTTCTTTTGAGAGTCTGACTCCGTCTATGTCCATGGTGTTGGGGTCTTTTTCTTCAGCAAAGCTATTCCTGGGATGGAACACTTTTCTTTCTTTCTTCCCAGAGAATTCATTGACCTTTCTCCATTTGGCATCAAACTTTTGTGCCTGTGTGTACCACTCGGTTATTTTGGTGGGAATGGTCTCCATCACGTGGATCCTGTTTGCAATGAACAGTTTGAGTCCTTGAGAGAAGAACTCAACCAATGCGACGTCTTCCGTGATAGTGGAGTTGGTGGTGGCAGTTCGAAAGTCAGTGATGTATTGTTCAACTGACTCTTTCTGTTTCATGGTACGCAATTTGGTGATTGCAGTACCAGCAGTGTCGGCAGATGTGAAAGAGTTTTTAAAGTCTTCCACAAAATCAGTGAAGGTGCCAAAGCTCGGGGGGTTCTTTTCCAGAGAAGTTTTCTGGAAGGTGGCAGCCCAGGAATGGGCGACACCTTTCTTCATGTATGACAGGGCATAGACCACCTTTTTGGTGTTGCTGTCATACAGTTCTTCATTGACTAAGAGATAGGTCTGTACAGAGTACAGCCAACTCATAGCATTCTTTTGGTCTCCATCGAAATCAGTTGGAGCACCAATCTTCAGTTCAGTGGCTTTGGTGGCATTGCCGACTGGTGCTTTTGATGATGAACCAGACATCGTATTCTGAGGAGGGGATGGGTGTGCAGGGAAGACAGGAGGGGGTACCGGTTGGATGGGGGTACCAAGTGAGGCGAGAGACTGGGTGAAGAGGTTCGAGAGGATACCAGAGGTAAAGCCTCTATCCAGTTGCTCTGGTTCGGAGGAGTTGTCGGTGACAGTACTCTCCTGTTCTTCATCAGATGACGATTCTTCTTGAGTGGGTCGCAACGGCACCCAATGTTGATTGTTTTGGGGGTTTGTGGTGGTGCACTAAACAGTGACCGATTCAGCCAAAGGCTGGTAGACTTGAGCTTTTGTTATGCTTGACTGAAGTCAAGACATAGGGAGAGCTCAAATGCAGACAATTGGTTTCTACTGAGCAATGGCTGCAGTAACCTCTGTAAACGACAGAGGATTTGGTCAATGCTGGTAAGAGAGGTCCTGGTTAGGGACTCTGAGGGTGAACTTCTGAGGAACACTGCGTAAGATTGAGCAGCTCAAGTCTGGGTCTCCAGGACTTGAGCCGGCAGTCTAAATACTACAAGGAAACAGACCATGAGGCATCTGCATGTAAACGAGGTAACTATGCCATTGGTTGAACAATGACAACACATGTCCTAGGCATGTAAGAAGCGAGTTACACTAGTGGTGGAAATAGTGAGCCGTCGGAACAGGGAGAAGATGGCTCGAAAAGGAAAAGTGTCCAACAGATCAAACACGCAACAAATGTACAGTGAAAGAGGAAAAGACAGGGGTGAAACATAACAGTGAAGCCCTCCATGCCTGTGTGCAGACCATAATGAAGGTGGAGTCTAAGAAGCAAGCCTGTGTAACTCAAAGGGCTGAACATGCAAAGGCTCTTCTGGAGGCAAAGAAACAGGGTGAAGGAGCATACAAAGCTATGAAGTTGAAGATTGCTCAGGACAAGCTCAAAGTGGCCGAAGCTAAGAAGCAAGAGAAGCTTCAAATTGCGGCTGCCAAGCAGGCAGAAAAGGCGAAGACAACAGCAGCAAAGAAAGCCAAGGGAGCCCAGGCAAGGGTACATCATCTCATATGGAATGTCTACATTGGTATTGATCAAGGGTATAGCTCACGAGAAAGCACAAGGCCATCCATGAAGAACAGCTGTCCCACCCTTTGTCTATGCAGGCAAATGAAGAAGAGAGCTTGGGTGCTAACACTTTCACAGATGAAGATGATGGCAAATTCTCTCTCCACCCCAACGATCTGGATAATTGTCTTAAGCTGTGTTCTGCACTCTGCATTCTCCTCAGGCAACGACTCACAGATGATGATATCGTGCATGCAGAACAACTTATCAGTGAGTATGGCACTGAGCTGATCATGGTATGTTTGGCCCATTCATCTCTTCATTCATTCATTCATATCAATCATCGACCAGCTATATGGTACAGGCGCTATCAAGCCCAATCACCACTATGCGACCCATATAGGTGACTGTGTGCGAAACTTCAGGCCACTTCATGACTTTTGGACCTTTCTATTTGAGCAACTGAATAAGATTCTCAAGTCATTCAGGACGAATAACCATGCAAATGGTGAACTCAAGACAACTTTCTTTGAGGAGTTCCACCAAATGTCTGAAGTTGCAAGATTGGTAAGTATCTACTTGTATCTGTTCATTGCAATTGATGTTAGATGATGCAATATACAATTCCTCAGACATTTAGGCTACATTCTTATCCAGAGGAATCAATCCCCAGTCAGGCCACACAGATCATGTTGAAGGCTTCGAATGATGAACATGGAACAGTAGCAGGTCTGGCATTACTCACTGAGGAGATTGAGCTCACCAGTGTGGATGGTATCTCCTTACACTATTGATCCATTAGATGCTGATTATCCCTCAACCAGTGGGCATCTCATATGCTCTCAGCCCCTGATGTCACAAGAAGATGATTTCATCTGACACCTACAAGTTACTTGAAAAGACCCTTTGCAACCACTTTCCACTTACCCCAGTCCATTGCCAAGGTCAATGTCCAGCTCTCCCCAACAGCTTGCCATTAACTACTGAGGCCACCTTTTTTGACTATGTCATCTTGGGTGGCAAGCGATACTATGTGTCAAAATCAGTCAGCTACAGCCATTCATCATTCATTAACGTTGTTGTACCCAATACTAACCCATCCATGCAATTGCATGCTGAGATCTTGGAGATTTTTCAGGTCACACAGTGGCTTGGGATGGTAGACAAAGATCTGTGGTTTGCACACATGTGGTGGTTCAAATGATGGGATGGGGAGTGCCCTAGCATATGGGACAGGTTGTGCTTTTTTTTCTTCCTTTCATTCAACAAAGCACTAGCAAATTCCACATGTATAGCTCTGTGGTTGGTGTCAAGGTGTGGTATCTTGGAGAGTACCTTGACCAGGACATGCAAACACTACTGGCATTGATCAACCCTGACTGGATAGTAGGACATGTTGCTCAAACTATGATTACTATTGGGAACCATCAAAACAAGCTCTGGGCAATGGTTGATCTTGCAAAGGTTCGTATTTTGTCTACATCTTCACACAGATTTGATGACACAAATCATAGTAACCTTCTTGGTTCCCATTGAAAACCCAGCATTCCCAGATTACGGTACATGACCTCTCTTATTCTACATCACTCTGATCTGCATTGTTCTCATGTTCCTTGTGCTCCTTCCACTTTACCAACTCACTGAGGTATTTGGCATCCTCCTTCAACAGGTCTCCTTCTTGCAGCTGAGAGTAGAAGCCATCCAGCCAGTCAGCACCATCAAGCAGTTTTACATCTGGATGACTTCTTCACCAAGCATCATCAACCATATTTTTGAATGGTAAGATGGGTTTCTTCTTATGTGATTGTGGGCCTTGATCATACATCATCCCAGGTGGAGCATCAAATGTTCATTTCCATGTTTTCTTGTCAGACTTTCTGCATTTTCTTGGGGGTGCATTCGAGGTAGATGCAGCTATATCGGGGTCGACTGTACCATCACTATCTGTGGTTGAATTTTTTGTGGACTTGAGTGTGAGATGACAAAGGAATGCAATATACTGTTGAACAGTTTCAAGTGGTAAGCATTTTCTCATGAAGATCGAGTGACTTGCATTGATGGATCGCCAGGTGTACCCAATCCCAACTTTTGCTTCCCTACCAAGATCCACCTCTCTTCTTTGTTGATCAAGCATTTCGTTAGCTCTTTCTTCATTGCATGTCAAGATATCTGTGCTGAAGTCTGTATCAATCAATGCCATTGCATCCTTGTGTTCAGTATCTTTTTCAAAGGCTTTGGTGGCAGCTCGATGCATCTTCGCAACCTTAATGCCTCATGGTAAGTCCTCTTTTCACTAGTAGTATTGTTACCCACTCCCTGATGTCATGTGCATCGGTGGGTAATAGTTTTCTGATCATTTGCTTTTTGCAGTTTGCATGGGTCATTTTGTTCACATGCTAACTTATGGACATTTTGAAAGTATGTCTTCGCACATTCCTTGATGATAGGCATGCTGTAATCACTGTCAGGAAGTTCACCCTTGCCTGTTTGCTGGCACCAAGTCTACAATGCAATAAGTGAATCAATTGGGACACCATTTGGTAATCTCTGATACCGTCTCATCATCCCAGATATGCTGAGCAACCTCCTGTATGAATTTGGCATTCTGGGCATCATCTACTTGGCCAAGGAAATTTGGGTGCCACACATGAGTCTTCTGGTCAATCTGCTCAAATGGCTCACATGTGTCCAAAGGCTTAACATGCATCAGAGTGAGCACTCTCGCACCACGCTCAAGACTTCTTTCAATGCCACAAAGATCAGCAAATAAAGGGTGTATGTATAGCTGTAAATGGTATGATACATAGTTCCATTCATGAATGAGCTGACGAACCTTGAGTGCAGAGTGCTTGTTCGAACTCACTTTCATCGCTCTCCTCCCTCTACTTGATTCTAGACAATCATCTTGCTGTGTCTCCATCCATGCACAGAGAATAGCAACCTCTTCCTCAACAGTTTGAAGGCAAGTCATGAGTTTTTCTATAGTTACTGATTGCTGGCCCACAGTCTTGGAAAGCGCTCTCAACTCAGAGCCACCATTTTGAATGCCAGCCATATCTGGAGTTGGTGTGCCATATCAAAGTGAACCAGAACTCACAGATCTACTAGTAGAGGTCCATCCATGTGGCATCAATTGTGATTGGTATGGTGTCTGATTCTTTTGTTGCCAGCTTGACTGAAATTCTTCAAAGGGAGGCCCTGATTCTGAGTGTGGCATGTTCCCATGGTGTTCAAAGCTCCCTTGTCACAATGGAGCCCCCCTCGAGTCTGCATACATTGGTGTTGTTGGATGGAAGCTAGTGTTCTTAGGGCATCCATGGGAAAAGGTGACACCATGATGGAAGTCTGAGAATACTGAGCTGCTGTCATCAAGGAGTGAAGGCTGGCTAGGAAGCTGGGTAGAATTTGAGAATGTGAAATTGTTCTTGAACAGCTGGTAAAGTAAGTGCTAATTGTTCATGGTCATACTTCATCCTGCCTACCCCTGAACTCATTCCTGTCATAGGAGGAACACCCCCATACATGTGGAGCTGTTGTGGATGCATGAATGCCTCATCACAGCTCTCTATTTGTTCAGGTTACTGCATATATGTGGGTTTGAGTGGGATCGTACATACCCCCATTATCATTCATATTATGTGTATTGAGTCCAGGGTGATTTGCAGGGCCAGATGGTTGTCTCTGTGGTGTTGAGGATGGATACATGTGTGCTGGGTGTGCTGGAGGGAAGGGGGGGAGGAGGGGGAGGAGGGAAGGAAAGGATTAGTAGCTACTGGGCAGGTGGGCAGGCATGCATGTGTGCACAATGTACAGCTACTAGGTGTGCAAATCCAATGCAAATCAGATTTGTTTTGATTCTGAAAACAGGTCTGATTAGAAAAATAAATCATCTATTCTGAGGTAAAACAGAACACTGTATACTGCTAGTCCAATGATAAACAGACTTAGAATTGTGTATCTGTATCTGAGCTCGCCCTGTGTTTCCTAGCAACACCAACTTCGATTTTGGTTTGTTTTGGTCACCTTTTGCAACTATAGGCCAACTGACCATATCAGCTGGGCCAAGTCCGCCTTTACCTAGGTTTAGGGACCTTTTCTGACCATAAACAGATCTGCACCATTTTTTGTTTCCACAGTGAATGTCATGACCTGGGGTACCAAGTCACATGATTCAACCTCACATGAATTACTGTCACATGACCTGGGTCACAGCTTCTGGAAGGGGGCATGTCATGTGACTTTGCCAGTGCTGGATTGGGGGCACTTTGGGTCACATGACTGTTATGGCATCGACTGTGTGACTGCATCATGTGACCGATATTGTCACATGATTCGGGGTCATGTGACTTCTGCCCTCTGACTTGTACTACACTTTTTGTAGCCAGTGACAGGCAAAAATGCAAACTACCAAAGTGTAGCATACCCTACACTAGCAGTACTACCAACCACTACAACTAGCACTAGTAGGTGTTAATACCCCAGCAAGTGATAATGCAGCAATGACATCACAATGAAAGTTGTAGCTCCTGATTTTGAAATCATGATGGTATGCTTATCTTATCAGCAAGTGGACAATTGCATGAGGAAAACACAAAACACTTATGATCAACACCATGCCAGGAGAAATCAATGGCTGCCCTGGAGTCCCAGCTGGGTATACCCAACCTGTTTAGACCTCATAGGTATATAAACCTATGGAAATATATAGACTTAATGGGTCTCCAAAGGGGATTGACTGAAGTGCCTGCAGACTCCAAAGCTATCATGGGACATCCCATTGGTATCCAGAGAGGGGAGTGGGATGTCCCATGGTAGCCTCTGAAGCTATCATGGGACATCCCAATGGCCTCCAGAGAGGGGGATGGGATGTCCCACAGTAGCCTCTGAAGCTATCATAGGACATCCCATTGGTCTCCAGGGAGGGGGGTGGGATGTCCCATAGTAGCCTCTAAGGCTATCATGGGACATCCCAATGGCCTCTGGAGAGGGGGATGGGATGTCCCACAGTAGCCTCTGAAGCTATCATGGGACATCCCACTGGCCTCCAGAGAGGGGAGTGGGATGTCCCACAGTAGCCTCTGAAGCTATCATGGGACATCCCATCAGCCTCCAGGGAGGGGGGTGGGATATCCCATCATAGCCTCTGAAGCTATCATGGGACTTTCCACTGGCCTTCAGAGTGGAGGGCTGAGATGCATTTAGTATGATCTTGTTAAGGAGCACTCTTGCAGTCAACAAGGGAACTTACATAAATAGGCACTCATGGGAGAAGTCTGAATCCATTAAAATTTATTATGATAATGCAATGCTCACTGCCATAGGCATTGTATGAGTTCTGGAAATGACACCACACACCAACACACTGATTGCCCAGTATTCTTCAAATCTGTGCATAATACATAAGTTGTATTACATGGTTTTGGAATGGCAGTGACTCTCACATATCCCCCCACTTTGACAGGTGTGCTCATCATCCTGGATGATCATGACAGCTATGTATGTTTTTCTGATCAGAAGTGGCATTTCAATGTGAATATGAACTGCACTTTTTTGAGCTGAGGACCCCTGACACCTAAGGCAGTCATGGGACAGCCCAACATATATTACCAAAGGGCTGGGATTATGGGACATCCCAGGTCCTGCAAACTGTAAATAGCCCTGGGACATGGCCAGATGTCCCTGGGATGACCTGGTCTGAGTTGCTTTTAGCTTGGATGATTTGGAGAAAAACTTCAGCCTAAATGCTTATGAAAATGGGTTACCTGAAGTGTCAGTACCTAGTCCAGTGGACCAGCTATGAAGGGACTGATGAGGAAACCACCTGGGTACTTGCTACAGAGCTAGACAATGTGTCTGAACTTGTTCAGGAGTTCCATTCCTGCTACCCTGGTAAACCTGGCCCATACCAATGAGGACCAGTCTTGACTGGCCTCAGCCTCTTTCCTGTTTTTTCTATGGTATCTAGTTTTCCTTCAATCTCTTACTTACCTAGCTTCTGTTCTTCTCTCCTCTTGATTTTCTTACTTCACCATATAAAACCGACACTGGACACTGGACATGTCTGACATTGGCAAGGAAGACAAAACAAACCTACTCTGCTATGTACACTAGTCAGCCTCAGCCATGGCCTTGTCCTCCCCCTTGGCCTTGTCCTCTTCACCCTCAGCCTCAGCCTGCAACCAGTCTGCTTCTTCATGCAATTCCTTGGGGTTGAGCTCAGACAAGCCTGAATACAAGGGGGTGACTGCCATCCCATATCCATAGGACTCATCCAGGATCGCCTCCAGGGCATTGGTGATCCAGCCTGAGCTGGTGACTGTGGTCTTGTGCAGGTTGTAGAGACTGGCCAGGTTGTTGGCTATCATCCCCACAGCATTGATCAATCATTTGAGCTTCTCTTCTAAGCCTGAGGGGTACCCTGTGCTGGCCACCCTCGCTCCACTCCCACTAGCTTCAGGTTCATTGAGGACCAGCACCTCGAGTGGTTTTGACTTCGCCCATTTCTTCTGGCTCAGCCTGGGCTCAGGTGACTCATCATCAGCCTTCTGCTTCTTCCCCTTGTTGACTTTCCCTCTGGCCTTGGGGCCAGCCTTGGAGTCCTTCCCATCTCCAGGCCACTGACACTTCCCCTTTGACTGGTTACAGCACATACAGGTAATGCACTTCTTGTTGCCATCTACAAGGAATTTGCAGGTGACTTTGGCTCATGTACAATGAGTACAGCTAAAAGGAGACTTCAGCTGAAAAGTGCAGGGGATAGGAAGAGACTCACCTGGGGTCCATTACCATCTTCTTCACCCCAGTAGCCTCATTACCCCCAGCCCTGGCATCACCACCTCTCTCAGCCTCAGCCTTGCATTTATGCTTGGCCTCTTGTCTCTCCTCCTCATTGCACACCCTTTTTTCCTCAGCCTCCTGTGCTGCCTTCTTGGCCTTGGCCCTCTCCCTCTCTGCCCTCTTGGCCTTGGCCTTCTCTCTCTCTCTCTCTCTCTCTCTCTCTCCACTCTCTTGGCCTCAAGCCAAGCCTGTTCTTCTTACTGGGCTTGTTCAACCACCTTTTGCCTCTTCCTTTCCTTCAACTTAGCCTTCATCACTTCCTCCTCATTGTTGGTGTCATACCAAATGGCATTTTCCAACACTTGGGTGTGATGAGACCTAAACAACAGGGTTTGTTGTAGGCTTGCACCAAGAACCAACAAAGAAGAGTGAAGAGAAAGAAAGGGGAGCGGCTTGGAAGCAGGCAACTTTAGGACTTGAAGACCCAAATGAACTAGCTTAGAGCTAGTTGGGCGATTGAGCAACAGTACTTATACTAAGATACACGAGGTAACGGTGAGGCATACATGAGGTCCGTGACATCATAGTGGAGCAGAACGTACTAGAAGGGGGAAGCATGGCAAAGGTGAGGCGAGGCCTAGGCTGGAGCCTGGACCAAGATTAAGAGACAAGACGAGATGAGAAGATTAGATAAGACAAAAAGGAAGAGAAAAGAAAGGAAAAGAGTACGTATCGTAACATTGGGTCCAGTCCACTATGACCCAGCCTTCATTGTTGTGATTGGTTGTGGTGATTGGTCTTGAGTTGGACATGATGGATGAAGTACAAAGGAAAGACACAAAGGGCTTAGTGGTTCACAAGTATCATTTTTTCAAACTCAGCCAAGTTTTGGACTCAGCCTACCACTCTTGCAGGGGTCTCATGGGTTCAACCCCTAAGAGGGGGATACTGTCATGGTTGTGCCTTGATCCTGGCTGGACTCAGTCTTGCACTTGTTCAGTCTGGCCTTGGCCTTGCCAATCCCTTATCCCCAGATGTCCTAGTGTGGTGAACACTGCTTTGCAGTGTGTGTCACTTTGGTTGAACCCTGCCTGGTCTTGTCCCTGGTCCACCCTGTCCCAGTCTCTGCTACCTTAGACATACCTTACTAATATCATTCTTACCAATTGTCTTAGCAATCCTTGCAAGACCAGCATTACTGGTCTCTGTACTATAGTTTGTCTCTAGTATATAAACTTGTAATTACTTGGCTTGTAGTCTCCAGTCTGAAATCAAATAAGTTCTATCTGTAACTCTCAGCCTTGGACTTGGACTGTGACCCACACAAGGGAATAGCACTGCATCATCAGTTGCTAAGTCCAATCAGTCCACCCCCTGTACCTCTGCCCCTTCCCCCTGATCCTGACCCCTTGGCCTTGTGCCTGCCTCAGTCTCCAGTCTGGTATCAACCCAGACATCATGAACTTGACAATCCTCCTATAAAGGACATGATGATGGTTGACCACACTGTCAACTTCCCAGACATCACTAGTGATGTCCACATGACCTTGGATGAGGGTGCACCCTCTGCTCAATTACAGGGAACAATGTTCCCTGAATTCAATGGCACTGAATGGCCCCATCATGTGCTCAGTCTGGGCCAAGGCTCAGATGGTAAGAATAATATCCTCTTCATGAGGATTAACAACAACCTCTACACCTATGAAGGCAAAAAGATTGAAAGTGTCAAGTGCAACCTCAGGTTGTGCATTGTCCCACCAATCTCTGTGGGCAAGAGACAGTACAGCTGGGCCATATGATTTGAGTGAGGCATCCTGGGCCCCATTTCTCTCTTCAGGACTGCAGATGCTATCCACCAGCTCTATGCAAAAGCATCAAAGGAGCAAGAAGAAAAGGCTCCCTGCATCTGAAAGGTGCAGGACCTTATAACATACCTCAACTTGTGGAAAAGATGCAAGTTGGGGTCAAATGAGGTCATCAACCTCACATTGAGTGAGTGGAAGCCCCCTGTGTGGTCTTCCAAGAAATCACATGAGAGGAGAGAGGTGCTCAAAGGAAAGGGGAAAGCAGTCTGACCCCAAGTGGAGGAGGAACAAGCCTCCACTGTGGGGATAACCCCACCTACACCTGGCCCCTCTGGAGGAACTCCAGCACTGCAGGAGCAGATAGCAGATGCCCCTGTGGTTCCAACTCCAGCATCTGGTGTAGGGTCAACCCCTGCCTCTGCTCTCATCAACCATGTAGCAGCCCAACTGCATGAGGCTCAACCAGCCTCTGAACAATGTCCTGGACCAAGCTCCCAAGCTCAGTCCTCCACAAGGACACAACCCCCTCACAAAGTGAAAGGGGCCAAACCCTCTGGTGAGAAGTCTAGGGATATTCCCAAACTCCCATTGAATGCTCCCTCCCTTGACAGCCCCATCAAGGTCTGGAGGGACTTCATTGACAGGAAACAGAAGCACCCTCATTGGGGCAAAGACAGCAAGTCCATGCTCATGGCCATGCTCCCAGCAGTGCTGGGGACATCCAGCAGGCTGGATGACTCTGATGCAGAGGCAGATCCCCCATCTCTGAAAAATGTCCAAGGATTCCTCCTCTATGAGTGCCTGGCACCAGTCCCTCCTTGACTGGGAAGAAGTCAGCCCAGTCAAAGGCACATTGCATCCCTGGGACAGTGAGTTCACCACCTCAGCTGACAGGGCTGCAATTGCAGTGTATCTTGCTGCTAATGAGGTCAGTGCATATGATGCTGATGATGTGCTGCAATGGGCCCATCAAGCAGGCTGAGAATATGTCAACAGTATCATCACAAATGGAGGGGAAAATAACCCTCAGGTGATGGGCAAGATCAAGCCCCTGAGGGCTCTCACTGAACCCTGCCCTCCAAGTGATGTTGGGTTGAGGGAGTGGTATGAGCATCAGGCTCAAGCCATCAGTTGCACCATCAACCAGATCCCTCCAGGTCACACACCCTTACAGGCTGATGACCAACAGATCATCTCTGCATTCACCTCTGCAGCATTTATTTATGGTCTTCCCCACTGCCCTCAGGGGAAGTCCCCCTGCTAAAGATTCTGAGCCCAGGGAGGGAAAAATGACTGATGACCTGTTCAAGGATGAAGACAGGTCACAAATGTGAGGGAATGTTCCCTCTGGAGATCCAACTCTCCCTTGAGTTTGGAGGTGCAGGGCTCAACACCTTTCTTCCATATAAAATTCCAAGGCTTCACCCTCAATAATTGAGAATCACAAGGCCCAACCCTCACATAGGTCTTCTTGTCTTCTTGTTTTCTCTCTTCCTTTGTTTCTTTTTTTTTTTTTTTTTCCTTTTTTCTTTTCTTTCCAAGTCTACATTGGCTCTACTGGGGAGGGTGTTAGGGGTTTTACCTTGAAAAGAGGAGCTACTTAGTATAGGCATGTGATACAGAGGTATCGCATGCCTCCTCATATATAAACATTGTCTTGAAAAATTTAGAGAGATAATCTTTCTTTTGTCTCTACATCTTACTGTGTGATACACTTCATGTGTGTGAGCTTGAGAAAACCCAAATGAAACCTTTACAGTAAGCAGAAAACAGTGAGTAACACAGGGGCACACTTCAATACAAACTTGTAACAAGGGATCTGCAAGGCAGCAGACCAAACTCTGATTAGGTCACCCATCACCAGGACTGCCTTTGGCACCACCACCTCAGTTGGCTCTGCCTTCCTCTGATTGGCCAAGCCCCTACATTGTTGGCCTGCATTGGCCACCCTTCAGCAGCAACCCCTATTTGTTAGCCATTGTAGGCCACCCTTTGGCAACAACCCCTATACATTGGCCAATCTGATTGGCATTCATTATACATCAGCTGTGTCCCCTACAACCCTTTGACCTGCAGATTAGACCAAGGACAACCAGTCTTGACACAGAAGAACAAAAAATTTCTATTGGTCAATAGTACTAGGATAGAGTGTGACACATGTCAAGTATAGTCATGAGTTCAAGTTGACAAAACTAAGTAGAAAATAGCTAACATACAATTAGTAAAGTGTAAAACAAATACAAGGGATAACTATACCTCAGCCACTGTCTGAGTATGGGCAAGATGACTGAGGGTTTTGTAAGTGAGAGAAGTGAAGTATATATATATGTGAAAATGAAAGGGACAAGGGGTAAGAAAAGATACTAGCAGTGATACATAACCTGTCAAACAATAGAAGCATGGGAAAAATGCTGGTTTGTCTAAGGTTCATCTAAGGTTTGTCTGCTGGCCACTTATGTAACCTTGTCACTTGTTGACACTCCCACTTGAGTGAAGTTGAAGTCCCATAGCCTTGATGAACTTCCAATGTTGTTCATGAACAAGAGCCTTGGTCATGATGTCAGCTACCATGTCTCTGGTTGGGACATACTGGACAGCAGCTTCCTTATTTGCTACAAGATCATCCCATACATGATGGTATTCCCACTGTATATGCTTAGTCCAGGCCTGGAACTGTGGGTCCTGGCACAGGATGATGGCAGCCTGGTTGTCACAAAGGAGTTCAGTGGGTTGTAGTTGCTGATGTCCAATTTCATTGAAGAAACCTCTTAACCACTGGAGGTGCTGGCCAGCAATACTGAGTCCAATGTACTCCAACTCTGTACTTGACAGAGCAACCATTGACTGCCACTTGCTAGCCCAGGAAATGGCTCCATTGTTTGAGATGAACACATAGCCAGATGTGGACTGGGAGGTGTCTGGGTCTCCAGACCAGTCAGCATCAGTATAGCCATGGAAATCCATGTCCATGGAGATATTTGAGCCATCATAGACTAACTCTAAGTCCTTTGTGGCTTGCATGTAGCATAGGACCCTCTTTGCCATCTCCCAGTGTGTCTCAGTGGGTGCTGCACTGAAACAGCTGAGTACTCCAACCAGGAATGCAAGGTCTGGCTGCATTCTGAGCATGGCATACATCAGTGAGCCTATGACAGTTAGGTAGGACATGCACTGGCCTTTGATGGTTATCTCTGGGACTGGTGGTCCATCCTCTGGTGTGGCCACAGTCAGTTTTAGGTTGTGTGGCAGTGGGGTGTACACTGGTTTGCAGTTTTTCATGCCAGTGCATTCAAACACAGTCCAGATGTACTGTGACTGGGATAATGCAATGGTCTGGTTTTGCTGGTCATGTTGGAGTTCAATCCCTAGGATGTACTTGGCTCTCCAAGGTCCTGCATCTTGAAAGATGATGCTAGAGTGGATTCTACCTCATCCATGAACTTCTGGGAACTTGCAGCCAAGAGTAGGTCATCCACATAGACCACCAAGAAACAAACCTGTTGGCCCTTTCAGAGAACATACAGGCAGGTCTCAGCATCCAGCCAGGTGAAGCCAATTTCACCAAGTTTATGGTCAAGGGTTTTGTTCCAAGTCTGGCCAGCCTGCTTAAGCCCATAGAGGGAGTGCTTGAGCCACCAACAGTAACCTGGTTGTATTGGGACTCCAGATGGTGTGGACATGTATAATTCCTCCTCCAACTTGCCATTTAGGTAGGCAGTGGAAACATCCATTTGGTCCAACTCCAGGTTATGCTTTGCTGCCAGTGCAATGATGATCCTTACAGACTCTAGGTTTGCTATGGGGGCAAAAAGCTCCTGGTAGTCTACACCCTCTCATTGGGTGAAGCCACAGGCAACTATTCAGAGTTTGTACCACTCTATCTTGCCTGCTTGATCATGCTTGATCCAGAAAACTGGCTTTGAGGTGATTGAGGTAACTCCAGCTGGGACTGGGACTGTCTCATACACATGGTTGGAATTTAGGGAAAGTAGTTCATCTTCAAGGGCTGATTTCCAGAGGTGGCTATCTGGTTGAGAGAAGGCTTCATTGAGAGTCTGGGGGAGGTCATCATTTGATGGACCAGTACCTGTGACTCCAGCAAAGAAAGTGACATTGTCTAGTAGTTCAGACAGGAAGGCACCTGGGATTTCAGGCTCAGCTGTGGCTGGTGCTTCTTCATGATTTTGGCATGCTGCTTCATCATCTAAGGTGCACTGGTAATCTCAGTTTCTGTCTGCTAGCCTTTTCTCCCTTGCACTCCAACATGTGCCAGCCACCATCCTAGCTGGGTGAGGTGGTGGTGATCTGGGTGGTTGGAGTATTTGCTGCAGTGGAGTCTGGGGTTCTGGTAACTGGACTTGCAGTTCCAGTGTATGAGGGTGGCTGCCTGGACCAGGGTCTGGATTCATTTCCTCTGGGACTGGTGGGTTGATATGTGGGGTGGTGGATCTCCTCCCACTACTCCCACTGACTCTGGTAATCATGGAGGCAGGTTGATGTCATCCTCTTCTTCTTCAGGAGAACTGGGGTCCAGTTGGTGGAGTCATCATGGGACAAGGCCCTCCCACTGTTTGCCAGTGGGGTCTGGTGTCCATGGCCTTAACTCCAGAAGGCTGAGGGAACCAGACTCATCAAACCTCACATGCCAGCTAGAGAACACAGTGCATTTCTGTAGGTCCAGGAGTTTGTAGGCCTGTTGTCCATGGGTGTAACCAATCATGATGGCCTTTCAGGCATGTGGGTAGAACTTTCCTGGCTGCCAGTCCTTTGGAATTAGTGCACATGCTGGGCATCCAAAACTCTGGAAGATGGTGGGGTCCACTCATCAGTTGAAGACCACTTCATACAGTGTTTGTCCTTTGATGCCTTCATGTCAAGTTCATGATGTCTGGGTTGATACCAGACTGGAGACTGAAGCAGGCACAAGGCTGAGGGGTCAGGATCAGGGGGAAGGGGCAGAGGTACAGGGGGTGGACTGATTGGACTTAGCAACTGATGATGCAGCGCTATTCCCTTGTGTGGATTGCAGTCTGAGTCCAAGGCCAAGAGTTACAGATAGAACTTATTTGATTTCAGACTGGAGACTACAAGCTGAGTAATTATGGGTTTATATACCAGAGACAAACTATAGTATGGAGACCAGTAATGCCAGTCTTGCAAGGATTGCTAAGATGATTGGTAAGAATGATATTAGTAAGGTATGTCTAAGGTAGCAGAGACTGGGACAGGGCAGACCAGGGACAAGACTGGGCAGGGTTCAACCAAAGTGACATGCACTGCAAAGCAGTGTTCACCATGCTAGGACATCTGGGGATAAGGGATTGGTGAGGCCAAGGCTGGACTGAACAAGTGTGAGACTGAGTCCAGCCAGGGTTGAGGCATGACCATGACAAGGATGGTGAGACCATCCATGCTGTGACAAGGGTTGTTGCTCCCTCAAGCTTTGAGAAACAGCAGGCTTTGCCTGCACACACCCCCTGTTATGTTTTGCCTCCATGTTGCCTGCTGTCTACCTTGTTTTCTTCCATTGGACTTACTTTTCCTTTCATGGCCATCATCTCTCTGTTCTGATGGCCTTCTATCTCCTCCAGTAGTGTTAGTCTCTTGTGCCTTGTTGATGTGTGTCACTGTTGTTTAACCAATGGCCTATTTAGCATAATTACATGTGGTGAAGGAAATGAGATGTTTGCTAAGGGTGATGTTACCCAAAAGGGTGGGCCTCTGAATGTGATGTCACACACCAAAGGTGTTTGGTGATGTGGAAATGGGTATTGCTGATGAATGGAGATGAAAGACTAGAGCACTAATGCATAGAATGACAGCCAGGAACATTGGCAGTCATCCTTCACACAAGAACAAGTCATCAATGTCAAAGAAAAGAGAAGGAAGTGAGTCAAGTGCCAATAAAAATTGTTAATCACCCATGTATGGTATTCTGGTTTTTGATGTATCTTCACCATTTCTGCAGATACTGACACCATTCCCACACTCACTTATAGTGCTCAGCCACATGATCCTACCTTCCAAAATTGGGAAGGATCCTTGCACTCCAGACATTTCTACAGCACTCCCTCCAAAAGATGCTCATTTTGCTAATTCTTCTGATATGGCTGCCTCCACATCAATCATTTCACTTGTCCCCTTTGCTAGGGACCATGGCCACATATATTTACCAGGAATTCCTACTAGCTTCCATCCTGATGTGTCCTGGTACATCTCATCCTTGTCTGCCCCCTCTCAGCCCATCCAGCTTTGATGGCACATTCTTTTTGTCAGTATGACCTCCAGGAGGATGTTCTTTGGTCACCTCAGGTCTGTCATTCAGTTAGAAAGGTCTTATGTGGTTGTTTCAGTCTCTCTAGTCTGAGAAGCATATGGATCCTTCCTCCCTGCTCCCTGCAATGTCTTGTCCAAGGACTATCTTACATTTAGAATCCAACAGGGTGAGAAACAGGGTTACTGGGGTGACATTGCTAGTCACAAACTGAACTGAAAGGTCTACTGCTTGGGTAATAACAAAACTTGATGATCCATCAAAGAGCTGGAGTTGGATAGGGGGCATGGAGTAAAGGGTAAAAGAGTGTTGATTGGCACACTGGTTATCTATGAAACTATGGGTGGAACTGGAGTCCACTAGAGTATGGAGCCAGGGCAAATTATGACTGACAACAGAAACATAGGGGATTAATGAATTAGGATTGGAAAGAGAAGACACATTGAAATGAGCCTCTGTGAGTGCACAGCTGGAGTCAATGCAGCTCTCAGTCTGTGTGGAGTCCTGGGAGCTGCTGCCTATTTTTTTTGCCTTGGGGGCAGAGCATGAGGTTGAGGCCAGTGCTGCCTCAGAGGTAGCCACAGCATGAGCTTTGGCTTTCCTGGCTTTCTTGGGACACTTATCTGTGAAGTGCCCAGTGCCCCCATAGAACATGCAGAGGTTGTTGTCCCTGCAGTGCTTGCATTCCTCCAGTGTCAGCTTGCTGTCCTTGCCCAATTTTCCCAAGTCAGGTTTGGATGGGCTAGAGCTGGTCTGACTAGCTGAGGTGGGTTTGGACAAGAATTGACTGCCAGAGTTGCCATTTCCAGGATTACTGCTAGTCTTGGATTTCCCCTGACTGGGCTTGGACTGGGAGTTATGGCTGGGGTTGGGAGTTGACTTATTACCAGAGGATGACCCCTGGTGTTTACTGGACTGCTGAACTTCCTCCTTGCATTCCCAGTAGTGTGTCAATCTCCTGGGCTAGATGGCAGAGTTTGTGAAGGGTTCTGGGTTTGCCAACCCATCAGACCTCATCTTTGATATGGTTGGGAAGGCTGGTGTAGAAGTAGTGGTACAGGGCACCATCACTGTAGCTCTGGACTTGTGGGGCCAGCCAGTTAAACTTGACTACATACTTGTTGACTCAGTGATTCTCTTTCATCTGGAGGTGATCCAGTTGACTTTCAGCATCAGCCACTGGGTCATGAGGTCCAAAGGTAGTTTAGAACTCTATGATGAACTCTTTCCAAGAGTCCATCCAGTAGGGCCAGTCCTCTGGGTCTTCAGTCCCAAGTAAGTCCAGTTCAAACCACTCAAGAGCCATCCCTTTCAGGAATGACTGCGCAAAAGTGACCTTGGCCTGATCACTTTGAAAGGCATGGGGCTGGTCCTGGAAGTTGAGCTCACATTGGATTAGAAATGTGCAGAGCTTCTTTGGGTCTGTCCCATCAAAGGTGTCTGGTTTGTGCAACTTGGTCCTAGAGGATGACTCAGAGCCAGTATGAGCATTACATGCAAGGAGTTCTATGGCCTTGGCAAGGTTGTCCAGCATGGTTACCCTGGGCTCAACATTGTCTTCTGGGAGTGGATTGTCATTGTCATTATCCAGGTCATCTCCCAGACCATCATTGCCAGGACCATCATCATCAGGGTCATCACCCCCAGGATTGATGTCATCTGGTTCATCCAGTTCCAGTTCATCATCCAGATCATTGGTGGGTGCAGGAGGTCAATTTGGGGTGGGTGTGGTAGATTTGTGGGCTGAGAAGCCTCTGAATTTGTTGATTTCACCAGGTGACCTTCTGGCTGTCCTTAAGGACACCAGGGCAGCAGTGTGGCACAAGTCAATAGCTGAGGCAGATTCTGGGTTTGTAGTAGCATGGACTCATGCTACTTGAGTTTGAGTTTGGGTAGGCATGCTGAGGGTGTATTGCTGAGGTCTAGACTGAGGAGTAGTGACCCACACAAGTGTGAGTCTGAAAGGCTGTTAAGTCCAGTTTGTCACCAGTCACAAAGCTGGTTGGGGGTCAGACAGCTTACAGACTACTAGAGGGTTGAACTAGTTGGACTTAGCAACTGAAGGGCAGTGCTATTCCCTTGCATGGGCCATAGTCCAGTTGTGAGGCAGAAGACAGATGGAGACTGGGCTAGATGGGACTAGATTGATTTCAGACTGAGGCTAGACAATTCTTCCTATGGCTTAAATACTAAAGGTAGACTAGGTGTAATGTAGCACTGGAGACTGGTTGCCCTGGTGTGAGTCAAAGTGTGGTTCAGTGGTGTAAACCAACCAAAACCAACACAAAAGACAATGAAAGCAAGTGGTGGTGTGCCTATGCAGTACCTAGATGGTGGAACCTTTTAGTTGGGTGGGTTTTGTGAGCTACAACACACAAAGATGAGTGCTGAGGGTTGGGGATGCTCCTGACAAAGGAGCAGGAAAGTGAGAGGATTGTGATGGAGTAGATTGCTGTCAGCCTACAGAAGGATGGATGATGACTTAATTCACTGTCCTAGGCTATTCTGAGCCCAGGAAGGTCTGGATGTGAAGTATATTGATGATAGGCAGTGATAAGCGAAGTAGACAATAGTTAGACCCTTAATAAAGTCTCAACTATTGAAGTTGCTGAATGAATTACTGAGGGACAATGAAAATGTGAGCAAGAGGGGCTTTCTGATGTCTTCTTTTTTTTCAGCTATCTAAGTACAGTGATTTATATACAGTACAGGAGTGTTGCCTATGGAAAACAAGGTGTAAATGCTTGGTAAGTGATTGGTAACTGATAAGTAAGGAATGTAAGCAGTGGGTAATCAACTTAGAAAGCATTGGGGAGCATTGGTAATGATAATTAAGCCAAAGGGCAAAGAATCAGTGGGCAGGGTCAAAAGATTGGTAAGTATTGGCAATAGGTGAGTCAAGGACAGTCAGAATTTCAAAGTATGAGTCAAGTGATGTCAGAAACTGGGTAAGCACACTGGAATCACATTAGGGGGAGGCTGTGCATGTCACATCTTGAAGAGATTGCTTCTAGGCCAAGGTGGGATGACAGAGAGGCATTGCTGATCTGATGCCAATTCAGTACATCCAAAAGTGGACAGGGTGAGTCAGGTGTCAGAAAGGGGCCAAGCTTTGGGGGTCTGTGTGGTGACAGGAACATTGGGATCACAACTTTCCCCCCCAACTGTCCTCTTAGTGAAGCAAATAGAAACTTCATGAATGAGGAAGAGAGGATGAAGGGGGAGCATCTTCTGCTGTATCTTGCAATAAGAAGGCAAGATGTGCATCATACTTGTCATGGATGTGATCAGGGAGGGTGGAGAACAGTAGATTAAACTGTAGCTGTCACAATTTTGGAAGAATGATGGACAAGATTGGTATGAAGACATTGCAGGGAGCAGGGAGGAAGGATCCATATGCTTCTTGGACTGGAGAGACTGAAACAACCACATAAAACCTTTCCAAGTGAATGACAGACCTGAGGTGACCAAAGAATGTCCTCTTAGAGGTCATTCTTACAAGAAGAACATGCTGTCCAAGCTGGATGGGCTGAGAGGGGGCAGATGAGGATGGGATGTACCAGGATGCTTCAGGATGGAAGCTGGTAGGAACTCCTGGTAGATATAGATAGCCATGGTCCCTAGAAAAGGGGAAAAGCAAAATGATTGATGCAGAGGCAGCCATATCAGAAGAATTAGTGAAATGAACATCTGTTGGAGGGAGTGCTGTAGAAATGTGTGGAGTGTGCAGATCCTTCCCAATTTTGGAAGGTAGGATCATGTGGCTGAGCACTATAAGTGAGTGTGGGAATGGTGTTGGTATCTGCAGAAATGGTGGAGATATGTCAATAACTGGAATGCCATATATGGGTGCTTAACAATTTTTATTGGCACTTAACTTGCTTCCTTCTTTTTTCTTTGGCATTGACAACTTGTTCTTGTGCAAAGGATGAGTGCCAACATTTCTGGCTGTCTTTCTTCACATGAGGGCACCAGTCTTCATCTCCATTCATCAGCAGTATCCATGTCCACATCACCAAACACCTTTGGTGTGTGACACTGGTATGGTGGTGGTTGGTAAACAGATTGGTAAGTATGATATTACAAAGAATATTATCAAGCAAAAGCAAGAACAAGGATTTACTGGGAACCAGGGCAGGACTAGTAGTGGGCTGGATGTGATGCTGGTCCGGCCTCAACTGAGAGAACAACTCAGCTGGGCACTGCCTTGCAGTGCCTCACAAGCTAACATGTCTATGGGTTGAGGTATCAAGGCTGGGACTGGGGTAGGGGTGGGAACAAGGCTGGTTGAGACCAGGGTAGGACCAGTTTAGGGTGGTCTAGGCATGGTTGTGACACCAACCCAGACTATTGACCCCAACATTATCATCTCCCTTATGATTGAAGAATCAGAATGATGAAACCAGAAGGAGATGTGGCACTCATGTCCTAAACAAAGGGCTTGTGAAGGCAATGAAGCCTTGGCCATGACCCCTGGGAATTCTTCCAGTTGGGGGTGAGGGAGTTGGAGAGAATGACAATGGGGAGGAAGTTCCACAGGTCCTGCTCATCAGTGCAGTCCTTGCTGGAACTGTGGGTCAAGAGACCATTCAATTCTCAATGCCTGGAGCTTGATAAGTCAGCAAACCATGGCACAACAGATGACATGAAGAAGGACTCAGCTAATGCAGTGACCTTTGACTCCAAAGAGGAAGGAGCATCTTCTGTCATCGCTTTGAGTGACCCTGATGATGATTTTCCAATCCCTGACCTGCTGAGTGTCTCCAATGACAATGATGAAGAAAGGATGCATCACACCCCCTCTGAAGATGACTTGTTCAGTGAAATGTCAGACACAGACAATGATGGAGATTACTTACCTCCTGGCAATGACATGCTCACTGAAAACTCTGCTAAATTGTCCCCAGATCTGGCCAATCTCATACATGACAGGCCAATCAGCACAACAACTGTAGAACTCTATGACTGTGGTTCCACACAGCACATCTTGCCATACAAGAATCAATTCATGTCCCTAACAAGCATCCTGCCCAAAACATTCACAGCCACTAATAAGCAATCCTTCAATTCCACTGCAATCAGTGATTTGATCATTGAAGTCCCAAATGGATGTGATGTAACTAAGCTAACCCTCACTGAAGTCTTGTATTCCCCAGTGGCAGGCTACACCCTGGTGTCCATCAGACATCTCAATCAGTTAGGTTATTCTGTTACCTTTGCTGATGGAACCTGTACTATCTGCAACCCCAATGATGACATCATTGGGTGTGTACTGAAGACCCAGGCAGGTCTTTATCATGACATCCACAATGGCATGCATGACAGAGCAAGTGCAGCAGTTGAGACTGTCACTGTCATGGAACTCCATCACAGGATGGAACATATTTTGCCCACCATTGCTCATTGTCTGGCTGAAAAATGGGCTCATGTCAGGCCTGAAGTTTGATCTATCAAAGGACAAACCTGCATTTTGTGAAGCCTGTGTCTATGCAAAGGCTACCAGAAAACCTATCACCAAGGAATGCACTGGCAAGCATGCCATGGAGTTTGCTGCTGAGGTCCACACCAATGTATGGGGACCAACCCCTGTTGAGACACTTGGAGGAAGGTGTTACTACATTACTTTCACAGATGATAGGACTCATCTCACATACCTGCACCTCCTTTGCCAGAAAAGTGAGGCCTTCACCACCTACAAGGACTTTGAGGCCTGGTGTCACACACAACACAATGCTGTGATCAAAGTTTTGCACTCTGATCATGGTGGAAAATATCTGGGAAAAGAGTTCATCATGGATCTCAAGGAAAGCAGTGTGGGACACAACTTCTGGGAAGCATGCAACTAGAGAAAGACTGTAGGGAGAATTCCCTAGGATTGCCCAAGGGTTGCTGAGTGGCAGGAGAAGTTGAGATAAAACTAGAAAGGGTGGGGTATATTTGTGAGGGTTGCAGAATTTAATTCTGGAGGGTTGCTGATGTGTGAGGAACAGCAAGATGGGTATATGAAATTCTGAGAGGCAGTTATGTGACAAGAAGGGTGTATCTGAGGCAAGGGAGACATGAGATAAGGTGTGATGGACTGGAGGATGCAGGAGACACAGAGATCACCAGAGATACTGTAGATGTTGTAGACTCAATAGATGCTTTTAGACTCTGGGAACTCTTGAACTCACAAAACACACACAGATTGTGACTCCAAAAGTGGGTGGTATTTTTCCAACACTACAGTGGGATTATATAGTACATGGGATGTAGGTATGAGTTGGAGTAAAGTGGGGTGGAAAAACTAAAGGCCTGGAAAATAAAGGAAGGGATGACAGACATCACTTAGGTACAGGTGCCTGTGAAATAGGCCAGCAAGTGGTGAATGAGAGAAAATGGAATAAGGGGCAAGAGGGGTATCTTACAGCAGAGTGAGTGAGTGTTTACAGGCTAAAGGTGGAGTTGGTGAGAAAGGTAGGCATGCTGAGGGACAAAGATTATGGGTATGGGGAAAGGCACACAGGAATATGGGGTGCCAGGGGTAACTGGAGTTTTTGACATTGTCTAATGAGAATGACTGGTGATGTGGTGAGGCAGCAGATAGGTTGTGGAATTTCTGATCTGCATACTGATGGCTCTGGGCAACAGGCAACATGTTGCTGGTTGGGAGAAACTCTGAAGCTGAAGGGGGTGGGAGAAAACATGAGGCCATGAGTGGGAAAAATTCTGAAAGCATAGATCAACAGGGGCCTACCACAGAGGCAGTAGGATTTACTGGCAGTTTCCTGTTTCAGCCTCAGGGATTATACAGCTCCCTACACCTCCTGGGGACTTTGAATGTTGACCATCCTTGGTCAGGCTGAACCAAGATGTGACAGAGTTGAAAGCAGAATTTCAGCAGGTGCTATGTAACAATGAGGGCTCATGTTTGGAATTCTGCCTTGTGCAGAGGGAAATTCTGCATTGTATGAGATAGCCCTGCAGAATTTAAACTTGCTCAGAAGGAGGCTCACCACTCATCAAACTTCCCAACAACACTTGCAGCCATGCATCCAACCACCTAAGCCCACACTTGTTCTTTGACATGCAAGCATACTCGATCCACAATGTGTGACCAGTATTCAGCATGGAGGCTCAAGCTATAGCAGCACTCACAGGGGTGTTGAAGCATGCAGGGAGGATGACCCAGGTGGTGCCACAGCCAGAAGAGAGGCTGAACACCATCCAAAAGTGGGTGGATGAGTGGGACACAACCTTGGTAAGTACACTGTCATTTGTGTGTGTGAAGGTTATGACAAAAACTCCACAGGCTACCATGTACTTGTGCAACCAGTACATAGATGAGCACAAGATGATCATGTCCAATCTTGATGGCTATTCCCTCATGGAGCTGTCTGAGCAGTCAGCATTTGAGGATGACATCATGGTTTCAGGGGCCATTGCTATCACAGACCTTCATCATCCAGCAGGCCAGAGACAGTTCCATGTTGAGGACCTCTTTGAAAACTACCAAGAGAGGGTTTAAGAGAGGGTGTGACTGGAGGCAAAGAGGCTGGCCCAGGAGCCAACACCACACACACAAGGTCATGTGGAGAAAGGGCCAGGTGATGCCAAAGCAGGGGGGTCATCAAGAGGAGCCACATGTCAGGCAGGGAGAGGCTTGGGAAGCTCAAGCAAGGGCAAGGGCAAGGAGAGGGTACATGCCACATCCACTTCAGTCAACCCCCCTTGGAGACCTATTAGGTCTGGAGATTTTGATATAAGTATTAACCTAATAGGTGTTCTTCCCCCACTCCACTACCACCCTTTCCCATAATTGATGAACTCCTGTAGGAGCACTCTCATAACCTGAGAGAGATCTTTTGAGGTGATTCCAAGTGTGTTCAATTGGGTTGAGGTCTGGAGATTGTGCAGGCCAGTCTAGAAGCTTGATATCCTGCTCTTCAAACCATTTGTAGGCCCTTCTAGAGGTATGCTTGGGGTCATTATCTTGTTGAAAAATAATGTCATCTTCTGGAATTCCAGATTCCTCCATGCTTTGAAGCAACCCTTCCTGCAAAATGCCACATACTGTTCAGCATCCATCCTTCCCTCAACCTCACTCAAGACCCCAACACCATTCCACCCTATACATCCCCAAAGGAGTGAACCTCCTCCAAACTTGACTGTACCTTTGACCTCTCTGGAAATAAGCCCTTCACCTTTCTTTTTCCACACATACTCTTGTCCATCTGACCCAATCCTGTTGATTTTGGTCTCATCTGACCATATAACTCTCTTCCAGTCCTCCACAGTCCAATGCTGATACTTAAGAGCAAAGGCTAACCTCTTCTTCTTGTGACCAGTAGAAAGCAATGGCTTTTTCTTCTTCACCACAGCCTTCAATGAGGCTTCTTTGAGGGTATTTCTCACTGTCTGAGAAGAAACAGGACTATCAACAATAGACTTGGTGAAATGAGGGGCTTGAACAGCATTTTTGGCCTTGCCAGTAAGGATTTGCTGAACAATAGCTCTCTTGTTGGTAGAGGAAAGCTTGGAAGGGTGACCACCATGAAGCCTAGACCTCTCTGGTTGGATTTCCTGAAGAACCTGAGATACTGTAGACTTCCCTAGACCAGTCTGTGAGGCAATCTTCCTAGTGGACAGGCCAAGAGAGGCAAGAGAGATGATGTTTTGTCTTTGAGAGGTGGAAATGGACTTCATGGTGATGATGAGAAAATGAGCAGAGGGTGGTGGGGTTTATATATGTTGGATCATACTCATTACATAAAGGTAACATAATAGAACCCTTGATGGATGTATGTAACAATATAACAGCATGCCAGGGTCAATATATATAATCAAAACTTTAAGTCAAAAAACTGTCTGCATGACATGTCATTTTCAAATGACTGCTATTCTATCAATTCCCATCCAAATCACTTGATTCATGGACCAATAGAAAGCCAAGAGTAAGTACCCTATTTCATACACTCATGGTTTAGGGCTAGGGTTAGGGGTTATTGTGTTTAGTTGTAACTAATGTAAAACATACGAACATGCAGACAGTTTTTTGAGCCACTGTACATGAGGCCAGTCTGGGGTAATGAACATAGAGCCAGACTTGTGAATAAGCTATTAGCAAGAGTGTGGACAGCCACAGAGGCTGTACTGAGCCTAATAGTCAAAGTCCAGGTGACCAGCATGACCAGAGTCAGACACAGGTTTTGTACAGTAAGCAGAGTTAGATGAGAGGAACAAACTAAATATAGTACAAACAATGGAAAACAGACTGAAGTTATGTCTGGGTCACCCAGACATGGACCTGGGAGGACTGGGATGGAGCAGCACAAGGCTGGGAGGCTGGGAGGCTGGAGTGGACTGGAGATAGGGGTAAAACACCGGACTTGAGTTATCTAGGCTGGAGTTGGGTTTTCTAGGGCCAGAGTTGGGTTTTCTAGGTCAGACTAGGACCAGACTTGACCAGAGATAGGGGCTAGTGGTCTGGACTGGACTGGGCTTGAGTCCAAGAGTCATGGATATGACACTGGGGTTCATTGATGGGGAGTGCTGGTTGGGGTTCATTAACAGGGGGTGGTGAGGGCTTGAATGAAGGCCCAGGTGTGGGAGTAGCCCTGGGTGTCAAAGTCACACAACACCCCTGACTTCCTCTTAGGGTGGAGTAGGAGCAGGTTGGGCTGTGGAGTACAGGGGTCAAAGTCCAAAGCAAATCCAACCACTGGGTAGTGAGATATGCAATGAACAAGGAGTGGAGGAGTATGGAGGGAAGAGTTGGAGACAGAGGTTGGAGTCAGAGGTTGGAGGTTGGATGAGAGGGTGTTGGGTTCAGCTAGTGTGCTGCCCCCTTGCACAAGCTCAGCCCTTGTATTTCAGAGGCAGAGTGGACTCAGAGGAGTGGAGACAACTCTGGAGGGAACTCAGAGGGAGTTGGAGGTGGGGACTTTATTGTCAATATTCATACTAATTACATCAGAGTACTACACAGCCTTATTTACAATGTAGGTCAAGGGCAGGGCAGTATAGAATGCAAGCCAATAAACATATAACAGGTTAGCAGTACCTCCAACATAAGGGACAGAGGACAGGGATGATGGGGACCTTAACTGAGACAAGGGATATGCTACAACAAGGGAGAGAGGGTAAATACTGAAGGGGTGGAAGAATGGAGAAAAACTGACACAAGGGCAGAACCCTATCTGGAATGCAGGGTTGTGAGTTGTGCAGGGAGCAGGAAGGAAGGATCCATATGCTTCATCAAGTGGGGAGACCAAAACAACCACATAAGACCTTTGTAACTGAGTGACAGACATGAGGCAACCAAAGAATGTCCTTCTGGAAGTCATACTGACAAGGAGAACATGCTGACCAAGCTGCATGGGATGGGACAGGGCTGATGACGAGGGAATGAACCAGGGGGCTTCAGGACAGAAGCTGGTGGGAACATCTGGCAGATATACATAGCCATTGTCTCTGGCAAATGAGACAAGCAAGATGATTGATGAAGAGGCAGCCATATCTGATGGACTTAGTGAAATGAGCATCTGATGGATGGAGTGCTGTAGAAATGCATAGGGTGTGAGGATTCTCTCCAAATTTGGAAGGCAGGATGGTGTGGCTGAGCACTTTAAGTGAGTGTGAGAATAGAGTCAATATCTTGGGAAATGGTGGAGATATGATGAAAACCAGAATGCCATACATGGGCACTAAAAACTTTTAATGCATGCTTAACTCACTTCCTCTTTTTTCTTTAGCACTGATGACTCATTCTTGTGTGAAGGATGACTGCTCATGTCCAGCAGTCCTTCTATGCATGAGGGCTTTAGTCTTCATATGCATCACATGGCACACAACTCATTGACAAGTTAGGCAGAGTCAGCCGTAGTCATGTCCACAATGCCTTTGGTGTGTGACACCAATCCATGTTACTGTCAGGCATGCTATGTCTGTCAATGTCTAGGACACATCTGAGTCAATTGTGGCCTCTATGAATGTCCTTTGTGTCATGCCACTTGTCCTGGGCATACTCAAGCCCAATGTCCATCTATACATCCCTGCTGCCCTTTACAAGAAAGAATTTCTACCCCTGCATTGGTAGATGATTGTACCCTTGTTGGGAGCCAGGATAATGATCTGTATGATAATGATAATGATTTCAATGACTCTGCCATCAGCAATATGACTGGAGAGCCTTATGGAGAGTAGTTGAAGTTGGGGACTTCAATGCTTAAAAGGGGGGTAATGTTACATTTCACCCTTGTTTTGCCTTATGGTTGCCTCATTTCTGTTCTGTTGGACTAGTTTCCTTTTTAGGCTGTCTTCTCTCTGATTTGATGGCCTTCTATTTCCACCACTATCATTAGTACCACATAACATGCTTAGGACATGTGTCATCATTGTTCAACCAATGGCATAGTTACCTCATTACATGCAGACACCTCATGGTCTGTTTTCCTGTAGTATTTAGTCTGCTGGCTCAAGTCCTGGAGCTCCAGACTTGAGCTGCTCAATTATATGCAGTATTCCTCAGAACTTTGCCCTCAGTGTCCCTAACCTGGACCACTCTTACTGACATTGCCTAAATCCATTGTTGCTTACAAAGGTTACTGCAGCTGTTTTCTCAGTAGAAACCATAGTCTGTGACTGAGCTCAACCTACACTTCAACTTCAGTCTTAGCATAACATGGAGAGGGAGAAGGGGGGATGTCTTCTGCTGGGTCTTGCAGTAAAAAGGCAAGATGCACATCATACAGTGGCCCAAAAAACTGTCTGCATGTTTGTATGTTTTACATTAGTTATGACTAAATGCAATAACCCCTAACCCTAGCCCTAAACCATGAGTGTATGAAATAAGGTACTTACACTTGGCTTTCTATTGGTCCATGAACACTTCAGTCAACCCCCCTCAGAGACCTATTAGGTCTGGAGATTTTGATATAAGTATTAACCTAATAGGTGTCATTTTGTTGGGAATTCCCAACTTTTGGGGATTCTCCACCACCATTCCTGGAGATTCTCCATTCCCTAGCTGGAGATTCTCCAGGGCAGCAATTTAATATGGTTGGTGAAAACATTTTCTCCATAATATATATATATTATACATCAAATGAAAGGGTAGCTGGGGTCCAAATTGGACTTTCTCCAGGCTAAATAGACCCCCTTTCCAGGTTGATCCTGGGCTTTCCCCAGGCTAAATAGACCTGCTTTCCAGGTTGATCCTGGGATTTCCCCAGGCTAAATAGACCTGCTTTCCAGGTTGATCCTGGGATTTCCCCAGGCTAAATAGACCTGATTTCCAGGTGAACCTGGGCTTTCCCCAGGCTAAATAGACCTGCTTTCCAGGTGAACCTGGGCTTTCCCCAGGCTAAATAGACCTGCTTCCCAGGTGAACCTGGGCTTTCCCCAGGCTAAATAGACCTGCTTTCCAGGTGAACCTGGGTTTTCCCCAGGGTAAATAGACCTGCTTTCCAGGCAGAACATGGGCTTCCCATAGGCTAAATAGACCCATTTCCAGGGTGAACCTGGGTTTTCCCCAGGCTAAATAGACCCACTTTCCCAGGCCATGTCCTGGTGGGGATTCTCCATGCATCAGGAAAACAGTGGTTGTTCTAACTGTTCTAATCACAACTTATCTCAGAAAGGTAGATGTATAAGTGGAATGGATGCCAAGGAACATATAGAGCAAGTGAATTAAGCAAGACACATATGGTTCTATAGAGTACTGTCAAGTCTGAGCCTACTCTGACCAACTCTGATGCTTAACCAGGTCTGGAGAGAGGTGTGGAAGCAAGTCTGACACAGATGAATGGAACTCTGACTAGTGGAGGATTGGCAGGGACAAAGTCAGCTGAGGCAGAAATGGAGCAGAGTGAGGGTGTTGGGTTTAGCTTGTGCGCTACCCCCTTGCACAATGTCAGCCCTCATATTTCAGAGGAAGAGACCAGACAGATGTTTGGAGATAACTCTGACAGACAGAAGATGGAGAGAGATGGAGTAGGAACTTTGGTGATATTCATACTGAAGAACAGTGGAGTACTGTACATGCTTTGATGCTGCTATGGAGGTACAGTAACTGGAATCAGGACTGACATATGGAGACTCATAAGTTTTCAAGTAACAACTTCCTGGATGATGAATGAAGGGAAGATGGAGAACATATGCATATGACAGGTAACACAGAACAAGCCAAAAAGGAAACATGTCATGTTGGAGATTCTCCATGGCCTGCTGGGGATTCTCCATGGCTCCTGGGGATTCTCCATGTCGTGATGGAGATTCTCCATGGCTGGCTGGGGATTCTCCATATCATGATGGAGATTCTCCATGTCATGCTGGAGGTTCTCCATGTCATCTTGGAGATTCTCCATGGCCCCTGGGGATTCTCCATGGCATGCTGGGGATTCTCCATGGCTGGCTGGGGATTCTCCATATCATGATGGGGATTCTCCATGGCTCCTGGGGATTCTCCATGGCATGCTGGAGATTCTCCATGGCTCCTGGGGATAGGTAGGCCGGTCTATAGGGTATCTACACCATGTCCGAAAATCAACCAATCAACATTTCTAGTTAATGAGTGATAACAGGAATGAAAAATGCCAGAAAACATCACACCATCTCTCCCTCACTGGGTGGATGCCATATTTAATACATTGGCTGCATTCCCCATGTTGGCCTCCACCTATGGACAGGGTTTCAGGGTGGTCCATTGGGAATTGGGTGAACAGGAAGCCAATTACACATCCCAGATGTGTGGGAAAACCCCAAACAGCGCAAATAAAATAGTGGAGATTTCAAAAACATATCAAAAACATTTCATTGCTGACTGCCCAGTGGGGCTAAGACTACTAAAATTGAGGTGTGGCATCAGGAGGCATGCCCCACCATACTGACACCATGTGCCTTGCTGTAACATCCCCTCACAGTGTCAGAAATGTGAAATGGTCCAATGGTACACTTTGTGATAATCATCACAAAGCTATAAATCACTAGTAGACCTGTTCACCAGATGTGCCCATTTGCATCTCTGACACTTGGATGTGCTGCTACAGCATGGTCCAGCACCTGGACTGTTTCCTTTTTGGCTTGTTCTGTGTTACCTGTCATATGTTCTCCATCTTCCCTTCATTCATCATCCAGGAAGTTGTTACTTGAAAACTTATGAGTCTCCATATGTCAGTCCTGATTCCAGTTACTGTACCTCCATAGCAGCATCAAAGCATGTACAGTACTCCACTGTTCTTCAGTATGAATATCACCAAAGTTCCTACTCCATCTCTCTCCATCTTCTGTCTGTCAGAGTTATCTCCAAACATCTGTCTGGTCTCTTCCTCTGAAATATGAGGGCTGACATTGTGCAAGGGGGTAGCGCACAAGCTAAACCCAACACCCTCACTCTGCTCCATTTCTGCCTCAGCTGACTTTGTCCCTGCCAATCCTCCACTAGTCAGAGTTCCATTCATCTGTGTCAGACTTGCTTCCACACCTCTCTCCAGACCTGGTTAAGCATCAGAGTTGGTCAGAGTAGGCTCAGACTTGACAGTACTCTATAGAACCATATGTGTCTTGCTTAATTCACTTGCTCTATATGTTCCTTGGCATCCATTCCACTTATACATCTACCTTTCTGAGATAAGTTGTGATTAGAACAGTTAGAACAACCACTGTTTTCCTGATGCATGGAGAATCCCCACCAGGACATGGCCTGGGAAAGTGGGTCTATTTAGCCTGGGGAAAACCCAGGTTCACCCTGGAAATGGGTCTATTTAGCCTATGGGAAGCCCATGTTCTGCCTGGAAAGCAGGTCTATTTACCCTGGGGAAAACCCAGGTTCACCTGGAAAGCAGGTCTATTTAGCCTGGGGAAAGCCCAGGTTCACCTGGGAAGCAGGTCTATTTAGCCTGGGGAAAGCCCAGGTTCACCTGGAAAGCAGGTCTATTTAGCCTGGGGAAAGCCCCAGATCAACCTGGAAAGGGGGTCTATTTAGCCTGGAGAAAGTCCAACTTGGACCCCAGCTACCCTTTCATTTGATGTATAATATATATATATTATGGAGAAAACATTTTCTCCAACCATATTAAATTGCTGCCCTGGAGAATCTCCAGCTAGGGAATGGAGAATCTCCAGGAATGGTGGTGGAGAATCCCCAAAAGTTGGGAATTCCCAACAAAATGACACCTATTAGGTTAATACTTATATCAAAATCTCCAGACCTAATAGGTCTCCAAGGGGGGTTGACTGAAGTGAGCTATGGTTGTGTAGGAACTTCTGGACTTATGCTCAGTTTGTGGAGTATCAACTCCCAGCTGTATGGTGAACTCCTGGGAGACTGCAAAAAGCTCTGAATGCGACAATGGGATTGGCACCGGCGATGGGGATCTAGCCAGCAGTATTGATGTGGAGCTGAATGATGCAGGAGCATCTGAAAGGTCCATAGGTTGATGAGGACCAGGGAAATTGCTGCTGGGCGATGCAAATGTTGTTGGGCTGGGAACCGGGATCGGATTGCAATGGGCTGGTGACACAGAGGCAGTCAAGGACCGAAATTGGGGCTCATGCAATAGGATGAATGGTTGTGATGATTGGCCAGCTGCTTGAGTTGGGTAGATGTAAGCTGATGATCTTGTAGCAGCAGGCAACTGAAATGCTGGTTCTTGTAAAGGACTGACCAGTAGGGACTGAAATGGTGGGGGCGACCCCCAAGGTGGCTCATGCAATGGAGTACCTGGGGCAACAGGCAGTGGTGATTTGTCCCATGCTGGCTCAAGTAATGGGGTGCTGTCAGAGAGGCATGTTGATATGGAGTCCCAAGGAGGCTCAACCAATGGGCTACTAGGGGAGGGAGACAGTGCAAATGACTCCCATGCTGGCTCTATCAAAGGTGATCTGGGCAAACCAGAGGACTGGAAGGAGGGTTCCGGTCCAGTTGTGCGTGTTGTTTGAGCTGTCCCCAGCTCAAAAGGTGGCTCATGTAATGGGGATGATGGCATGTCTGGCAGGTCATCTTCAGTAAGCATTTCCTCATCCTCATCGAGAGATGCAAGCTGCTGCATATCATGGCGTGACAGAATTACTGCACACAGTCATTAGAAGTAATGGTCCTTGGACTGGCTGACTTATGGAGTTTATCTGGACTGCCAGAACTGAATCTAACATTTCTGGGAGCCATATGAAAGTTTGAAACATTGCAGGTGCCATGGGGATTACACCAATGTTTGAGAATGATTTCAGTACCAGTGATAAGATTGTATTACACAATATTTTTTCACCAGTACATTGAATATTGTAAATCACAGCATCACCAGAGTGAGCATTTGTATTGTGCTTATGTAAGCCTGTTGAATGGTGTATGCTAGCTGGCAAATTCACCACACTGCTCAAGCACCCACCACCTGCACACCTAAGGTTTAACAGCACTATGTCTACCGCCAACACCAGCACCTTCGTCCTGGCACAATCGACCAACAACATCCAGCCAGTCATCACCACTGAAAATGCCAAGCAGATGGTCAAGGAGGCTGCCAGGCTTACAATGCAGGCACTAAGAGGGCTTTGGGGCCAGGATGGTATGCACTGGCACAAAGTGGCTCAGCTTGTGTGGGCCCAGCTGGTAAGTGAAATCACAGCCATGATATCCATTCCTGACATCTATGTAGGGAATGGTCCACACAGTTGTTGAACATCTACCCCTGGCATTTGAGATCCCTCCACATCTTATTGCTATCAATATGCACATGGTTGACCCAGCAATAATCTTTGTGACACAGACATGGCCCCCTTTCAACCAGATGATGACGGCACAAGAGGCCAATGTGAAGGATCATCCATGGTATCACCTTCATCACCAGCCGAAATCTCACCCATATTACAAGGTCATGGAGCAACTTACTGGGCCTTTGTCAAGGGCCAAGCACCAGGCACAGCCAGTGGATAAGGGGAAGGGGAAAGAGTTGGGTACAGATGAGGCTCAAGGGATTCGACTTCCAGGTGAGCACTAATTCTGACAATGGCAATTGGATAGACCACTAACATGGGATCCAAACATGCACCCACAGACACTATGGCTAAGACCACTGGAATTGTGATTCAGAAGCCAGGAAATGAAGAGGATCAGAACAAGGAGAAGGCATGGGGCCATAGCCAGTCAAGATGTGGCCAGCCAGCAGCCAAGCCAGTCGATGCCAGTGATCAGACCAGTAGAGGCCAGAGCTGGTCAAGGAGACCAATGAAGAAGGCAAAACCAGCAGTTGACAAGGATGTGCAGGACCAGTGAGACATCAACAACCCTCCCAAGTCTTGGGAGGTAGTGCTGGAAGCTGAGCAGTGTGTGAGATGCTGGGACAGGAGTTGGCCATGTATGGTGCTAGCTGGCAGGGCATGCTGGCAATGCCACTGTATGAAATACTCATGCAGCTTGTTCAAGGGGAGGGGAGACAAGTCTGAGATGCAGTGAAAAGCCTCCTGATCAAGGCCTCACCAGCAACGATCCCCAGAAGATACCACCGGCCTTCCCACCACTTCAATGCTTGCTGCACCAGCTCCATCGACCGGTCAACAAGCCAAATGTCAAAGGGCACCAAGCCGAAATTGATCTGCTGGTCCATCCAAAGTAACAAGCCATCATTCGTCTCCTGGCCCACGGACTGGCCACCCCAGTAAGTTATTCACAGTCCTATATTTTTGGCTAATTGGTTGAACTAATATTTCTATTGAGTAGTGGAAATTATTACTCCATCATGGCTATCCTGGTCACAGTCTCATGCAAGAAGCATTGCAACAGACCCACCCATCACTCCAGTGGCAACTACTACAACCAGTGCTGATGATCCATGCCATTGTGACGAGTATCAGGAAGAGGTTACTGTCCTCAAGCAGGAGAATGCTGACATGAGGCGGGAGATTGAAGTAACCTGTACTGAGCTTGCTGCTCTCCATCAGGTGGTAGATGCCATCTGTAATCACCTATTCCCAGCCCCAGACGTGCTTAACCATCCTCTGGTCCCATTTCACGCTACATCCAACCCTACACCAGTACCTCACATGCTGGTCATGGTGGAACTTGGCACTGCCACCAGTGTTGTAGAGGTTCAATCATCCTGAAGCAGCTCAAGACAGGAGTCCACTGAACCCCCCCTGGCTTCATTTGAGGGAGGTGCTGGCTTGGAAGTACCTCCTTTGAATGTTGAACCTGTGGATGGACCTGCTGGAGGTCCGGCAATATCTATTACTCCACCACCACCAGCAGTCAGATCAGCACCCAGACAGGAAGGTAGGATGGAGGTCGACTAACTTTAATGTACTTGTCATTTTGCAATCCATTCGTGTTTTTTTGTCTTTGTACTCGTACTTGGTTAGCTGCAGAAATATATTCTATATTGTCAAAATGCAATCTCCAGGAAGAAGTAGCTACCCCTGCTGGTAGTTGTTACTGTATAATTCAGATACTGGCAAACCAATCTGGTACAGTGATGTCTGTACCAAGGCCATGGTGTGACAAGTGCTAAGGGCCAATGGAGTCATGGTTCACCTAGATGATTGAATGATGACTGGCTGGCATAACTCAATTGTTTTTTCTGTATAGCATGATGGTGGCTTTCATGGTATTGTTCTGGCTTGCTGGAGGCCATAAGGCATTGAATTCACAGTTTAAATGTACTGGGTAGTTGGCTAGTCTTCTGGTCATTACCAGAGCCACCATTGTGGTAATACATGCATCTCTGGCATGGTACTGGTACCAGTACGTACATACACTGTGGACCTGCACCCAGGAGGTCAGGCAGGTCAGGCATGGTATGGTATAATTTCTGGGCAGGCCTCCATGGCATTGGTGCTGGGACAGCTTGACTGATGGCCTCATGTCATTGGGGGATGTGCTGGAACTCATTACAATGGTGCTGTGACAGCCTGCATGATGGCCTCATGGCATTGGGGATGTGCTGGAACATATGGCATAGGTGCCAGCATGGCTTCTACAGTATTGGTGTTGTGCTGGAACACATTACAATGGTGCCAGGATGGCTTACATGATGGACACAGTGAATTGGGGATATGCCAGAATACATGGAACCAGTGCCAGGGCAGCTTCCATGGCATTGGTGTTGTGCCAGAACACATTACAATGGTGCCAGAATGGCCTGAATGATGGTCACATGGCATTGGGGATGTGCCGGCACTAATTACAAAGGTGCCGGGATGGCTTGCATGATGGATCCATCGCATTGGAGATATGCCGGAATACATAGAACCAGTGCCAGGATGGCCTCCATGGCATTTGGGATGTGCTGGCTCTCATTACAAAGGTGCCGGGATGGATTGCATGATGGACCTGTGGCATTGGGGATATGCTGGAATACATGGAACCAGTGCTGGGCCAGCCTCCATGGCATTGGTCCAGTGCCAGTACACATTACAATGGTGCTGGGATGGCCTGCATGATGGCCCATGGCATTGGTCCAGTGCCAGGAGGCCTGCATGATGGCCCCATGGCATTGGGGATGTGCTGGAACACATGAACCTGGTGCTGGTGCCAGTTCACAATACATCAGTGCTGGGACAGCTTCCATGATGGCCCCAAGGCAGTGGCATATGCCAGAGCACATGGCATTGGTGCCAGAATGGCTTCCATGGCATTGGCATTGTGCCAGTTCACATTAAATCAATGCTGGCCAGGATGGCTTCCATGGCATTAGTCCTGGGTTTGTGTTTGCCTGGCTCACATTGCTTTGGTGCTGGGATGCCTTGAATGACATTGGTATTGGGTCTGCCCATGTGGAATCAATTCCAGGACAGCCAGCATGTCATTGGTGTTGTGCCGGCCTGCATGGCATTGGTATTGGGCCTATTCATATTGCATTGGTGTTGGCCTGGCTCACATGGCATTTGTCCCTGGATGGCCTGCATGGCATTCGTGATGGGCCAGCCCACATGGCAGTGTTGCCAGGATGGCTAGCATGGCATTGGTGTTGGGCCGGCTTGCATGACAGTGCTGCCAGGGGTGAACTCAGGGGCTGAGCCCATCCATACCTTCTGGGGACACCCAACTCTGGGCTTACCTGGGACTACTCATATTGCAGTGGCTACACCCTAGTCCCACAGCTGGCTTGTACCCCATGATGACAATTCTAACCTCTGCTCAGCCATTCTCTATAATGACTCCTACTTATGGGCTCAGCTGTATGCTATGGTGACACTCATTTATTGGGCCTCCCCATAGTCCATGATGACACTTACTCCCCAGCCTGCTTGTAACTGACAATGACAATTCAAACCACAGCTGCACCATTCCTCATGACAACATTTCCTCTCAGGCTCAGCTGTACTACATGGTGACACTCATCAGTTGGGCTCTCCCATACTACAAGGTGACAATAGGTTCATGGCTCTCATGTAACACACGTGCACAAGCCATACATGGGCTTGACCTCCGCTGGCCCATCACCGATGGCCAATTGTCAGCCTCTGCTGACCATGTCATATGGCCTAACCAGGTGCATGGGCTCACTGTCAGTCATTCCCTGCACTGTTTCCCCACCCATGCCTGATGTGTTCTGGAACTAATCAGTGCTTGGAAGGCTGAAAATGTTATGGAGGTCAATCTGGCACTTCAGCACATGGTGGACAAACCAATCCCCTCTCAACCAATGCATTTCTGGCCCAGGGAAACTGGTATGGAGGTTAGGGCAAGACAAAATCCTCTTTACCCCTAGGTGTCATCAGAAGGATATACTACTGAGCAGCCATGGAGCAGAATCCTGTGCTTCCATCCAACCCTGAATATTGCCTTTGGTCACATGTGACTGAATAACCCTTCCCCAGTCATCCAAAGTTCAGATCAGAGCAAGATCTAGTGAGCCCTCTTAGGGTGTTTGGAACACAAGGAAGTTTTGTCTCCCCCCAACCTCCACATCAGTGTCCCTGGGCCAGAAATGCATTGGTTGAGAGGGGATTGGTTTGTCCACCATGTGCTGAAGTGCCAGATTGACCTCCATAACATTTTCAGCCTTCCAAGCACTGATTAGTTCCAGAACACATCAGGCATGGGTGGGGAAACAGTGCAGGGAATGACTGACAGCAGGTTTTTTAAGGGACTGATGGTTCTAATAGCATATTGTACAGATGGTACTGCAGTGGCAACCAGTATTTAATAAGATTTCCATGAGAGAATGACCATGTGAGCCAGAGAGATGATTTCTTGAGTTGTGGTAAAAGAGGGAGGGTTATCAGTACAAATCCAATGTTTATCATTGTTTACACAATGACAAATCATCTGGAAGATCATGTGGTTTCTTATGTAATCATACTTTCCCATCCCTTTTGAGATATCAGCTTCTGGTTCTCCAAATACCCTTTTCAATTCAAAAGTGAAAAAACCCTTTCAATGGTATTGCAGTTTTAAATCAATTAGATCTCCACTTCCTGTCAGCCAAATTACATGACAAAGGTACCATTCTGTAGCCAAGAGCAAGTACTAAATTCAGTCCTAGAGAAGCAAAGCAAAATTCCCACCCCTTTACACACTACACATCACACACTCCATTTAGAGCAGACATTGAAAGGGTTTTTGGAGTCACTGTATCATGCCTATATCACCAGCTATGTTGGAAAGCTGAAGGAATTCTATCCTACACTTGATGCATGACCCAATCACCATGCATTGTTTCACATATATGATTACCTCCTACTCTTTGGACTCATGCAATCATGGTGATGCTTTCCATTTGAGCAGTTGATCAGGTGCTGCAACATCTTCTGATCAACTACCAGTCAGGTTTGTGATCAAAGAATTAAGCCATAGAACTTGAAAACTGAATCTAACAAACAGGAGAGCTGGAGAAAACAATGATACAGTCATATCTCAAGGCTGGAAGACTTCATAGTTGGTTGTCTCAACCTTGCTGGCCCCCTGCTATCCATGAATGTAAAGTTCTTCTTGATCATGTATATGGTAACGAAGGTATGAGTTTCTCAGTGTACGAAGTAGTCACTGTATTAGTACCTAACGAAGGTATGAGTTTCTACACTACGTCAGTACCAAGTAAACAAGTGGAATCTAGCTATACTCACCTCAGTGTACGAAGTAGTCACTGAGGTGGAAAAGAACGGTGCGGAAAATTTATAGTACTGTAATTAGTAAGCGCATTGACATTGGAATTTAATTCCGAGGGTCGGGGAACAATTCCGAGCCCTCTGGGCGAAACTCCGAGATGCTACCGTAACTCCGGGTTGCATTCTCGACACTCCCCCTCAATCGGAATGAAGTCCAAGTGCAGACGCAAAGTGTTTCGCCTTGATGCTAGGTAGAGGCTTGGTAAGGGTATCGGCGACCATGTCATCAGTAGGACAATAAATTAAACGAAAGGAATTGTTTTCCACAGCAAAACGAATGAAATGGTATCGTATGTCGATGTGCTTTGTGCGAGCGTGATAGCTGCCATCTTTGGTAAGTGCGATGGCGGATTGACTGTCAGAATACAGCGGGATAGGGTGTGTGAGCAGTCGGAAAACTTCTCCAATGAGTCGTCAAAGCCACAGGCCCTCTTTGGCTGCGTGAGTCGCTGCGACATACTCTGCTTCAGCAGTGGAGAGCGTTACGAGTTCCTGTTTCCGTGAAGCCCAACTGATAGCTCCACCATCTAGTAGGTAGGCATATCCACTTATAGCGCATCGATGCTCCTGTGAAGCTCCATCTGCATCGGTATAGCCCTCGAGGCCTCGTTCTGAATTTCCGAACGTTAAAGCAAGCGCTTTTGTGCCTGAGATATACCTGTAGATTCATTTCACGGCTTCCCAGTGAGTCATGTTGGGTGTGTTGTTGAACTGAGCGACTGTGGAGACAGCAAATGTGATATCTGGGCGTGTTCCAACAGCAAGGTGCATGAGGGAGCCTACAGCAGCACGGTAGGGTATGTTTTTCATGCATGCAGCTTCTTTGGCTGGCTGCAGAATTTCTCCGCGAGAGAGTTTTATTCCGGGGTCCATCGGAATTGCGGCAGGTTTGCAGTCAGCGAGGTTGTATTTCGTCAGGATGGCCTCAATGTAGGACTGCTGCGACAGGGATATGGTGTGGGCTTCTCTGTTCCATGTCACCTTCATCCCAAGTAGCCAACTGATGGGCCCTAGGTCGGAGATTTTAAAACAAGTGCTGATCTCCTGTTTAAACAAGTGAATTAACGATGGGGAACTGCCTGTTACAGTGCAGTCATCGACGTGGCTGGCGAGGATGAGAATTTCCGATCCTATGCGACCATAGAACACTCCCCAGTCTGCGTGTGCCCTGGTGAGCCCAAGATCTGCAAGAGTAGCGCATAGCTTCTGGTACCACCGAAGCGCGCCTTGTTTCGAGCCGTATAATGCTATGTTTAGCTTCCCAACTGGACGGGAAAAATTCCGCCCTATAGCGTAGCCCTCAGGGAGCTCCATGTAAATGTCTTCGCCATCTCCGAGTTTGCCATTGAGGAATGCCGAGTGGAAATCGAATACATCAATATCCCAGTCATTGCGTGCAGCAATTGCTAGTATGGTGCGGAGAGATGCGAGTCTTGCGATGGGGGCATATGTTTCGTCGTAGTCAACGCCCTGGATCTGAGAATATCCCTTAGCGACTAGGCGGGCCTTGTACTTCTCGATTTCTCCGGCAGCGTTGCGTTTGATCTTGAAGACCCATTTGCATCCTACGACATTTGCACCCTTGGGGCACTCAACGACATCCCAGGTATGCGCTTCCTCTAGGCTGTTTAATTCCACATTTATGGCATTTTGCCACTTTGGCCAGTCAGCTCGGGATTTCGCCTCACGGACTGTTGATGGGTCTAGCCCTTTGGCTTCAGCCATCCCTGCCACCATAGCATACACGATGTTAGTGTCATCTTCATTGGCAGCTAGCTCTTCGTCGAATACATAGGTAGCGTTTTCTCGGGATTTCGGGCTGTTTGGGTTGCTATCGCTCTCTCAGAGTTCTTTTACGAAGTCGAGAGGGATGCACCCATCACGAGTGCCTTCCCCTGCACATAGGCGCCTCATATAGTCTGATTTGAAGCGCTGGCGAGTGGAACGACGAGGTTGAGGTGGAGGTGTTTCGAAATTGTCTCCGAGTGGGTCCGGAATTAGTCTCGGAATTTCCGAAGTTGCTTCGGTGGGTCACTCGACCATCTGCGGGGCCTCGGAATTTCCCTGTGAAGCTGCGGAGTTCCGTTCTGAGGTTTCGGAATTTCGTTTTGAGGCTTCGGAATTTCTTTCTGAGGTGTCAGAATTCCCCTGCTCCCCCTCGAGCGGCACACCATGTGGTACAGACACATCCCGGCGCTCGAAAATGACACTTCTTTCGATTCCGATTGCTCGTGTGTCAGGCCAGTAGATACGGTGGCCATCGCTCTCAGGGTCAAAACCTACCCAGTGTCCGTCTCGGGCTCGCATGTCTAGTTTGGAGCCAGAGGTGTCATGGACCTTGACACGACATCCCCAGACCGGAATTTTTGAGAGATCAGGTGGTCTTTGGTAGAGCATTTCGTAGGGAGTTTTCATGCCTAGACGGCGAGTTGACGAGCGGTTTTTGAGCCAGGTTGCATGCATAATGGCCTCCCCCCAGAGGTTCTTGGGTAGGCCACTGGCGTGAATCATCGCATGTACGCGCTCAACGAGTGTTCTGTTGAGTCGTTCTGCAACTCCGTTGTGTTCAGGGGTATCGTGGACGGTTATGCGTCGTTCTGTGCCTCGGGATTTCAGATACTCCAAAAATTCCGCACTAAGGTATTCTCCCCCTCGATCTGAGCGAAGCTGCTTGACTTTGGTGTCGAACTGCGTGTTCAGCCATGCTTCATAGGCCTTGTACGACGTGAAGGTCTCGGCTTTCGTCTTTTGGAGGTACAGCTTGGTGTAGCGGGTGTGGTCATCTGTGAATGACACGTAGTATTGGCTGTGGCCAGGGGTTTGGACCGGAGAAGGTCCCCAGAGATCTGTGTGGATCTTGTCACCTAGGTGTTCACGGCAGGGTGGGTCGCGCTCCTTCCCAATGGGCTTCCAAGTTGCTTTGGCATATTCACATGAATTGCATGCGCCCATGGTAGGATGTGCTTCGTCCAGTTTAATTCCGGTAATCGTGCCGTCCTTGAGCATGCGCCGGATGGCTTCGGGAGCAATGTGGCCAAGCCTTATGTGAATCTCCTCCATGGTTAAGGATTCTGTGGCCTTGGCCAGGCCTGCGAAGGCATGACGAGCTCGTTTAAGGCAGTAGAGGCCTTTTTGCATCGGAATTTCAGCTACTTTCCTTTTTCGAGCATCAAAAATTTGACAACGCTTGTCTCGGAATAATGCCGCATACCCAGCAACGTCAAGTTTGCTAACGGAAACGAGTGTAATTCCCATCTTGGGGGCATAGAGCACGTCTTTGAGTCGAATATGGGTCTGGGTATTGCCATTTGGGAGTGAGATTGCGAGATCGCCTTTCCCGATGGCATGGAAGGTGTGGTTGTCAGCAGCGGTGATAGGTTTGGGTACGATTGGCTTGTAATCGAGGAATTTGCTGCGGTAGGAGGACATATGGCGTGAAGCGCCTGAGTCGAACAGGATTGTCTCTTCTGCGGAATTTAGGCTTTCGCCTGCAAGGAGAACACAGTCGTAGTTGTTCGTATATGCATCTTCTTCGTCGTTAACGGGAATTTCTTCCTCCGCAATTTCTGTAAGCCAGTCATCGTCCTGCGGGTGTGCTAGCCAAACTCCATCAGGTTCTGAGTCAGTGCTGGTCTGCGCACTCGAGCTGGCTGATGCACTGGCTGCAGTGGCCGCTTTTCCAGTACCTTTCTCCTTCTTTTTCCCTTTTCCCTTGTTCTGGAACCACTTGGGTGCTTGCCCAGCTTTTCCACCACCCTCTTCCCAGCATTGGTCTTTCGTATGACCTTTCTTTCTGCAATTTTCACAGGTGGACTTCTTTCCGTCCTTTGCTGAGTAAGCCGCATCTTCGGAATTTCCGGAGTTTCCAGAGTTGCCTCTTTTCGTCCGCGTTTGGCGCCTATCATATTCATCGGAAATTACTTTGACTATAAAGTCCGGAGATAGGTCCTTTTGCATGACTAGGGCCGAAGACATCATAGCTGCAAGGTTGGAGTCGTAAGAAGCGGGAAGTGAACTGAGGATGATGGCTGCAAAGTCGTCGTCTGTGATTGACTGTCCAAGCGCAGCAAGTTGTTCGCGCAGTGCGCGCATCTTGTCAAAGTGAGCGCGGACATCGCCTTTTCCGAACAGTGGGATTCTTGGAGTTTTCTCTGAAGATCAATTGCGACGACACGAGAGCGGTTTTGGAAAAGGTCGGTGAGGACACCCCACACACTCTTCGCAGTCTCTTCCTTCAGGACTCGAAGGAATAGAGATTCCGGGAGCGACACAGCAATCACTTGCTTGACGTATCCGTCATCCTTAGCCCATTGCCGAAGTTTTTCTGGGTATTCGCTGACAAGTTTTTGCTCTGTGGCTGTGGGCTTCCAGGAGGCGTCTTTCCCTGCTGAAGGGTCCTCTGGTTTCGCATCCAAGCCGGTCAGGTGTCCGATCAGCCCTTTTGAGCTGACGGCCCATTCAACCCGAGCCTTGTAGTATAGCCAGTTGCTTCCGTCCGCATTTAGGGTTGGGACTTGTAAGGAATGATCGTCTTTTGCCATAGTGGGTATTGTTGCTGCGTATTAACTCTTTCGGAATTAGAGCGCGAGAGCGGGGCTCATAACCTAACGAAGGTATGAGTTTCTCAGTGTACGAAGTAGTCACTGTATTAGTACCTAACGAAGGTATGAGTTTCTACACTACATCAGTACCAAGTAAACGAGTGGAATCTAGCTATACTCACCTCAGTGTACGAAGTAGTCACTGAGGTGGAAAAGAACGGTGCGGAAAATTTATAGTACCGTAATTAGTAAGCACATTGACATCGGAATTTAATTCCGAGGGTCGGGGAACAATTCCGAGCCCTCTGGGCGAAACTCCGAGATGCTACCGTAACTCCGGGTTGCATTCTCGACATATGGTACCACAGATGGAGGTTGGGAGACCCATGGAGATGCATTGGACACTGGAACACAAGTGCCTGACAGTGCTAAGCTGGTAGTGATGCCAAAGGACTTGTCTGAACTAACCCAACAGTGACATGTAGTCCTATGTGCCCACCTCAAACTTGACAACACTGTGTACAGCAGGTTCTTGACTCATGATGGCAACTTGCTTATTCTATTCTATCCAAAAGGTGACTACAAATGTTTGCCCATCCCTGGCACTATCAAGTATATTTATGGTCATGATGGGGCATTTGTCTTTGCTGTACTGTGATATTCCTTGCTACCTCATGCTACAGAATCAGATCCATTTGCTGCCTACCCCCACTTTCCTGCCAAGTCATATTCTTCCACACTCTCAAACCACTTGGAAACCATTGAATTATCATGGGTTGTCAGTCACTTTGCCAGGTGAGCTGTTGCAGATGATCACATTGTCATGCTGTCTCTTTGTCAGGTGAGCAATTTTCTCCTCTTTCCCAATGATATTTCCATTAACTCTTTCATGCAGGACTAATCTGTAGAGCTTCATGTAGTATAAAATATGGTTGTCATTGCTGTTGTTGACAGAAATTGGGCACTTGAAGTAAAAAGATAGTGACTTTGGGCAACCAGAGGGTGATGGGTGGGTGATTAGCAGGTGATGGGCAGGTGACCAATGGGCAATTCATATGAACTGTACATAAGACTTTACATTTCAATCAACATTTTGTCCTTGTCCCAAACTTACAAAATTAGGCAGAGTATTTATTGTTCATGCATATTTGGAGTCTCAGTCAACACCCAAACATAGTCCATTCTTGATGTTTTGTTGAAGTTGCAATGTGAAGATGAAATTGGAAGTTTGCATGCACATTCATACCACTACCAAACTTGAAGCTAAAATTGACCTTCTGATGTCATTGATACATGTGCATAAACTTGAAGTATTGGTAAACATTGAGGCATTCACAAAAACTTCAAGTTTTGCCTTCAAAAAATTGTTGAATTAATTTTCAGGTGCAGTCTTTACATTTCTACTACATTAAGACCTGTCCTTAACTCTCCAAAATCTGTTATGACAGATGATAGTGAGGAAGATAACTACATGTTAGAACAGATAATGGAAGGAGAAGTTATAGGGACTGTCATTGTCCATGGCATACGAGTATGAACATTCCTCAACTCGGCCTCGGGTATTAGGTAGGTGGTATCATTATGAGCACTCTTGGGCCTCCGCCTCCCGTCTCCATATCACATGCAAACCAAGGGGAACATAATGAAAAATATGAAAAGAAAAACAACCAGTAAAAGATGAAAGATATCGAAAACATTAGAAACTTCTTTGGCGTGGTTACTCCAATTTTAACGACCACTGGCAGCTGAGCCCAAAACATACATCAAAGAATTTCCAAGACTGTCGCCCGAACATTCTTGGGGGCAATGTTGGTTCCGAGTCCCGAGACGACAATCTCATTCTCTGCAGCGACTCTCTTGTACTCTCCGTTCGGCTGTTGTACGAGAAGCAGTGCATTGAACGGCTGTCCGAGGCGAGCAATCATTTCTAATACCCGGATATAGTTGTCAATCCGAGGCGCGGAGACAGCGTGTGATGGCACGACACCATCGAAGTCAGTGTCAGTATCAGACTCCAAGTCATCTCCCCAGGCAACCCCACTACTTGGACCTCGAAAATAACGAATCCACGGATGCGCGAAGACGAATTTTCGTGGCTCGTTCCGCAAGAGATCGTCTGTGGTCGTGAACTCCACTTGGCCAAGCCCCGATACCCGAGCACGATATAACTTCTCATTTCCTTCGTATGGCTTCTCAAGACTTTTCACAGGGAAGATGATGCATGGAAGGTGTAGACGTCGGGCTGCAAAACGAACAGAGGGGAGACGATTGATCTTGTTACATATACTCCGCACTTCCTGCTTGGGCAACTTTTCACGCAATTCGTTGATACATCTTTCCATTTCTTCTCCTTCAATTAATGGAGGACTGTGTGGAGTTTGATTGTAAACGGAAATGGAAGCCGGGAGACAACTGTTGTATGACGATGACTTCCCCGACCACGCAAGCACGGTGACCTCGCCGGAGCGGGCCACAATCTCCTCCAGGAGATGTCCGAGAGCATCGGCTCTCTCCCCGTAGTGGGGCCGGATATCGGACTTGAATATACCGATGAGAGAGTATGCGACGTCCTCCTCGACCGTCGCATTGCGCGTAGAAGCGAGACGAAGCTTCTCGCGCACCCCAAGATCGTCTGGGGTGAATGTGAAGATGGTTCCGTGGGGAATATTGGTGGCGTCTACTAGCTCTTGCATGATCTCTGGAGATTCCTTATGATTCGAGCCAGTATTGCCGAGGTATGGTTTCCACTCGGAGTCATAGAAAAAGATCACTTTCGGTGAGAGAAGCTCTTGTAAAGTCCACGCTCGTGTCATCCATAAACTACGCAGAAGGTCCCCAGGCTTGGATGGATGCGCTACGCCGGCGAGGAATACGATCGTGGCTGCTGAACCTGCATACCATTGGTACATAGACGTAAGAGATTGATTAAGGATGGAACTCGTGGATTTGTCGATACAACATGTATCGCACCACGCCCAATTGTGACCAAGTCTCCTCGTCTCCTGGCAGAAATTGCGCAATTTCTTGTGCAGAGGCGTGTCGGGAAGGTTCCACACAGATTTGACTACATTGACGTCCTGGAATGATGGCTCGTTCCCCTGCCATGCATGGGAGAACATGACATATCCGAAAAAAATTGTAACCACTCGTAGGATACGCTCGTTGTCCACTTCTGTCGTCATGGATGAAACAAGCGCTTTGAACGACGGACCAGCCTTGAAGATACGTATCCGCTCGGACCTCTCACAAAGGCAACCAGTGGCGACATTGATGGCGACGAAGGGACAATCCTTGAGGATCTCGTGGATGATAAGATCAATAGCTGCAATCGTCTCGGATGGAGAAACATAGTTCTTGCGCAGTTCTGTGAAATCATCAGTTGTAGGTATTAGATTCACACAGGAGGTACATACGCCTGACTTGAGGGTCATTTGACTGTTCGATCACTTGCAGCATAGACTTGAAAATATCGATCGCATCGTCGTACCGTTTTGCTCCATGAAGAGCCGCATGCTTGACCTCGTAGCTCCAAGGGCTGGAGGGGTCCACTTTCACCGCCTGTACAACTACTATATGGAGCTGACTCATACAACAAAGATACCGTGCATACCTCGTTCGCATCCTGCAGTGCATCCTCCCATAATCCTTTTGCCGCTCGAGCTCTGCTCCGCTTGATTAGCAGACCTGCGGGACTTGGAGGACTGAGGGACAGTGCAACAGAATATTGCGTGATTGCATCGTCATGTTTGAAGATCTAAAGGCTTCATCGCCGACATGCTCAAGTGTCGTAGTACATTTTTTGGTGAAATCTAATAAGAGATACTGGTGCGCACATCAACCAGATTAGGAGCTACAAGACATACCTGCAACCCAGTCTGCAGTTTTCTTGCTCTTTCGGATCTTCTCGTCTGAGGTCCTGATGATATCGAGGAGAATTTCCGCAGCTTCGGTTGTACGTTCTTCAGCATAGAGGGTTTCACACAAACGTTGCCGGGCAAGGATGCCCAGTCCGTTGAAATTCCACCCAAATATCTTTATAGAGGGTTAGATTGATAGACGGAGGTAGTAATGGCGAAAGGCCTACGAGCGAAATCATCTCTAGGGGAGGATACCGTGTGTCCTTGTGGGCTAGGTTCTTCGCACGGTCAAACAATCGTATCGCACGTCTGTGATTCCCCTTCCTCATGTGCATAATCCCAAGGACCTGTGGAATGTATCAGCGGTGATACTTGCATCATGTGAAGCACGTGCCTGTGTGTAAAGGCAGGCGGTATCATCGTCCTCGTCGTTATCACTGTTTGCCCTCGTTGCAAGGTGCTCCACACGGTCTATCGCCTCATCTTGATTTCCGGATTCCAGTGTAAGGACAGACTGGGCGGAACGTAGATTAATTGCGAGAACGATCTAGATCACCTCACCCACCTTCAGTAGTAAGAGAGATTTAATGTCATGCAACCCGCAATCATGAAACGCAAAGTCGAATGTACATAGCGCTCCCTCCCGATTACCCTGACCAAGTAGAGCAACCGCCACAGCAATATAGCCGATAGGCGATGGTTGAGCCCGGAGCGACTTGAGACGCTGTGAGTAAACATGCACAAGGAGTAGTAAAGCAGCAGACTCACCTCCTTGGCATCCTCTATCGCACCTACCAAATCTTTCAAACGCACTCTTATAAGGGCGCGGTTTGCTAGCAAGTAGTGCCTAGGAATTGAAGCGCTCCTGATCTCCTCTGACAGCAACGATTCGGTGTTCATTGGATCGTCCTGGGTCCATGATTCTAGAATCTCGTCACTCATTTGTACAAGTGGAAGCTTAGAAGCGTCGAGCCGCTGCTGACGGATCAAAGCCTTACGCAGGACACGACGATTATCGACGACGTGAGCTTCACGAGCAGCGTCGAGCTGCTGCTGACGGATCAATGCCTTATGAAGGGCACAATAATTATCAACGACGTGAGCTTCACGAGTAGACATACACTTACGCCATGATCAAAATACTTGGGGGGAAGGACATCTCTGAGATTGTGGATTGTGATATTTGTGCCACTTCCACATGCGAGATCCCCCCCGCTTGGTGAAAGAGCGAGACAGCTGACATGGGCAGTGTGTGCGATAACAGTACTGATCTGGCTTGTGGGACACGCAATCCCATAGGGAAACAGATGAGCCTGCAGCGCATGCAATGAATCTGCCGTTGGATACGATAGATACACCAGATTGGTTTTCATGAATCGGCCATTCCGAGGCCAAAGAGTTAGGAAGGTCGAAACAGATAATTTTGCCTATGCTTGCGACAAACAGTTGCTGGCCATCAGACGACCAGGCCAACGAAGTGGTAGGCGTGAAACCGGTTGAACCGCTTTCAGCTGAATCGAACAAGACACTGCCATCGTGGGTGTTGTAGAGGCGGAAACCGTGACTCTCCGAAGCGGTAGCAAATCGACTGCCGTCTGGGGAGAACTTGATACCAATAACCCCTCGGTGTCGGAGGGGAGGAAGGAGTCGTATCGGTCGGGTACCGGAAGTGATGCTGAATAGCCGGGCGTCGTTGTAGTCCGCAGACGCAACTTTAGTACCGTCGCTCGAAATATCGACCCCAAGCACAGAACTACTATGTTCTTGTGACTCGCGCACTTTTTTATGAGTCACCGCATTCCAGACGATCGCCTTGCATCCGCGATCTCCAGACACCAACCATCGGCCATCCAGGGAAACGACAACAGAACAGACAGCGCCACCCGCTTGCATGGTTGGACCCTGCTGTTGTCCGTCCTTGAGCTTCCATCGACGAATTTCACCATCCTGATATCCTCCGACGATTTGACCTTCACCCGCGAAGGCGACTGCGCACGTATCACTATGAGATACGATTTCGATCTGTTTCGTATCTTAACCACCACAGTGAACTGTCAGCTACAGGGCTACCTTAGCCTCTCTGGCTGCCGGTACGCACCGATCGTCATTACTGGCAAGCCCCAGAACACAACAGGAGGAGGTAAAGAAATCAAAGAAGTTGGGAAGAGAGAAGAGTGGACGCTCGTGCCGCTCAAGAAGGCGCTTTATTGGCATGTGAGTAGCTCCTTTTCTTTCTTTTATTTGCGAGACCCGTCGGCACGGATTCATGGAGGATGTGACTCGTGTGGTACACTATTCTATCCCTAGTGTATATTGTCTGGTGTCTCCCCGACCCGTTGCACACATACCACCTATGCACCAAACTTCTCATTTCTTCAATACCACCCCTCAGTTACCAGCGCTCGAAGATTAAAAGACCGCCAACACCGGCGAAGCTCTGGCCCGCCAAGGCACGTCGTCACAGCCCCCACTGGACAGAAACCCCTGTCGAGGGACAGTAGCGTCCCGCGGACGGCGTGTATTGTCAGAAACTGGTGAATGCAGAGCCAGTGGAAGAAATCCTGAGGATGCGAGAAGAGGAACGAGAGGGATGAAGATACTCGGTGGTGTGTCGAAAAGCATACAGTGCGTCTATTGGCGTTTCGCACAATGTCCATCATTCTGATGCTATACTGTTATTAAAGCCCAGAATCCGCGATACCGCATTGGTCGATACGTATATGGAGTGGGTGGCCCAGAAGAAACGTGACGCCGATGAGGCACCAGCCGCCATATGGAATCACTTGCACGACCTGTCAATCGGGGGTCGTCTCATGGACGAGAAACAAAAGAAACAAAAGTTGAGAGAGGCGAGAGCCCTCGGGGACAGGTTTGGAACGGGCAAGAGCGATGAGTTCCTGTAGCAGGTTTACTCTGTACGTGCATGTCCCGATATTTGGGTTTCCTGCTCCGTAACTTGTGTCGAGATCGATGAACCCAGAGTCTATGGTTTCAGGAGAACTCAAGTACATGCTGTCGTTCGACTTTGCTTGTGGAGATGTTGCTGTCCGATTCCGAGGATCTGCGTTCTGTATATGCTGACATTACCAGGGGTCCTGTCATGAACTCTCAGCAATCTGCAGTACGGTTGACTGGTTCCGGAGATTGTCGTTTCCGTCAAGAACTTGATGGCAGTTTTAAATTGCTTGACTTGACTTCCGGCGAAATCGGTACTACCCGACTTCGGAACTAAGCCATGGTTGTATCAGACGACCTACGTTCCGCGTTCTGTATATGCTGACAATACCTTCCAATTATTCCTGTCATAAATTCCTAACGAGTTGTAGTATGGTCAACCCGCGCTCAACTGCTCTCTTAAGCTGCGCGAATATGGCGTTCTCAAGTATTTGACTACATGTAGGTTCGTGACGGTTGATAAACACTGGGGCGCTTGCACTGACCAATAAACATGCCATCCAGCAAATCGGATTAGTGTAACAACACTGGACCTCAGTACCACTTTGATTTTACTGAGTCGGACCGACAGAGTGGCCACCGTCTCTACTGGTTGAGTCCTCTCGAGAGAAAATCAGACGCAACAGGTTGATCGATTTGGGGGGGAGACTTAATGGAACGACCAGAGAACTCAGAAGGCAACAGGAGCAGGTTGACGCCCCTAGCAGCTTCTATGGGAACCACAGCTTAAGCGGACCAACTTCGAGAATAGAACCATACTTGCGGCGAAAGACGGGAGTCCCCATAACTGCACTTTGGAGGTGCCATACAACGGGTCATTGATCGTTGCACTTTATCTTCAAGAACACATCCATATCAACTCCAGATGATGAATTCAAGGGTGATCTCATGGGCGAGAACCAAAGAAGACGGGTGTTGAGAGAGGCGAGACCACTAGGGGACGGGTAAGAAGGGCTGGATTTTCTGGCAAGTTTATTCTGTTCAAACGTGTCCCAAGTTTCGGGTTTCCATGATTTTTGCCCTACGTATGAGCTAATTTATACGGTCAAGTTCGATAGCTCCGGAGCCTGTTGTGTCAGTGAAGGAGAACTTGACACCTGTGGGGTGCATGCTCGGGTTGTTCGGCGTTAACTGTGGCGATGCTCTGTCCGATCTCGGAGACTGAGTACTAACTACTAAACCATCATGCATCAACCATGACCACTTTCAAGCAACGCACGTCTACATACGTGCGTTCTGCATGTGGCCCGACAATACCTTGTGGTTTTGTCATGAACCCCTAGTAATTTTCTCCTGGTCGACCTGAATTCTGTGTCCCGACTTCGAATGACAGGTTGGGTCTCGCGTCTCAGAAAGGAACTGCTGCTCATTCTCCCCAGTATAGCCCAGTTCGCTTCCTGGTGCTGTGGCCTTCTCATAGTACTTCGCGCCGTGTGTCGTAGCTGACAATCGCTGACAGACTTGCTTTCGACAGCGAGTACACCATTCAATGGCCAAACGGAGCAGTATAATAACATTGCGCCTAGGTGGATAGGCAACTCCTTTCACTCTACTGCGTCGGGCCGCCAGTCATTCACGAGTCACCCGAGATACTATAACTATTCGGATTGATTGCTCAGTTCAGAGTTGTAAGCATCGGATCGAGCCCTGTGTTCATTCTTCCATCTAAATTTTATGGGGCCTACGGTCTCGTTCCGGATGTGGTGTGTACTCATGTCCTCAGCCGCTTTGCACTGGTCCTGTAAAAACTCCTCTATCCTCGATTCAATCCAGAGAGGTACGTCTACGCTTGGCCCCCTGGCCACAGTTACGTAGTCGGCACTGTTGACAGGTTTATCTACTCAAGCAAGCTTAAGGTACGCCCATAATAATTACTCCCGTTGACCTTTTCCATAGTCGTGGACTACGACATCACAACGGTTTCCTCACGTTTCTTCGTTCGCATCTTTACAATCTACAGAGTTCTAGAGTTGACACACTCAACGAGCCCGAGGTCTATCTACGTCGAGTAATTAGAGTTTGGCTATGTAGATGAGCAAACACCAAGTGGTGCATCAAATATTTACAACAAGCCTAGCTGACAAATTTGACAGAACGGACACGATATTCAGTATCATAACACATAGTCCTAGCCTAAAAGGTACGAGGTGCACCCAGCGAAAAGGGAGAATTTCCGTAGAATCACGTAGTGACGTGCCTACATGTGGTCAGAGAAACAGAGCAAGGAAAACGCACAAAGGAAATCTAGCTGCGCGGTATAACCGTGTGAAGGTAAGTCTACTCAACATCCATATCATCTGTATCATTTGCATCATCTGTAACTCCAGCAGATGATTCGGGGAGATAAGCAACTTTTATGATAGGCTTCATGAACTCGCCGTGTAGTAAGTGTTGCATCCTCTCCAACGCAGAATTGAGGCCATAACCATGTCGCCATGCAATCCGTACCATCTTTGGGATGGACCATCGAGGGTAGATCTTTCCATGACTACCACGCGTTCTAAATGTAACGCCACCCAGAGAAAAGTACTTGATGAAAGCAGCACAAAGGAAGCAAGATAGCTTGCTACACCGATATACGGGTATATTTCCCTGTACGTGCTTTCACCGTATGCGGTCTTCGTGATGTAGAGGATGAGCTGAAGATCGGCGTGAGTGGGAAGAGGCTTCCGAGAGACTTTGCTCTGAAGTTGCGTGAACCTCCGCTCTGCCTTGGTGACGTTCAATTTTTTGCTGATATATTTCCCGACGCTGAGTGTACTCAAGGTCTGACCAAGGTGTCGCATCGCATCCACCAAAGGGGGTAATTTGCATGAGAGAGAACGCGGTTTGAAGGTTCTCTACGAGAATTATAGATAGCTGGGGAAACCCTGGGATATACAGTGCTCCTTTCACGAGTGTAAAAGGCAAGATTTCAAACGACCCAAGAAGCAAATGTCGCGGAGGAGCTTATGCCCAACGGAAGCCTTGGGACAGGAGTTGATCAGTATCCTCAGAGATGCCATGCGTCGGATGGAATAGGTATGCTCGGCGAGAAGGCGCTGCTGGTCTGCTCCGTCGCTGGAGCACAAAATATTGTCAAGTTCGAGAATACGCTCCTGGGCGAGCCTCATGTAGGCGGCGTGAGTGTCCCGCAGAGTAAGGACCAATACCAGGATTGTCACAGAAAGTGGTAGACCCGATCCTATAAGAAGGGATGCTGGCGAGGGATCCAGCATTCTTGAATGCATTCAAGTTGTCACGCAACCTCGCTGCATAAAATTTGAGGCGAGGTTGGTTATAACGTAACACTTCCTCCCAAAGCTCCTCTTTGACCGCAGATATATCTAGAATGCACGAATCATCAAGTCTGATCTGGACGCAAAAAGGAACGGGCATACCGTATTGCTCTCCGTGAACAGATGCGCCAATAGTGGCAAGCAACCCTTCAAGCCTGCTACGGAATGTCTTGTCCAGATCCCAAAAATTGCTATTGCGAGCAACCAACAAGGAGATCTTGACATCCTTGTCGAGGCATCGATCTCCAGACTCGCGGAATGCTGCGCAGCAGACATGTTTTCCACCTTTCTTTCTTGACATCATCTCTGCAAACCTGTCTAAAAAGTGCTGCTTGAGTTTGTCTTCTCTGCTGTCCCCAATAGAGTGTTTATTCCCGTGGATATCGATGTCAACCTCTTCTCCGTCATCTGCTTCATCTCGTTCGGTTCAAACTGGCCGCCGTTGCGCAGGGATAGGAGGTGGATGAGGCTGATGAATGTTCGCGGTTGTCCCACTGAAAGTTGGCCATACCAATGGAGTCCTCGCGAGAGAATCAGGCGATGGGGCTGGTAGGTTGAGTGGGTGCTAGCAAGGTGCAGCGTATCAGAAGGCGTCAAATTGACGCCCATGGAAGGTCCGTAACCAAACGACATATCTGGGGTGGTACAGCGCCCTTGGCTGCGGCTGCCAAAAGAATTCGAGAACCTACGTTACGGACCGCTCTCCTCCGATGACAAGAGTCGTCAGACTCAGAATCAGACATGATTCGGACTTGAAAGTAGGCACTCAGCCCGTTCCAGAAAACTTCTCTGAAGCAGAGGAGCCAGCTGGAAAGGTGACGGAGGAATTTGCAGTAGGGGAAGGAGAAGAACGACCAGTTGCTCGTTCAACCTGGGAATGGGGTTGGTGCGGAAGTGAGTGGTCTTCCTTTCGTTCCCTTGGTATGCTGTATTGCCATACTCTTATCCTCACTTATACCTAGGGTTATTCACATGTAACACCGTGGGGCGACGAACGAACTCCATTCCCGTATCCGCTAACACCGTATGCTCAGCGGGTACGGGTCGGCACCGACTCGTCGACCCGCGGTGTGGTACAGACCCGCAGGCAGTGCAGTCAAGGAGTACCATTCTACAATCGCTGAGAGGTTGTAACTGACTAACTAAGAACCGTCACTTTGACGGATGTTTCGTGCGTTGGAAGGAAAGGAATGGACAAAACGTTTAGACGGATGAGCACCAGCTCTTTTTGTGCCACTAAGTGCGAGATATCAGCAACCGTATTCGATTAGTTACAACTAGGGAGAGACATACCTAGCTCTCCTTCGGTTTTCCTCGACACGAAGTTGGTATACTGTGATCGGAGTCATTGGGGAGGCAGCATCTCTACATCCTTTTTTGTGGTACTGGCATCGCCAGCGCGGTCTGAGTTAGCGACTAAGACTCCGTGTATCGTCGAAAATATCAGGAAGGTATCCGACGATTTGATCTTTTGCAAAGAGGGATGAGCACGATGGTAATCACACACTCCGAGGGAGTCGATGTGCTTTGGGGGCTGCAAAGCAATGTAGGAGGACGACTTGAACAGAAATCGGAATCGTGCCAGTTGTTGCCCAAGCTTTTTCCACTCCTCCTTCTCTCGGTGTTAAAGCTGTTGCGACTACACCAAGTCGAAGCGAAACTTGAGCAGCTTAGATGTCCTGCAAACGATGCCCATGATGCAATCGTCCATGGGCTTGTCGCGAAAACCCCATTCCCCCGTTGCTATGTCTTATCTCCGCATCACAGATCGCCTTGTCAATACACAATGCGACCCCTCCAAACGAAGGACGAGCTGATTCGAGCGAAGCTCAGAATCGGGAGTGACGCAGATGAGACGTTTAGTTTGAAAGAAAAGGCAGTGGGCTCGGGGCCGACAGAGGACTTGTGAGGATGTGAAGAAGAGGAAAGAACGCATGTATGCGGAGGGGTGTTGGATACGTAGGGTATTTTTGCTGGTTCTCTGCGGCGGTATTATGTAACGGACCCTCGCGTGCACCGATTCACCAGCATCCCTGTGTCTACGGTAGTAGATGGCCTTCCCTTCCTTAGACTATGCGGGAAAGTATGCAGAAGGCAGGTATCTTGTTTTGAGTGAGAAGCCGCAGACGCGAACAAACTACGCTAATGGAGTCGCACTTGACAACCATTTTACAAGCCCAAGATAACCATAAGTACTGTTGGCTGCTACGAAGACTCAGTACTCAACCCCAAAGGTACGCAAGTAAAATGAAAGGAAAAAGAAAACCAAGCATAAAAGAACACCCGGGGACGAGCCTGCCCACCGAGTATTGTTACGTAGTGGGTAAAAGTTGGACATCAACGTCTTGAACTCCTGCTCGAGGTTCGGGTTATGTCTGCGAGCGAAATTATACAATTCACCCTTGATACAAGCTGCGTGCAATTCCATGGGATCGACCCTTGGAGAGTCAATGAGTTCTTTGTACACCTCTTTGAGAGAGAATATCTGTCCAACTGTCATGCATTTGAAGAATCCGTAGTCCATAAGGACAGATAACGGGGGTTCCACATCCTTCGAGTGAACGAAGTGTCTGAGGCGCCACACACTAGGCCGCAGGTGGTTGCGCTTGACTTTCATAAAGTCCTCGAAATGCAGGACTTTCTTGCGTTCGGGTCCAAGCCCCTTTTCATCCATCAACCCAATGAGGTTGTTGGATTGAAATGCAGTCCAAAACTCCGTGAAAGAGCATCTAGAGATGAGACTCCTATACACCCCGGTAAGACCTCCTCGCCCTCGAGGCCACGACCGGTCACGAAACCGAACTCGAAATATAAGTCACTGCACAAGGGTAGACTAGGATTTGGATGGTACCCGTTCAGTAGCAGACCATAGAGCAAGAATGAGTTGCGTGTCTCACTGGCATTGTGAATCCGAAATCTTGCATAGTGTCGTAGTCAAGGTCACCCAAACGGTACATCCAGCACGCGCGGACGAGGTAGTCCATCAAACGGCCCAAGGCAAAATGTCCGACAGAAGCCTATGTCGAATGGAAACCTCAGGGCAAGAATTGATAAATATCTTGAGGGAGTTTATATTTCGGATGGGATAGGCGTGATCAGCGAGAACGCCGCTGGGTGGCTCTGTCGCCAACGGAAAGAATAGCATCAAGTTCGAGGATATGCTTCTGCGCTAGCTTCATGTAGTCGTCATGAGTAGCCTCTGAGTACAGACCGATGAAAGGGTCGTCACAGAAAGTTCTGTGTTCAAAATCATCATTCTGCGACAGTTGAGGGGTGTAATGTGGAATGCTGTCCAGGGATCCAGCTTTGAACGCCTTCAAATTGTTGCGCAAGCAATCCGCATAATGATCAAGGCGGGGTTGGTTATAACGCAATAACTCCTCCCAGAGCTCCTTTCTGCCCACAGATATATCTACGATGCAACCATCATCCAGCCTGATCTAGACAGAGAAACAGGTGTACCATCATCCGTATCATCCATACTGTCCGTATCATCTGTAACTCCAGAAGATGATTCAGGGAGATGGGTGGTTGATATGATGGGTTTCATGAATTCGCTGCGCAGCAGGTTTTGCATTCTCTCCAACGCAGAATCGAGAGCTGTAACCATGTCGTCATGCAATCCATCCATGTCCGGAATGGACCACCGAGGGTAGATCTTTCCATGACTCCCACGCGTTCTGAATGCAACGCCACTCGAGCAAAGTGCTTGATGAAAGCAGCACAAAGGAGGCACGATAACTTGCTGCATCCGATATATGGGTACATTTCTCTGATGTTTTCACTATACGCGGTCTTGGTGATGTAAGGATGAGCTGAAGTTCGGCGTGAGTAGGAAGGGGCTTCCCAGAGAGCTTGCTCTGAAGCTGCTCGAACCGCAGTTCTGCCTTGATGACGTTCCACTTTTTGCTAATAAATTTCCTGACAGTGGTCGTATTCAGAGGCTGACCTAGATGTTGCATCGTATCCACCAAAGGGGGTAATTCGTATGAAAGAGAACAAGGTTGGAAGTTCTCAATGAGAATAATATAGTTGGGCCAACCCCGGTATATGCAGTGCCGCTTCCATGAACGTACGAAGGCAAGATTCCAAACGGCCCAAAAACCGGATGTCCCTGAGGAGCTTATGCCCAACGGAGGCTTTGAGCAAGAGTTGATAAGTGTCTGAAGTGATCTCATGCGGCGAATGGCGTAAGTCTGCTCCACGAGCCGACGTCGCCAGGCTTTGCCTTTGGTACAAAGGATATTGTCAAGTTCGAGAATACGCCCGTGGGCAAACGTCATGTAGGCGTCATGGGTGACCGCTGAGTAAGGGCCATATCGGGATCGCCACAGAAAGTGATAGGTTCAAAGTTGCCGCATGGCGGAGACTGATGGTCGGAGCCATAGGGAGGGATGCGATCCAGTAATCCAGCACTTTTGAATGCTTGCAAGTTGTCGCGCAAGCTATCCGCATAACGATCGATGCGAGGTTGGCTATAGTGTACTAATTCCTCCCAAAGCTTCTGTTTGACTGCGGGTAAATCTAAGATGCCAGGAATCATCAGTTCAAATTCACCTGTGGGGCACAACAATGCACATACCTTTAATCTCATCACCCGCAGACGCCCTGATGGCAGCGAGCAGCTCCTGAAGTGTGCTACAGAACTTCTTATCGTGATTCTTGAAAGCAACATTACGAGTAATCAACAAGGAAATCTTGACGTCCCCGTCGAGGCGTCGATCTCCTGACTGGCGCAATGCTACACAACAAACGTGCTTTCCACCCTTGTCTCGTGACATGATCTCTGCGAACCTGTCCAGAAAGTGCTGCTTGAGTTCGTCTTCTTTGCTATCCCCAACAGAGGGTTGGTTCCAGCGGTTATCAACGTCAACCTCTACTCCATCTACTTCCTCGTCATTCGGTCCAAGCTGACCGCCGTTGCGTAGGGATAGCATGTTGATGAGGCTAATAAATTGTTTGTGGTCTTCCCACTGAAACTTGGCCATACTGATGGTGTCCTCTCGAGGGAAAGAGACGATGAGCTGACTGGGTTGAGAGTTCGGTGAGATGACTATCAGGATGCAGCGTGTCACGAGGTGCCAGGTTGATGCCTATGGAAGCTTCCAGATTTCCACGAGTCTACCCAAATCTAGAACGAAACAACATATCTGAGGTGGAAGGGTAGCTGCAGGACGAGCGCAAGAACCTGCATTACACACCGATTGTCCCTGTGCACACGCTGCAGTGGTGGCTCTCCCTCAATGAAACGAGTCATCATACTCAGACTCAGGCACAGAAAATAGGCATCAGCGTCTTCCAGCAGGCCGTTCTGAAGAGTTGGCTGGACAGAAGAGCGGATAGAAGAAGTTGCAAGCGGGGAAGAAGCCTAAGAAACTGGAGCGAAAAGTTGATGGACGTTCCACCTGAGAACGGAGTTTGCGGGGAAGTGAGTGGTATTGCTATTGTCTCCTTAGCATGCATGGTGGACTATATATAGTTACCGTTCCTTGTGTCATTCTCTCCCCATCCTTTCGCCATGCCCTATGTCCAAATTAAACCACGCAATGCAACCCCACCAAACGAAGAGCGAGCTCACTCAGGCAAAGCTCGGGTTCAGGAGTGATAGAAATGAGATGTTTGGTCGGGAGGAGAAAGCAGTGAACTCGGAGCAAACAGAGGACCCTGAGAACGTGAAGAACAGCAGAAACATTCGTCTGTCCATTAATGGACCCTCATGGATAGTAAGCCCTATCGACTTCGTTCATATTACTGCGCCGAGCCGGCCATCGTTCAAACGTCCATGGCCAGTGACTGCGCGTCCCTATCCTCGCACATCCTCCCGGATCTAATGGCGGCTGTCACCTCACGTGGAATCGCCAATGCAAGAAATCCTAGGCCCCTTCGTACTGGTGTGCTTGGTATGCCTTGTCCTCCCTCGAGTGAGTCCAAACCACACGCTGTTTCCACTTGACGAATCGACGATTGGATACCTGCAATTTATAAATAAAATTTCTCGTGTGGGCGCGAGATGTCGAGGTGGACTTAGTCTACTAGGGGAAATCGTCGCTGATTCACCCCTGTTTCGCACCATTCGTTAGCTACGGTAGCAAACAGTCAACCCTCCTTCCTCTCCGTAAGCAATAGTACGAGCAAGTATCCTGAGGGCTTATATCTTTTGAGAGTGACTTCGGGCGTCAAACCGCGGACACAGACAAACTACATTGAAGTCACATAATCGACGCCGCGTACTACACCTCCCTCGACATCCATTTTACGTACCCAAGATGGCCATACGTAGTAGAGCTAGGATTGGCTGATTCTACACAGGGTAAACTCGACCCGGAAGGTATGTTAAACTTGAAGTAGAATCGAAAGGAAAAGAAGGCAACCAAGAGATGAGTATACCCCAAAGGCACGTAAATAAATCGAAAGGAAAGCGAGGGCAACCAAGAGCTGAGTGTACCCCAAAGGCACCTACATAGAATCGAAAGGAAAGAGAAAACCAAGAACATGAGTGTACTCCAAAGATTCGTAAATGAAACCGAAACGAAGAAGAGAACCAAGAACAAAAGAAACTTGGGGACGCGACTGCCCACTGCGTATTGTTACGTAGTGGGTAAATGTTGGTCATTAGCGTTTGAACCTCTGCTCGAGGTTCGGGTTATGTCTGCGAGCGAAATTGTATAGGTTACCCTTGATACAAGCCGCGTGCAATTCCATGGGGTCGACCCTTGGAGACTCGAGGAGCTCTTGATACACCTCTTTAAGAGAGAATACCTCTCCAACTGTAACGCAGTTGAAAAACCCGTAGTCCATAAAGACAGATAGCGGAGGGTCCACACCCGCGAGTGAACGAAGTGCCTAAGGCGCCACACACTAGGCCGCGGATAGTTGCGCTTGATTTTCATAAAGTCCTCGAAATGCAGGACTTTCTTGCGTTCGGGTCCAAGCCCCTTTTCATCCATCAACCCAATGAGGTTGTTGGATTGAAATGCAGTCCAAAACTCCGTGAAAGAGCATCTAGAGATAAGACTCCTATACACCCCAGGTAAGACCTCCTCGCCCTCGAGGCCACGACCGGTCACGAAACCAAACTCGAAATATAAGTCATTGCACAAGGGCAGACTAGGATTTGGATGGTATCCGTTCAGTAACAGACCATAGAGCAGGAATGAGTTGCGTTTCTCCACTGGTACCAATTGGTGGAATTCCCTGCCCCTATCCGCCGGTTTGAGATATGGTCTGGCAATCTTCAGGAGGTCGAGGTTGGGGGGTCCGCTTCGTGAGTTGAACACGCCGAAGGTCTTATGGAACCATCGATAACACTCGCTGTGACGATTCTCCGGAATTGTTTCATACTTGGCCATTATATTTTCTGTCAACGTGCCTTCCTTTTGCCACTTACGCAACTCCCGGCTTTCAACTCCCAGAGAAAGGGTGAGGCCAACATACAGGCCAAAGAGTCTCTCTACATCGTAGACCGAAGAACACTTTGTGAATCCGAAATCTTGCCGAGTGTCGTCATCAAGGTAACCCAACCAGAGTGTCCGGCAGGCCCAAAGAGGTGGTCGGCAGTGTCGGGTCGACCCATGGCGCACTCGGAAGTATGTCCATAGTGGCACTCGTTCTCAGCGTTCACTGCACATCCATGGGCCACGACACTAGAGCATTTCCTCGCTGTCTCTCGCTCGCAATGTCGACATTCACCGGAGCCCAGGGGCTTTGCGATGCTCAAAGCTCTGGTGCATCGCGGGTCCCACTTCGACTGGACCAAAATTCCTACAAATAACATGGTTGGCACTCACGATTGGTTCGCAACAGGAGTACGCACCTGATCAAGTTCTCGGGTGCACCTGCCCTGAGGAAATCGAACTCACGTTGAGCAGCCGGATTTCGGTGATATTGACGCACGAAAGGTGGTTGGGGATTATAATCCGTAACTCCAGCTGGTGACTCGGCAACATGAGCAGCTGTCATCACAGGCATCGTCATCTCGCGGATGAGGAGGTTCAGCATCCTGATCAACGCAGCGTGGAGGAAAGCAACCATGTCTTCGCACAGCCCATCCATGTCCGGGATGGACCACAGCGTGTAAATCTTCCCGTGACTGCCACGAGTCGTGAACGTAACGCCATGGTGATTAAAGGACTCCAGGAACGCTGCGCAGAGAAAGCAGGACAACTTGCTGCATCCAATATATGGGTATACCTCCCTGTTCATGGTGTCGATATCCACCGTCCTTATGATATGAAAGACGAGTTGAAGTTCCGCATGCGTTGGGAGATGTTTTCGAGAAATGGTATCTTGGAGCTGCTTGAAAGCGCGTTCCGCACTGATGACGTCCAACTTTTCGCTGATGAATTTCTTCACTGAGGTTGGATTCAAGGTCTGACCAAAGAATTCCATCGCATTTGCCAAAGGCGGCAAAGCGCTGGACAGTCGAGGTGCCGGGCTCTTCACAAAAATGATGGATAGATGTGCAAATCCGGGAATATTGAGCGCCGCTTCCACAAGTGTATAATAGCAGGACATCAGATGACCCAAGAAGAGGATGTCCGAGAGAAGCCTATGCCCGGCGGAGAAGTTGGGGCAGGAATTGATAAGTATCCTGAGAGATTTCGCACGTCGGATGGAATAGGTGTGCTCAGCGAGTAGGCGTCGCTGAGTGGCTCTGTCTCCAGTGCAAAGAATGGTATCCAGTTCGAGGATATGCTTCTGTGCAAGTTTCATGTAGTCGTCATGAGTAGCCTCTGAGTAAGGACCAACACAAGATTCGTCCCAGAAGGTTCTCTGTTCAGAATGATCACTCTGTGGCTGAGGGGTGTAAAGAGGAATGCTGTCCAGGGATCCGGCGGCTTTGAATGCCTTCAAATTGTCGCGCAACCTATCCGCATAAAAATCAAGTCGAGGTTGGTAAAAACGCAGCAATTCCTCCCAAAGTTCCTGTTTGACCGCAGATATATCTGGGACGCACATCATCAAGTCTGATCTGAACGTGGAAAATAACGGGCGTACCATTTTGCTCTTCGTAAACCGATGCACCGATAGCGGCAAGCAGCTTTTCAAGCCTGCGACGGAATTTTTCATCCACATGCTCGAAATTAACATCACGAGCAACAAAGAGGGAAATCTTGACGTCCCCGTTGAGGCATTGATCTCTAGACTCGCGGAGCGCTACAGAGCAGACATGTTTCCTGCTCTTAACTCTCAACATGATCTCCGCGAACCTGTCCAAGAAGCGCTGCTTGAATTCGTCTTCCTTACCACCCCAAACAGTTGAGTCGTCCCCACAAATTTCATCGTCTTCGTGTTCCTCTTCCTCCTGGTTGCTCGGTTGGAGTTGGCCACCGTTGCGCAGAGATAGCAAGTTAACTAGGCTAATGAATTGTTCAGGGTTGTAGAGCTGAAACTTGGCCATACTGGTTGGGTCCTCTCGGGGAAATCGATGAGAGAACCAGAAGAACGCCGCGAGTCAGAATATATATATGGAACACCGCGTGGATTCCATGAGGTCCCATGAGATCTAGAATCGAACCACACACCTGCGGCGAAAGTTCAATGAATCAACTACGCCGTGTATATGGAATTATGGCGAAAACTGTCACTGGACGCATACCGAAATGGCCTGCTTCCCCGTTGAAGAATGTAGATTGTTCTCAGCACCGGGGGACGCGCTGCCGCCGGAGACCTTGCTTCCATCGGGTAGATGTAATGGGCAAGGTTGTCCATACGTACCCTTCAATGAGCCATATACAGATTTTCACCTGCGCCATACGAGTGTGTAGGGGGAGCTGTTAGTGACTACATGTTTTGGCGTGTGTTTGGTGGCGTGTAATAGGTTGTACGCGGAGCTTGCGCGGGGCCGTTGCGGGGCCGGCACGCGGGTAGTTGAGCGTCGAGCTTGAGGTAACTACGGCCCAAGAGTGTACAGCTACCGACTGGTATGATACAGAGCAGACAATAGAATAGTACAGGGACGCATCCTCCAATCCACATAGGGCTTCTCAGTTGTACAGGACAGAAGCAAACCAGGCCATCAAGTCCAGCCATTACTTTTTCACGTGGACGATACGAACATTTTGTTGACCCAAGGTGGACATCATATTTTGAGCGACTTCAGCCGTCAAACCATGGATCTCGACGCGTTCCGCGCACATGCCAGCCCACTCAACATTGCCGGGGAGCGGATAGGAGTTGGTCATTAACCTCTTGAACCTCTGCTCGAGATTCGGCTTATTTCCACGAACGAAATCGTACAGTTTTCCCTTATACAAGCCGCGTGCAACTCCATGGGGTCAACCCTTGCCAACAGCTCCTTATACACTCCTTTCAAAGAAAATTTCTCTTCAACTGTTTTGCAGTTGAAAAATCCATAGTCCACAGTGACATATCGCGGAGGATCCACATTTGGGGAGTGAACGAAGAGTCTGAGGTGCCACACAGTAGGACACCATTCGTTGCCTTTGATCTTCATGAAGGCCTCGAAATGCTGGACTTGCTTGCGTTCCGGTCCAAGCCCTTTTGTATCCATCAACGCGACGAGGTTGTTGGATTGAAATGCAGTCCAAAACTCTGTAAAAGTGCACTCGGGAATGAGTTTCCTGTATACCCAGGGTAACACCTGTTCGCCTTCGGAGCCACGGCCAGTTACGAAGCCGAACTCAAAGTAGAGCTCTTTGCAGATTGTGTCAGGCTCGATGGAGGGATTTGGGTGGTATCCGTTCAAAAGCAGGGCATACAGTATGAATGACTTGCGTTTCGCTTCTGGAACCAACTGGTGGGGTTCTTTCTCCCTATCCGCTGAGTCGAGGTATGGTCTGGCGACCGCTAAAAGTCGGGGGGTCCGCCTCGCGAGTTAAAAATGTGCAGATTCTCACGGAACCATGGATAATACCCGCCACGATGGCGTTCGGGTATGGCCTCGTATTTTGCTGTGATGTTTTCCGCCAGCGTGCCTTCGGTTTGCCACTTGTGCAATTCACGGGTTCTAACTCCCATACGGGTGAGGCCGACATAAAGACCAAAGAGTTTCTGCACATCGTAAACCGACGTAAACTTTGCGAATCCGAAATCTTCCTTGGTGTCTTCATCAAGGTCACCCAACCAGTCCGTCCAACACGCCCGGACGAGGTAGTCGGCAGTATCGAGAGGCCGTCCTATGGCACACTTGAAAGTATGACCATGGTAGTCCCACTCGTCCTCGCAGCGTTCACTGCACAGCCACGGTCCGCGACATTTAGAGCATTTCCTCGCAGTCTCGAGTTCGCAGTTTTCGCATTCTCCAAACGCTCTGGAGTTTTTGAACGCTCTAAGACGATCGGTACATCATAGCTCTCGACTTCTTCGACTGGGTCAAAATTCCTGCACATTACATGGTTGGTACTCATGGGTGACTGCAGAACCAGACCAATTACCTAGCTAAAATTTTGGGTGCATTTGCACTGAGGGAATCGAATTCACGTTGAGCAGCCAGAGTTTTGTGATATTGATGGACCAAGGACGATTGGGGGTTATAGTCCGTAACTGCAGCCGTTGATTCGGCGACATGAGAAGCTACCGTAATAGGCTTGATCATCTCGCGAACAAGGAGGTTCCGCGTCTTCTTCAGCGCGGAATGGAGGGCGGCGACCATATCTTCACAAAGCCCATCCATGTCCAGGATGGACCACAACGTGTAAATCTTGCTGTGACTTCCGCGAGTCCTGAACGTAAACCCATCGTGATCAAAGGACTCGAGGAAAGCTGTACAAAGAAAGCAGGATAACTTGCTGCATCCGATGTACGGGTATGTTTCCCTGCTCATGGTCTTCACGTCGGCCGTCCTTGTCATATAAAGAACGAGCTGAAGTTCCGCATGGGTGTGGAGATGCTTGCGAGAGAGATTGTTCTGAATTTGTTTAAAATTTCGTTCTGCACTGATGACGCTTGACTTCGGGTTGATAAATCTCTTAACCGAGCTCGGATTCAAGCTCTGACCCAAGTATTTCATTGCATCTGGCAAAGAGGGCAAAGTGGCCGGACAGACGCGAGTGGAAGGTTCTTCACAAGAACGATAGACAGACGAGCAAATCCGGTAATGTTGCGCGCCGCTTCCACGAGTGTGTAATAGCAGGACCTTAAGCGGCCCAAGAAGAGGATGTCCGAGAGAAGCCTACGCCCAACGGAGGCTTTGGGACAGGAATCGATATATATCCTGAGCGATTTCATATGTCGGATGGAATAGGTATGCTCAGCGAGCAGGCGTTGCTGGGTGGCTCTGTCACCAGCGGAAAGAATAGTGTCAAGTTCGAGGATATGCTTCTGTGCAAACTTCATATAGTCGTCATGAGTAGCCTCTGAGTACGGACCGATACAAGAGTCGTCACGGAAAGTTGTGTGTTCAGAATCATCATTGTGTGGTGGCTGAGGAGTGTAATGAGGAATGCTGTCCTGGGATCCGGCGGCTTTGAATGCTTTCAAATTGTCGTGCAAGCTATCCGCATAGAGCCCCAGACGAGGTTGGTTGTAACATACTAGCTCCACCCACAGCTGCTGCTCAATTGCGTGTGGATCTACAATGTACGCACGATCAGTTTAAGGGTTGTCACGGACGACACTAACGTGCATACTGATCGTGTCATCGTACACGGAAGCACCAATGGCCGCGAGTAGCCTTCCAAGAGTGCGAAAGAATTTCGTATCCTGCTCGTTGAAGGTGTCATTACGGGCAACAAGCAGCGAAATCCTGACGTCCTCGTCGAGGTGTCGGTCCCCCGACTCCTGGAGTGCTACACAACAAACATGTTTTCCCCCTTTGTCTCTTGACATAATCTCCGCGAACCTGTCCAAAAAGCGTTCCTTGAGCTCGTCTTCCTTGCTATCCCCAGTATCCGAATTGCCTCCGTTGAAGCCAACGTCAACCCCGACATCTTCGTCTTTTGACGTATTTCCCGGTCTAAGCTGTCCGCCATTGCGCAGGGACAGCAGATTCGTTAGGCTGATGAATTGTTCGAGATTTTCCCACTCAAACTTGGCCATGTTGGTTAAGTCCTCTCGAGAACGTCAGATGATGGGTTGTCTGGGTTGAGGGGACTCAATGAAATAGCAACCAGCAGGATGCAGCATGTCAGAACACAATAGATTGACGCCCGAAGAAGTTTCCATGGGTCCCATGAGGCAGCCCAAGATCTAGAAACCGACCACACACGTGAAGGAGTTCCATTGACTTCGCTGTGTACACTGTATATGGACTTGTTGGACACCTTGAAACGACTTGCTTGTTGAATTCTGAAAACTGCGGGTCGTCCTCAGTTGTGAACGGCTACTGCGGAACCGGGGAATTTAACGGTCGTACCTCAGATAGCGTCTCTTCAACGTTCCTGACGTCGTCATCTAGTCTCCCGTTATAAGCAGACCCCGAAGACTCGACAGGTGACAATTGTTTTGCAAAAGAAAGAAGACGAGAAGTGCATGTGAACCTACAGTACAGCCTAGATTGTCGGACAATCTTTCCGACTTGAACTGTAATACTCGCACACGAACGGGGACTCTGAAGCCTCAACCTCCTACGGTGGATGTCCGTTCCACTGAAGAACGAGGATTTGATCGGACGTGAGTACTTGACTGATCATGCTTTCGTTTTCTTGACGACTGGTTTGGTCAAGGGTTTGGTGTGGATGTTCTACTGTAGCAAATAGCACATCCTTCCGTGGTACCCTCGATGAAATCGTGGATACTCGTAGAGACTTCGTACGTCTTCCTTGACTTTACTTGCGGCGACCTCGGAAGTTTGAGTGGAACATAATAGTCGCAGGAGACACCAATCGTCGTCGTCGTCGTCTACAATGCGAACACAAACTACAAACTGCACTAGAGTCACATATCATACACCGTGTATTGCAACTTCACTGACGTCCATTTTGCACATGGAGCACACGTATAACACGAAAGCCATATAAATGGAAGCGCAAGAAAGAAAAAGAGGAGAGCCAAAAATAAAAGAAAACTCGGGGGTTCGACTTCATCCGCTGCACTGGCACCCACCCCCTTGATATCGCTATGCATACAGCTTGCCCTTGTTGCAAGTCGCGTGTAAATCCATGGGGTCGATCGTTGGAGGCTCGAGCAACCTTCCATATATGGCTTTGAGAGTTTTTGTTTCTTCGGTTGTCTTGCAGTTGGAAAACCCATAGTCAGTGGTGACTCGTGGTGGAGGATCTATATCCGGGCATCTAACGAACAATCGGAGGTGCCACACAGTGGGACACCAATTGTCGCACTTGATCTTCAAGAACAGATGCTGAACTCTGCTGCGCGTTCCTTTAAGTCCCTTCGCGTCCATTAGCGTGATGAGGTTCCTCGATTCAAACACAGTCCAGAACTCCGCGAAAGAGCATTTGGAGATGAGACTTCTGTACACCTTCGGTAACACCTGCTCGCCCTCGGAGCTGCGACCAGTTACGAAGCCGAACTGGAAGTACAAGTCCTTGTAGACCGTGTCAAACTGACAGAGTTTGGGGTAGTTTCCGTTCAACAGCATAGCCCACAACACGAACAACTTGCGTTTTGCCTCTAGCACTAGGTGGGGGAACACCTTCCTATCTTCGGTTTCGACGTACGATCTGGAAACCGCCAGGAATTCAAGGAGTCCGTGTTGCAAGTTAGCGGTGCCCCGGTTACCATCGGAACCGTACGTGGCGTTGGCTACGAACGTGTCCAGGCATCACTTCGTGCTTGGCTATGGTGATTCCTGTCAGCCTGTCTTCCACTTGCCACACGTGCGACTCCCGGCTTCCAACTCCCAAAATCCCAGCGTCTCCGCCAGAGTCACCCAATAATCCTTCCGGAGAGGCTTGAACAAACTCATGAGCATTGTCGAGAGGTCGACCTATCACGGGCTTGGAAGCATATCTATAGTAGTCCGGCTCATCACAGAGTTCACTGTACAACCACGGGCCAGGGCATTTGGAACTTTGCGTTGAAATTTCAGCCGTGGCTTCTCCACATTCTTTAGAAACCTTTGAAATACCAGCAGGTTCAAACGCGCCGTCTGCACTGCAAATCCCCAAACCTCTGACCAGATCAGAACTAGTAAGTACAACACTCACTATCCATGACCAGCGCTTAACGCGGGCACTCACCTGGCAGGGTTCTCAAATGCATCGGTGCTTGAGGAACCGACTTCGCGCCGGGCAGGTGGATATTTATGGTGTTAACGAGTGAAAGATGACTTGTTCTCATGAACGGCAAATCCAGCAGATAATTTGGGGGTATAAGTAGCTGATGTGAGAGGTTGGAACATCTCATGGAGAAGGGATTCCCGCATGGTTTTCGCTGCGGAATCGAGAGCAGTGACCGTATCGTCATGAAGTCCATCCATGTCTGGGATGGACCACAGCGTGTAGATCTTCCCGTGACCTCCACGAGTCCTGAACATACTGCCGTGGTGGCGAAAGGAATTGAGGAAAGCGGCACAGAGAAAGCAGGACAACTTACTGCAACCGATATACGGGCATAAGCTCGACGTCCGTTATCTCTGCAAACGCCTCTGTGTGCTAACGACGCTTGACTTTCTGCTGATGACATTCTTCACTGAGAGTTGGTTCAGAATCAAAATCCCGCCAAAGAGTTTCATTGCATCAGTCAATGGGGGAAGAGTGGACGGACAGACGCGAGGGAGGTTCTTCACAAGAACAATGGTCAGTTGGGCGAATCCTGGAATCTTGAGAGCAGCATTCACGAGCATGACAGCACGACATCGGACGGTCCGAGGAACGGATATCCAAGAGCCTATGCCCGGCAGAAACCTTCGGAAAGGAAAGGAGGAATATCTAAAGAGATCGCATTCGCCGAATGGAGTTGGTAGATTCAGTCAGGCGGCGTCGTTCAGCTGTACTATCGCCTAAGCAATGAATGTTATTCAAGAATACGCTCCTGGACAACCTTCATGTAGGCCTCGTGAGTTGCCTCTGAGTAAGGTCTGATGCGACGGTCGTCGCAGAAGGTTCTGCACTCGGAGTCATACAAGAAAGGATGCTGTCCAAAGATCCACTAGTCTTGAACACTCGCAAATGTCTGCGTAGCGTATTCGCGTCCTGATCGAGGCGAGGTTGGTTGTACCATACCAACTCCTTCCCAAGTTCCGCACGCTTGACCTCACGGATACTGCCTACAACACGAGTCGAAGATTTGTGGGGCATGATAACGGGCTACTGATTGTTTCTTCTTGCACGGACGCGCCGATATGAGCGAGAAGCCTTTCAAGCTTGCCGCAAAATATCCCATCCTGCTTCTGGGGTGTCGACTAAGTGACTGCTAGAGTGCTGCGCAACAAATGTATTTCCCACCATTGTCTCTCGACATGATCTCCGCAAACCCGTCCAGAAAATGTTGCTTGAGTTCGTCTTCCTTACCTTCCCAAGCAACCTGGTGGTCACCACAGACGTCGATGTCTTCGTGATCCTCTTCTTTCCGGTTGGAGTTGGCCATCGTTGCATAGGGATAGCAAGTTGACCAAACTGATAAATTGTTCAAGGTTTTCCATTGAAACTGGTCATACTGACAGAGCCTCCTCAGAGTCAGCTGGCTAGAGACTCGATGAGATCATGTTGGAAGCCTCAGCGGATTGACGCTCGCTGGGTTTTCGTGGGTCCCTTGAGTCTACCAAAATCTATACTATTAGTATCAATGGCGTCCCTCCTGCATCTACCGCGAACGGGTGATCATTCGAACGTGAGTGACTAGCTGCAAGAAGTATTGTTGGCCGCGGTATCGACCGTTGGTGTTCGGGGGCCCTCCCCTTCCGACGTGCTTAGGCTCAGTCGTGCTTGCATGCACACTCCACCGGACTCCGGACTAAGCCCTCACCTTCCTAAAGAAAACACGAATGAAGAGTTTGTTGATAATGAAGAGAGGAGAGGAAGGACGCGCCAAAAGGCCCAGAAGGGCAATAAGGAGCGGATACTTTCCGTCCAAGGCGGGACATGAGTGGTCTTTCTTTCCGGTGTTGCGCAGATGATGTCATTCTACTGTCTTTGCAGTAGATAAGGAGGAGCTGTCAGCCTGCTACCTAACAGCAATTTCACTATCAGAGTCGCCAGCCAACGTAAGGTGCTATCTTGCCTTCCTGTAACATGCTCACAAATAGGACCCATTACAATCACCGAGCGCCCATCACTTCTGTGGATGCTCGAGCAAGGGCCGAGGAAGCAATGGAAATCGCGCGTGCCCACCAAGACGCTACATTCAACGTAAAGGTCGCACCTTTCACTTCCCATCTTCAATGCAAAAAGTAAGATGCTGTGTATCGCTGGGAGCAGTCTAAATGCTGACACAGTGGATCATCGAGAGCACTAAGTCAGGGACGATGACTACGATGACGCATCCCTCCAATTCCCATCTGAACCCTACCGCTCACTCGGCACGTATGTCATACATATTCTAGTTATCTCCTGTTGTCAATGGACTCATCCTTCTTTGGGTCCTGCCCCGGTTCGTGCTGTACGATCATCATAGAAGCCTCTGTAGCATAAGCTCGAGTCAGCAGAGCACCCACTGTCACGCACAAGTGTCGTGTACATACTCCGAACACCAGTTTATTTCTCAGCATCAACGGGGACATCAGCCATAGAATCGATACTGGGATCTGCACCAACGTTCGCAACGGTATCCTTGCCTCGTACTGTTTCCGCTTCTAAGTCGAGGTCGAACAGTTTCACGGATGACACTAATTTGGTCAGCTGATAATCTGTCGGGAGAAATCCGACGAGTTCGTCGATCTGGAGTAGTGCATGATGCAATTTTTCCGCTTGCTTTATGCGCGCATCAGTTTTCGTCGGTGTCTGGGGAAGACACCTCGAAGGCTTGATCAGCAACGGGAGTGCGTGAGAACCACCAAAGTCCCAGTCGAGAATCGCCAGTATAGGCGGGGGGAAGAACGGCTAGGTGTTGAATCAACTTCACTCGAAAGACTTCCAAGAGAGAGTAGAACATACCTCACTATGACATTCCGCCCATGTAGGTCCCCATGCCGCAACACGAAGGGTACTTCCAGTCATATGACTGTGCCATAAAATCATCCCTCTTTCTCTTTACAAGTTCGAATGCCTCCTCCGGCGTCAAACTCTGAAGGCACTGCTCATCTCCTCCCTGAACTCTGCTCGTGACCAAGAGTGTACCTTTGTGCAACATTTGATCCATGTGATGGAATTGACGGTCGAAGACGGACTGAACGTATTCTCGCACGGACGCGTACCTGTTTAAATCATGAGTACACAACGCAGATGTGAGCGAAAGTGGTTGTCGAAGCACTAACGGCCCGATATTGTATAGACCGAAACCGTCAACTACTCCCTGTACGAGGCTCAGCATCTGTGGAGCTATACGGTCCAGGTAAACATACCCTCCCACTCGCGGCATCCCTGCCATCGACTAGAGGACAGGAGCAACCATCTGGGCGGATTCCCCCGATCAATTTGAAGCTCGTCTTTGTCCTCATCGTACGCATTATCTCTACGACTTGGTTGACCATATTCTGCTTTTCCTCCTCTGGAAGGTCCAGCCACACGTGTTCAGGGTATCTCCATCGATATATTCCATGGCAATGAATTCCGATCCGTAAGTGCAGTTATAAGCGTAGATGGCTGGAGTGGGTATGTTGAGATCAGGGTGTTGCTGGCAGTACAGCATACAGCCTACAGCTGTACAGGTCTGCCATCGGAGATGGTATCAATTGGACAGCGCAAAACAAAGGGAAAGTGGCGACCAGATTCACCGGTGTCGAGGTCAAGGATGTGTACAAAGTTGTAACCCCCTTCGATAACATCGTTCCTTCTACTCTGGAGACGAATTTCGAGGACAAAATCTCAGTGGGACGGATACAGAGGCGAAAAATTTCTCGCTGAACTAGGGATGTTGGTGAGAGAATCAGTAATGAGGGTAGAGGTTTAAGAGGAACGTCATGATCCAATAGTAACTGGGGTCCGGGTGAGTGGATTGCGTCTTTGAGATGCTCATTTATGCAATGATAGCCTGGCCATCAGGAAATTACCTTGCTGGTAGAGCAAGGTCTCTACGACGCCGAAAATCGTGGGAATAACCAACATCGGAAAAAATTTCCCTTTTCAGATTTAGTTATCAGCTCCATATACATTGACTCCCTCCTAACCCATACCCTGCATAACCACACTCCCTGAGAACCCATTGTTGAGAGTGCACTCTGGAATTACAGTAGCATCTGGGAGTTTCACCCAGAGGGCTCAAAATTTCTTCTGACCTTTGGAATTAAATTCTGATGTCACCCCACTTACTAATTACAGTACTATAAATTTTCCACACCATTATTTTCCACCTCAGGGACTACTTCATGCACTGAGGTGAGCATAGCTATATTTCCACTTGTTTACTTGGTACTGATGTAGCATAGAACTCATACCTTCATTAGGTATGAGCCCCACTCTCATGCTCTAATTCTGAAAGAGTTATTACACAGCAACAATACCCACTATGGTGAAAGATGATCATTCCTACAAGTCCCAACCCTAAATGCAGATCTGGAACCTAAGTAAGACAAGGTACAAGTAAAAGAAAGTCATGCTGTGTACCATGACCTTGTCATAGCCATGCCTTGACCCTGGCTGGACTTGGCCTCACACTCATCCAGTCTGGCCTTGGCCTTGGCAATCCCTTAACTCCAGTTGGTCTAGCCCAGTTAGCACTGCTTTGCAGTGCATGTCACTTTGGTTTGAGCACTGCCTGGCTGTCATATCCATGACTCTCAGACTCAAGCCCAGTCCAGTCTGGACCCTAGCCCCTATCTCTGGTCAAGTCTGGTCCTAGTCCAGCCTAGAGAACACAACTCTGGTCCTAAATAACCCAACTCTGCCTAGATAACTCAAGTCCAGTGTTTTACCCCTATCTCCAGTCCATTCCAGCCTCCTGGCTTTGTGCTGCTCCACCCAGTCCTCCCATGTACATGTCCAGGTCACCTGGACATAACTCCAGTCTGTTTTCCATTGTTTGTACTATATTTAGCTTGGTCCTCTCATCTAACTCTGCTTACTGTACAAATCCTGTGTCTGACTCCAATTATGCTGGTCACCTGGACTTTAACTATTAGTCTTGGCACAGCCTCTATGGTTATCCTCTCTTGCTAATCATCTTTCTAATAGCTTATCAACAAGTCCAGCTTCATGTTCATTACTCTGGACTGGCCTTGTGTATTTAACCCATGTACATACTTCATAGCACTCCAGTCAGAATATCAACTTAGTATTACCTTCAGATCTGTATTACCCCTCAAGTCTACTCCATAGCTAAGGCCAAGCCATAAGCTATCCCTGGCCCCTGTCTTGGCCCTCTCCCTGGCTTGCATAAGGGTACAGTACATAAGCTGAGACCAAGGGAGGTAGATCCAACCCCAGACCAGCTTCCCTCTGTGTGCACTCCAAGACCCATTGGTTTCCCATGCTACTGGCCTTATTCACATGCTCCCAGTCTTAAGTCTGGACCTCCAGACTTAACCCTGACCTCAAGCCTTAGCTCCAGTCCAACCAGACTTGGCCTCTGTCTCCTGGCCTTGACTCTGGCCACCTGGACTTAGCCCCTGTCACCTGGTCTTGAAGCCTGGTCACCTAGGGTAAACCTGTACTTGACACTGGCCTTGTCCCCAGTCCACCCTCATCCCTGTTGTGGTCTCTGGTTGTCTTTGTCATAACATTACTAATACTGTTCTTACCAATCATCTTAGCAATCTTTGTGAGACTGGCATTACCAGTCTCTGTACCATAGTCTGTCTCTAGTATATAAACCTGTAGTTACTTGGCCTGTATCTCTTCAGTCTGAAATCAACTAAGTCTACTCTGATAACCCTGCCTGGCCTCAGACTCAGACTGTGACCCACACAAGGGAATAGCACTGCATCTTCAGTCACTAAGTCCAACCTGTCCTCCCCTCTGTACCTCTGCTCCCCATCTGATCCTGACCCTTTGGCCTTGCACCCACTTTGGTCTCCAGTCCAGTCTTGAACCCAGACATCACAGACTTGACAGGCCTCTGGGAAGCATGTGACTAGAGGAAGACTGAAGGGAAAATTCCCTAGGATCATGACACTAGAGAAGAGTATATTTGGGGGGAGGGGGACCCAAGATGAGACACTGTAAGGAAAGTCCAAGTAGCTGTATAATATGAGCTAGATGGCTTAGATAACAACAATAACTTGAAGGGAACAATTTGCTTGTCCCAAGGGATTCTGGACTGTCAAATCTAGAGGGTGGGACTTGGCACTTAATAGCAGTAGTGTTTTGTGGCATGCATGGCATGTCCCATGGTGTTATACTGGCAATGTGAGCAGTGTGAGTGGTATACATAGTTTGTGAATGGTGGTTGTGAGGCATGCAGTGTACACAAAGTGAAAAGAAACTCATAGTGACCTTTGGAGTGCCAAAAGGTATAATTCTGTACCTAAGTACCAGACTTTATAGTCCAGTCAAACCCAGAACCTAAGTAGTACAAGGTACAAGTAAAAGAAAGTCATGTGACAGCACATACACACAGGACAGGCTGCAATAGGTGCCAAGGGTATACTACTAGCATAAAGGGAACGGAGGACTGTGGTAAAAGAAAAGAGTCTGAAGGAAAGGAAGCAACTGGAACACAGTAGCCACAGGTATAGCAGTGTGTGAGAGGGAGCAAGGGCATGGGAAGGCAGTGGGATAGGTGGGAAGGTAGTGTGTGAACAGCAGTGGATGCAAGTGGTCTGGGGACATAACAATAGTCATGGAATGTGGATTCCTTACACCAGTGGGGGACTTAGATGCTGACTATCCCCAGTCAGCAATGTGGCATGCAGGACATGAACAATGGTGCCACATGGTGGTGGAGAAGGTGTGGTGCCAAGGATTCAAGAACACCAGTGAATGCCACATAGAAGCAAAGGAAGCATGGTGCTGAGGAATGTGGGAACACCATTGAATGTCATGTAAAAGTGTCCAGACTGATGACATAAGCACCTCATGGCCACTAAGTATATAATTGTTAGTGTGTGGCTCAAACCTTTGCATCAATTTGATTCTTCCCCCCTCACCATCAATCTCTCTATCATTCATACCATGTCTGCCAACCATCTCCCCCACCTTTCCCAACTTGTTTGCATGGCCACCCCTGACCCAATCAAAGTGGAGAAGGCTGCCCTGAAGGAGAAGTTCATCACTGTATCCATGGCCCTGGTTGCTGAGGCTAGGTGTATGCTGGATGATAAGGAGGACCTGTGGGAGGAGAAGGTAATGTGGGTGTGCCAATGGGAGAAGAAGACAGTAAGTGCACAATTTATTTGAGACTCACAGCATTGACCATCTCCTAGGGTGAAGTGTTCCCTATTATTGAGTGTGGCAGAGAGCTTGGTGTTGATATGAAGATAGCCATGACAGATGGGCCAGTGGTAGTGGTGGCTGACAAGGCTTATGAAAGGTGGGTGGCCAAGGAGATTGTGTGGGGAAAGATTGACAAGGACATGCAAAGGGGAGAGGAGGCATTATGGGATGTTGGCAAGCAGGGAGCAAGTGCAGAGGTGCCTGCTGCAATGGCAAAGATATCACATGTGGAGGTCACTCAACTGGTATGAAAGGTAAGCATGCATCTTGCACAGTGTAGTAGTGGTGGATACCCAGGTCCATAGCAATCTCAGTGGACAGTTGCAGAGAGCAAGGATGAGGTTGAGCCAAAGGTCACTGTTCCACTGGGGTCCATCCTCCACAAGGAGCCTTGTGCAAGGTGCATGGTGAAGAAAACCCTGTGTATTGGACCTGCAGGGTGGACATGTGACAGATGTGTGCACATCAAACAGGGCTGTGAGAAGTCCATGAAGACCAGAAGGAAAGCACAGGCAGGAGTATTGGTTGGTAAGTATGGCAGTTGTCTCAGCAGGTTCAGGGCTAATGACCTGTAGCATGGTCTTTGAGGCTGCCAAGGCTGGCCCTGTCCAAGAGGGTCAATTATGATGAGGTCAAGGCAGTCAAAGCAACTTGCACACTGTGAGGCAAAGTGGGTTCAGTGGTGAAAACCAACCAAAACCAACACAAAAGACAATGAAAGCAAGTGGTGGTGTGCCTATGCAGTACCTAGATGGCAGAAGGTCTTATTCAGGCAGGTTTTTGTGAACCACAATACTCAAAGACAAGTGCTGAGGGTTGGGGGTGCTCCTGACAAAGAGGGAGCAGGAATGTGGGAGGATTGTGATGGGGTAAACTGCTGTCAGCCTACAGAGGGATGGATGATGACTTAATTCAATGTTCTGAGCTGTACTGAGCTCAGGAGGACTTGAAGTGAAGCTGATTGATGATAGGCAATGATAAGTAAAGTAGATGATGGTTAGACCCTTAATAAAGTCTCAACTATTGAAGCTGATGAATGAATTACTGAGGGATGGGCTCTCTGATGTCTTCTTATTCAGCTATCTAAGTACAATGATTTATATACAGTACAGGGTCTTGCCTATGGAAAACAAGGTGCAAACACTTGGTAAGTGATTGGTAACTGATAAGTAAGGAATGTGAGTGGTGGGTAGTCAACTTAGAAAGCATTGGTGAGCATTGGTAAGGATAAGTAAGCCAAAAAGCAATGAATCAGTAAGTGCAGTCAAAAGATTGGTAAGTATTGGCAATAGGTGAGTCAAGGACAGTCAGAATTTCAAACTATGAGTCAAGCATCATCTGAAACTGAGTAAGCACACTGGAATCACATTAGGGGGAGGCTGTGCATGTCACATCTTGAAGGAATCACTTCTAGGCCAAGGTGGTATGACAGAGAGCAAGTAGGGTTTTGAGATTGGCTTTGGTATAGTGGCAATCTTCACCAAGGCACTGGAGTAGTAGTTCAGGAGTTCTTTGTGAAGATATTCCAATCATTGAGGCCATCAGTTGCAGCATCTAAGGTTGACCAAAATTCTGCCTTGTTGTGGTCTGTGTAACAAATAACCCAGTGGATTTTTTCTTTTCTGGTAGTGAGGCCAGCCTTGAGGCAGAGTTGTTCAACATCTTTGAGGTAATGAGTGATATCTTTGGTATGTCTAGAAAGCTTCAGGGCTTTGCTGGAATCCCTGAGCAGCATATCTTTAGCTCCAGACATTATGCTGAGCAGTGCAGGATTCAGATTCAGAATTTGGGGAACAGAAGGTGCAGTATTTGAGAGACAAGGCAGGGATATTCTGTGTGGGTATTTGAGTGGAAGAGGTGAGAACAGAATTTATGATTAGGGAGTGGGAAGGGAGGAGTAGCTGTTCAGCAGCTAGTTCTGAATTGCTGGATGGCAAGGATGATGGGGAAGTTAGTTCTGATAGAGGCAAAAGCTCTTGATGCTTGGCAGGAGGAGCAAAGGGTTCATCAAGGTCAAAACCTCCAGGAAATGCTGGGTAAAATGATGGGGACTCTTGTCAAGTTCAGGATGTCTGGGTTGAGTCCAGACCAGAGACTGAAGCAGGTGTGAGGCTGAGGGGTCAGGATCAGGAGGAGAGACGAAGGTACAGATGAGTGGACTGATTGGACTTAGTGACTGAGGCTACAGCACTATTCCCTTGCATGGGTCTCAGTCTGAGTCTGAGGCCAAGGCAGGATTATCAGAGTAACTTAGTTGATTTCAGACTGAAGAGTACAGGCCAAGTATCTATGAGTTTATATACTAGAGACAACTATAGTATGGAGACTGGTAATGCTGGTCTCGCAAAGATTGCTAAGATGATTGGTAAGACAAGTATTGGTAATGTATGACAGAGACAATGGAGACCAGGACAGGGTGGACCAGGGACAAGACCAGGGCAGGGCTTAACTGAAGTGACATGCACTGCAAAGCAGTGTTTACTATGCTAGACTATCTGGGGATAGGGGACTGGTGAGGCTGAGGCCAGACTGAATGAGTGTGAGACTGAGTCTGGCCAGGGTCAGGGCATGACTATGACAACTCTGGACTCTGAAAGATCTCATCTAAACTGAGATCTGAGTCTGATGAGTGTGGCTCTGAAATGTCTCTGGGATCAGCTACTGGGATTAAGATTTCTGATGAAGAAATAGATAGTCTGCAGAAGGGCTCTAAGAGCTCTTTGAGTTCAGTTCTTTGACAAGTGGGTTGTAAGGATCTCCTTTCCAGATCTACAGACCCCTTGTGGTGGGCTCCAAAATGTTGTGTACCACAACTTCTGGGAAGCATGTGACTAGAGGAAGACTGAAGGGAAAATTCCCTAGGATCATCCAAAGGGGTGCTGAGTTGACAGGAGGAATAGGAAGTGACACTAGAGAAGTTTAAGAGAAGTTTAGGTAGAGTCATAAGGGGAGTTGGAATTTAATTCCAGTGGCCTGTAAGTGTGTGAGTTGTATTTGAGCTGGGTATACAAAATTCTGAAGAACAGTTTCATGATGAGAAGAGTGTATCTGGGGTGAGGGGGGCCCAAGGTGAGATGTGATGGTCTAGAGGATGCAGGAGGCATGGAGAACACTGAAGACACTGTAGGTACTGTATACTCAATTAGACAACTTAGAGTCTGGGGACTCTTATACTCATGAAAGACACACAGAGGGTGACTCCAAAAGGTGGGTGGTATTCTTCTGACACTACAGCAGAATTATATAGTACATGGGACATAGGTACAAGTCAGAGTAAAGTGGGGCAGATAAACTAAAAGCCCAGAAAATAAGGGACATACTGTAGAGTTGCCACCACAGATGTTGTTGCTACTTGTGTCATGACTGTGTGTCTGTCCTAGGTCCACATGCACTCCACATGTAACTCCACCAGTCATTCACCCTCTCTGCATCAACTCCACCTGCCCTCTATTGTTTATGAGCCTTCTCCACCCCAACTACTGTTGGACCATGTGGACCATCCTCTAAGAGGTCATGTGACCTCCCTTCAGACTTCTCCTTGACAGCATGCACTCAGGTACTCCACAGCATGTGCTGTCACACACCAAAGGTGTTTGGTGACATGGACATGGATGCTGCTGATGAATGGAGATGAAGACTATAGCCCTCATCTGTAGAATGACAGCCAGGAGTGTTGGCAGTAATCCTTCACACAAGAATGAGTCATCAATGCCAAAGAAAAAAGAAGGAAGCAAGTTAAGCACCAATAAAAACTCTTAAGTGCCCATGTATGGCATTCCAGTGTTTGACATATCTCCACCATTTCTGCAGATACCAACACCATTCCCACATGTGCTTATAGTGCTCAGCCATGTGATCCTACCTTCCAAAATTGGAAAGGATCTGTGTGCTCCACATGTTTCTACAGCACTCCCTCCAAAAGACACTCATTTTGCTAATTCTTCTGATATGGCCACCTCTACATTTTTGCTTGTCCCCTTTGCTAGGGACCATGGCTATATATATTGACCAGGAATTCCTACTAGCTTCCATCCTGAAGTGTCCTGGTATGTCCCATCCTCATCTGCCCCCTCTCAGCCCATCCAGCTTGGACAGCACATTCTTTTTGTCAGTATGACCTCTAGGAGGATGTTCTTTGGTTGCCTCAGGTCTGTCATATCCATGACTCTTGGACTCAATCCTGGTCCAGTCTGGACCCCTAGCCCCTAACTCTGGTCAAGTCTGGTCCTAGTCCAGCCTAGAAAACCTAACTCTGGCCTAGAGAACACAACTCCAGTCTTAGATAACCCAACTTGGGCCTAAGTAACTCAAGTCCAGTCTTTTACCCCTATCTCCAGTCCATTTCGGCCTCCCAGCCTTGTGCTGCTCCACCCTGGTCCTCCCAGGTCTATGTCCAGGTCACCCAGACATAACTCTGGTCTGTTTTCCCATGTTTGCACTATATTTAGTCTAGTCCTTTTGTCTGACTTTTGCTTACTCTACAAAACCTGTGTCTGACTCCAGTATGCCAGTCACCTGGACTTCAGCTATTAGCCTCAGCACAGCCACTGTGGCTATCCTCACTCTTGCTAATCATCTTGCTAATAGCTTATTCACAAGTCTGGCTTCATGTTCATTACTCTGGACTGGCCTCATGTATTTAACCCCTGTACATACTTTGTAGCACCCTCAGTCAGAATATCAACTAAGTCTTACCCTCAACTCCATACTACACCCTGAGTCTACTCTATAGCTAAGGCTGAGCCTTAAGCTATCCCCAGCCCCTGTCCTGGACCTCTCCCTGGCTTGCATAAGGGTACAGCACATAAGCTGAGACCAAGGGAGGTAGATCCAACCCCAGACTGGCTTCCCCCTGTGTGCACCCCAAGACTGGTCAGTTTCCCATGCTACTGGTCTTGTTCCTGCACTCCTGGCCTTAAGTCCAGTCTTCTGGACTTAGCCCCTGACCTCCGGCCTTAACTCCAGTCCAACCAGACTTGGCCCCTGTCTCCTGGCCTTGACTTTGGCCACTCAGACTTAGCCCCTGTCACCTGGTCTTGAAGCCTGGTCACCCGAGGGTAAACCAGTACTTCACAAGGTCTGTCATTTGGTTAGAAAGGTCTTATGTGGTCATTTCAGTCTCTCCAGTCCAAGAAGCATATGGATCCTTCCTCCCTGCTCCCTGCAATGTCTTCATACCAACCTCATCCATCATCCTTCCCAAATTGTGACAGCTACAGCTTAATCTACTGTTCTCCACTCTCCCTGATCACATCCATGATGAGTATGATGCACATCTTGCCTTTTTGTTGCAAGATACAGCAGAAGATGCTCCCCCTTCATCCTCTCTTCCAACAGAGCCTCCTTCATGAAGTTTTTATTTGTTTCACTGAGAGGACAGTTGGGGGGGGAAGTTGCAATCTCCTATTCTCCTGTCACCCCATGGACCCCCAAATCTTGACCCCTGTTGACATCTGACTCACCCTGTCCCCTTTTGGATGTACTGTATTGGCATCAGATCAGCACTGCCTCTCTGTCATACCACTTAGGCCTAGAAGTGATCTCTTCAAGATGTGACATGCACAGCCTCCCCCTAATGCAATTCCAGTGTGCTTTCCCAGTTTCTGACAATGCTTGACTCATACTTTTTTTTTTTGTTTTTTTTGTTTTGTTTCTGAATTAAAGTGCATGAGGGAGCATTTACCCTATGCTGCACTATTCTAACTAATTCGATGTCCTAGCATGGGCCACCTGTGGCCTACCAGTCCTTACCAGCAAGCAAATGCCCTAATGGCAGAGCCTGGGGCTCCCCATTAGTGACTCATACTTTGACATTCTGAGTGTCCTTGACTCACCTATTGCCAATACTTGCCAATCTTTTAACTTTGCTTACTGATTCTCTTTTTGGCTTACTTATCCTTACCAATGTTCACCAATGCTTTTTAAGATGATTACCCACTGCTTACATTCCTTACTTATCAGTTATGAATCAGTTACCAAGCATTTGCACCTTGTTTTCCATAGGCAACACTCTTGTACTGTATATAAATCACTGTACTTAGATAGCTGAAAGAGAGAAGACATCAGAGAGCCCCTGTCATGACCATGACACCAGCATAAGCCCCTAACACCTACTCCGCCCTCTTCCGACATGTTCCCGTGCTTCTCCGCCCTCTTCCGACATGTTCCTGTGCTTCTCTGCCCTCTTCCAACATGTTCCCGCGCTTCTCTGCCCTCCTCCGACGTGTTCCTGCACTCCTCCGACCCTCCTGACATGTCTCCACACCTCTCCGAGGTCCCCCATCCATGTTCTGACCAACTCCGCTCAACTCTGCCCTAAGGTTGGTCATGTGGGCTGTCGGACTTGCGGCCCTGCATTCTAGATAGGGTTCCGCCCTCGTGTCAGTTTTCTCCATTCTTCCGCTCCTTTGGTATTTACCCTCTCTTCCTTGTTGTAGTAGTTTCCTTGTCTCAGTTAAGGTCCCCATCATCCCTACCCTCTATCCCTTGTGTCGGAAGGACTCTAACCCACTATACACTTATTGGTTTACATTCTGTACTGCACCGCCCTTGGCCTACATCGTATATAAGGCCACGTAGTACTCTGATGTAATCAGTACGAATATCGAATAAAGTCCCCACCTTCGACTCCCTCTCAGTCCCCTCTGGAGTTTCGTCTCCACTTCCTCTGAGTCCGCTCCACCTCTGAAATACGAGGGCTGAGCTCGTGCAAGGGGGCAGCGCACTAGCTGAACCCAACGCCCTCCCATCCGACCTCCGACCTCTGACCTCTGGCTCCGACTCCGACCTCAGTCTTCGAAACTTTCCTTCATACCCCTCTGCTCACTGTTTGTCGAATATCTCACCACCCAGTGGTTGGATTCGCTTCGGACTTTGACCGCTGTACTCCACAGCCCAACCCGCTCCAACTCCGCCCTAAGAAGGAGCCAGGGGTGTTGTCCGACTTTGACAGCCCCTCTTGCTCACATTTCATCATCACTCAGTAAATGATTCCTCAGCCTTGATGTTGAGACTTTACTAAGGGTCTAACTATTGTCTACTTCACTTATCATTGTCTATCATCAATCAGCTTTGCTCCAAGTCCTCCCTGAGTTCAGTGCAGCTCAGAACATTGAATTAAGTCATTGTCCATCCTTCTGTAGGCTGACATCAGTCTACCTCATCACAATCCTCTTGCATTCCTGCTCCTTCTTCATCAGGAGCACCCCCAACCCTCAGCACTTGTCTTTGAGTGTTGTAGCTCACAAAACCTACCCAGATAAAAGGTTCCACCATCTAGGTACTGCATAGGCACACCACCACTCACTTTTATTGTCTTTTGTGTTGGTTTTGCTTGGTTTTCACCACTGAACCACACTTTGACTCTCACTGGCCCCTCCAAGAAACTGAGTGAGAAGAATCTTGGGCCATACCCCATAATAGCCCAGGCTGGTTCTCACTTGTTCACCCTGTGTTTACCAGACTCCACATGCACTGTACACCTGGTCTTCCACATGTCCCAACTTGAACCAGCCATCCCAAACACAATACCCAACCAGACTCAAGAACTTGAAGTGTTCCTCAACATAGGTCTCATTGTTCCTTGAGACTTCTTTATGGGCCATTGCTAGGCTGTCCATGTTGTTGGTGACATGCTCCACTGCCCTAATCAGGCACTCCATCTGCTCACCAGTGATAGGACCAGCCTCACTCTCTTCACTGGTCACCTTTCCCACACTGGTCTTCTTTGACAGTCCTGTGAGCACTGTGAGCACCTCAACCTTGTCATTGTCTGCACCCTCAAGCACCTTAGCAGATGGTTGCCAGGACCACTTCTTCTTCTCACCAGCATGAGGGAACATCACATTGGCCTTCCTCTTGCCCTTGTCAATGGCCTGGCTGGCCCCCTGAGACTTACTGAGGGTTCATCACCTCAGGTTGGACCTGGCCCCAGTCAAACCACCTACCAGGGCATCTGCCTGCTGGCTCTCCTCTGCCTTCCTAGCCTCTTCAGCCTTGCACATGTCCTCAACCCTATGCACCTCAGCCTCCTGTCTTGCCCTCTCTTCCTTGGGCAAGGCTTGTTCCTGCCTCTCTGCCTCCAACTGGGCCTCCTCAGCAAGCCAGGCTGCCTCTTATGCCTCTTGTGCTCAGCCAGCTTGCCCCAGATAGCCTGTTCACCATCATCACTGCCTACCTGCAGCTTGACACTCATCACCTGGGTCAGGTTGGGAAAAAAATCTTGGTCATAGGGTGTCCTGGACTGGCAAATAGACATGTTGAAGTGGGGAACCAACCTGAAGTGGACTGGTCTGAAGTTCACCAGTTTTCAAGGTCAGACACCAAAATTTCATTCCCAACATTGTCCTCATTAAAGCCTCATGGGCTTGGCTCCAAGAGGGGGATACTGTCATGACCATGCCTAGACTACCCTAGACCAGTCCTACCCCAGTCTTGACTGGTCTCATCCTGGCCTTGACACTTTGACTCAGAAACATGTTAGCTTGTGAGGCACCGCAAGGTAGTGCCCAGTCAAGCTGTTGGCTCAGTTGAGGCCAGACCAGCATGGTACCCAGCCTGTCACTAGTCCTGCCCCAGTTCCTGGTAAACCTTTGTTCTTACTTTGCTTGATAATATTCTTTGTAACATTGTACTTACCAATTTGTTTACCAATCACCACTGTACCAGTGCAACTGGTCTCTGGTGCTACATTACACCTAGTTTACCTTTAGTATTTAAGCCATAGGAAGATTTGTTTAGCCTCAGTCTGAAGTCAAACTAGTCTCATCTAACCCAGTCTCCTTCTTCTGTCTCTCAACTTGACTATGGCCCACACAAGGGAATAGCACTGCTCCTCAGTCACTAAGTCCAGTTAGTCCAATCATCTAGTATCTTGCATCCCTCTGACCCCCAACCAGACTCTGGACCAGCTTTGTGACCAGTGATGGACCAGACTTAACACACTGTGAGGTATGGGTACAGTGTCAGCCTCTTTCAGACCTGACAAATGGGAAAATAGGTCAACTGCCAGTCATACTGCCACATGTGGTTGAGCAAGTAGGTGTTGACAGACACCATGCATGAGGTCTGCCCTGATACAGGAGCAGAAGTGACAAAACAGGGCAGAGGTGGGCAGTAAGGGATTGCAAGGCAGGGAGAGGTGAGCAGTGAGAGGCTGGGGTGTAGGTGGAGGGTCTGGACTGCAGCATGGTCATGACAGAGAGCCCTAGTCAGGGCAATGAGGGGGTCTTCTGGCAGCTCAGCTGGGTCTTTGGGGTACCCCTGTCACTGCTTCCCCCCACCATCAGAACTACCATCAGGACCATCAGGGTCAGGGTCTGGTCCATCATCTCAGTTATGAGGCAACAGAGTGTGGAAGATTGTCAGATGGATGTCAGAGAAACCACCTTGCAAAGCACTTTCAGCTTCAGTGTGAGAGTGGCATTAGTGGATAATGTTTGGAGTTTTTCAATGACAGAAGGGAGACAATGCAGATTAGCCAGTGCTGCAGCAAGGTTGTTGGTGACCTCTCTTTGGGATTGAGCTCAAGTTCTCATAACAGTGTAAGGTTTTCAAAGGACAGAAAGTGAGATGATACAAGTGTGAGTACAAATATACTGTCAAGTCCAGGCCTACTCTGACCAACTCCAACAGTTAACAAGGTCTGGGGAGAGATATGGAAGCAAGACTGACACAGTCAAATGGAACTCTGACTAGCAGAGGGTTGGCAGGGACATCATGGAGTGGAACAGAGTGAGGGCATTGGGTTTAGCTCATGTGCTACCCCCTTGCATGATCTCAGCCCTCATATTTCAGAGGTAGAGACCAGACAGATGTTTGGAGATAACTCTGACAAACAGAAGACAGAGAAGATACAGAGTAGGAACTTTGGTGATATTTGTACTGAGGAACAGCAGAGTACTGAACATGTGAACTGACATATGGAGACTTGTAAATTTTCAAGTAAAACTTCCTGGACAATGAATGAAGGGTAGACAGGGAACCTACAGTGGGTAACATAGAGCAGACTAAAAAGGAAACAGTCTAGGCACTGAACCATGAAGTGCACACACTGTGGAGTACCTGATTGAACAGTGTCAAGGAGAAGGCCAAAGGCTGGTCACATGACCTCCTGTAGAATGGTCCAAATGGTCCAATGATAGACAGGTACCAAGTCCACCAGCAGGCAGAATGGAGAAGACTTGAAAATAATAGAGGATGGGTGGAGTTGGTGTGGAGCAAGTGAATGACTGGTGGAGTGGACTGTGGAGCAAGCATGGACCTAGGATGAATGCACAGTCAGACACAAAGGTCTAATGTTTGTTTTCTTGGACAGGCAACTCATCAGCTTACATGTGGCACAGCAAGTTCAGCTCCACTGCTATCACAATCATAGCTCATTTCCTTGTGGTGGGTCCTAGTAATGATGTAGATGCCAAGTCTATGGACTTGCCTGCAATTTGGGAGACATGTGATGACCTCCTGGAGAGGTTTTCATTCTTACATGAAGACTTCAATCATCAGAAACCTGTGAATGCTCTCCACTCACAGTTCATACTGCAGCTCCTTGCCCACACTCATTTGTAATCCTGCATCAGGTGCCCTGATATCCCAGCACTCAGAATGGATCCTTTGAAAGCATTTGGTGTCCAAGGGGCCCTTTCCATATTTTGCACATCAGATCACATAATAACAAAAGTTTTTAACTTGAGTGTGCCATTCAACTATTCCAAAGGGGTGATGTGGACATTGACAAGCAGATCAGTACCTGGGGCAAGGCCACTGCAAAGACTCCCCTCAAACTCAACAGGACATCTGGCAAGGAATCATTGGCTGCCCTAGTATCCTTGGAGCAAAAACTGGGGAATGTGTACCAGCCATACATCAGTTGCTAAATGCAATCATTTGGCACTGACAGAGATTATCTCCATGGCAAATGCCCTTGTCTCACTAGCCATGGATTCCTTGGTTGGACAATGGTAGTTTCCAAGGTGATTCAGCAGTGGAAGACCTTGGCAAGTCCATCAATCAGCACATGAATATCTGTAGGACAAATACCTTGTCTCTACAAGATATACTGACTTGGTTTGACAGAATCCCTGTCACACATCCACAGTATTTTTTTTTTGCATGTGCCTCTCTTCCCCCTCCTTTCCACCACTCACTAATCTGCATCATTTCATGTTCACAGCCACTTCACTATCACCTTCTGTCAGCCATGACTTGCAACTGCAATTTCTACATTCATTTAATGTTCAGCACTCCTCCACTCTCAATATCTATCATGTTTCTAACCTGATAAGTGCATGGCCAATTAAAATAACAAAAAAAGTAGGTATATATAAGAACAGGACCTAGGTGGCCTACACTTGTAGTCGCACTGCCCGTCGCAGAAGGTTCTGCACTCGGAGTCTACTATCAGAAAGGATGCTATCTTGCCATTCCCTTGTATAGGTGGTGCTGTCATTGGCCTGCCTACCACCCAACAGTGATTCACAAATAGGACCCGTTACAATCACCGAGCGCTCATCCTTCTGTGGCTGTTCGAGCGAGGGCCGAGGAAGCAATGGAAATCGCGCGTGCACACCAAGATGCTACATTCAACGTAGCGGTCGCACCTTCCATTTCCCAGTCTTCAATGCAAAAAGTCAAGATGCTGTGTATCACTGGGGGCAGTCATTAATGCTGACACAGGTGGGATCATCGAGAGCACAAAGTCAGGCATGACGACTACGACGACGCATCCCTTCAATTCCCATTTGAACCCTACCGCTCACTCGGCACGTATGTCGTACATATTCTAGTGATCTCCTGTTGTCAATGGACTCATCCTTATTTGGGTCCTGCCCCGGTTCGTGCTGTACGATCATTCATAGAAGCCTCTGTAGCATAAGCTCGAGTCAGCAGAGCATCCACTTTCACGCACAGGTTTCGTGTACATACTCCAAACACCAGTTTATTCCTCAGCATCAACGGGGACATCAGCCACAGCATCGATACTGGGATCAGAACCAGCGTTCGCGACGGCATCCTTGCCGCGTGCTGTTTCCGCTTCAAGGTCGAGGATGAACAGTTTCATGGATGCCACTAATTTGGTCAGCTGATCGTCTCTCGGGAGAAATCCGACGAGCTCATCGATCTGGAGTTGTGTGTGATACAACCCTTTCGCTTGTGTTATGCGCACATCAGTATTTTCGTCGCTGTCTGGAGAAGACACCTCGAAGGCTTTATCAGCAAACGGGAGTGCGTGAGAACCACCGAAGTCCCAGTCGAGAATCGCGAGTATACGGCGAGGGGAAGAGTGGCTAGGCGTTGTATTGACTTCGCCCTGAAAGACTTTAAAGAGAAAGTAGAACATACCTCACTATGACATTCCGCCCATGTAGGTCCCCATGCCGCAACACGAAGGGGTACTTCCAGTCATATGAATGTGCCATAAAATCATCCCTCTTGTTCTTTACAAGTTCGAATGCCTCCTCCGGCGTCAAACTCTGAAGGCACTCGCTCATCTCCTCCCTGAACTCTGCCTCGTGAGCCAAGAGTGTACCTTTGTGCAACATTTGATCCATGTGATGGAATTGACGGTCGAAGACGGACTGAACGTATTCTCGCACGGACGCGTACCTGTTTAAATCATGAGTACACAACGCAGATGTGAGCGAAAGTGGTTGTCGAAGCACTAACGGCCCAATATTGTATAGACCGAAACCGTCAACTACTCCCTGTACGAGACTCAGCATCTGCGGAGCTATACGGTCCAGGTAAACATACCCTCCCACTCACGGCATCCCTGCCATCGACTAGAGGACAGGAGCAACCATCTGGGCGGATTCCCCCGATCAATTTGAAGCTCGTCTTTGTCCTCATCGTACGCATTATCTCTACGACTTGGTTGACCATATTCTGCTTTTCCTCCTCTGGAAGGTCCAGCCACACGTCGTTCAGGGTATCCCCATTGATATATTCCATGGCAATGAATTCCGATCCATAAGTGCAGTTATAAGCGTAGATGGCTGGAGTGGGTATGTTGAGATCAGGGTGTTGCTGGCAGTACAGCATACAGCCTACAGCTGTACAGGTCTGCCATCGGGAGATGGTATCTGGATCAATTGGACAGCGCAAAACAAAGGGAAAGTGGCGACCAGATTCACCGGTGTCGAGGTCAAGGATGTGTACAAAGTTGTAACCCCCTTCGATAACATCGGTTCCTTCTACTCTGGAGACGAATTTCGAGGACAAAATCTCAGTGGGACTGGATACAGAGGCGAAAAATTTCTTCGCTGAACTAGGGATGTTGGTGAGAGAATCAGTAATGAAGGGTAGAGGTTTAAGAGGAACGTCATGATCCAATAGTAACTGGGGTCCGGGTGAGTGGATTGCGTCTCTTGAGATGCTCATTTATGCAGTGATAGCCTGGCCATCAGGAAATTACCTTGCTGGTAGAGCAAGGTCTCTACGACGCCGAAAATCGTGGGAATAACCAACATCGGAAAAAATTTCCCTTTTCAGATTTAGTTATCAGCTCCATATACAGTTGACTCCCTCCTAACCCATACCTGTATAACCCATACTCCCTGAGAACCCATAGCTTTTTGGATTTCCTAAGTTGGTTTGCAGGGATTTTACATATATAATCCATAACCCATAACCCATACCTATCTTGAGTGTGATAATCCATAGGGATAGTTAGATGATGATGAGATAATACCAAATAAGGAAATTTTATTATATAATTATAATTATCTACTTTTACCAACTGTGATGACCTACCATCACAATGTTGCAAAAAAGTTAAGTGCCATAACAATCCTGGCAGCTTGTCATGTGATTGAGATGTCTAAGAGCTTGTACAGAAATCATAGTTCAGTTGAGGTTCACACAGTTCTCTTCTTTGATGAGTGGTGCACAAGTTTGGCACAAGGCCTGGCAGCATGTTGGGGATTGAACCTGCCACCTGATCATCTGAACATACACCATGCCCTGCTGCAGCAAATCTTGGTCCTTCTCCAGACACTTCTGGCCTTGTTTGCTGAGCTGATTGGTTCCAGTGTGCACAGAGACCTGATACCATACCACACCTCAAGACTCTCTGGAGAAATGTGGCTCCAGGAACTCTTGACTGGTCATCCTGATCATATCTGCTGTGAGCTTGGTATGAGCAGGGAGGTTTTTGTTGAGCTCATCGAGGAGCTTCAAGGTATTGGTCATAAAAACTCAAAGTTTGTTACCCTGGAGGAACAGCTTGCAATTTTCCTGTATACATTTGTGACTGGCCTGACAATCAGGCACATTGGTGAATGATTTCAGTGATCAAACAATATGATATCTCAGTGAGTTCAATACAAAATCCATGCAACAATTCACATATTTGTGTACAGATACTTCAAGAAATTGCTCTTTATATTTTCAGACCCACCATTATATTCCATCTATGTACAGTTTCCAACTGGTGAAGCCATCCATCCAAAAATATGCCACAACCCCAAGTTTTGGCCATACTTTTGGGATGTGATTGGTGCAATCAATGGCTGCCACATTCCCATATCCCCCCCTGCAATCATATGTTCAAATTATTGCAATCACAAAGGATTCCTCTCACGGAATAGGCTTTTTATCTGCAACTTCTGTTATGCCTGAGCTGAGTGACTTCATCAAATGGACTAGTCATGAGTGGTGTGAGGGGGAGTCTATGGGCTGAACTTGTTGTTACCCCTATGGCTCAGTTATTGATGAAGTCTGACAGAGGTTTCTTCTACTGGCAAGTTCCTCTTGAGATTGTGATGGAGAAGGAACAAGGATGAAATCAAAGGAATTAGCTGAGTTGCAAGCTATCAAAAAACTGAGGATGCAAGGTATGGTATGGCTGTATAAATACCTCAGGACAAGAGTACCATACCAGTCATGCCATCAAGGTGGTAAGTATCTGCAGTAGTAAACAATGAAATAGAGAAGACTCATATGGTGTCAAAGATAACAGTAGACAGGGGAACAAGGGCTATACTGGCTGCACAATCAATGTGCAGTCAGGAGCCTGACACTGGAACAAGAAGTAATCAGTCAAACAACAAATATGAGTCATAGATGACATATGAAAAAGATTGTTCATCAGAGATGGGGGTGGAACATCAGATCTCCTACAAGTGTGCAGCATCAGAGGGTATTGGAAATACTATGCCTGCCAGGGACCCAAAGTGTCCTTGAAGCATAAACACCCCCAGGATGATGACAGAGACAAGAGATGTGAGAAGGCATGTGACATGTGTGACTGAAATGAGGTGAAAAAGGAAAGTCCCCTGACACAGGCATAACATCCCCCCCCTGCAAAGGTCCTCAGACCCTTGAGGACAAAGCATGCCCAGCATTGGTGGCAGTGGAAAAGGGTTGGTGAGTAGTGTAGATGCAGGAATGAGTGACTGGCAACAGGTGGTGGAGGTGATGGAGATGGTGGTTCCTTGAGGGATGGAGTATATTTGGAGCCACACCCATTATGGCGGGACCAATGCCCCAGGTAGTGGCATTGAAAGCAAGCATGGGGGTGGAGCAGGTGTCCCTCAGGTACTGGTGACTGTCCCCCAAGGTAGAACCAAAGTTGATTTTCAGGGATGGGGACAAAGGGAGATGCAGGAAGAGAGTTGGTGGAGTGGATGGCATTAAAGGAGTTCTTGTGGTTTCCTGCCCATGAAGCATCCTGCAACAACACCTCCCAAGCAGAGTTATGAGTTCCCATTCCAAGTCTGAGGCTGACCTGTTTAAATAAAGTCCCATTCTCCACAAACTCTACCAGTGCCACCCATTCTGCTTCCTTCTTTTTCAGATGATGACTTCTTCCTCTTTAGGTTTAATGTGATCAAGAAGTCGAGAAGCTGGGGGTGCAAGGAATTCTCCAAGCTGCTGATTAAGAAGATGATTGTAAGCTCCTCTGGTAACTGCTTCTAAGATGTCCAAGTAGCCTCATTCGAGCATGTTGATCATGATAACCTCCAAGAGTGGGGCAGTTCCACTGAGTTTCTGGGTGTGTATTTTTGAGATGCATTGTCTGATTATGTCTGATGCTCTGTAGATTTCAGACAGCATCCCAAAATACTTAACTTGTTCTGGTGGGCACCTGTCAATGTTGTCCCCTTCATGGAAGATGTCAAGTGCCCTAATGTCAAGTTCATGGTTGTCTGGTGTCACACACCAAAGGTGTTGTGGACATGGTTACAGCTGACTCTGCCTAACTCATCGATGAGTTGCACACAATGCCCAAGCATGCAGATGAAGACTAAAGGCCTCATGTGTAGAAAGACTGTCAGATGTTAACAGTCATCCTTCGCACAAGAATGAGTCGTCAGTGCTAAAAAGAAAAGAGGAAGTGAGTTAAGTGCACGTTAAAGGTTTTTAGCGCCTGTGATGGCATTCCAGTTTTCATCGTATCTCCACCATTTCCAAAGATATCGACTCCATTCCCACACTCACTTAAAGTGCTCAGCCCCACGATTCTTCCTTCCAAATTTGGAGAGGATCCTCACACACTATGCATTTCTACAGCACTCCATCCATCAGACACTCATTTCGCTAAGTCCATCAATCATGGCCACCTCTTCGTCGATCATCTCACTTGTCTTGGTTGCCAGAGACAATGGCTATGTATATCTGCCAGGTGTTCCCACCAGCTTCTGTCCTGAAGCCCCTGGTTCATCCCATCATTGTCAGCCCTGTCTCATCCCATGCAGCTTGGTCAGCATGTTCTCCTTGTCAGTATGACTTCCAGAAGGATGTTCTTTGGCCACCTCAGGTCTGTCACTCAGTTAGAAAGGTCTTATGTGGTCGTTTCAGTCTCCCCAGTGTGAGTCAAAGTGTGGAAAGGTGGTGAAAACCAACCAAAACCAACACAAAAGACAAATGTAAAGCAAGTGGTGGTGTGCCTCTGCAGAACCTGGAGTGCAGAAACCTAAGAGGGGGAAACTTCAATGGGAGGGTGCTCCTAGTGCAAGTTGTCGACAAGTTACGCAAGAGCAGATGAATGAGTGATGACTGGATGGGGGATGCTGAACAGAGTGAAGGTGTTCAGCTGAAAGGACTTCTTGGAATAATGGACTTCAATAAAATGTGCTCCTGGCACAAGGCATTGACGAGTTATGCAGGAGTGGAGGGATGACTAAGCAAGACTGCTGACTAAGAGGAAGCTTCAGATAAATGATGGAGGTAGATAGACCCCTTCATAGAGCCTCAACTACCAATGATATGAATGAAGACAGATAGACTCTTCCGAATGAGCCTCAACTGTCAATGACGAGGTATGCACTGAACTGAGCTGACTTCTGGATTGATTCTGAATTTCTTGGGTAGCTAAGTACATGGGGGTTTATATACTGTGGGGGGAGCACAGCTTGTGACAAACAAGGCACAAACACTTGGTAAGTAATGAGTAAGGACTGAGTAATCATGATGAGTAAGCAAGAAATGAAAAGTAAGCAAGCAAAGAGGATTGGTAAGTATTGGCAATGAATGAGTCAAGGATAGTCAAAATATCACAGAATGAGTCAAATAGAGTCAGAAACTGAGTAAGTGCACTGATATCACATTAGGGGGTGGCAATGCAAGTCAGATCTTGGCGGAGACATCTCTAGATCCAAAGATAGCATGACAGATGGACAGTGTTTCCAGATAGGGAAGTATTAATTCCAGAATTGAAGGGCATGAGTCAGGTGTCAAAGGGGGCTAGGGCATTGGGGGTCTGTGGGGCAATGGGAGGCATACACAATCACATCTCCCACCCTTTCATCCTCTCAGCAAAGTTAACAAAAACTTCATGGGTGGGGCTCTGATGGAGGAGGAGGAGAAGGGGGGACATCTTCTGCTGGATCTTGCAGTAAGAAGGCAAGATGCATGTCATACTCGTCATGAATGCGATCAGGGAGGCTGGAGGACAGTAGATTATACTGCAGCTGTCGCAATGCGGGAAGAATGATGGACAAGACTGGAATAAAGACAGTGCAGGGAGCAGGGAGGAATGATCCATATGCTTCATCAACTGGGGAGACTGAAATGACCACATAAGACCTTTCTAACCGAGTGACAGACCTGAGGCGACCAAAGAATGTCCTTCTGGAAGTCATACTGACAAGGAGAACATGCTGACCAAGCTGCATGGGATGAGATGGGGCTAACGACGGGATGAACCAGGGGGCTTCAGGACAGACGCTGGTGGGAACACCTGGCAGATATACATAGCCATTGTCTCTGGCAAATGAGACAAGTGAGATGATCGACGAAGAGGTGGCCATGATTGATGGACTTAGTGAAATGAGTGTCTGATGGATGGAGTGCTGTAGAAACGTGTAGGGTGTGAGGATCCTCTCCAAATTTGGAAGGAAGAATCATGGGGCTGAGCACTTTAAGCAAGTGTGGGAACGGAGTTGATATCTTTGGAAATGGTGGAGATACGATGAAAACCAGAATGCCGTACACAGGTGCTAAAAACCTTTAACGTGCGCTTAACTCGCTTCCTCTTTTCTCTTTAGCACTGACGACTCGTTCTTGTGCGAAGGATGACTGTTAACATCTGACAGTCTTTCTATGCATGAGGCCTTTAGTCTTCATCTGCATGCTTGGGCATTGTGCGCAACTCATCAATGAGTTAGGCAGAGTCAGCTGTAACCATGTCCACAACACCTTTGGTGTGTGACACCGGTTGATAGGGCATGAGTCAGGTGTCAAAGGGGGCTAGGGCATTGGGGGTCTGTGGGGCAATGAGAGCATATGCAATTGCATCTCCCACCCTTTTGTCCTCTCAGCGAAGTTAACAAAAACTTCATGGATGGGGTTCTGATGGAGGAGGAGGAGAAGGGGGGACATCTTCTGCTGGATCCTGCAGTAAGAAGGCAAGATGCATGTCATACTCATCATGAATGCGATCAGGGAGGCTGGAGGACAGTAGATTATACTGCAGCTGTCACAATGCAGGAAGAATGATGGATGAGACTGGAATAAAGACAGTGCAGGGAGCAGGGAGGAACGATCCATATGCATTCTGGAATTAATACTTCCCTATCTGGAAACACCGTCCATCTGTCATGCTGTCTTTGGATCTAGAGATGTCTCCACTGAGATCTAACTTGCATCACCACCCCCTAATGTGATATCAGTGTGCTTACTCAGTTTCTGATTCTATTTGACTCATTTTGTGATATTTTGACTATCCCTGACTTGTTCATTGCCAATACTTACCAATCTTCTTTGCTTGCTTACTTTTCATTTCTCACTTACTCATCATGATTACTCAGTCCTTACTCATTACTTACCAAGTGTTTGTGCCTTGTTTGTCACAAGCTATGCTCCCCCCACAGTATATAAACCCCCATGTACTTAGCTACCAGGAAGCAATCAGAAGCAATCCAGCAGTCAGTTCAGCTCAGCTCAGCATATCTCATCGTCGACAGTTGAGGCTCCACAAAGGGGTCTATCTGTCATCATTTGTATACCCGGTAGTTGAGGCTCATTTGGAAGAGTCTATCTGCCATCCTTCATCATCTGAAGCTTCCTCTTAGTCAGCAGTCTTAGTCATCCCCCCCACTCCTGCATAACTCATCATTGACTTGTGCAAGGAGCATATTCTATCAAAGTCCATTACCCCCAAGTACTTTTGGCTGAACACCTTCACTCTGTTCAGCATCCCCTCCTCAGTCATCATCCATTCATCTACTCCTGCATAACTCATCAATGACTTGCGCCAGGAGCACCTCTACTTGAAGTCTCCCCCACATTTAGGTTTCTCTGCACTCCAGGTTCTGTGGAGGCAAACCACCACTCACTCTTATTTGTCTTTTGTGTTGGATTTGTTTGGTTTTCACCAGCATTCCACACTTTGACTCACACCGGGTTGAGGCTGGACCAGAGACCAAAGTGGGTGTGACGCCAAGGGGTCAGGATCAGGGAGAAAGACAAGGATACAGAGGGGGTGGACTGTTTGGACTTAGCGACTGAGGTTACAGTGCTATTCCCTTGTGTGGGTCGCAGTCTGAGTCTGAGGCCAAGATGAGATTATCAGAATAACTTTGTTGATTTCAGACTGTGGAAGTACAGGCCAAGTAACTAAGAGCTTATATACTAGAAGTAGCTATAGTACAGAGACCAGTAATGCTGGTCTTGCAAGGATTGCTAAGGTGATTGGTAAGACAAGTATTAGTAAGGTATGACTAAGGTAGTGGAGACTGGGACAGGGTGGACTGGGGACAAGACTGGGCAGGGTTTAACCGAAGTGACATGCACTGCAAAGCAGTGTTTACCACACTAGACCATCTGGGGTTAAGGGATTGGCAAGGCCAAAGCTGGACTGAATGAACACAAGGCCAAGTCCAGCCAGGGTTGAGACATGACTATGACACCTAACAACATCCAGGTAGTCACTTGCTGTGATTGGTAGTCATGGCTTGTCATCCCTGGCAGTGGCAACTGTGGCAAGGAGATCAAGGGCAGTGTGGTGGGCCCCATTGGAGTAGGTTGAGTAGGTGGTGCAAACATTGGCAGTCTGGGTAGCATCAGCAGAACCACTCTGGGCTCCTCCCTGATTGGTGTCATGGTCAGGCTTCTCTTTACCCTTACCCTTTCCTTCTGGCTTACTGACTCCACTAGGGGAGCCTCTGGGCTTTGGGGCTGGTACTCAGTGGACTGAGAAGCCCTGGTGTGGACATGGTTGTAGAGTGCAGGTGGCAGGGGGCAAGGGTACCTGGAACTGCAAGACCAGGGATGAGGTGTCTGAGTCAGGAACATGGGTGTCAGTCAACAGGGGAGGGGATGATGTATAGATGGTGATGGGGGGGATGAGTAGCTCAGGCCAGTCCTTTGTGGGGTCATTAAGGGATTCACAGGGGAGGTTGGCATAGTCATTCCCACTGTTAACAGATTGAGGGGAGTCCATTTAATTTCTGAGGTGTCGAGAAAGCTTGTACTGGTTGAGTGCTTCAGAAGCATGGTCTTTTATATGTTCTTTGGGTTCCCACATTTTTGATGAATGGGGGAATCCTTTCCACTTGACCAGGTATTTGCACTGTCCTCAACAACCATCAGTTTTGTGATTGATTATTGACTCAACCTCTCATTCGATTTCATCATCCACTAATTTGGGTAGAGGGGGCATGGGCACAGTACCATAAGTGTCATTTTCAGCAAACAGAAAGATGTGCAAGGCATGAAAGATGGGATGGACCTTCGAAGTGGCTGGCAACTCCAATTGGAAAGTGACTGGTGACACCACCTGAGTCACCTTGAAGGGTCCAAGTCATCAGGGCGCAATCTTGTCACACTGGTTCTTGATCCTGAGATGCCTGATGTCAAGGAGTACCTGATCTCCAACTTTTGGTGGTTCATAGGTTCCTTTACTGTGCAACCACATCAATTCCTGTGCTTTTTTGTGTGTAAGTATAGCGATATCCCAATTTGTTGTGAACCTTTCCAATCTTTCATCAACTGAAGGTACTGGCATAAGGCATTTTTCTGGATATGGCAAAGGGTCATATCTGAGGATTAGGGAAAAGGGGGTCATCTTGTGTACTGAGTGCACCCTGGAATTGTGAGTGAACTCGGCTGAGGGTAATTTGGCAGACCAAGAGTTTGGAGCCTCTGCACAATAGAGCCACAAGTATCCTTCCACTTCCTGATTTACCCTTTCACTTTCTCCATTTGTCTGGGGGTGATATCTGGTAGATAACTTGGCAGTGACCCCTATCAATTTGTACAGCTCTTTCATAAACACTGATGCAAACTGAGGTCCTTGATCTGAGATTACTGATTCTGGGATACCATATCAGGAATAAATGAATTGATGGAAGAGTCAGGCAATCCTGATGGAGTCAATTGTTTTGTGACACAGGATGAACAGAGCAGCTTTAGTAAGGCCCTGATCAACAACCATGAGAATGGAATCGTATTTTTGTTCTCCTGAGACAGGGAGATCTGTGATGAGATCCATGGATATTTGCTGAAATGGGAACATGGTTTTAGGGGTAGCATGAGGCATGACCAGGGGTGTTGGTGGATGTGTAATGACCTTGGTGGTTTGGCAGACTGGACATCCTGCGACATATGTCTTTATATCTTTTCCCATACCTTCCCACCACACCTCTTTATGGATCTTGGTGAACATCACTGTCTGCCCTGGGTGTCCAGCCAATTCATGATCATGGTAGGACTGCATGCAGTGTCTCTGATTGTTTGGTGGGATGTAAAGCCATGTTGTTCCAAACCATTTCATTCCATCTTTGTCCATTGTGACATTATCCATTAGCTCTGGTCCTGTACAATCCTTTGGTGTATTGCCTTTGACACATTCATATAGTTCCATGAAAATTGTGTAAACTCTTTGCACTCCTTTGTCTACATTCCTCAGAGGGCAAGCATCAGGTAGCTGATTCTCCTTTGGTTTTTCCTCAGGCAGGTGAGAGTATTGCATTGAGTTTAGTTGACTTTGAGCAGGTTTAGCTGTTGTTTTTGTAATTTTGTTAGTGAAAAAGTCAGTGGAACAAGGTGAATTTGGGATTCCACCCCTTCTGAAAGCCAAAGGTTCACTGGGAGAACTGTGGCCACTGGGGTGGTGTGAGTCAAAGTGTGGAAAGGTGGTATGAACCAACCAAAACCAACACCAAAGACAAATATTATGTGAGTGGTGGTGTACCTCCATGGAACCTCAAGTGCAGAAAGATCTAGTGTGGGGGAATTTCAATGGCAGGTGCTCCTGGTGCAAGTCAACAATGAGTTATGCAGGAGTAGGCAAGTGAGTGATGACTGGACAGGGGATGCTGAACAGAGTGAAGGTGTTCAGCTGAAAGTATTCTGGAATAAAACATGCTCCTGGCACAAGTTGATGATGAGTTATGCAGGAGTGGAAGAATGACTAAGCAAAGGGTTGCTGACTAAGCACTGATGATACTGCTGATGATGAATAGAGGTAGATAGACCCTTGATGGAGCCTCCACTACCAAGGATACAAATGAAGACAGATAGACTCTTCTGAATGAGCCTCAACTGTTGACAATGAGTTATGCTGAGCTGAGCTGAACTGACTGCTGAGTGACTTCTGATTCACTTGTGGATTGCTTGTGGGGTAGCTAAGTACATGGGGGTTTATATACTGTGGGGGGGAGCACAGCTTGTGACAAACAAGGCACAAACACTTGGTAAGTAATGAGTAAGGACTGGGTAATCATGATGAGTAAGTGAGAAATGAAAAGTAAGCAAGCAAAGAAGATTGGTAAGTATTGGCAATGAACGAGTCAAGGACAGTCAAAACATCACAGAATGAGTCAAACAGAGTCAGAAACTGAGTAAGTGCACTGATATCACATTAGGGGGTGGCAATGCAAGTCAGATGTTGGTGGAGACATCTCTAGATCCAAAGATGGCATGACAGATGGATGGTGTTTCCAGATAGGGAAGTATTAATTCCAGAATTGAAGGGCATGAGTCAAGTGTCAAAGGGGGCTAGGGCATTGGGGGTCTGTGGGGCAATGGGAGCATAAGTGATCATGTCTCTCACCCTTTCATCCTCTCAGTGAAGTTAACAAAAGCTTCATGGATGGGGCTCTGATGGAGGAGGAGGAGAAGGGGGGACATCTTCTGCTGGATCCTGTAGTAAGAAGGCAAGACACATGTCATACTCATCATGGATGCGATCAGGGAGGCTGGAGAACAGTAGACTATGCTGCAGCTGTTGCAATGCAGGAAGAATGATGGATGAGATTGGAATAAAGATGGTGCAGGGAGCAGGGAGGAATGATCCATATGCTTCATCAACTGGGGAGACTGAAATGACCACACAAGACCTTTCTAACTGAGTGACAGACTTGAGGTGACCAAAGAATGTCCTTCTGGAAGTCATAGTCATACTGACAAGGAGAACACACTGACCAAGCTGCATGGGATGAGATGGGGCTGACAATGATGGGATGAACCAGGGGGCTTCAGGATGGAAGCTGGTGGGAATGCCTGGCAGATATATGTAGCCACTGTCTCTGGCAAATGAGACAAGCAAGACAATTGATGAAGAGGTGGCCATGATTGATGGACTTAGTGAAATGAGTGTCTGATGGATGGAGTGCTGTAGAAATGCATAGGGTGTGAGGATCCTCTCCAAATTTGGAAGGCAGAATCGTGTGGCTGAGCACTTTAAGTGAGTGTGAGAATGGAGTTGATATCTTTGGAAATGGTGGAGATATGACAAAAACCAGAACACCATACATGGGTGCTAAAAACCTTTAATGTGCACTTAACTTGCTTCCTCTTTTCTCCTTAGCACTGATGACTTGTTCTCGTGTGAAGGATGACTGTTAATGTCCAGCAGTCTTTCTATGCATGAGGCCTTTAGTCTTCATCTGCATGGCATGGGCATTGTGTACAACTCGTCAACAAGTTAGGCAGAGTCAGCTGTAACCATGTCCACAACACCTTTGGTGTGTGACAGCAGGCTCCTCCTGTCCCCCCTTGCAGGACAAAGTATTGGCACGGACCTGCAGGTGACTGGCCTGCCAGGAAAAACAGACAGGGTAGGACTGAATGGTGGCTGCCCATTGAGCCTGCCATGGGGTTAACTGTTGTGGCTCTTGATAGTACTCCAAATTTTTGTGGTTGGTGAAGATCACTGTGAGTTCGACAGGGGATAGGAGGTAGGGCTGGAAGGCTTTAAGTGCACAGATGACCACAAGCATCTCAAGGTCATAGACTTGATAGCACTGTTCAGCACTCATAAGAGATTGCAAGAGGTATGAGCAGGGGTGCCACTCCCTGTCAGTCCCTTTTTGGGCAAGGACTGCTCCTATCCCAAGCTTGGAGACATCAGTAAACAAGGCAAGGGGCTTTGAAAAGTCCAGAATAGTGAGGACTGGAGATGAACATAACAAAGACTTTAGCTTTTCAAAGGACTTGTTCCTTTCCAGTGTCTATACATATGACACCCCCTTTTTGGTGAGGTCATGTAGGGGTCTAGTGATGTTTGAGAAGGATGGAATGAATTTGTGATAAAAGTTGCAGAACCCAAGAAATTGTCAAAGTCCAGTAAGATTTTCGGGAGGTTCCCACATGGAAATGGCATCAGTCTTTGCCAGCAAAGGTTCCATTTGTCCTTTTCCAATGATCATTCCAAGACATTCGACTTCTTCTGCCTTGAAGCAACACTTGCTAATTTTCAAATGTAATTCCTCCTTCTCACAGATCTTTAGGAATTCCCAGACACACTTCTGGAGCTCCTCAAGTGTTTTGGCATGGATCACCACATTGTCCATGTATCCAACTTGTTTTCCTCTTTGAGACTTGAAAGTTTTGTCCATATACCTTTGGAAGGAGGGGGGTGAGTTACACTGACCAAAGAACATCACTGTAGGCTCAAAAAGCCCTCTTGGTGTAATGAATGCCCCTTTCCACTCATCCCCTTCCTTGACATGAAGGTTAGTAAAACCCCAATGAATATCAAACTTAGCATAGTATTTGGATTTGACCAACTCATCAAACAGGGCCTGAGCATTAGGCAATGGATGTGCATCTTGGATGGTAAATGAATTGAGGTAGTGGTAGTCTTGGATTAACTGCTTCTTTCCATCCTTCTTTGCTATGAAGAAGACTGGCACTGCTTGTGGCGATGTTGACAGTCAATTTTGTTTGCATTTAAGATTTTCATCAAGGAATTCATCTAAAACTTTTAGTTCATCAGGTGACATAGGATATACTGCTGCTCTCTTTGGTTTGAAGTCATCCTTCAACTGGATTTCATGGTCCAATCCTGGTTGATGTTTTGGCAACAGGATGACATCTTCTGCAAATACTTTGGTGAATTCTTGATATCATTCAGGAAGTCGAACTTCCTCCTTTTTAGAGGCATTTTCTGCCTCCAGTTCTGTGGACAAGGTTGTTTTGTTAATAATTACTTCCAGAACTTGACTGGAAGACTCCTTCATATTTTCCAAGGATACCTGTTGAACTTTAGTTTTCTCATCCAGGTATACATACCCATCATCCAAGCATGTAATCTTCCTGGTTTCCCAGTTCATATGGGGCTTGAATTCCTTGAGAAAAGGCATTCTGAGGAGAATATGTTCTTTTCCCACTAAGGGACTGATGTAGCATTGTACTCAAACCATCCAATTCTTGCTCTCCATTTTCAGGGTTACCTTTTGGGTGACCCACTCTTCATCCTTCCCAGTAAAGGACATCATCTTGAACTTTTGGTCCACCCTGTAGGTCTTGATTCCTAACTTTTGGACCATTCATTCCAAGATCAAGGAGACTTCAGCACCAGAGTCAATGCATGCCCATATGCCTGCATTGTAGTCAGGTAAAATGACCAATCTGAGTGGGGAATGGATTTGCATAGAGGATTCATCATCTACAGAAGTACATTTAGCCAACAACACAGAAACAGGACTGACTGTAGCAGGCATTTCAGCAGTCCTCTTTAAAAACCCAGCAACTTCTTTTCCTCATTGTTAGCTTCCCAGTTCCCTACATAGATGGTCTTGGTACCATCCTCTGCAACCACTACCCAAACATTGGAAAGTTGCTTCTTCTTGCAGTCACACTTGATGTGACTGATTTCTTGACAATTGTAACATTTAATTTCTGAACCAGATCAATGTACTTGCTGTTTACATTTGTTGATGTCCATCACATTGGGATCTTGCTGATTGCCACAGTAGGAAATGAACCTTCCCTCATATCACAATTCTTTTCCTTCCAATATATGTTTCATCACCAAGGCTGTCCTTGCTTCTCCTGCAGCCTGGATCCACTTGATCACTGTAATTGGTGTTCATCTGGAGTTTAGTATCCAGTTGTGATATTCCTTAGACAGACCTTTCCCAATGAAAATTCTGGCTTCCCAAGATTCTTCCTTCAACTGAGCTTTATTGACCAGCCCAGTGAACTCCATGATGTATGCTTCCAGCTCTCTTTTCTCTTGTTTGATATCCAAAAGACAGAGCATAGCTAGGGCAGTTTGATCAACAGACTCGAAGGTTGCTTTGAGATGATCCATGAAGTGTTGAAATGGATTGAAGTAGCAAATCATCCCATCCACTAGTTTATGCTTGTTCTGGTAATTTTCCATGAAAGACACCACTGCTCCTTTCATCATGTAAGTTAATGTGAAGGAGATCTTGAGAGCTTCTGTATTGTAGATGTGTCGGTTCAAGGCTAGGTAGCCTTCCACTTGGGTGAGCCAAGTCTGAAGCCCATTGTGGCTTCCATCAAATTCTCCAGGATGCCTGACATTACATTCCTGACCGCCATTGGGTGGCCAATGAGGATAGTCATCATCTTCATCTTCATCCCAGGCTTTCCCCTTACTGCCTCCACCAATGGGAGGCTCTGGGGAAATGACCTTTCCAAAGTTTGTGGCATACCATTCTCATAAAGCCTTGCCAGTAGGTGTACCTTGAGGAAATGGGTCATTAGTGATTATCGACTGGCAGAATTCCTTTGCCATTCATGCCTGAGTTTCTGTCAACTTCTGCTCCAACTCTGCCTCAGAGTATTGATGAGGGGGCATTTCTGGAGCAATTTCTTCATGACCTTGTGTCATCAACATACCAGCTTCTTGTTCTTCTTTGAGGACTGATCTGAAAGAAGTCTCAGACTTCTGATCATCATCTTCTTCCAAACTAAGCATGACCTTGGTTTCCCAGAACTGAGTAAGATAGGATAAGCATGGATTGGTGGTGGTAACTGAAGGTCCATGTTGACCAAAAAGGGGTAAAGGGGGATTAACTCCTAGTCCTCTACTAATGGGCAATCTAGGTGGAACTGGCAGCTTCTGCTTCTGAGGGTTAGACACTTTAACAAATAGTGACAATGACAGCTGAGGGAGGAATTATTTTCTGAAGAAAACCTGTCAGCAGGGGATTTGATCTAGGGAGGCAATCTATTGAAGCCTAGTGGCTGCCTGTAGACTGGTGTATTTGATTATAAAATGAAGGGTGTTCTTCCATGTTTGCTTGCATGATGGAAGAGCAAAGGTGAGTCAGTCTTTACACATGTCAAGTCTGGGCCTACTCCAACTGACTCTGATGCTAGATAAGGTCTGGAGAGGGGGTTCGGAAGCAAGTCCAACTCAAGGGGACAGAACTCCAACTAGTGGAGGGTCAGCAGGAATGAAGTCTGCTGAGACAAAGGTGGAGTGGGGTGAGGGTGTTGGGTTTAGCTTGTGTGCTACCCCCTTGCACAATCTTAGCCCTTGTATTTCAGAGGGAGAGTACAGACAGAAAGTTGGAGGCAACTCCAACAGGCAGGAGACAGAGACAGAAGGAGTAGGAACTAAGTTGATATTTGTACTGAAGAACAGCAGAGTATGATACATGCTTTTATACTACTACAGAGGTACAGTAACCAGAATTGGAACTGACATACAGAGACTCATAAAATTTCAAGTAAAACTTCCTAGACAATGAATGAAGGGTAGACAGCGGACATATGAATGGGTAACATAGAACATCCAAAAAAGGAACAGTCCAGGCACTGGACCATGTGGTGCACATGCTGCAGAGTACCTGACTGCACACTGTCAGGGAGAAGTCTGAAGGGCAGTCACATGACCCCTCAGAGAATGGCCTGTGTGGCCTGGTAGGAGAGCAGTACAAGTCTGACAGTAGTCAGAGCAGAGATGACTCATAAATGTCAGGGGTGGGCAGAGTTGGTGCAGAGTGAGTGAGGACTTAGGATGAACACATGGTCATGACAGTGCCCCCCCCCTTAGGGCCTGAACCCTTGAAGGCTGCATGTACAGGACAAGATCAACACGAGTTGAATATTTGAAATTATTTTGATGCCTTGAGGATAATGGCTTTAGCCATGGCAGAGCTCCATCAGAGTCTGAAGAACTGCTTAAAAACATGTGTTAGGGTCCTAAACCCTCGTCCCTTTCCCCCGTCATCATGTCTTCCCAGTGCCAGAGCAAAACCCCCCAGCCAACCCCTGGCCATGTCTGCAACTATTCCCAGGTCATGGATGAAGAGCTGGTCATCCTGACTGATGACTCCACTGACACCAAGCAAGAGAAGTCCATGGAGAAGGCATGCTGATGAGAGGAGACTGAGCAGAGGGAGAGAGAGTGCAAGGCAGAGTGCAAGGCCAAGAGGTGGAAGACAGAGGAGGAGTGGTTGGAGGCAGAGCAGAGGAAGAGAGTGGAAGAGGAGGCTCAGAGGAGGGCAATGGAGGAAGAGGAGGCTCGAAAGAAGAGGGTGGCAGAGGAAGAGGCAGAGAGGCAGAGGCAGAGGTCCCAGGCCAGGCAGGATGAGGCTGTGCAGAGGTGAGTAGCAGACCACTGCAAGTCAGGCAGAGCTGACCTATATTTTATTTTATTTTAGGTTAAGTGGCATGGTGTACAATGTTAACACTGCCAAGAGGGTCCCTGGGACCTCTGTGGTGGTCACCGCAACCAGGAGAGCCCCCTGAATAGCGAGTCTGGCAGTGGGGCAGTGTGAGCTGGGGCAAGGTAAGACCAGGGCCTGCATGCCCTGCCAAAACAAGAAGAAGGTGTGTAGCTGGACGAAAGAGGATGTGGTGGCAGGGCCCTCACAGAAGAGAGCAGGGACAGGGAGTTCTCAAGGAGAGAAGAGGAAGAGGTCACAAGGGAAGGGGAAGGAGAAAGTGACAGAGATGGAAGAAGCAGATGATGAGTGGGAGGCAGGCAGAGAGGATGAGGAGGAGCCAGAGACACCATATGAGGGGGACCCTCAGGAGTGGGGGTCTCCTCCTGGTGGGCAGGGTGGGAGTGGGAGTGGCAGCTGCAGGCTGCAGAGAGGTATGTGGAGGTGCATGAGAAGGCTGCAACAGCCTTTGAGAGGATGGCAAGGGCAGCAGAGCAGATGGCAGAGGCCATGGAGCAGACAGCCAATGAGTGGGGGCTGTACTGTGAGTGGGCAGAATGGGCAGAGATGAGGAGGAGGGAGGATGCATGTGAGGCCAAGATGGCCAAGCTCAAGTGCAAAGGAGGAGGATGGAAGAGGCCTCAGTCAGAGGTGGCAGAGGACAAGAATGAGGAAGTGGATGAAGGTGTGGAGGGGGATAATGAGGAAGAAGTCAAAGGAGAGCAGGAAGGTGGTGAAGAACAGGAGGGTGGCAGAGAGCAAGCAATGGAAGAGTAGGGTAGTTTTCTTTTTTTTTTTTTTGTCTTTTGTTTTTAGTTTGTATATTTTTGTACTACTATGAATTAGACTTGTGACCCTGAGAAATGAAACAGATAAGCAGAGAAAATTCTAAAGTGCTTAAGGTAGTTCAGTAAGGGGTGGAGTTGGCCCACAGAGGAAGGTTATGTGGGCTGAGTATTATGGCAGAGGTTGATACAGGCCAGGTTTGTGCAGATAGCATTTGTGGAAGGCAAAGACTATGTCAGAAGCATGATCTAGCTCAGTTGCAAGCAACCAAGAGGTTTCCTTGTTGGTGTTCTTGTAACCAGCCCAGCAGACTAGATACAAGAGTTGACAATGGTGGCAACAGCAGTCCACCTTAGAATCAAGTATCTCCAACACTTTGTACTCAAGGTCACCATCGACATCCACTGGTGGAGGCAGAGGTTGTTGTCAGTTTGGAAAAGGGTTAGCTGCTGTGGCCTCCAGTTGTGAGACATGGAAGACCAGATGTACTGAGCGCATAGAGTCAGGGAGCTCAAGGGTAACAGAGTGTGTACCTGGCCTGGCCAAGATGGTGAATGGACCTAAGTACTTTTCAGAGAGTTTTTCTGAAGGACAAGTGGAGTGGAAGTACTTGGCTTTGACATAGGCCTGTTCTCCAACCTTGAACTCAGGCAGAGGTATGCATTTAGCATCTGCTGGACCCTGGTAGCGCTGCTGAGCAGTGGACATTTCAGGGCAGAGGAAGTCATGGAGGGTGGAGAGCTTGACAACATAGTTGTGAGCCCTTGGAGGGGTGAAGTCTTGGTCAGGGACTACAGACAGGTTTGGATGATATCCCTTATTAGCAAAGAAGGGAGAGACTCCAGTTGTCACACTTGGTGCATTGTTAAAAGTGAACTCTGCTAGAGGTAACAGCTCAGCCCAGTTGTCTTGTTGGTAGTTACAGTAGACATGAAGGTACTGCTCAAGGGTCTGGTTCATTTGCTCAGTCTGGCCATCACCTTCTGGGTGGTAACCTGAAGTGAAGTGAAGACACATATCAAGGGCCTTTCCTAGAGAGTGGAAGAAGTGTGAGATGAACTCAGGACCTCTGTCAGAGGTGACATTAGCAGGTACTCCATGCTTGGAGAAGACATGGGTAAGGAAGAGCTTAGTGAGTTCAGTGGAGGTGATGGAGTTGTGAGTGGGGATGAACACTGCTTGCTTTGAGAGGTGGTCCACTACCACAAGGATGGTGGAGTAGCCATTGGAGTTGGGAAGGTGTTTGATGAAGTTCCAAGGTCTCTCTGGGATGGGGAGTTGCTTCAGTAGACCATAGGGGTGGTGACATGGAGTTTTGCTCTGTCCACAGGTGGTGCAGGACCTGACATATTCTTTCACATCTGAGCAGAGGTTAGGCCACATGTAGTCCCTGCAGATGAGTTCTAGGGTGCGCTTTTGCCTGAAATGGCCTGCTAGAGGATGGTCATGCTTGAACTGAAGCACTCAAAGGTGGAGGTCATCAATGTCAGGGACAAAGATGCAACCATCAAGGCAGAGTAGACCATCAGAGTCCAGGGACCACTGAGGCTTAGTCAGAGTTGGAAGGTGGCTGGCAGAGACAGGGTCAGATGGTAGAGCAGAGATGATGTTGGAGTGCAAGCATTCAACATTGAAGCCCATGGTGGCATGGAGTACAGGTGCCATGAGGGTGGTGGTACAGAGGGACAACATGAGTTGCTCCTGTGTAAACATAGGGCAGAGATTGTGAGGATTTATCTGCATGTAGTCCCTATCCCCCCCTTTTGGGTAGATGTCCCAATGTCACATAAGTGCATCAGGTTTGGCTCCTAGGTGGCCAGGGCAGAAGTGGATGGAAAGGTTGAACTGGGAAAGGTACTCCAACCAGTGGGCCTGTCGACAAGTGAGAACCTTAGAGGTGGAAAAATACTCAAGGTTTTTGTGGTCTGTCACCATGTCGACAGGTAAGGTGGAACCTTCAAGGTAATGCTGCCAATGGCAGAAAGCCTTGAAGATAGCCAACAGCTCCTTGTCATGGGTATCATAGTTGAGTTCTGGCACAGTCATGGTGTGGGAGTAGAAAGTGACTGGGCAGAGTTCACCATTGGAGCAGGTGATTGGCAAAATGCCAGCAATGGCATAATTGGAGGTGTCAGTTTCAACTGTAAGCAGAGCATCAGGAACCCAGTGTGTGAGGACAGGAACAGAGCTGAAGGCATCCTTCAGGCAGAGGAAAGTGGAGCAGCACTCCTCAGAAAAGTTCCAAGGAGCACCCTTTCATGTGAGGCAAGTGAGTGGAACAATGATGTTGGAGTAGTTATTAATGAATCATCTGTAGAAATTTGCAATGCCAAGGAAAGACTGGATGTCTTGCACCTTCTGTGGCTCAGGCCAGTTGTGGACTGCCTGAACCTTCTCAGTGGACATGGTGAGACTGGAGGGAGAAAGAACATAACTGAGGTACTCAATGGAGTCAGAGTGGAACTCGCACTTCTCCAGCTTGGCATAAAGACCATGCTTTTGAAGGTGGCAGAGTACCTCTTTTACATTTTCACAGTGCAACTCCATGTCCTGTGAATAAATCAGGATGTCATCAAGGTATACCATGACACAGACATCAAGCATGTCTGCAAAGATGCTATTGACAAATCACTGGAGGGCTGCAGGGGTGTTAGTCAGACTGAATGGCATTACCTGCCATTCATAAGAACCATAATGAGTGCAGAAAGCCATTTTCCATTCATCTCTGTCTGTGATGTGGACTAGATGATAGGCATGGCAGAGGTCGATCTTGGTGTAGACTTTAGCATGGCTTGGAGAGTTGAGTAGGTCAGAGATGAGTGGCAGCAGATAGTGGTCTTTTTTGTGATTTTATTGAGTCCTCGATAGTCTACACAGAGGCAGAGTGAACCATCCTTCTTTGTTACAAAGAGGACAGGGGCACTGTGAGCAGAGGTGGACTGCTTGATGAAACTGTAGCCAAGATGCTCGTCAATGAAGGTGCAGAGAGCTTCAAGCTCTGGTGGAGACAGAGAGTAGATTGTGCCAATGGGCAGAGAAGCTCCTTCCTTGAGGTCAATCCTGAGATCGAACAAGTGGTGTGGCAGAAGTTCAGTACCCTTGTCTTTACTAAAGATGTTGGCAAACTTGTGATACTCAGGGGGGACCGAGGAGAGGTCAGGAGGCAGAGACAAAGCAGAAGATGCATGAAGCTTCACATCATCAGTGGAGAGCTGCAAGTGGAACTGTCTAGAGCCAGGAGAGCACAGGCACTGACATACACAGCAGCATTGATGAGTGAGACAAGCAGAGCAGAGCACAGTGAGTTGGTCAGAGCTGCAGTCAGAGCTGCAGATGGAATGGAGGGTGTTGGATCCAGAGCAGAGGTTGCAGCAGAGAGTGATGAAGGTGCCTGGGGCATCGGCATTCCCTGTAACAATGGTTTGAACAATATACTGCCCAGTACCCAGTCAATCAACAGATTGAAGTGGGTGAGCCAGTTGTGTCCTAATACCAGTGAGCATGAAGAATCCAATGGAGTAACATAAAACAAAATGGAGTTGACTTCACTGGAAGGAAAGTGGAGGGAGAGATCTACTTCTTGGGAAATGACAGCATTTGTACTACCATCAAACAAGTGGAGTGGAATTGGTGGAGAAATGGAGGAAACAGGAATAGCATATTTTTTGATTATGGACAGGTCTACAAAACAATGAGAAGAGCTGGAATCAATCAATGCAGAAACAGTATCAACAGGATAATCAAGAAGAGTTACAGATGGAAGTAAAGAGTTTGGACTAGAGAGAGTGGATGCATTGAGTCAGATGTCCAGTTGCACACAGTTGGGATCAACACTTCCTCCAGGCTGTGCAAGCTCCCTGGAGGAGTGGACTAATTTTTTGGCTCTGCCTTCTCTGCAGGTGGAGGAGGCAGAGTTCCACATGGGCTTTGGCTGTGTGAGAGGTAGACCTGGGACAGTCCTTGGCAGAGTGGCCAGCCTCACCACAGAAGAGGCAGAGGTTGTTTTTCATCCTGCACTGGCATTCAGCAGAGGAGAGTTTGCCATCCTTGCCCAGAAGGTGGCCAATGTCAGACTTGGGTGGGTCTTTCTGTTTGCCCTTGCCCTTTGTGTCAGACTTTGGAGCAGAGGTGGAGGATGATGATTTAGGCTTGTTGTCAGAGCTGGAGGACTGCGACCTGTTGGTGGTGGACTTGGTGGTGTGCAAGATCTCTGCTTTATGCTCCCAGTAGTGCACATCGATGGTCTGAGTGAGTTCATGGAGTTGTGCAAGGGTAGAAGGTTTTCTGATGTGAGCAATCTCATCCTTGATGTGGTCCAGAAGTCCACTATAAAAGCGGTGGTGGAGTGCACTGACACTCTAGTCTTTGACCTGCGAAGCCCAGCAATTGAACTCCACAACATATTTGGTAACTCAAGAGCCATCCTTCATAGTAAGGTTCTTGAGTTGTTGGACAGCATCCGCTATGGCATCATGCAGACCGAAATTGGTTGTGAGCTCATGTAAGAACTTGTGATAGTTGTCCATCCAGAGCAGGCAGTCATAATTGTTGGGGTTTAGCAGGTCTGACTCAAACCAAGCCAGAGCCATACCCTTAAGATAAGACTGAGTGAAGGTAACCTTCACCCTGTCAGAGTGGAATGCGCAGGGGTGGTCTTGAAAGTTCAGCTCACATTGTATGAGGAACTCATGGAGTTTCTTAGGGTCGGAGCCATCAAAGGTATCAGGCTCGCAGACTTTGGTTTTCAGAGCAGAGTCCCCAGTGTGTGAACTAGACTGCACAAGCACATGGACAGCTCTAGCAAGAGCTACAAGGGGATCCTCTGGCAGCTCAGCTGGGTCTTTGGGGATATCCCTGTCACTGCTGCCCCCACTGTTGGGATCACCATCAGGGTCATCAGGATCAGGGTTGGGTCCATCATCTCAGTTATGAGGAGATGGAGTATGGAAGGTTGTTGGGTGGAGGTCAGAGTGACCAGCTTGCAAAGTGCTTTTGCCTTCAGTGCAAGAGTGGCATTGAGCAGAGAAGGATTGGAATTGTTTGGCAAAAGAAGGGAGTTGACGCAGATTAGCTAGCACTGCAGTGAGGTTCTCAGCGACCTCTCTCTGGGATTGAGCCTGAGTTCTCATAACAGTGTAAGTTTTTTGGAAGACAGAATACAAGATCATACAAGTGCAAGTACAAATATACTGTCAAGTCCAGGCCTACTCCGACTGACTCTGATGCTAGATAAGGTCTGGAGAGGGGGTTCAGAAGCAAGTCCAACTCAAGGGGACAGAACTCCAACTAGTGGAGGGTTGGCAGGAATGAAGTCCACTGAGACAAAGGCAGAACGGGGTGAGGGCATTGGGTTTAGCTTGTGCACTACCCCCTTACATGATCTCAGCCCTTGTATTTCAGAGGGAGAGTACAGATGGAAAGTTGGAGGCAACTCCAACAGGCAGGAGACAGAGACAGAAGGAGTAGGAACTAAGTTGATATTTGTACTGAAGAACAGTGGAGTATGATACATGCTTTTATACTGTTATGGAGGTACAGTAATGTCATATCCATGACTCTTGGACTCAATCCCAGTCCAGTCCGGACCCCTAGCCCCTAACTCCGGTCAAGTCCGGTCCTAGTCTGGCCTAGAAAACCCAACTCTGGCTCTAGATAACCCAACTCTGGCCTAAATAACTTGAGTCCGGAGTTTTACCCCTGTCTCTGGTCCATTTCGGCCTCCTGGCCTTGTGCTGCTCCACCCTGGTCCTCCCAGGTCTATGTCTGGGTCACCCAGACATAACTCCGGTCTGTTTTCCCATGTTTGCACTATATTTAGTCTAGTCCTTTTGTCTGACTTTTGCTTACTCTACAAAACCTGTGTCTGACTCCAGTATGCCGGTCACCTGGACTTTAGCTATTAGCCTCAGCACAGCCACTGTGGCTATCCTCACTCTTGCTAATCATCTTGCTAATAGCTTATTCACAAGTCTGGCTTCATGTTTGTTACTCTGGACCAGCCTCATGTATTTAACCCCTGTACATACTTCATAGCACCCTCAGTCAGAATATCAACCAAGTATTACCCTCAACTCCATGTTACCCCTCGAGTCTACTCCATAGCTAAGACCAAGCCTTAAGCTATCCCCGACCCCTGTCCTGGACCTCTCCCCAGCTTGCATAAGGGTACAGCACATAAGCTGAGACCAAGGGAGGTAGATCCAACCCCAGACCAGCTTCCCCCCTGTGCGCACCCCAAGACTGGTCGGTTTCCCACACTACCGGTCTTGTTCCCACACTCCCGGCCTTAAGTCCAGTCCCCCAGACTTAGCCCCTGACCTCCAGCCTTAACTCTGGTCCAACCGGACTTAGCCCCTGTCACCTGGTCTTGAAGCCCAGTCACCTGAGGGTAAACCCATACTTAACAAGTAACCAGAATTGGAACTGACATACAGAGACTCATAAAATTTCAAGTAAAACTTCCTAGATGATGAATGAAGGGTAGACAGAGGACATATGAACAGGTAACATAGAACATCCAAAAAAGGAACAGTCCAGGCACTGGACCATGTGGTGCATGCACTGCAGAGTACCTGACTGCGCACTGTCAGGGAGAGGTCCAAAGGGCAGTCACATGACCCCTCAGAGAATGGCCTGCATGGCCCAGTAGGAGAGCAGTACAAGTCTGACAGTAGTTGGAGCAGAGATGACTCATAAACATCAGGGGCAGGCAGAGTTGGTGCAGAGTGAGTGAATGACCAGTGGAAAGGGGCGCAGAGTGAGTGAGGACTTAGGATGAATGCATGGTCATGACAACACATAGGGAGATGATGGGCCTTGAAGACTGCAAGAGTTTTTCAATTTTGTTATGCCTGAGCTGAGTGACTTCATCAAATGGACTAGTCATGAGTGGTGTGAGAGGGAGTCTATGGGCTGAACTTGTTGTTACCCCTATGGCTCAGTTATTGATGAAGTCTGACAGAGGTTTCTTCTACTGGCAAGTTCCTCTTGAGATTGTGATGGAGAAGGAACAAGGACGAAATCAAAGGAATTAGCTGAGTTGCAAGCTATCAAAAAACTGAGGATACAAGGTATGGTACAGCTGTATAAATACCTCAGGACAAGAGTACCATACCAGTCATGCCATCAAGGTGGTAAGTATCCACAGTAGTAAACAATGAAATAGAGAAGACTCATATGGTGTCAAAGATAAGGGTAGACAGGGGAACGAGGGCTATACCAGCTGCACAATCAATGTGCAGCAAGGAGCCTGACACTGGAACAAGAAGTAATCAGTCAACAAATATGAGTCATAGATGACATATGAAAAAGATTGTTCATCAGAGATGGGGGTGGAACATCAGATCTCCTACAAGTGCACAGCATCAGAGGGTATTGGAAATACTATGCCTGCCAGGGACCTGAAGTGTCCTTGAAGCATAAACACCCCCAGGGTGATGACAGAGATGAGAGATGCAAGAAAGCATGTGACACATGTGACTGAAAAAAGGCAAAAAAGGAAAGTCCCCTGACACAGGCATAACAACTTCAGTCTGAAGGTCATCTTTATGTTGACAGGGTGGGAAGGGTCTGTGATGGATGCTTGTGTATATGGCAATGCAACATCTGCCAATCTCCACATCCCTGCCAGAAAATGTTATGCTTGACTGAAGTCAAGACATAGGGAGAGCTCAAATGCAGTCTATTGGTTTCTACTGAGCAACAGCTGCAGTAACCTTTGTAAACAACAAAGGATTTGGTCAATGCTGGTAAGAGTGGTCCTGGTTAGGGACACTGAGGGCGAAATTCTGAGGAACGCTGCATATGATTGAGCAGCTCAAGTCTGGGGTTCCAGGACTTGAGCTGGCAGTCTAAATACTACAATGGAGATGGACCATGAGGTATCTACACATAATGAGGTAACTATGCCATTGGTTGAACAATGATGACACATGTCCTAAGCATGTAAAGAGGGAACAGTGCCAGTGGTGGAAATAGAGAGCCGTCAGATCAGGGAGAAGATGGCTCAGAAAGGAAAGATTGTCCAATGGATCAAACATGAAGTAAACATACAGTGAAAAGAGGAAAAACAGGGGTGAAACATAACAGAAAATACCTTCTTGCTGATGCTGGCTACCCCTCATGTCAAGAGCTGCTTGTCCCCTACTGAGGTGTTCAATATCATCTTGTGGAATGGGGCCATGCCAACACCTGGTATGTTTTCCATTTTCCATTTTCTTAATTCCCATCAGACTGACAAATAAAGAGGAACTCTTTAACTTGTGGCACACATCTGCATGGAATGTGATAGATTGTATTTTCGGTGTTTTGAAGTGCCAGTTTTGAATACTGCTCCTGGCACCAGAATACAACATCAACATACAGGCACAAATTCCCATGGCCCTCTGTGCATTGCACAATTTCATCTGTACCCACAATCAGAGTGGGAAGGGCACAGGTGACCTCATGGCTGATGAAGATGATGAAGGCAAATGTCATAGTCATGTCTCAACCCCGACTGGACTCAGCCTTGCACTCACTCAGTCTGGCCTTGGCCTTGCCTGTCCCCTATCCCCAGATGTCCTAGCAAAGTGAACACTGCTTTGCAGTGCTTGTTACTTTGGTTAAGTCCTGCCTGGTCTTGTCCCCAGTCCACCCTGTCCTGGTCTCCATGTCATAGTTGTGCCTCGACCCTGGCCAGACTCAGCCTCGCACTCACTCAGTCCGGCCTCAGCCTCACCTGTCCCATATCTCCAGTTGGTCTAGCATGGTGGACACTGCTTTGCAGTGTCTGTCACTTTGGTTAAGTCCTGCCCGGTCTTGTCCCTGGTCCACTCTGTCCTGGTCTCCATTGTCTTAGTCATATCTTACTAATACCTGTCTTACCAATCACCTTAGCAATCTTTGTGAGACTGGCATTACCAGTCTCCATACCATAGTTGTCTCTAGTATATAAACTCATAGATACTTGGCCTGTACTCCTCAGTCTGAAATCAACTAAGTTTACTCTGATAACCCTGTCTCGGCCTCGGACTTGGACTGAGACCTATGCAAGGGAATAGCACTGCATCATCAGTTGCTAAGTCCAAACAGTCCACCCCCCCTGTACCTTCGTCTTTCCCCTGACCCTGACCCCTCAGCCTCGTGCCCACCTCGGTCTCCAGTCTGGCTTCAACCTGGACATCCTGAACTTGACACTCCATCACATTAGTCATACCTTACTAATCCTTGTCTTACCAATCATCTTAGCAATCTTTGCAAGACTGGCATTACCAGTCTCCATACTATAGTTGTCTCTAGCATATAAACTCGTAGATACTCAGCCTGTAGTCTTCAGTCTGAAATCAACAAAGTTACTCTGATAATCCTGTCTTGGCCTCGGACTTGGACTGAGACCCACACAAGGGAATAGTGCTGTAATCTCAGTTGCTAAGTCCAATCAGTCCACCCATCTGTACCTTTGTCTCTCCTCTTGATCCCAACTCCTTGGCCTTGTGCCCACTTTGGTCTCTGGTCCAGCCTCAACCTGGACAACCCAGACTTGACAGCAAAGGTGCTCCTGTTCATCTCCAAGCTATGGGACATGCAACAGGTGTAGAAGAAGACTTATTCGTGCACAGGATGTGGGACAACATTGTGATGGAAATGTGAAGACAAAGTGACAGATTTTGTTTAGTGTAGTTACTCCATGTCATACTTCCATTGAATCAATTTATGACATGTTCTGAGAAATTGTATGAATTTTGGAGCAAGTATACATGCAGCACTACTAGACACAAGATGTGAAGCTATATGGTGATGAGAGGGGGGTGGATTCTATGTACCATGGCCCATTCCTTCTTGGGCAGAGTTGTACATATCTACTACATATGCATGCTGGGCTTGTTCATCAGGCAAAGAAATAAAGACAGCTGCAGCATTAGATATGCCAGAGAACTGACATGTCATGAACATGTGGTGATGGGGAAGGATCTCAGCATCTTTGTACAACATGTGAGTGGCTGTCTGAACTGCAATCAGCAGATCCATAAACATTGTTGACAGCTGGTCCCCCAGGTGCCAGATTGTATTGTTGACTGATATGACTGCAACAGTGTGAGCATTGGTGGCTTGAGGCTTTGCCTTGCTGGAAGAGTGTGCAGACATCTGGCTGCACTTACTGTCATGAACAGATGAGACCAGAGTCATCTGGGGAGGCTGGTTCATTGAGAGTAGAAGGGAGGGCCCAGAGGGGGATTCCATTGCTGTGATATCAGTGGACATCACCACAAACAAGTGCTTTCTGGCCAAAGTGGATGTGGTAGTGGGGTCAGGAATTTTGGCTGATGTGGCAACAGTGGGGGGGGATGGAAGGAACAGAAGTGGTACTGCCAGTAGTCATGGTAGGGGTGGGGTTTGACATCCCAGCACAGAAAACATGAGTGCCAGTTGCACTGCCCTGTGGAAAAATATCCTCCATGAACTGGAGGTACTCCCAGCCATTGTTATGGAAGGGCTTCATGATTGTATTTCTCTGAATGTCTCAGTAACATATTAGTATCTATTCATACCAAATACATACCTTGATGGCAACACACTTGCCCCATTTTTCCATGTCAGCTGCTCCACAGATATTTGCACCATTTTCATTGTCCCAATGTTCTGCTGATCCTCTGCAATAAGTCATTATTGTATTGTATATTTGTTTGATCTACATCTGCTGAATGTCAATATGGCAGACTTGGAGTAGGGAAGGACATACCTATCCCCATTTGATTGACACATTTCTGTAATCCTTGATCTTACCAGTCCAATGGAGGGGGTGAATGTGCTCTGCAGCATTGACATATGTCACTTGGCAGAAGTTCCCAGTGTCAGCATGTTCTGAGCAATGTACATGCAAGTACTTGATGAGCGCAGTGGTCTCCTCTGTCATCCAGTCAGCACACTTGGCTCCCTCATCTACTTCTCCTGCAGGTGCCACTAGTTCCATGATGTTTGATCCAAGAACATTAAAAAGTTCAATCAGTACTTGCTGGATGTGCTTGCATCGAGTATCAGCAGAGGCAAGATAGGGAGTGAGAGACATCCTACCATTGGGAGGGATACTAACATTTCAATGTCTGAGCCATTGGCCTGGATCTCTCCACCACTCATCAAACAAGAACAATCCAAGAACTGTGTGAACCTCAACTGAACTATGGTTTCCATACAAGCTCTAATTCAATGGTCACCTTGTTTACAAGGTCACTCCAGCCTGAAATTGAGATGCTTTTTTTGACATCTGCACATGTGCCTCTCAACCAACTTCATGTGGCAAATGCCACTACATGCCACCAGCCACATCTGCAGTGCAGGCCACTTAAGTAATAAACTGTATTGTACACATGCTCATGAACCTGCCTGTAACTGTCTGTATACACCTCTATCATTTGCCACCACCACTTTGTGTTGACATCCAACTTCTCCAAATGTTCATCCTCTCTCCACAAGTATTTGCTTGGGTGCTGTGTGCAAAGTTGTATGTTGAAGTCTCTTAGCAGGTGGATTGTCTCACATCCTTGGCTATGAGACAGAGCCACATATGTGTTGAATGGGGTTATTTGTCCTGTGGGAGGTGTGCCAATTTCCACCATGCAGTGTTTGAGAGTTTCTGCTTGGGCACAATAATCTGTGAAAGCATATGCTGGTGCTATGGGCAACTGCACCTGCAAGATTGTGGATTATTTACCCCCTGCAGATGTGATGGTGAATGTTCTACAGATAGGAATCACCAGCAGTACTCCACTTCCTAGTCCCAGCAGTGTACTGGCCTTTGTACATTTCATTTCCATGAGGACATACAGTGAGGGACAAAAGTGTTGCAATGTTTGTGAGGTGTGAGTTGCTACTGATGTAGCTTGGGCTATTCTGCATGGATAATCATGATACCTATACCATTGGAAAGGGGTGACTGTAGGCTTTCCAGAGCACTAAGGTTCAGTCCAAACAAAGCAATAAGTGCTGAGATACACCCTATTCTTTCCAAAAAGTGCATTGCAATGCTTTTGTCCCTGACTGGTGAAATAGTGAAAGGTGACCTTTTGATGTGATTGAGGGCATGAAGGATGGGAAAATATGATTACATAATACACCACATGATCTTCCAGATGATTTGTCAGCATGTAATCAATGAGAAACATTGGACTTGTACCATTAACCCTCCCTCTTTTACCACAACTCATGAAATCATCTCTCTGGCTCACATGGTCATTTTCTCAGGGAATTCTTATCAAATACTGGTGACCACCACAGTGCCATCAGTATAACATGCTCTCAGAACCATCAGTCCCTTAAAAAACCTGCTGTCAGTCATTCCCTGGACTGTTTTCCCCCCCATGCCTGATGGATTCTGGGACTAATCAGTACTTGGAAGGCTGAAAATGTTTTGGAGGTCAATCTGGCACTTCAGAACATGATGGACAAACCAGTCCCCTCTCAACCAATGTATTTCTGGCACAGGAATGCTGGTATGGATGTTGGGGTGAGACAAAACCTCCTTGTGCTCTGAGCACCATAAGAGGGTTCACTAGATCTTGCTCTGATCTGAACTGTAGATGACTGGGGAAGGATTATTTGGTCATATGTGACCAAAGGCAATATTCAGGGCCAGATGGAAGCACAGGATTCTGCTCCATGGCAGTTCAGTAGCATATCCTTCTGATGACACTCAGGGGTAAAGAGGATTTTGTCTTGCCCTACCTCCCATACCACTGTCCCTGTGCCAGAAATACATTGGTTGAGAGGGGACTGGTTTGTCCATCATGTTCTGAAGTGCCAGATTGACCTCCAAAACATTTTCAGCCTTCCAAGTACTGATTAGTCCCAGAATCCATCAGGCATGGGGGGGAAAACAGTCCAGGGAATGACTGACAGCAGGTTTTTTAAGGGACTGATGGTTCTGAGAGCATGTTATACTGATGGCACTGTGGTGGTCACCAGTATTTGATAAGAATTCCTTGAGAAAATGACCATGTGAGCCAGAGAGATGATTTCATGAGTTGTGGTAAAAGAGGGAGGGTTAATGGTACAAGTCCAATGTTTCTCATTGATTACATGCTGACAAATCATCTGGAAGATCATGTGGTGTATTATGTAATCATATTTTCCCATCCTTCATGCCTTCAATCACATCAAAAGGTCACCTTTCACTATTTCACCAGTCAGGGACAAAAGTGTTGTGTTAAGTCTGGGTCTTCACCAGTCCAAGGCCAGTCCAGAGTCCGGTCGGGGGTCAGAGGGTAATACGAGATACTAAGGGTTTTGGACTATTGGACTTAGCAACTGGGGGCACAGTGCTATTCCCTTGCATGGGCTGTAGTCCAGTCGAGAGGCAGAAGATAGAGGACGAGAGAGACTGGGTTAAGACAAGAACTAGTTTGATTTCAGACTGAGGCTAAACAGAATATCCTATGGCTTAAATACTAGAAGTAACCTAAGTGTAACGTAGCACCAGAGACCAGTCTGCACCAGTACAGCGATGATTGGTAAGTAGTGTTACAAAGAATCTTATCAAGCATGGACTATGAACAAGGGATTACCGGGAACTGGGGCAGGACATGTGGCTGGGCCAGGTGTTACACCGGCCCAGTACTAACTGAGGGGACAACTCGACTGGGCACTGCCTTGCAGTGCCACACAAGCTAACATGTTTCTGGGTCAAAGGGTTAAGGCTGGGACCAGGGAAAGGGTTGGATGGGACTGGTCGAGACCGGTGTGGAGCCAGTCTAGGGTGGTCTGGACACGGTTATGACAGTATCCCCCTCTTGGAGCCAAGCCCACGAGGCTCCAATGAGGACAATGCTGAGAACGAAAATTTTGTGTCTGACCTTGAAAACCAGGGGACTTAAGACCGGTCCACTTCAGGTTTGTTTCCTCACTTCAACATGTCTATTCACTGGTCCAGAACACCCTACGACCAAGACCTATTGCCTGACCTGACCCAGGCGACGAGTGCAGAGCTGCAGGTAGGCAGCGACAACGATGACGAGGCCATCTGGGGAAAGCTGGCTGAACACAAGAGGCGCAAGGCTAGGGTGCAGGAGGAAGCCCAGTTGGAGGCTGAGAGGCAGGAGCAGGCCTGGCTCGAAGAGGAGAGGGCATGCACAGAGGCTGAGGTGCAGAGACTAGAGGCTCCATGCAAGGCTGAGGAGGCCAGAAAGGAGGCTGAGAGCCAGTGGGCTGATGCCCTGGTGGGTAGTTTGACCGGGGCCAGTTCTAACATCAAGGTGATGAATCCTTGGTAAGTCCTATTTTGGTCATTACCAGTGCTCTTCAACTAACATTCCACCAGCTGCCTTCGATGCGCCTGGACCAACACAACCTGTGTGCGCAGCACCGACAGCAAGAAGAAGCGCATGGCTTGCAACTGGTGCAACGAGCTCAAAGAGTGCTGCCAGTGGCCAGTTGAAGGTGAGGCTGGTGTTGGGCCAGCTGGGGACAAGGGGAAGAGGAAGGCCAACATGACCTCCCCTCACACTGGGGAGAAGAAGAAGAGATTGAGGCAGCCATCTGCCAAAGTACTCGAGGGTGCCAGTGATGAGGACGAAGACGTGGGCAAGGGACCATCGACAAAAAAGGTTGGCAAAGAGACTGGGGCCAGCCCTGTCACCGGTGATCAGATGGAGCATCTGATCAAAGTGGTGGAGCATGTGGCTGACAACGTGGTTGGCCTGACAGTGGTCCAGTGGGAGGTCTCAAGGAATTTCTACTGGTTCACCCAGTCCTATGAGACCTAGGTCGAGGAGCACTTCAAGTTCCTGGCGCCGGACATCCCTTCAGACCAGGATACCACCAACGAGGAAGACAGGGACATCGAGGGACTTGACAATGAGTTGGAGGGGTTGAGGGAGGAAGAGGAGGAAAGCCGGTCCTGGTCTGAGTCAGGTGACCAGGCCAGTGCCAGTTCTGGGTCCCAAGTCTGAGGTCGCATGCATGTAGAGTACCCTTTTTTCTTGTACATGTATAGTTGCAAATGTCAATGCACGGTTCCAGTTCTAAGGTGTGAAAGACAATTAAAAGAGAAGTAAGAGGAAATAAGACATAGTAACTACGAGGTAGGAGAAACAGATAAGGAGAAAAGAAACTTGAGACCAGTTCTAGACTACTTCTTGAAGGGACCAGGTTTGTCTGGGTACCAGTCATGATACTCTTGGACAAGTTCTGAAGCATTGTCCAGCTCTGTTGCTAGTACCCAGGTAGTTTCTTCATCAGTTCCCTCATAACTGGTCCACTGGACCAGGTACTGCAACCAACACTTTCTGCGCCAGTCAACCTTTGAATCAAGTATCTCTGCTACTTTGAATTCTAAGTCACCATCAACATCTACCAGTGGGGGTGGAGGTTGAGTCCAGTTGGGTATGGTGTTTGGGATGGCCAGTTCAAGCTGGGATACGTGGAAGACCGGGTGTACAGTGCGCATAGAGTCTGATAAACACAGGGTGAACAAGTGAGAGCCAGCCTGGGCTATTATGGGATAGGGCCCAAGGTTCTTCTCACTCAGTTTCTTGGAGGGCCAGGTCGACCAGAAGTACTTGGCTTTTACATAGACATTGTCGCCCACTTTGAAGTCTGGGGCCGGCATGCACTTAGCATCTGCCAGTCCTTGGTAGCATTGCTGGGTGAGAGCCATTTCTTCATGTAGGTACTGGTGCAGTGAATCTAAGTTGACCGTGTAATCACGAGCCTGGTTAGAAGTGAGGTCACACTCAGGGAAGACCAATATATTAGGATGGTAACCCTTATTAGTGAAGAAGGGTGATACCCTGGTCATAGCGCTGGGTGCATTGTTGTAAGCAAACTCAGCTAGTGGTAGTTACTCAGCCCAGTTGTCCTGCTGATAGTTGCAGTAGACCCGGAGATACTGTTCAAGGGTCTGGTTGGTGCGCTCTGTCTGACCATCCCCCTCTGGGTGATACCCAGAGGTGAAATGTAGATGCATGTCTAGAGCTTTACCTAGAGACCGGAAGAAGTGAGACACGAACTCTGATCCCTGGTCTGAGGTTACATGGGCTGGTACACCGTGCTTAGAGAACACATGCATGAGGAAGAGCTTGGTGAGCTCAGGGGCTGTGATGGTGTCATGAGTAGGTATGAAGATGGCTTGCTTTGAGAGCTGGTCGACTACAATGAGGATGGCGGTAAAGCCAGTTGAGGCCAGGAGTTGCTCTATGAAATCCATCAAAATGGAATTCCATGGCTTCTCTGGCACAGGGAGCTGTTTGAGCAGGCCATAAGGCCAGTGGTGAGGTACCTTGGCCCGGGCACAGGTAGTGCAAGACCAGACATAGTCTTTGACAAATGTCCTTAGGCCAGGCCAGGTGTACTCTCGTCAGATGAGCTCTAAAGTTCTGTTCTGGCCAAAGTGGCTGGATAAAGGGTGATCATGTTTAAACCTCAAGACACGAAGGTGAAGGTCATTAGAGTCTGGTACATAGATTCTTCCATCTAGATGGAGGAAGCCGGTGTCATCAACTGACCACCAGGAATCTGATGTGTCTGAGAACCAGACTTGGGCGACCGGGTCTGAGGGTAGGGCTGAGAGAATATCATTATGTAGCTTTTCCACGTGCATCAGTGCAACAGCACGTAGGACCGGGTATTCAAGGTAGGTGGTGTGCAGGGAGATGGCTAGCTGTTCCTGTGTGAAGACCGGTCTGAGATTCTGTGGGTTGACCCGGGCGTAGTCGCTATCCCCCTCTTTGGGGTAGACGTCCCATCATCTAGTTAGGGCATCAGGCTTAGCACCGAGTTTACCAGGTCTAAACCAGATAACCATATTGAACTGTGACAAGAACTCAGACCAGCGTGCCTGGTGCTGGGTTAAAACCTTTGAGGTGGAGAAGTACTCCAGGTTCTTGTGATCGGTGACAACATCAACTGGTACTGCAGAGCCTTCTAAGTAATGCCGCCATGTCTGGAATGCTTCGAAGATCGTGAGTAACTCCTTATCATGGGTGTCATAATTTAGCTCCAGGGCTGTCAGGGTATGAGAATAAAATGCGACTGGCCGGATTTGACCATCACCACCAGTGATGGACAGAATACTGGCTATGGCATAGTCAGAAGCATCAGTCTTGATGGTAATAGGAGCTTCCAGGGAAAAGTGAGTTAGGACCAGGGCAGTAGTGAAGGCCTGCTTGAGTTTATTGAAAGACCGGCGGCACTCCTCAGAAAAGTTCCAGGGAGCACCTTTGCATGTCAACCGGGTTAGAGGTACCACTATGTCTGAGTAGTTAAAAATGAACCGGCGATAGAAATTGGCAAAGCCCAGGAAGGACTGAATGTCCTTTACCTTCCAGGGTTCAGGCCAGTCGCAGATAGCTTTGACTTTCTCTGAAGACATGGTAAGGCCAGCTGGGGACAAGTGGTAACCCAAGTATTCCACAGAGTCTGAGTGGAATTCGCACTTCTCTGGTTTGGCATACAGGCCATGCAACTGGATCCAGCAAAGAACCTCCCGGACATGCTGCTTGTGTGATGACTCATCTCCGGAGTAGATTAAAATGTCATCAAGATAGACGATGATGCAGACATCTAGCATATCTGCAAAGATTGAATTGACAAACTGCTGGAAGGCGGCTGGGGCATTGGTAAGACCAAAAGGCATCACCAACCACTTGTAAGACCCATAGTGTGTTCTGAAGGCAGTTTTCCACTCATCCCTGGGTGCAATCCAGACGAGGTGGTACATGTGCCTTAAGTCGATCTTAGTGTAGATTTTGGCGTGGCTAGGGGAGTCGAGTAGATCAGATATTAGTGGTAGGGGATACCAGTCTTTCTTGGTGAGTTTGTTAAGGCCTTGGAAGTCAACACATAACTGGAGTGAGCTGTCCTTCTTCTTCACGAAGAGGACCGGTGCAGCATAGGGGGAAGAGGTGGGCCAGATGAAACCGGTAGTCAGGTTTTTGTTGATGAAGGCCTGGAGAGCTTGTAGCTCGACCAGGGATAGTGAGTAGATGGTTCCTACAGGTGGAGTAGTACCCTCTTCCAATTCGATCTTAAGGTCATACTCCCGGTGTGGGGGGAGAGTAGAAGCCTTAGCTTTGCTAAAGACTCATGGTAGTCCTTTGGTACACCAGCCAGGTCTGGTGGAGGACTGGTAGAGGTTGACCAGGCCAGGACCGGGTCCAATGGGCATAGATGAAGTTGGAATTGGGTAGATCCCTCTAGTTTGCAAGCGCATACATATGCAGCTGCATTGATCAGGGCAATAGGGGGAGCTTTCAGGGGGGTGTGAACTGGTGAGTTGACAGATGGTACAGATGGCGCAGGGCTGGGGTTGGGTTGGTCAGTTAGACTGGGTTTGGGAGGACTGGTTAAGATCGGTGTGGCAGGGGGTGTCGATGGGGTTGGCATTCCTCCTGTAGATGTCCGGAAAGTTAGACTGCTCAATACCCAATCAATCGACAGATTGTAGCAGGTGAGCCAGTCATGTCCAAGGACTATCTTACATTCAGAATCCAACAGGGCTAGAAACAGGGTTACTGGGGTGACATTGCCGGTCACAAATTGAACCGAAAGATCTACTGCTTGAGTGATGACAAAACTTGACGACCCATCAAAGAGCCAGAGTTGGATAGGGGACACGGGATAAGGGGCAAAAGAGTGTTGATTAACAAAGTCTTTATCTATGAAACTATGTGTGGAACCAGAGTCCACTAGTGTACGAAACTGGGGTAAATCGTGACTGACAATAGAGACATGGGGGGTTAACGAGTTTGGATTAGAAAGAGCGGACGTGTTGAGGCGAGCCTCCGTGGGTGCACAGCTGGAGTCAACACAGCTCTCAGTCTGTGTGGAGTCCTGAGAGCTGCTACCTATTTTTTTGCCTTGGGGGCAGAGCCTGAGGTTGAGGCCAGTGCTGCCTCAGAGGTGGCCACAGCGCAAGCCTTGGCTTTCCCAGCTTTCTTGGGGCACTTATCTGCAAAATGTCTGGTGCCCCCACAGAACATGCAAAGGTTATTGTCTCTATGGTGTTTGCGCTCCTCCAGTGTCAACTTGCCATCCTTGCCCAGTTTGTTTGAGTCTGGCTTGGGTGTGTTAGAGCTGGTCTGACTAGTCAAGGTGGGTTTGGACTGAGTTTGGTTATCGGAGTTGCTATTTCTGGAGTTATTGCTGGTCTTGGACTTCTCTTGACCGGGCTTAGACTGATTGTTGTGGCTGGGGTTGGAAGTAGACTTGTTACCAGAGGACGACCCCTGGTGTTTACTAGACTGCTGAACCTCCTCTTTGCGCTCCCAGTAATGTGTGTCAATCTCCTGGGCTAGGTGGCGAAGCTCGTGAAGGGTTCTTGGTTTGCTGATCCAGCAGACCTTGTCTTTGATATGGTCAGGGAGACTGGTGTAGAAGAAGTGGTGCAGAGCGCCATCACCGTATCCCTGGACTTGTGAGGCAAGCTGGTTGAATTTGACCATGTACTTATTGACCCGGTGATTATCTTTCATTTGGAGGTGGTCTAGCTGGCTTTCAGCATCAGCCACCGGGTCGTGAGGTCCGAAAGTAGTTTGAAGTTCTATGATGAACTCCTTCCAGGAGTCCATCCAGTAGGGCTGGTCCTCCGGGTCTTCAGTCCCAAGTAGGTCCAGTTCAAACCACTCGAGAGCCATCCCTTTCAGGAATGACTGCGCAAAAGTGACCTCGGCTTGATCACTTTGAAAGGCCCGGGGCCGGTCCCGGAAGTTAAGTTTGCACTGGATAAGAAATGTGTGCAGCTTCTTTGGGTCTGTCCCATCGAAGGTGTCTGGTTCACACAACTTGGTTCTAGAGGATGACTCAGAGCTGGTGTGAGCATTACGTGCAAGGAGCTCAATGGCTTTGGCAAGGTTATCAAGCACAGTTACACCAGGCTCGACATCATCCTCTGGGAGGGGTTCTTCATCGTCATTATCCAGGTCATCTCCTGGCCCGTCATCGCCAGGACCATCATCACCGGGGTGATTGAAGTCATCTGGTTTGTCCAGGTCTGGTTCATCATCTGGATCGTTAGTGGGTGCGAGAGGTCAATTAGGGATGGGGGTAGTGGATTTACAGGCTGAGAAGCTCCTGAAGTTGTTGACTTCACTGGGTGACCTTCTGGCTGTCCCTAAGGACACCAGGGCAGCGGTGCGGCGCAAGTCGACTGCTGAAGTGGAATCTGGGTTGGTGGTAGCACATGCCCATGCTGCTTGGGTTCTGGTTTGGGTAGGCATGCCAAGGATTGAGCAGAAGGGTGTTGACCCACACAAGTGTGAGTCTGAAATACTGTTAAGTCCGGGTCTTCACCAGTCCAAGGCCGGTCCAGAGTCTGGTCAGGGGTCAGAGGGTAATACGAGATACTAAGGGTTTTGGACTATTGGACTTAGCAACTGGGGGTGCAGCACTATTCCCTTGTGTGGGCCATAGTCTGGTCAAGAGGCAGAAGATAGAGGACAAGAGAGACTGGGTTAAGACGAGAACTAGTTTGATTTCAGACTGAGGCTAAACAGAATATCCTACGGCTTAAATACTAGAAGTAACCTAAGTGTAACGTAGCACCGGAGACTGGTCTGTGCTGGTACAGTGATGATTGGTAAGTAGTGTTACAAAGAATCTTATCAAGCATGGACTATGAACAAGGGATTACCAGGAACCGGGGCAGGACATGTGGCTGGGCTGGGTGTTACACCAGCCTGGTACTAACTGAGGGGACAACTCGACTGGGCACTGCCTTGCAGTGCCACACAAGCTAACATGTTTCTGGGTCGAAGGGTTAAGGCTGGGACTGGGGAAAGGGTTGGATGGGACCAGTCGAGACCAGTGTAGAGCCAGTCTAGGGTGGTCTGGACACGGTTATGACATGTTGCAATGCAATTTTCAGAAAGAATAGGGTGTCTCTCAGCATGTATCACTTTGTTTGGACTGAACCTTAGTGCTTGGGAAAGCTTACAGTCACCCCTTTCCATTGGTATAGGTATCATGATTATCTGTGCAGAACAGCCCAAGCTACAGCAGCAGCAACTCACACCTCACAAACATTGCAACACTTTTGTCCCTCACTGTAGAGAGGTGGATTTTGCAGCTGAATGATCTTGCCAGAACCCTCAACAATCTCCCTTGAATCAAGAACAATATCAACCACCTGACCTTGTGCTCCATATGCCATGTCAAGATCTGTTGCCACATTGAAAGTCACCATCACCTCCATGCCAATGGCCAGCTCCACTTCATCCAATAACCTGCCTCATGCTTGTCAATTCTGACCATGGCCACTTTTCAGGTTCACAGCCATGGCAAATTTTTCTGGAAAGGTGAGAGCATGTCCCTCTATGGTGTTTGATGCAGAAAAAATGATCAGAGATAACCCCCCCAATGCTGCTTGTTCCTTCACAGTCTTCAAATTCCATTGCATACAGATAGCATGGTGTGGTGTAACCAAGACTACATCTTTCCAGGGCAATGAATGAAAGTCTGTTGGAGGACTGTAGGATTCTGCAACACAAGGCACAGAATATTTACAGTGAGGGACAAAAGTGTTGCAATGTTTGTGAGGTGTGACTTTCAGCTGATGTAGCTCAGGCTATTCTGCACAGATAATCATGATACCTATACCAATGGAAAGGGGTGACTCTAAGCTTTCCAGAGCACTAAGGTTCAGTCCAATCAAAGTGATACATGCTGAGAGACAGCCTATTCTTTCTGAAAATTGCATTGCAATGCTTTTGTCCCTGACTGGTGAAATAGTGAAAAGTGACCTTTTGATGGGATTGAAGGCATGAAGGATGGGAAAATATGATTACATAATAAACCACATGATCTTCCAGATGATTTGTCAGCATGTAATCAATGAGAAACATTGGACTTGTACCATTAACCCTCCCTCTTTTACCACAACTCATGAAATCATCTCTCTGGCTCACATGGTCATTTTCTCAGGGAATTCTTATCAAATACTGGTGACCACCACAGTGCCATCAGTATAACATGCTCTCAGAACCATCAGTCCCTTAAAAAACCTGCTGTCAGTCATTCCCTGGACTGTTTTCCCCCCCATGCCTGATGTGTTCTGGGACTAATCAGTACTTGGAAGGCTGAAAATGTTATGGAGGTCAATCTGGCACTTCAGAACATGATGGACAAACTAGCCCCCTCTCAACCAATGCATTTCTGGCACAGGGACAGTGGTATGGACATTAGGCCAAGACAAAATCCTCTTTACCCCTGAGTGTCATCAGAAGGATATGCTGCTGAACTGCCATGGAGCAGAATCCTGTGCTTCCATCTGGCCCTGAATATTGCCTTTGGTCACATACCAAATAATCCTTCCCCAGTCATCTACAGTTCAGATCAGAGCAAGATCTAGTGAACCCTCTTATGGTGCTTCAGGGCACAAGGCAGTTTTCTCTCACCCCAACTTCCACACCAGTGTTCCTGTGCCAGAAATGCATTGGTTGAGAGGGGGTTAGTTTGTCCATCATGTTCTGAAGTGCCAGATTGACCTCCATAACATTTTCAGCCTTCCAAGTACTGATTAGTCCCAGAACACATCAGGCATGGGGGGGAAAAACAGTCCAGGGAATGACTGACAGCAGGTTTTTAAGGGACTGATGGTTCTGAGAGCATGTTATACTGATGGCACTGTGGTGGTCACCAGTATTTGATAAGAATTCCCTGAGAAAATGACCATGTGAGCCAGAGAGATGATTTCATGAGTTGTGGTAAAAGAGGGAGGGTTAATGAATGGTACAAGTCCAATGTTTCTCATTGTTTACATTCTGACAAATCATCTGGAATATCATGTGGTTTATTATGTAATCATATTTTCCCATCCTTCATGCCTTCAATCCCATCAAAAGGTCACTTTTCACTATTTCACCAGTCAGGGACAAAAGCATTGCAATGCACTTTTTGGAAAGAATAGGGTGTCTCTCAGCACATATTGCTTTGTTTGGACTGAACCTTGCTGCTCTGGAAAGCCTACAGTCACCCCTTTCCATTGGTATAGGTATCATGATTATCTGTGCAGAATAGCCTGAGCTACATCAGCTGAAAGTCACACCTCACAAACATTGCAACACTTTTGTCCCTCACTGTATATGACATTCATTGCAGCTTCCATGGTGGACATGTTGCAGGAGATCCACCCACTTGGCATTGGTTACTCTCACTTGGCTCTTCAGGCACATGACAACATCAAACTGTTCATAGATGTGACATCCCAGAAGTTCTTCCTTGGTATTTTTTTCCATGTTGCATGGCCAAAATAAAGGTGCTCACCTCTTTGTAGCCACTGGTGGAAATTGATGAAAATCCCCCACAAGGATCACATTGAGCCCACCAAAAGGAAGGTCTATCAACTTGTCATCTGCACCAGAGTGGGCACAGCAAACAATGTGGGATAGCTTGGCCAAAAAAGGATGTGAGACTATGGACATCTTGTCAATGATAAGGTAGTATTTGTCTGTCAAGCTTGTGGTGTCTGGGTTGAGGCTGGACCAGAGACCAAAGTGGGCGTGAGGCTGAGGGGTTGGGATCAGGGCAAAGGGCAGAGGTTCAGGAGTGGACTGATTGGACTTAGCAACTGATGATGCAGCACTATTCCCTTGCATGGGTCACAGTCTGAGTCCAAGGCCAAGGTGGGGTTATCAAAGTAACTTAGTTGGTTTCAGACTGAAGAGTACAGGCCGAGTATCTAAGAGCTTATATACTAGAAGTAGCTATAGTACAGAGACTGGTAATGCTGGTCTCACAAAGATTGCTAAGGTGATTGGTAAGACTAGTATTAGTAAGGTATGACTAATGTAACAGAGACTGGGACAGGGTGGACCAGGGACAAGACCAGGCAGAACTCAACCAAAATGACATGCACTGCAAAGCAGTGTTATCATGCTAGACTATCTGGGGATAAGGGATTGGTGAGGCTGAGGCCAGACTGAATGAGTGCAAGACCAAGTCTGGCCAGGGTTGAGGCATGGTTATGACAGTATCCCCCTCTTAGGGGTCAAACCCATGAGACCCCTGTGAGGGTGGTGGGCTGAGTCCAAACTTTGGCTGAGTTTGAAAAATTGATACTTGTGGCTTGCTAAACCCTTTGTGTCTTTCTTCTGCATTCCATCTCATCATGTCCAACTTGAGGCCAACCATCATGACCAACAGCAACAAAGGTTGGGTCCCGATCGACTGGACCCAGGTGTCAGACAATGCCATCAAGTATGACACTGATGATGAAGAGGAGGTGATGAAGGCAAAGTTGAAGGAGAGGAAGAGATGAAAGGCAGCTGAACAGGCCTGGCACAAAGAACAGGCATGGCTTGAGGCCAAGAGGGTGGTGAGGGAGAAGGCTGAGGCTGAGAGGGCAGAGCAAGAGGCTGAGGAGAAAAGGGCATATGAGGAGGAGAGACACAAGGCCAAGGAGGAAAGGGAGGCCAAGTGGAAATGCAAGGCCAAGGCTGGCAAGGGTGATGAGGCTGGGGCCAGGAGTAATGAGGCCAGTGGGGAGGTGAAGAAGGTGGTCATGGACCCTGGGTGAGTACCTTTCCAACCTTGTGCATACCCCTCTTGACAATGCTTTTAGTTGTACCTGCTGTGCCTAGGCCAAAACTGTCTGCGAATTTGTTGTAGACAGTAACAAGAAGTGTGTTACCTGTGTGCAATGCAACCAGTCAAAAGGAAAGTGTCATTGGTCCAGGGATGGGAAAGACACTGAGGCCAGTCCCAAGGCCATTGGGAGAGCAGACAAGGGGAAGAAGAGGAAGGTTGTCATAGTCATGCCTCAACCCCAGCCAGACTTGGCCTTGCACTCATTCAGTCCAGCCTCAGCCTTGCCTGCCTCTCACTTTGGTTGAATTCTGCCCAGTCCTGTCCCTGGTCCACCCTGTCCCATTCTCCATTACCTTAGTCATACATTACTAGTACCTGTCTTACCAATCTTCTTAGCAATCCTTGTGAGACCAGCATTACCAGTCTCTGTACTATAGTTGTCTCTAGTATATAAACTCATAGATACTCGGCCTGTACCCCTCAGTCTGAAATCAACTAAGTTTACTCTGATAACTCCATCTCAGCCTTGGACTCGGACTGAGACCCATGCAAGGGAATAGCGCTGTAATCTCAGTCACTAAGTCCAAACAGTCCAACCATCTGTATCTTCGACTCCCCTCCTGATCCCAACCCCTCAGCCTCATGCCCACTTTGGTCTCTGGTCCAGCTTCAACCTGGACATCCCAAACTTGACAGTATTTCAGACTCTCCACTTGTGTGGGTCTAATACATCATGGCAACCAAAACTCGCTTCCAACCTCCCCCTGGCCATTCTGCCACCAATCCTGACTCTGCCTCAGCCAGTGGGGCTCGCCATGAGACAGCACTAGCTGCCTTGGGCACCATGAGGTGCTCCCTAGATCCCATCAGTCCTTTCAGGGGCTTTTCAGCCTGCACATCCGATACCCCCACACCACATTGTCCCACTGCTCCCATCCCCAAGGGTGACCCTGGCGATGATGGGCCAGGTGACAATGATGATAATAACCCAGATGATGATGACCCTGGCAATGGTCCTGGTGATGATAATCTGGATGAGAATGATCTGGAGGATGAACCAGACTTCCCAGATCTGGACACCGAGCCCACCATTACAGTCCTGGATAACCTCACATCAGCCATCAAACTGTTGGCTTGTAATGCCCACACTAGTCCTGAGACCTCAAGCAGGACCAAGTTGTGCAAGCCTGACACTTTTGATGGTACTGACCCCAAGAAGCTTCATGCTTTCTTTATCCAGTGCAAGCTCAATTTCCAAGACCAACCCTGGGCTTTCAGGACCGACCGCACCAAGGTCATCTTCACCCAGTCCTACCTCAAGGGCATGGTTCTCAAATGGTTCGAGCCAGACTTGCTTGGACTTGACAACCCTGACAACCAGCCTCTCTGGATGGACTCCTGGAGGGAGTTTGTCTTAGAGTTACAAACCACTTTTGGACCCCATGATCCAGTCACTGATGCTGAGAGCCAGCTTGACCACTTACACATGAAAGATAACCAGTGCATTAATAAATATGTAGTTGACTTTAATCAGCTTGCTTTGCAAGTCCGAGGCTATGGAGATGGTGTGTTGTGCCATCACTTCTACTCTGGCCTCCCAGACTGAATCAAAGATGAGGTCTGTCAGGTTGGCAAACCCCAGACACTTCACGAGCTCTGCCACCTCACCCAAGAGATAGATGCACGCTATTGGGAGTGCAAGGAAGAAGTCCAGTGGGTGAGTAAGCACCAAGGCTTGTCCAACACTAGCAACAACAAATCTGGCAGTTCCAGCAACAACAACAACCAGTCCAAGACTGGCAACAATAACAACAACTCCACATCTTCCCCCAAGCTGGCTTCATCGAAGCCAGACAACAATAATAACAGCAATTCATCCAAGCCCGAGCCTAGCAAACTTGGCAAAGATGGAAAGCTTACCCCCGAGGAATGCAAGTGTCACATAGATGGAAACCTCTGCATGTTCTGTGGAGGGTCCAGTCATTTTGCTGACAAATGCCCCAAGAAAGCCAGAAAGGCCAAGGCTCGCACTGTGGCTACCACCAAGGCCGCACTGGCCTCAGGCTCAGGTTCTACCCCTGAGACAAAAAAATAGGTAGCAGCTCCTGGGACTCCACACAATCTGGGAGCTGCATAGACTCCAGTTGTGCAAACTTGGAGGCTCATCTCAATGCATCTGCTCTTTCCAGCCCAAACTCTTTAACCCCATATATCACTATAGAAAACCCAGAGTTACCTCAGCTTTGTACTTTAGTGGACTCTGGCTCCACTCATTGTTTTATAGATAATCACTTTGCTAATCAACATTCCTTTACCCCTTACTTGGTCTCACCAATCTGACTCTGGCTTTTCGATGGAACATCCACCTTTACCATAACCCAAACAGTAGATGTCCACATCCACTTCGCATCCGGCGATGTCACCCCAGTAACCCTGTATCTAGCCCCATTGGATTCTGAGTGTAAGATAGTCCTCAGATATGACTGGCTCACCTGCTACAATCTGTTGATTGATTGGGTATTGGGCAGTCTAACATTCCAGACTCCTGCACAAGGAATGCCAACCCTGTTGACACCTCCTGTAAGCCCACTTTCCACTGGCCTTCCTGACCCTGGTCCTTGTGACCAACCCAGCCTTGCACCATCTGTACTGGTCTCCAACTCCCCGGCTCACACCCCCCTGAAGGCCCCTCTTGTTTCCCTGATCAATGCAGCTGCTTTTGTGTGCGCCTGAAAACTAGAAGGGTCTGTCCAATTCCAACTTCAGCTCCACCCCTTGGACTCAGCCCAAGCCCAATTGGCCTTGGCTTCCCCTCCTCTGGCCTTACCCAATGTACTGGAAGAGTACCATGATTTTGCTGATGTATTCAGCAAGGCCAAGGCCTTGACACTCCTGCCACACCAGGAATATGACCTGAAGATAGAGCTTGAAGAAGGAACAACCCTGCCCCTTGGCACCATCTACTCACTGTCCCCAGTCGAGCTGCAAGCTCTCTGGACTTTCATCAATGAGAACCTTACTACCAGATTCATTCAGCCTACCTCTTCCCCTTATGCTGCACCAGTCCTCTTTGTCAAAAAGAAGGACAGCTCCCTCCAGCTCTGTGTAGACTTCTGCAGCCTCAACAAAATCACTAAGAAGGACCAATACCTGCTACCACTCATTTCTGACCTCTTGGACTCACCAAGCCAAGCCAAGATCTATACCAAGATCGATCTCCGGCATGCCTACCACCTTGTCCAGATTGCCCCAGGTGATGAGTGGAAGACCACATTCTGGACTTGGTACAGTTCCTACAAGTGGTTAGTGATGCCCTTCAACCTCACCAATGCTCTGGCTGCCTTCCAACACTTCATGAACACCATCTTTGCAGATATGTTGGATGTATGTGTAGTCATCTACTTAGATGACATCCTAATCTACTCCAGAGATAAGGAGTCCCATAAGCAGCATGTCCAAGAGGTCCTCTGCTGGCTTTGGCTTCATGGCCTTTATGCAAAGCCAGAGAAATGTGAGCTTCACTCTGACTCAGTTGAATACCTCAGATTCCACCTTTCCCCTGCCAGCCTCATGATGTCGAAGGAAAAGGTCCAGACCATCTGCGACTGGCCTGAGCCTCACAAGGTCAAGGACATACAATCCTTCCTTGGCTTTGCTAACTTCTATTGCTGGTTTATCTTTAATTATTCAGACATTGTCACACCACTGACTTGGCTTACCCACAAGGGGGCTCCTTGGAACTTCTCTGAGGAGTGCTGCTGGTCATTTAATAACCTCAAGGCTGCCTTTACTACTGCGCTGGTCTTAACTCATTTCATCCCTGGGGCTCCTATCACTGTTGAGACTGATGCATTGGACTATGCCATCACCAGCATTCTGTCTATCACTTGTGGTGATGGCCAGATTCATCCAGTCACATTCTACTCCTGAACTCTGACAACCTTGGAGTTGAACTATGATACCCATGATAAGGAATTGCTTGCAATCTTTGAAGCATTCTGGACCTGGTGCCATTACCTTGAGGGTTGGGCCTCACCAGTCAACGTTGTTACTGATCACAAGAATCTTGAGTACTTCTCCACCTCTAAAGTACTCACCCACTGCCAAGCTCACTGGTCAGATTTCCTGTCTCAGTTCAATATGATCATCAGATTCAGGCCCAGTAAGCTTGGGGCTAAGCCCAACACCCTAACTAGATGATGGGATGTCTACCCCAAAGAGGGGGATAGTGGCTATGCCCAAGTGAACCTGCAAAATCTGAGACCAGTGTGAGTCAAAGTGTGGAATGCTGGTGAAAACCAAACAAATCCAACACAAAAGACAAATAAGAGTGAGTGGTGGTTTGCCTCCACAGAACCTGGAGTGCAGAGAAACCTAAATGTGGGGGAGACTTCAAGTAGAGGTGCTCCTGGTGCAAGTCATTGATGAGTTATGCAGGAGTAGATGAATGGATGATGACTGAGAGGGGATGCTGAACAGAGTGAAGGTGTTCAGCCAAAAGTACTTGGGGGTAATGGACTTTGATAGAATATGCTCCTTGCACAAGTCAATGATGAGTTATGCAGGAGTGGGGGGGATGACTAAGACTGCTGACTAAGAGGAAGCTTCAGATGATGAAGGATGGCTGATAGACTCTTCCAAATGAGCCTCAACTACCGGGTATACAAATGATGACAGATAGACCCCTTTGTGGAGCCTCAACTGTCGACGATGAGATATGCTGAGCTGAGCTGAACTGACTGCTGGATTGCTTCTGATTGCTTCCTGGTAGCTAAGTACATGGGGGTTTATATACTGTGGGGGGAGCACAGCTTGTGACAAACAAGGCACAAACACTTGGTAAGTAATGAGTAAGGACTGAGTAATCATGATGAGTAAGTGAGAAATGAAAAGTAAGCAAGCAAAGAAGATTGGTAAGTATTGGCAATGAACGAGTCAAGGATAGTCAAAATATCACAAAATGAGTCAAATAGAATCAGAAACTGAGTAAGCACACTGATATCACATTAGGGGGTGGCGATGCAAGTTAGATCTCGGTGGAGACATCGCTAGATCCAAAGACAGCATGACAGATGGACAGTGTTTCCAGACAGGGAAGTATTCATTCCAGAATTGAAGGGCATGAGTCAGGTGTCAAAGGGGGCTAGGGTGTTGGGGGTCTGTGGGGCAATGAGAGCATATGTGATCACATCTCCCACCCTTTTGTCCTCTCAGTGAAGTTAACAAAAACTTCATGGATGGGGTTCTGATGGAGGAGGAGGAGAAGGGGGGATGTCTTCTGCTGGATCCTGCAGTAAGAAGGCAAGATGCATGTCATACTCATCATGAATGTGATCAGGGAGGCTGGAGGACAGTAGATTATACTGCAGCTGTCACAATGCAGGAAGAATGATGGATGAGACTGGAATAAAGATGGTGCAGGGAGCAGGGAGGAATGATCCATATGCTTCATCAACTGGGGAGACTGAAATGACCACATAAGACCTTTCTAACCGAGTGACAGACCTGAGGCAGCCAAAGAATGTCCTTCTGGAAGTCATACTGACAAGGAGAACATGCTGACCAAGCTGCATGGGATGAGATGGGGCTGACAATGATGGGATGAACCAGGGGGCTTCAGGATGGAAGCTGGTGGGAACACCTGGCAGATATACATAGCCACTGTCTCTGGCAAATGAGACAAGTGAGATGATCAATGAAGAGGTGGCCATGATTGATGGACTTAGTGAAATGAGCATCTGATGGATGGAGTGCTGTAGAAACATGCAGGGTGCGAGGATCCTCTCCAAATTTGGAAGGAAGAATTGTGGGGCTGAGCACTTTAAGCGAGTGTGGGAACGGAGTCGATATCTTTGGAAATGGTGGAGATACGACAAAAACCAGAATGCTGTACACAGGCGCTAAAAACCTTTAACATGTGCTTAACTCGCTTCCTCTTTTCTCTTTAGCACTGACAACTCGTTCTTGTGCAAAGGATGACTGTTAACATCTGACAGTCTTTCTATGCATGAGGCCTTTAGTCTTCATCTGCATGCTTGGGCATTGTGTGCAACTCATCGATGAGTTAGGCAGAGTCAGCTGTAACCATGTCCACAACACCTTTGGTGTGTGACACTGGTCTTCACCCAGGAGCAACTAGCAGTCTCCCTTCATGCCACTTACCTCAAGTACCTGGTCTTACGAGCAGTTGCCTTAATGGATGTCAAGAAGCTCCACAGTGACATCCTGACTGCACTGCTCGATGACCCAGTCTCACAAATCCATCTGTCTGACATGTCTGATCCCTGGTGGTCAGTAGATGACATTGGCTTCCTTTGGCTTGATGGAAGGATCTACATGCTGGACTCAAATGATCTCTGCCTCAGGGTCTTGTGGCTTAAGCATGACCACCCCCTGTCTGGCCACTTCGGCCAAAACTGTACTTTAGAACTCATATGGTGTGAATATACCTGGCCCAGCCTCAGGACATTTGTCAAAGATTATGTCTGGTCTTGCATGGCCTGTGCTCAGGCTGAGGTTCCCCACCATTGGCCTTATGGCCTCCTTAAACAACTCCTGGTGCCAGAGAAGCCATGGAACTCCATCTCTATGTATTTCATCGAGCAGCTTCCAGCCTCATCTGGCTTCACAGCCATCCTTGTAGTAATTTACTGGCTCTCCAAGCAGGCCATATTCATCCCAACCCATGACACTATCACAGCCCCAGAACTTGCCAAACTATTCCTACTCCATGTCTTTTCAAAGCATAGAGTGCTGGCCCATGTAACTTCAGACCGAGGCTCAGAGTTCATCTCTCACTTCTTCTGGTCACTCAGTAAGGCCTTAGATATGCACTTATATTTCACCTTGGGCTACCACCCTGAAGGTGATGGCCAGACTGGAAGGACCAACCAGACTCTAGAACAATACCTCCAAGTGTACTGCAACTACCAGCAGGACAATTGGGCCGAACTACTGCCTCTAGCCGAGTTCACATACAACAATGCCCCTAGTGCTACTACCAGTGTCTCCCCTTTCTTTGCTAATAAGGGCTATCATCCCAGCATCTTGGTATACCCAGAGCATGATCTCACCTCTGCTTGGGCTCATGACTATGCAGTTGACTTAGACTCACTGCACCAATACCTATGGGAAGAAATGACCCTAGCACAACACTGCTATCAAGGACTGGCTGATGCTAAATGCATGCCAGCCCTGGACTTCAAGGTCGGTGACCAGGTATATGTCAAAGCCAAATACTTCTGGTCTACCCAGCCTTCCAAGAAGCTTTTGGAAAAAAACCTTGGGCTGTATCTGGTCATAGCTCAGGCTGGTACCCACTCTTTCACACTGCGCCTGCTGGACTCAATGCACACAGTCCATCTGGTCTTCCACATCTCCCAACTCAATCCTCAATTCTAAGGTTGACCAGTGTCACTGGTGTTGGCTTCAATACTTGGTCTGGTGGACTGGCTACAAGGGGACCAATGAAGAGACTACTTGGGTACTCACCACTGAACTAGACAATGCTTCTGAACTCATGCAGGAGTTCCATTCCCACTACCCTAATAAACCCAGCCCCTTCCAATGAGAAGCAGCTTCAACTGGCCTCAGTTTCTGTTCTGTTCTCTATCAGTATATAGTTCCTTTTGATCTTATGCTTACCCTGTTTTCCTTTTTACTCTCTTCCCTTGATTTACTTACTTTACTACCTGAGACTGAGACTGGACACTGCACATGACATTTGCAGAGGAAAAACTACAAGGCCCTACACTACGGAACTACTCAGCCTTGACCATGTTTTCATCCTCCCTGCCAGACTCCTCCTCCTCATCCTTGCCATGGGCCTGCAGCCAGGCAGCCTCCTTGCACAACTCATCCAAGTTGAGCTTGGATGACCCTGAGTCTGAAGGGGTGACTGCCACCCCAAAGCTGTAGGATTCGTCAAGTATTGACTCAAGCACATCAGCAATGCAGCCCAAGTTTTTGACCACAGTCTCATGAAGCTCGAAGAGCCCTGCCAAGTTGTTGGCAATGAGCCCTGCAACATCGATGAGCTGCTGTGGGACATGACTTCTGGGAAGCATGCGACTAGAGGAAGGGTGAAGGGAGAATTCCCTAGGATTGTCCCAAGGGGTGCTGTGTGGAAGGAGAAGTCGAGAAAGGGCTTAGAAGCAGTGGGGAATTTCGAGCGAGAGCCGCAGGATTTAATTCTGGGCAGATGTAGACGCATGAGGAACAGCGAGATGGGTATACGAAATTCCAAGAGGTTGCTATGTGTCAAGAGGAGTGAATTCGAAGCGAAAGGGGACACAGGATTAGGTGTGCAAGGCTGGAGGATGCAGGAGACACGAAGACCTCTGGGGACACTGAAGACACTGTAGACTCTATATATGCACTTAGACTCTAGAAATTCTCGAACTCACAGAACACACACAGATAGCGACTCCAAAGGTGGGTGGTATTTTTCTGACATCATAGCAGAATTATATAGTACAAGGAAAGTAGGTACAAGTCGGAGTAAGGTGGGGCAGAAAAACCAAAAGACTGGAAAATAAAGGAAGGGACGTCAGACATCAGTGAAATACAGATGCATGTGAAATAGACTGGTGGGTAGCAGACGAGTGTAAGAGTGGGACAACGGTAAGGGGTACCTTCCAACAGAACAAGAGTATGCATACAAGTGGGAGATGGAGCTGAGCGACACAGGAGGGCAGAGCATAGCATACTGGAATGAAGTCCAGCTTGTGGAATTTAGGGCAACAGGGGAAAGCGGAGTTTTTTTTTTTAGAGGAAAGTGGCATGGATGACTGGTGACGTGGCTGAGCAGAGGCACGGCTACTGAATTCCGGATGACTCTGCGCAAATGCGGAATTTCTGGATCAGTGTTTTGATGACTGAGTGACATGCAGAAGGTCGGTAGAAACTCCGAAGGCAACAGGGGTTGGGAGGGAACACGAGCACATGAGTGGGAAAAATTCCAAAACAGATTTGTCGTAGAGGCCTGCAGAATTTAGTGACAGATTCCTGTTCCAGCCTCAGGGAGTATATGGCTCCCTACACCACTTGAGCTTGTCCTCTAAGCCTGAGGGTCCCCCTGTGCTGGCCTTCCTCACCCTGCTCCCACCAGCTTTGGGCTTGTCAATTTCCAATACCTCGATCAGTTTCAATTTCACCCATTTCCTCTGCTTGGCCTGGGCTCAGGTGTCCCATCGTCAGCCTTCCACTTCTTCCCTTTGTCGACCTTGGAGGTGACCTTGGGACCAGCCTTGGAGTCCTTCTGTCATATACTGAGAAGCCCACGGTTCAGTCTTAGGTTCTGAATGCCAGGTCAATGCCAAATGCCAAAACAAAGGCTGTTCCTTACTATACTTTTCTAGTTAGCCTTTGTACTGCCCTTGCTTGTGCCAAGGCAGTGTCTGTCTTCAGCTCTCCAATCCCTGCCTTCTTGTTTAACCTCTAGTTAGTTCCTTGCACAGCTATTTAGTCTTCACCAGTAACCCCAGTCTTCGGTATATATACTCTATGTATGTTGTACTTAGTTCCTCAGTCTGAATATCAACTTAGTTCACCCCAAGTTCCCAGCCTAAGCCTGAGTTGACTCTCGGCTTTCACTCCTGATCCCCCTTGGCTTTCTCTGACTTCAATCTGGCTTGTGCAAGGGTCTAGCACATGAGCTAAGACCAAGGGTTGTTGCACCCAGCACTCGGCCTTCAGCCTTTGACCCCTGTCCTAGTCACAAACTTAACAGTATATTCAGACTACCACTTGTGCAAGTCACTCACCACCCATGACCAGAACTCACACCCAAGCTCGAGCAGACTGTGCTTTAGAATCTGCCTCTGCCTCGAGACCAACCCAACCTGAAACCTCAGATGACCCTTGCTGCCAGTCAGCCCTCAGTTCCCTTGCCAGTCACTGCCAGACTTCTGCGGTCATGCAGCAGTTCCAAGGATTCTCAGCCCATCGTTCCAGTACTACACCAGCTTCCAACAATTGAGGTACACCAACACCAGCCGGTCATCGACCTCCTGCTCCCTTTGGCAACCCCAGAGGTGATGGTGACAACAACCCAGATGACTCTGACCATCACTCCAGTGATGATGACAATGACAACAACAATGATCCTTTTGGGCCTAACCCCGAGGAAGGTGAAAATGAGGAAACTGACCTGCAAACCATGAGGGTCTTAGATAGTCTCGCCAGGGCCATACAGTCTCTCACCCAGTCTTCCTGCAGAGACACTGAAGGAAGCTCAGGATCAGCCAAGGTCTGGGAGCCAGACACCTTCAACAGCACTGACCCAAAGAAGCTCTGACAGTTCCTCATCCAGTGTGAGTTGACTTTCCAGAACAAACCCCAAACCTTCTGCAATGACTGCTGAAAGGTAACCTTCACCCAATCCTACCTCAAGGGAATGGCACTCGAATGGTTCAAACTGGACCTTCTCCTCACTGGTGAACCCGAGTACCAACCCCTGTGGATGGATAGCTGGCACAAGTTTGTCATCGAACTCCAGTCGACCTTCAGCCCCCATGACCCAGCAGCAGAAGCTGAGAACCAGCTCGATCACCTAACCATGAAAGAAACCCACCACATTAACAAGTACATGGTTGAGTTCAACAGGCTAGCTACCCAGGTCCAGGGTTATGGTGATGGGGCTCTTTGCCATTTCTTCTATGCCAGTCTTCCTGACCAAATCAAAGACAAGATAAGCTGGGTAGGCAAACCCTGCACCCTTGAAGACCTTCACCATCTAGCTCAGGACATAGATGCTCACTACTGGGAACAACACAAGGAGGTCCAACACCAGAACTGGTCTTCCAGTAACCAGAACTCATCAAAGACCAGCAATAGAGACTCAAACACCGACAAAGGGAAATCCTCAGCATCCAACACCTCCCAGCCCCCCACTGCACCAAAGACTGGCAGTACCAATGCCAGATCTTCAAAGCCTGAGCCAGCCAGCAACAAACTTGGCAAGGATGGGAAGTTAATGGCTGCCAAGCAAAAGCAACACTCCGACCTAAAGCTCTGTATGTTCTGTGGAGGGGAAGGTCATGTAGCCAAGGAATGCCCCAAGAAGGTGGCCAAGGCTAGAGCAGCTGTGGCAGCTGCAGAAGCCACACCAGAGGCCTCCACCAAGGCAAAAAAATAGTTGGTGGTCCTCAGAACCTTGCACACCCCAAGGACCACATTGACTCCAGTGGTGTGCTCTTGGAGGTTAAGCTCAACACATCTGCTCTTTGCAACCTGAATAGTCTTATGCCTACCATTTCTCTAGCATCCTACAACAAGCCAGTGTTCCCAGTACTCATCGACTCCAGCTCTACACACTGTTTTATACAGTGAGGGACAAAAGTGTTGCAATGTTTGTGAGGTGTGACTTGTTGCTGATGTAGCTCAGGCTATTCTGCACAGATAATCATGATACCTATACCATTGGAAAGGGGTGACTGTAAGCTTTCCCAAGCACTAAGGTTCAGTCCAAACAAAGTGATACATGCTGAGAGACACCCTATTCTTTCTGAAAATTGCATTGCAACATGTCATAACCGTGTCCAGACCACCCTAGACTGGCTCTACACTGGTCTCGACTGGTCCCATCCAACCCTTTCCCCAGTCCCAGCCTTAACCCTTCGACCCAGAAACATGTTAGCTTGTGTGGCACTGCAAGGCAGTGCCCAGTCGAGTTGTCCCCTCAGTTAGTACCAGGCTGGTGTAACACCCAGCCCAGCCACATGTCCTGCCCCGGTTCCTGGTAATCCCTTGTTCATAGTCCATGCTTGATAAGATTCTTTGTAACACTACTTACCAATCATCACTGTACCAGCACAGACCAGTCTCCGGTGCTACGTTACACTTAGGTTACTTCTAGTATTTAAGCCGTAGGATATTCTGTTTAGCCTCAGTCTGAAATCAAACTAGTTCTCGTCTTAACCCAGTCTCTCTTGTCCTCTATCTTCTGCCTCTTGACCAGACTATGGCCCACACAAGGGAATAGTGCTGCACCCCCAGTTGCTAAGTCCAATAGTCCAAAACCCTTAGTATCTCGTATTACCCTCTGACCCCTGACCAGACTCTGGACCGGCCTTGGACTGGTGAAGACCCGGACTTAACAGTATTTCAGACTCACACTTGTGTGGGTCAACACCCTTCTGCTCAATCCTTGGCATGCCTACCCAAACCAGAACCCAAGCAGCATGGGCATGTGCTACCACCAACCCAGATTCCACTTCAGCAGTCGACTTGCGCCGCACCGCTGCCCTGGTGTCCTTAGGGACAGCCAGAAGGTCACCCAGTGAAGTCAACAACTTCAGGAGCTTCTCAGCCTGTAAATCCACTACCCCCATCCCTAATTGACCTCTCGCACCCACTAACGATCCAGATGATGAACCAGACCTGGACAAACCAGATGACTTCAATCACCCCGGTGATGATGGTCCTGGCGATGACGGGCCAGGAGATGACCTGGATAATGACGATGAAGAACCCCTCCCAGAGGATGATGTCGAGCCTGGTGTAACTGTGCTTGATAACCTTGCCAAAGCCATTGAGCTCCTTGCACGTAATGCTCACACCAGCTCTGAGTCATCCTCTAGAACCAAGTTGTGTGAACCAGACACCTTCGATGGGACAGACCCAAAGAAGCTGCACACATTTCTTATCCAGTGCAAACTTAACTTCCGGGACCGGCCCCGGGCCTTTCAAAGTGATCAAGCCGAGGTCACTTTTGCGCAGTCATTCCTGAAAGGGATGGCTCTCGAGTGGTTTGAACTGGACCTACTTGGGACTGAAGACCCGGAGGACCAGCCCTACTGGATGGACTCCTGGAAGGAGTTCATCATAGAACTTCAAACTACTTTCGGACCTCACGACCCGGTGGCTGATGCTGAAAGCCAGCTAGACCACCTCCAAATGAAAGATAATCACCGGGTCAATAAGTACATGGTCAAATTCAACCAGCTTGCCTCACAAGTCCAGGGATACGGTGATGGCGCTCTGCACCACTTCTTCTACACCAGTCTCCCTGACCATATCAAAGACAAGGTCTGCTGGATCAGCAAACCAAGAACCCTTCACGAGCTTCGCCACCTAGCCCAGGAGATTGACACACATTACTGGGAGCGCAAAGAGGAGGTTCAGCAGTCTAGTAAACACCAGGGGTCGTCCTCTGGTAACAAGTCTACTTCCAACCCCAGCCACAACAATCAGTCTAAGCCCGGTCAAGAGAAGTCCAAGACCAGCAATAACTCCAGAAATAGCAACTCCGATAACCAAACTCAGTCCAAACCCACCTTGACTAGTCAGACCAGCTCTAACACACCCAAGCCAGACTCAAACAAACTGGGCAAGGATGGCAAGTTGACACTGGAGGAGCGCAAACACCATAGAGACAATAACCTTTGCATGTTCTGTGGGGGCACCAGACATTTTGCAGATAAGTGCCCCAAGAAAGCTGGGAAAGCCAAGGCTTGCGCTGTGGCCACCTCTGAGGCAGCACTGGCCTCAACCTCAGGCTCTGCCCCCAAGGCAAAAAAATAGGTAGCAGCTCTCAGGACTCCACACAGACTGAGAGCTGTGTTGACTCCAGCTGTGCACCCACGGAGGCTCGCCTCAACACGTCCGCTCTTTCTAATCCAAACTCGTTAACCCCCCATGTCTCTATTGTCAGTCACGATTTACCCCAGTTTCGTACACTAGTGGACTCTGGTTCCACACATAGTTTCATAGATAAAGACTTTGTTAATCAACACTCTTTTGCCCCTTATCCCGTGTCCCCTATCCAACTCTGGCTCTTTGATGGGTCGTCAAGTTTTGTCATCACTCAAGCAGTAGATCTTTCGGTTCAATTGCATTGCAATGCTTTTGTCCCTGACTGGTGAAATAGTGAAAAGTGACCTTTTGATGGGATTGAAGGCATGAAGGATGGGAAAATATGATTACATAATAAACCACATGATCTTCCAGATGATTTGTCAGCATGTAATCAATGAGAAACATTGGACTTGTACCATTAACCCTCCCTCTTTTACCACAACTCATGAAATCATCTCTCTGGCTCACATGGTCATTTTCTCAGGGAATTCTTATCAAATACTGGTGACCACCACAGTGCCATCAGTATAACATGCTCTCAGAACCATCAGTCCCTTAAAAAACCTGCTGTCAGTCATTCCCTGGACTGTTTTCCCCCCCATGCCTGATGTGTTCTGGGACTAATCAGTACTTGGAAGGCTGAAAATGTTATGGAGGTCAATCTGGCACTTCAGAACATGATGGACAAACTAGCCCCCTCTCAACCAATGCATTTCTGGCACAGGGACAGTGGTATGGACATTAGGCCAAGACAAAATCCTCTTTACCCCTGAGTGTCATCAGAAGGATATGCTGCTGAACTGCCATGGAGCAGAATCCTGTGCTTCCATCTGGCCCTGAATATTGCCTTTGGTCACATACCAAATAATCCTTCCCCAGTCATCTACAGTTCAGATCAGAGCAAGATCTAGTGAACCCTCTTATGGTGCTTCAGGGCACAAGGCAGTTTTCTCTCACCCCAACTTCCACACCAGTGTTCCTGTGCCAGAAATGCATTGGTTGAGAGGGGGATAGTTTGTCCATCATATTCTGAAGTGCCAGATTCACCTCCATAACATTTTCAGCCTTCCAAGTACTGATTAGTCCCAGAACACATCAGGCATGGGGGGGGAAACAGTCCAGGGAATGACTGACAGCAGGTTTTTTAAGGGACTGATGATTCTGAGAGCATGTTATACTGATGGCACTGTGGTGGCCACCAGTATTTGATAAGAATTCCTTGAGAAAATGACCATGTGAGCTAGAGAGATGATTTCATGAGTTGTGGTAACAGAGGGAGGGTTAATGGTACAAGTCCAATGTTTGTCATTGTTTACATGCTGACAAATCATCTGGATGATCATGTGGTATATTATTTAATCATATTTTCCCATCCTTCATGCCCTTAATCCCATCAAAAGGTCACTTTTCACTATTTCACCAGTCAGGGACAAAAGCATTGCAATGCACTTTTCAGAAAGAATAGGGTGTATCTTGGCATGTATTGCTCTTTTTGGACTGAACCTTAGTGCTCTGGAAAGCTTACAGTCACCCCTTTCCAATGGTATAGGTATCATGATTATCTGTGCAGAATAGCCTGAGCTACATCAGCAACAAGTCACACCTCACAAACATTGCAATGCTTCTGTCCCTCACTGTAGTACTGGTGATGCAAGTGGTGCAAGCAGTATACATAGTTTGTGCATGGTGGAATGCGAGATGTGTGGTGTAGACAAAGTGGAAAAGAAACTCATGGTGACCTTCTGGGTGCCAAAAGGTATCATTCTGTACCTAAGTACAGGGCTTTATAGTCCAGGCAAACCTGGAACCTAAGTAAGACAAGGTACAGTAAGGGAAAACCATGCAACAGTGCATACACACAAGACAGGATGGGCTGGAACAGAGGCCAAGGGTATACTACCAACAAAAAGGGAACAGTGACCGTGTTAAAAGAAAGGGTCTGAAGGAAGGGGAAGTGGCCATGGGTATAGCCTTGCATGAGAGGGAGTGAGGGCGTGGGAAGGCAGCAAGGTAGGCAGTGTCACACACCAAAGGTGTTGTGGACATGGTTACAGCTGACTCTGCCTAACTCATTGATGAGTTGGGCACAATGCCCAAGCATGCAGATGAAGACTAAAGGCCTCATGTGTAGAAAGACTGTCAGATGTTAACAGTCATCCTTCGCACAAGAACGAGTCATCAGTGCTAAAGAGAAAAGAGGAAGCAAGTTAAGCGCATGTTAAAGGTTTTTAGTGCCCATGTACAGCATTCTGGTTTTCATCGTATCTCCACCATTTCCAAAGATATCGACTCCATTCCCACACTCGCTTAAAGTGCTCAGCCCCACGATTCTTCCTTCCAAATTTGGAGAGGATCCTCACACCCTACATGTTTCTACAGCACTCCATCCATCAGACACTCATTTTGCTAAGTCCATCAATCATGGCCACCTCTTCATTGATCATCTCACTTGTCTCATTTGCCAGAGACAATGGCTATGTATATCTGCCAGGTGTTCCCACCAGCTTCCGTCCTGAAGCCCCCTGGTTCATCCCGTCGTTAGCCCCATCTCATCCCATGCAGCTTGGTCAGCATGTTCTCCTTGTCAGTATGACTTCCAGAAGGACATTCTTTGGTCGCCTCAGGTCTGTCACTCAGTTAGAAAGGTCTTATGTGGTCATTTCAGTCTCCCCGGTTGATGAAGCATATGGATCGTTCCTCCCTGCTCCCTGCACCATCTTTATTCCAGTCTCATCTGTCATTCTTCCCGCATTGCAACAGCTGCAGTATAATCTACTGTCCTCCAGCCTCCCTGATCGCATTCATGATGAGTATGACATGCATCTTGCCTTCTTACTGCAAGATCCAGCAGAAGACATCCCCCCTTCTCCTCCTCCTCCATCAGAGCCCCACCCATGAAGTTTTTGTTAACTTTGCTGAGAGGATGAAAGGGTGGGAGATGCAATTGTGTATGCCTCCCATTGCCCCACAGACCCCCAACGCCCTAGCCCCCTTTGACACCTGACTCATGCCCTTCAATTCTGGAATTAATACTTCCCTATCTGGAAACACTGTCCATCTGTCATGCTATCTTTGGATCTAGAGATGTCTCCACCGAGATCTGACTTGCATCGCCACCCCCTAATGTGATATCAGTGCACTTACTCAGTTTCTGACTCTATTTGACTCATTCTGTGATATTTTGACTATCCTTGACTCATTCATTGCCAATACTTACCAATCTTCTTTGCTTGCTTACTTTTCATTTCTTGCTTACTCATCATGATTACTCAGTCCTTACTCATTACTTACCAAGTGTTTGTGCCTTGTTTGTCACAAGCTGTGCTCCCCCCACAGTATATAAACCCCCATGTACTTAGCTACCCAAGAATCAATTCAGAAGCAGTCCAGAAGTCACTCAGCAGTCAGTTCAGTGCCTATCTCATTGTCAACAGTTGAGGCTCATTCAGAAGAGTCTATCTGTCATCATTCATATCATTGGTAGTTGAGGCTCTACAAAGGGGTCTATCTACCTCCATCATTCATCTGAAGCTTTATCCCCACTTAGTCAGCAAGTCCTGCTTAGTCATCCATCCACTCCTGCATAGCTCGTCAATGACTTGCGCCAGGAGCATGTTGTATCAAAGTCCATCATTCCAGAAGTCCTTTCAGCTGGACACCTTCACTCCATTCAGCATCCCCCATTCAATCATCACCTGCTTGTCTACTCCTGTGTAACTCATCGTTGACTTGTGCTAGGAGCACCCTCCCATTGAAGTTTCCCCCTCTTAGGTTTCTGCACTCCAGGTTCCATGGAGGCACACCACCACTCGCTTTACATTTGTCTTTTGTGTTGGTTTTGGTTGGTTTTCACCACCTTTCCACACTTTGACTCACAGTGGGAAGACAGCACATGAATGGTGGTGGATGTGAGAGGGGAGCAGATGTAACAGTAGTCATGGAACAGTTAATGATAGGGGCTTACATGTCCAGGGAGTGTGGATTCCTTACACCGGTGGTCCAAGTACCTGTCACAGTTCAACCTCATCATCCATTTCTGCCTGGGTAAGCTTGGTGCCAAGCCCAACACTCTCACTAGACGATGGGACATCTACCCCAAAGAGGGGGATAGGGGCTATGCCCAGGCAAACCCCCACAACCTCTGACTGGTGTTCATGCAAGAACAGTTGGTCTCGGCTCTCTGTGCCACATGCTTGGAGTACCCATACTATGTGCCAGCCTTCTAATGGATGTAGAGCAACTCCACAACGAAATACTTGCCACACTACCCTTGGACCCACTATCCCAACACTGACTCACAGACACCTCCAACCCTCGGTGGTCAGTCAACACCACCAGTCTGCTACACCTTGATAACCAGATCTATGTACCAGATGCCAATGACCTTCAGCTCAAGGTCCTTCAGTATAAGCATGATCACCTGCTGTCAGGACACTTCAGCCAGAATCAAACATTGGAACTAATCAGGCGAGAGTACACCTGGCCTGGCATTCACACCTTCATCAAAGAATATGTGAGGTCCTGCACTACATGTGTGAGAGCCAAAACACCCAGACACTGACCATACAGCACCCTGAAACAATTGCCAATACTGGAAAAGCCATGGAACTCCATCTCTATGGATTTCATTGAGCACCTACCAGCATCCAGTGGTCACACCACTATCCTGGTGGTCATGAACCGACTGTCCAAGCAGGCTATATTCATACCCACCTATGACACTATCACCTCCCCTGAGCTTGCTCAACTCTTCCTACTCCATGTCTTCTTGAAACACAGTGTTCTGGCACATGTGACCTCTGACCAAGGCTCTGAATTTGTCTCGCACTTCTTCCAGTCCTTGGGTAAGGCACTGGATATGCACCTACACTTCACTTCTGGGTACCACCTGGAAGGAGATGGCCAGACTGAATGAGCAAACCAGACCTTGGAACAGTACCTCCAGGTATATTGCAACTACCAGCAGGACAACTGGGCCAAGTTACTCCTGTTGGCCAAGTTTGCCTACAACAATGCCCCGAGTGCTACCACTGGTGTCTCCCCTTTCTTCACCAACAAGGGTTACCACCCTAACCTCTCAGTCTTCCCCAAAAGGGACTTATCCTTGGCACGGGCTAGGGACTATGCCATGGACCTAGATGAACTACACCAGTTCCTATGAGAAGAGATGGCACTAGCCCAAGCCAGATACCAAGGTCTGGCAGATGCAAAAAGGCTACCAGCACCCAAGATCAACCTCAGCGACCAGGTCTATGTCAAAGCCAAGTACTTCCAGACCACAAGACCATCACAGAAACTCACAGACAAGAACCTAGGCCCCTACTCAGTGATAGCCCAGCCTGGCACCCACTCATTCACCCTCTGTCTCCCAGACTCCATGCATGCAGTACACCTAGTGTTCTACATGTCACAACTAGAACCAGCACACCCAAATGTCATCCCAAACCAAACACAGCCACCACCACCACCGGTTGAGGTGGACAGCAAACCAGAATACGAGATTGCTGAGATCCTTGACTCAAAGGTAGACCGATGATGAAAGTGCAAACTACAGTACTTGGTGCGCTGGGCCAGCTATGAGGGCACTGATGAGGAAATGTCCTGGCTGCCAGCCACCAAGCTGGGCAATGCTGAGGACCTACTCGCAGCTTTCCACACCAATTATCCCAGTAAACCAGGACCAACCTCTAGCTGAAACAACCATCTACACTTTCTCTTCTCTCCTCCTTCCTTGTAGTTACCTTCTCTTACTATAGCAGGATAGTTGATGCATTAAAAAATACAGATATATATACATGGTATTCACATTTACATCAGCATTCAGCTCAGGCTGGCACACTCACTCGGAATCTCCCTTGAACACCTCCCCCTTGCTCGTCTGAAGCTCCTTGTCCTCCCCACTCTCTGACCTGGACCACTGACCCTTCATGCACACATCCTCGGGCCAGCACATGATTCTCTTGTCCAACTCCACCCCTGCTCCCTCGTGATCTGACTGGAGGCTCTTGAGCTCCAGGGCTGCCATGTCTGAGTGCAGCTCTTCACTGGACTTGGACGCTGGGGGGGTTGGACGAAGGATGAACTGGAACTCACACAGCAAATCACCTAGCTGGCTGTTGAACCAGCACTGGGTCTCCCTCCTGGCTCGCATTTCTGCAGTCTGACAGTCGATGGCAGCTGTGATCAGCTCGAAACCCTTGGTCACTGCCACAACCAAAGGGTCGGAGGAGGCAGTAGTGGACACTACCACTCCCAAGGGGCTGGCTTCCGACTCACTGGGCACCCCAGACCCAGTTCAAATGACTTTCCTCTTCTCCCTGGCCCTCAGCAATGTAGTGTCCTCTGGTGCTTGCTTCTTCCCAGACTTTGCCCCAATCTCCTCAACCTCAGGCTCTACCCCCTCAGGCAGCTTGCACCTGACCTTCATCTCGGTGCACTGATCACACATCCTCTTCTTGCACTTACTCTGTTGTGCGCAACTGAAGGTGCACAACACCCGCCCCTTTTCACACTGTTTGCATGACACAGTGCCCACAGCACCAGTACCCTTGTCCTGTGCCTTGCCCTGCAGCTCCCCTGCTTTCTGCTGTGCCCAGGCCTCCTGTTCCCAGTGTTCAGCCTCCAACCACTCCTGCTCTTTCCTCTCAGCCTCTAACCACTCCCTTTCACACCATTTGGCCTCCACCCGCTCCCTCTCATGCTGCTCTGCCTCTAGTCGCTCCCTCTCAAGCCTCTCTGCCTCAAGCCAGGTAACCTCCTCCCTCACAGCCTTGTGCTGCTTGTGCTTGGCCATCTTAGCCCAAATGTTGGCTTCTTCATCATCACTGGTAATCTGGAGCTCAGGTGTGGTGGCCTTCTGGAGACCGGATGGGTTGTTGGATTCGCATGGAGAGACGTGACAAGTAGAGGACATGATGGAAGGTCAGGGGAAAGCAGTCTTCGCTAAGACGCACCTTTTTAACCCTGGGGAACACATGTTCTACTGACACAGCAACTGCCGACCTCGTGTACCTTAGGGCAGGTCTCAAGGGCTCAACCCTAAGGGGGGGATACTGTCATATACCAAGAAGCCCACAGTTTGGTCTTAGGTTCTGAATGCCAGGTCAATGCTGAACACTGAAACAAAGTCTGTTCCTTACTATACTTTTCTAGTTAGCCTTTGTACTGCCCTTGCTTGTGCCAAGGCAGTGTCTGTCTTCGGCTCTCTGATCCCTGCCTTCTCATTTAACCTCTAGTTAGTTCCTTGCACAGCTATTTAGTCTTCACTGGTAACCCCAGTCTTCAGGTTGCTGGTCTTTGGTATATATACTCTACATACATTGTACTTAGTTCCTCAGTCTGAATATCAACTTAGTTCACCCCAAGTTCCCAGCCTAAGCCCAAGTTGACTCTCAGCTTTCACTCCTGATCCCCCTCGGCTTTCTCTGACTTCAACCCGGCTTGCACAAGGGTCTAGTGCACGAGCTAAGACCAAGGGTTGTTGCACCCAGCACTCGGCCTTTGGCCTTCGACCCCCATCCTAGTCATGAACTTAACACCTTCCCATCTCCAGGCCACCAGCATTTGCCCTTCAACTGGTTGCAGTGGACACAGGCAACCCATTTTTTGTTGCCATCCATGAGGAATTTGCAGATGACTTGAGCCTGGGCACAGTGCATGCAGCTAAAAGAGAATGTCAAGAGAAGTATGCACAAGATGGGGGGGTACTCACCCAGGGTCCATAACCACCTTTTTTACTTCACCAGCCTCACTACCACTGGCCCCGGCTTCGTTACCCTTCCCAGCCTCAGCCTTGCATTTTTGCTTGGCCTCCCTTTCCTCCTTGGCCTTGCATCTCTCCTCCTCCTCATGCACTCTTTGCTCCTCAGCCTCCCACACTATCCTCTCAGCCTCAACTCGCTCCCTCTCCACTCACTTGGCCTCAAGCCAAGCCTACTCCTCCTGCTGGGCTTGCTCAGCCACCTTTCACCTTGTTCTCTCCTTTGCCTTTGCCCTTGTTGTCTCCTCCTCATCATTGGTGTCATATTGGATGGCATCATCTGATACCTGGGTCCAGTTGATGATGACCTGGCCCTCATTGTTGTTGTCAGTCACAGTGATCAGCCTTGATTCAGACATGATGGTTAGGATGAGAAAGAAAGACACAAAGGGCATAGTGGGCCACAAGTATCAGTTTGTTAAACTCAGCTGATTTTTGGACTCAGCCTACCACTCTCACAGGGGTCTCATGGGTTCAACCCCTAAGAGGGGGATACTGTCATAGTTGTGCCTTGACCCCAGCCAGACTCAGCCTTGCACTCATTCAGTCTGGCCTCAGCCTCGCCTGTCCCCTATCCCCAGATGTCCTAGCGCAGTGAACACTGCTTTGCAGTGCCTGTCACTTTGGTTGAATTCTGCCCAGTCCTGTCCCAGTCTCTGTTACCTTAGTCATACATTACTAATACCTGTCTTACCAATCTTCTTAGCAATCCTTGTGAGACCAGCATTACCAGTCTCTGTACTATAGTTGTCTCTAGTATATAAACTCATAGATACTCGGCCTGTACCCCTCAGTCTGAAATCAACTAAGTTTACTCTGATAACTCTGTCTCAGCCTTGGACTCAGACTGAGACCCATGCAAGGGAATAGCGCTGTAATCTCAGTCACTAAGTCCAAACAGTCCAACCATCTGTATCTTTGACTCCCCTCCTGATCCTGACCCCTCAGCCTCACACCTGCTTTGGTCTCCAGTCCAGCTTCAACCCAGACACCCCAAACTTGACAAAGGTTGACAAGGAGAATGCCAAGGTGGGGCCCAGCAAACAAAAGTGGGCAAAGACAAGTGTGAGGCTGGTCAAGGTCTTGGACCTTGATGAACCTGAGGCCAGCAGGAGTGGAATGAAAGAGGCCAGTGCAGACAGATACTTGGTGTGAGTCAAAGTGTGGTTCAGTGGTGGACACCAACCAAAACCAACACAAAAGACAATGAAAGCAAGTGGTGGTGTGCCTGTGTGGTACCTAGATGGTAGAACCTGTTCTTTGGGAGGGTTTTTGCAAGCTACAATGCTCAAAGACAAGTGCTGAGGGTTGGGGGTGCTCCTGATGAAGAGGGAGCAAGAATGTGATAGAATGCGATAGGGTAGACTGCTGTCAGCCTACAGAAGGATGAAGGATGACTTAATTTGATGTTCTGAGCTACACTGAGCTCAGGGAGGACTTGGAGTGAAGTATATCAATGATAGATGATGATAAGCGAAGTAGACGATAGCTAGACCCTTAATAAAGTCTCAACTATTGAAGCTGATGAATGATTTACTGAGTGATGATAAAATGCGAGCAAGAGGGGCTCTCTGACATCTCTCTTTTTCAGCTACCTAATGTCAAGTACAGGTTTACCCTCAGGTGACTGGTGTAGGAATAGGTAATTGATGGTACCTGGAAATAGTAATTATCAGTGATGGGCAAGCATAATGCTTGACCCAAAAGGGAGGTCCTGCTTTGGAGAAACAAAGTGTAGTAAAGGTGTAAAAATGCGAACTAAAAGACTACTTAGCTCTGTCTGTGCAATACCTTCTGCCAGTCCTCCTGGCACCTTGGGTACTCCCCAAAGTAATAAATCTAACTTTGAAAACTCACCAAAATGCGAGACTATCACCCTACTACCGAGGGCCTGTGACATGAACTGTTTTTTTTGGTAAACTGAACTCGTGTGAACACAGCACACATGCTTAGTCAGCAATGTGGCTGCTCGCCACTAATTCCAGTGGTACAAACATGAAAAACAAAAGAAATAAATAAAACAAAAAGAAAACCCTCAACCCCTGAACTCTTGACCAAGACCAATTCTCCTAGGGAACTCGAACTCATTCCCTACATCCGAGGGGTGGTTTAGAATTTGACCATCCTTGGTCACTCTCCCCCTCACATGAACATCCTTGCCCTCACATCTGCTTCCCTTGACCTTGCCACATACCTTCACCCTTGAACTCCCTCAACCTTTGAACATGGTACCTCACCCCTCTAGCCTCATGCTACTCAAACACGACCCCCTTCTTCACCCTCTAACCTTCTTGCAACTTGAACACAACTCCCTTCTCTCCCAAGACCTGCTCCTGGCCTCACAGCACAACCCTCTCTGCCCTCAAAACTTCTTGCCCTTGGACAAACTCTCACCCTCCTTGCAGATGACCCCTTTGGCCCCCAACCACTCCACAGCCCCTGAGTTCCTCAAACTGAATGGCCCCAGAGGCAACTCTGAGCACACGAACAAGTGACTGATAAATTGAGTGCAGAGCAGAGCAGCAGCAGCTCTCCGAGGCACAGTTTTTCAGCCCTCCATGAAGCATCTTGAATACATATATGTACCTAAAGAAAAAGACTCCTGATCAGTGGTGTATTTACTATCCTTATATGCATGTGCTCTTGATCATTGCTCATCCTTAAGACGACTTAGCACCAAGAAAAAACAACAGAACTCAAAATTATAAGTTGGGGTGAGTAGAATCACCCAAAGGTTAGTGCGACTCAGTTGAGTGATGTTGCTTGAGGCAAAATTCATATTAAAGAAAACTATATATGATATGCTCACCAGGACTTTCGCTATACTGTCCTTCTCATCCTCATACTGTCAACTCTTTGCATGCACACACACTTGACTTCTCATACTTTGACCAGTACTTTGTCTGGTGGCTGAAGCCCTCATGCTAAGTGTTGCCAAGTGACTTCGAGTTGTCCATCTTTGTTTGCTACTTTTTCAACCCTAGACACCAAGGATGCTGACATAGTATATGTTCAAACTAAAATAAAACCCATCACCTTTAGTCTGTAGACTCTCAAGATCTCTTCAGTGATAGGTCTTCAACCCCAACAGGTGTAGGTGCTAATCTCATTTGATCTCAGTTGTTGGCCTTCAACCTTGCAGTCAGGTGGACAAAGTCTTGATTCTAAGTACTGATGAATGGCTTTGAGCCACCCATCCCTATCGATTGCCTTGCCTTTCATGCTAAGGTACCTGTACTTCACAGTATAAAGTGTTTGAATCAAAACTGAATAGGGTACCTGGACTTTGTATATCCCCTCCCCAAATCTCTCTTCCAGCACTGTTGCTCTCAGTGCACTCCTCGCTTCAAAGGACTCTGCCCTTTGGGGACCAATCACCTCATTCAATGCTAACCCTTCACATTCAAACTCATCTAATACCCTAACATCGAACACTTGTAAGTAACTCATCATGACACAGAGGTGAAATGAAGAGTGCTCAGGCTCTGTGTGTGAATCCATGCTGCCTTGAATGTGCTGCAGGTGTCTCCATCGATCTAGCCAGCATCAACCCTTGCCAGTTTTCATAGCTTCATACAGAGTCCCTTTCAAATGTCGCTTTTGTACTCCTAAATGTGACTGTACTTGGCCACAGTCATTGGGTAGTTTCACATATCAAGCATCCTCTTGTCTGTCCCTAGAATAGCCAATCCATAAGTAAAGCATCATAGAAATTAATAGAAACTTTGAGCACTCATGCTCAGCCTGTGAGCATGCATCCTCCTCTTGCATCTCCAAGACCTGCCATTGTAATTCTTGTACTCATCCTGTATGGTTTTGGACCAACTTGCTGCATCTTGCATGCTCTCCCCACTCATAGTAAAGTCATTGTACCACACTGCATAGTTCTGCATTGACAGTCCTCTGTCCTGTCTCATATGTTCTTGTACTCTGTTGTAGAGACTGGGTTTCCTATAGTAATGTTGCTGTAAGTGAACTGACACAGAATGGAAGAGAAATAATGAGCTGTCAAGCTCAGCATGTGAATCTCCTTTGTCTCTCCTCCTTCAAATGACTTCTATTGCTTTGAACAACCATTGATCACCAGTGAACTGCATCACTGTCCCTCATACTCTTGTTGCCTCTCCTAGTCGCTCATATGTACTTTGTACCTCTAAACTCAATAGCATCCATCCATACTCGCCATGTACTCCTATAAAGTCCCAGCAATGAACCCACTCTCCATTTGTGATGAAGAGTGCCTGTCCTTTGACTCAAGAACAGATGGTGAGGCACTCGAGTTCACTTGAGTCAAACAGGGTGTTGAACACTGATAGGATGGACTCAGTGTTGGGTGTGGATGTGACATAGGGACCGAGCATCTGCATGGAGCCATGTATCCTGCAGTGATATTCGGTTGTGGCACATATGGGAGAGAGAGCATGGTGTGGAAATTCATTGAGTGTTGCTGCCATGCTCTCAGGGTCTAGCCTGAGTTCACTCGGCATGGTAGAAGAGTAGGAGGTAGGAGGGACAAATTTGTCCCCTGGGAGTAGGTGTACATGTGTAATGTTTTGGTGGTCTGTGGACCTGAATATTCCTTGGGCATCACTATATGTGTCAAACGATTTCTCTGGATAGGGTACTTGCTTGTTGATGTTCACAACATCAGTGCCAATAAATACAATGCTTGTGGAACTTGTGTAGACAAGCCTTCCAATGCCAGCTGCAATAGCTGTGTCGATGATGGCTCAGGTGTCCTCAACATTGACCTTGTAGTAGACAGAGGGGTCTCTTGCACCTCGCCACAGTAAGGTAGTGTGTATGATATATACAACGCCTGATCTCTTCAATATATCCAACACATCTCGATCTTCTATGACATCTCCCAAATAAAATGGAGCATCATGATGTCTCTGCACAGTATCCAACATGGAGATGGTGTCTCCCTTCACTAACCATTTGGTGATTTGTCAGTCTATAAACTTGCTTCGATCGACAGTAAGGTAGGTGTCTTTCCCCTGAAGGGGCTTGGTCATAGGTTGTCTCAATCTAGATCTTCGTACTGCAGGCATTTCGTTGCTCAGTGATTTGTTGGTACTCTGTGAAAACTCGTATTTCCTGAAACAACATAGCTGTAAGCACAATGGTTTAAAGAAGAAACTCAAACTTGGGCTATAGAGCCCACTTGGTGTGACTTCAACACCCCTTGTATGTCACGTGTCTCATCATAATTCCAAAATTTGGCATTGCATTGATATTTGTGACAAGTCTTGTGTGTAAGTCCATGGAGTCACTTCGAGCTTTTCTCTTGTGGCTTTCTGTAGTTGCCATACTTGTCACTCTGTATGCCAATGTGTTCCTTCTTCTGAATCGTCATCTACTCTAGAACAACATACTCATATGTAAAAAGCTGCAAAACAAAAACAGAAACCCGAGCCATCAGGCTCTAAGGGCATAGATGCATCTGGCTGTAGCCAGGAAAGTAGTTTCACTTTGACAGCTGAACTCGCTGGGCCAGTCTCTTCCATGGCATGGCGAACAGACCACAGTTTGAGTTCAAGGATGGTTCACTCAACAATGGCAATGTTAACCTTCATTTCAGCTGGTGGGGTGAGAGCCTTCTCCTCATACATAGCCAGAGGTACTCATATCACACTTGCATGGCTGTCATTTGCACTTTGTCGTGTACATCTGTTTTCCCTAGAGTAGTGTAGTTGTAAGTAAAACATTCTAAAATCAAAACAAAACCCTGGGCTGTCGAGCCCAGTACCCATGCTCATCATGCCTCGTTTCCATCACACAGCTGTTCTAGCCTTGTGTGCCCTTTGATCTGTGACAAGTGTTGTTGCCATTGCTGCCTCTCATATCACGGTTGCTGTTTGTCATAGATAGCTGGCTTCCCTAGAATAATGGAGATGTAAGTAGAATATACTGAAACTAACATGAAACCTTGAGCCATTGAGCTTGTTGCCTGTCTCCACCATGCCTTGTATCCATTGTATGGCCCTTCTCGCACCACATGGCCTCTGATCTGCATCGAGTGTTGTTGCCATCACTGCCTCTTGTATCATGATCACTGTTTGTCATAGAAAGCTACCTTCTCTAGAGTAAAATAGCTGTAAGTAAGATGCTGTGAAACCAAAACAAAACCCTGGGCCATAATGCCCAATATCCACACTGAGACCTTGGCTTTACTGAAGACATCAGCAAAATCATGGTACTCTTCTTTCATTGCTGACTGCCCAGTGGGGCTATGACTACTAAAATTGAGGTGTGGCATCAGGAGGCATGTCCCATCATACTGACACCATGTGCCTTGCTGTAGCAGCCCATCCAAGTGTCAGAAATGCGAATGGGCACATCTGGTGAACAGATCTACTAGTGATTTATAGCTTTGTGATGATTATCACAAAGTGTACCATTAGACCATTTCGCATTTCTGACACTGTGAGGGGATGTTACAGCAAGGCACATGGTGTCAGTATGATGGGACATGCCTCCTGATGCCACACCTCAATTTTAGTAGTCATAGCCCCACTGGGCAGTCAGCAATGAAATGTTTTTGATATATTTTTGAAATCTCCACTATTTTATTTGCACTGTTTGGGGTTTTCCCACACATCTGGGATGTGTAATTGGCTTCCTGTTCACTCAATTCCCAATGGACCACCCTGAAACCCTGTCCATAGGTGGAGGCCGACATGGGGAATGCAGCCAATGTATTAAATATGGCATCCACCCAGTGAGGGAGAGATGGTGTGATGTTTTCTGGCATTTTTCATTCCTGTTATCACTCATTAACTAGAAAGGTTGATTGGTTGATTTTCGGACATGGTGTAGATACCCTATAGACTGGCCTACCTACCAAAGTACAGACCAATACATGGAGAATTGAATGTGTGGTGACATGAGTGATGTTGCAGCACAGCCACAATATGGGGAAGCATGCACTCAGGGGCAGCTTAGTCACGTGTGAGGTGTATAGTGTTGAAAATGAAGTGACTACAGTCATGTGATATCACGTGACCCAATATTCGTGTCACCACGTGACCATTTGGAGCACGTGACAGACCTTTGTGGTGAGCCGAGGCTCCGGATCACATGATTGAAGTCACGTGACAACTTTTTGCTGTGACCCATGGCACCGGATCATGTGAGTCTTGTCACATGATAGACCTTTACTGTGACCTAAGGTACCACATCACGTGACTACTGTCACATGACCAAACCCTGCTGACTCTGCGGCGGGCTATCACGTGACCAAGGATTGCGGTGCAGAGGTCACGTGACTGAGATGGTGTCATGCCCGGGTCATGTCACCAAGACATGTGACCCCCTATCATGTGATCTGTCATCATGTGACCTTACCACTACCTCTCAACACTACACTTTTTGTAGTCAGTGGTAGTCAAAAATGCGGACTACCAAAATGTAGCATAGTCTACACTTACACAACACTAATGATGACTGCTACTTGTAATCATACTGCATTAATACCACAGGGAATGACAATGGAGTGATATGGTCATAATGAAAGTTGTAGCCCCTGATTGTGCAATCATGACAGTATGCTTATCTTATCAGAAAGTGGAAAATTGCGTGAGAAAAACACAGAATACTAAGAAAAACACAAGTGTATACACAAAATGTCACTGGACCTCAATGTCAATTAGGATTGGAGAATCCCCAGGAGCCATGGAGAATCTCCAGCATGCCATGGAGAATCCCCAGCAGGCCATGGAGAATCCCCAGCATGCCATGGAGAATCCCCAGCATGACATGGAGAATCCCCAGTGGGCTGCATCAGGTAACAAAGGTATGAGTTTCTCAGTGTACAAAGTAGTCACTATATTAGTACCTAATGAAGGTATGAGTTTCTACACTACATCAGTACCAAGTAAATGAGCAGGAATCTAGCTATACTCACCTCAGTGTATGAAGTAGTCACTGAGGTGGAAAAGAACAGTGCAGAAAATTTATAGTACTGTAATAAGTAAGTGTAATGACATTGGAATTTAATTCCGAGGGTCGGGGAACAATTCCGAGCCCTCTGGGCGAAACTCCGAGATGCTACCGTAATTCTGGATCGCATTCTCGACACTCCCCCTCAATTGGAACGAAGTCCGAGTGCAGATGCGAAGTGTTTCGCCTTGACGCTAGGTAAAGGCTTGGTAAGGGTATCGGCGACCATGTCATCAGTAGGACAATAAATTAAATGAAAGGAATTGTTGTCCACAGCAAAACAAATGAAATGGTATCATATGTTGATGTGCTTTGTGCGAGCATGATAGCTGCCATCTTTGGTAAGTGCGATGGCAGATTGACTGTCAGAATACAGTGGGATAGGGTGTTTGAGTGGCTGGAAAACTTCTCTGATGAGCCATCGAAGCCATAGGCCCTCTTTGGCTGTGTGAGTTGCTGCGACATACTCTGCTTCTGCAGTGGAGAGCATTATGAGTTCTTGTTTCTGTGAAGCCCAACTGATAGCTCCACCATCCAGTAGGTAGGCATATCTGCTTATAGCATGTCAATGCTCCTGTGAAGCTCTGTCTGCATCGGTATAGCCCTTGAGGCCTCGTTCTGAATTTCCAAACGTTAATGCGAGTGCTTTGGTGCCTGAGATATACCTGTAGATTCGTTTCACAGCTTCCCAGTGAGTCATGTTGGGTGCATTGTTGAACTGCACGACTGTGGAGACAGCAAATGCAATGTCAGGGCGCATTCCAATGGCAAGGTGCATGAGGGAGCCAACAGCAGCACGGTAGGGTACATGTTTCATGCATGCAGCTTCTTCGGCTGGCTGCAGAATTTCTCCATGAGAGAGTTTTATTCCAGGGTCCATTGGAATTGCAGCAGGTTTGCAGTCAGCAAGGTTGTATTTTGTCAGGATGGCCTCAATGTAGGACTGCTGTGACAGGGATATGGTGCAGGCTTCTCTGTTCCATGTCACCTTCATCCCAAGTAGCCAACTGATGGGCCCTAGGTCGGAGATTTTAAAATGAGTGCTGATCTCCTGTTTAAATGAGTGAATTAATGATGGGGAACTGCCTGTTACAGTGCAGTCGTCAACAGGGCTGGCAAGGATGAGAATTTCTGGTCCTATGTGACCGTAGAACACTCCCCAGTCTGTGTGTGCTCTGGTGAGCCCAAGATCTGCAAGAGTAGCACATAGCTTCTGGTACCACCGAAGCATGCCTTGTTTCGAGCTGTATAATGCTACGTTTAGCTTCCCAACTGGATGGGAAAAATTCCGCCCTACAGTGTAGCCCTCAGGGAGCTCCATGTAGATGTCTTCGCCATCTCTGAGTTTGCCATTGAGGAATGCTGAGTGGAAATTGAATACATCAATATCCCAGTCATTGCATGCAGCAACTGCTAGTATGGTGCGGAGGGATGTGAGTCTTGCGACAGGAGCATATGTTTCATCGTAGTCAACACCCTGTATCTGGGAGTAGCCCTTAGCAACTAGGTGGGCCTTGTACTTCTCAATTTCTCTGGCAGCATTGCATTTGATCTTGAAGACCCATTTGCATCCTACAACATTTGTGCCTTTGGGGCACTCAACAACATCCCAGGTATGCGCTTCCTCTAGGCTGTTTAATTCCGCATTTATGGCATTTTGCCACTTTGGCCAGTCAGCTCAGGATTTCGCCTCATGGACTGTTGATGGGTCCAGCCCTTCAGCTTCAGCCATCCCTGCCACCATAGCATACACAATGTTAGTGTCGTCTTCATCAGTAGCTAGTTCTTCGTCAAACATGTAGGTAGCATTTTCTCAGGATTTCGGGCTGTTTGGGTTGCTATCACTCTCTCAGAGTTCTTTTACAAAGTTGAGAGGGATGCACCCATCACGAGTGCCTTCCCCTGTATGTAGGCGCCTCATATAGTCTGATTCAAAGCACTGGCAAGTGGAATGACGAGGTTGAGGTGGAGGTGTTTTGAAATTGTCTCCAAGTGGGTCCGAAATGAGTCTCAGAATTTCCGAAGTTGCTTCGGTGGGTTGCTCGACCATCTGCGGGGCCTCGGAATCTCCCTGTGAAGCTGCGGAGTTCCGTTCTGAGGTTTCGGAATTTCGTTTTGAGGCTTCGGAATTTCTTTCTGAGGTGTCAGAATTCCCCTGCTCCCCCTTGAGTGGCACACCATGTGGTACAGACACATCTCAGCACTCAAAAATGACACTTCTTTCAATTCCGATTGCTTGTGTGTCAGGCCAGTAGATACGGTGGCCATCGCTCTCAGGGTCAAAACCTACCCAGTGTCCGTCTCGGGCTTGCATGTCTAGTTTGGAGCCAGAGGTGTCATGGACCTTGACACAACATCCCCAGACTGGAATTTTTGAGAGGTCGGGTGGTATTTGGTAGAGCATTTCATAGGGAGTTTTTGTGCCTAGATGGCGAGTCGATGAGCAGTTTTTGAGCTAGGTTGCATGCATAATGGCCTCCCCCCAGAGGTTCTTGGGTAGGCCACTGGCATGAATCATCACATGTATGTGCTCAATGAGTGTTCTGTTGAGTTGTTCTGCAACTCCATTGTGTTCGGGGGTATCATGGACAGTTATGCGTTGTTCTGTGCCTTGGGATTTCAGATATTCCAAAAATTCCACACTAAGGTATTCTCCCTCTCAGTCTGAGCGAAGTCGCTTGACTTTGGTGTCAAACTGCGTGTTCAGCCATGCTTCATAGGCCTTGTATGACGTGAAGGTCTCAGCTTTTGTCTTCTGGAGGTACAGCTTGGTGTAGCGGGTGTGGTCGTCTGTGAATGAGATGTAGTATTGACTGTGGCCAGGGGTGTGGACTGGAGAAGGTCCCCAGAGATCCATGTGGACCTTGTCACCTAGGTGTTCATGGCAGGGTGGGTCATGCTCCTTCCCAATGGGTTTCCAAGTGGCTTTGGCATATTCACATGAATTGCATGTGCCCATGGTGGAATGCACTTCATCCAGTTTAATTCCGGTGATTGTGCCATCCTTGAGCATGCACCAGATGGCTTCAGGAGCAATGTGGCCAAGCCTTATGTGAATCTCCTCCATGGTTAAGGATTCCGTGGCCTTGGCTAGGCCTGCAAAGGCATGATGAGCTCGTTTGAGGCAGTAGAGGCCTTTTTGCATCGGAATTTCAGCTACTGTCTTTTTCTGAGCATCGAAGATTTGACAACACTTGTCTCAGAATAATGCCGCATACCCAGCAACGTCAAGTTTGCTAACAGAAATGAGTATAATTCCCATCTTGGGAGCATAGAGCATGTCCTTGAGTTGAATATGGGTCTGGGTAGTGCTGTTTGGGAGTGAAATTGCGAGATTGCCTTTCCCAATGGCATGGAAGGTGTGGTTGTCGGCAGTGGTGATAGGTTTGGGTACAATTGGCTTGTAGTCGAGGAATTTGCTGCAGTAGGAGGACATGTGACATGAAGCGCCAGAGTCGAACAAGATTGTCTCTTCTGCAGAATTTAGGCTTTCACCTGTGAGGAGAACATGGTCATAGTTGTTCATATATGCGTCTTCATCATCATTAATGATGTCCTGGGGGTTCGGAATTTCTTCCTCCACAATTTCTGTAAGCCAGTCATTGTCCTGTGGGTGCACTAGCCAAACTCCATCAGGTTCTGAGTCAGTGCTGGTCTGTGCACTCAAGCTGGCTGATGCGCTGGCTGCAGTGGCTGCTTTTCTGGTACCTTTCTCCTTCTTTTTCCCTTTTCCCTTGTTCTGGAACCACTTGGGCGCTTGCCCAGCTTTTCCACCACCCTCTTCCCAGCATTGGTCTTTCATATGACCTTTCTTTCTGCAATGTTCACAGGTGGACTTCTTTCCATCCTTTGCTGAGTAGGCTGCATCTTCAGAATTTCTGGAGTTTCCAGAGTTGCCTCTCTTTGTCCGCATTTGGCGCCTATCATATTCATCAGAAATTACTTTGATTATGAAGTCCAGAGATAGGTCCTTTTGCATGACTAGGGCCAAAGATGTCATAGCTGTGAGGTTGGAGTCATAAGAAGTGGGAAGAGAACTGAGGATGATGACTGTGAAGTCGTCATCTGTGATTGACTGTCCAAGCGCAGCAAGTTGTTCATGCAGTGTGCACATCTTGTCAAAGTGAGCATGGACATCACCTTTTTCCAAACAGCAGGATTCTTGGAGTTTTCTCTGAAGGTCGATTGTGACAATGCGAGAGTGGTTTTGGAAAAGGTCAGTGAGGACACCCCACACACTCTTCGCAGTCTCTTCCTTCAGGACTCGAAGGAACAGAGATTCTGGGAGTGACACAGTGATCACTTGCTTGATGTATCTGTCATCCTTAGCCCATTGCTGAAGTTTTTCTGGGTATTTGCTGACAAGTTTTTGCTCTGTGGCTGTGGGCTTCCAGGAGGCATCTTTCCCTGCTGAAGGGTCCTCTGGTTTTGCATCCAAGCCAGTCAGGTGTCCAATCAGCCCTTTCGAACTGACGGCCCATTCAACCCAAGCCTTGTAGTATAGCCAGTTGCTTCCATCCGCATTTAGGGTTGGGACTTGTAAGGAATGATCATCTTTTGCCATAGTGGGTATTGTTGCTGCATATTAACTCTTTCGGAATTAGAGCGCGAGAGTGGGGCTCATAACCTAATGAAGGTATGAGTTTCTCAGTGTACGAAGTAGTCACTATATTAGTACCTAACAAAGGTATGAGTTTCTACACTATGTCAGTACCAAGTAAACGAGCAGGAATCTAGCTATACTCACCTCAGTGTACAAAGTAGTCACTGAGGTGGAAAAGAATGGTGCGGAAAATTTATAGTACTGTAATTAGTAAGCATAATGACATCGGAATTTAATTCTGAGGGTCAGGGAACAATTCCGAGCCCTCTGGGCAAAACTCCAAGATGCTACCATAATTCCAGATCACATTCTCAACATCAGGAAAACAATACTTTTTCTAAGTGGTCTAATAGTCTACACTGCATCTTTTGATGTCTTGATATTTGCAGCACTTTAGTGCTCATTGTCTAACATCATCTAATTCATGCTGTCTTACTGACACACTTTTTTTTCTGTGGTCCTAATGTGGTCTGTAAGTGACTTATTGATATCTTCATGCCACTATATTACTGTAACTCTTGATTCATAGTACTTGTCACAACCATGCATTTACTCTAAGTCCCTACTCCTCTGCTCATTCACACTCTCTGCACCAACTCTGCCTGCACTCTACCATTTACAAGTCTCCTCCACTGTGCCTTCTGTTGGACTTGTACTGGTCTCTCATCAGACCATGCAGACCATCCTGCAAGAGGTCATGTGACCATCTTTCAGACTTCTTGTTGACAGTGCACAGTTGGGTACTCTGCAGCATGTGCACCACATGGTCCAGCACCTGGACTGTTTCCTTTTTGGCTTGTTCTGTGTTACCTGTCATATGTTCTCCATCTTCCCTTCATTCATCATCCAGGAAGTTGTTACTTGAAAACTTATGAGTCTCCATATGTCAGCCCTGATTCCAGTTACTGTACCTCCATAGCAGCATCAAAGCATGTACAGTACTCCACTGTTCTTCAGTATGAATATCACCAAAGTTCCTACTCCATCTCTCTCCATCTTCTGTCTGTCAGAGTTATCTCCAAACATCTGTCTGGTCTCTTCCTCTGAAATATGAGGGCTGACATTGTGCAAGGGGGTAGTGCACAAGCTAAACCCAACACCCTCACTCTGTTCCATTTCTGCCTCAGCTGACTTTGTCCCTGCCAATCCTCCACTAGTCAGAGTTCCATTCATCTGTGTCAGACTTGCTTCCACACCTCTCTCCAGACCTGGTTAAGCATCAGAGTTGGTCAGAGTAGGCTCAGACTTGACAGTACTCTATAGAACCATATGTGTCTTGCTTAATTCACTTGCTCTATATGTTCCTTGGCATCCATTCCACTTATACATCTACCTTTCTGAGATAAGTTGTGATTAGAACAGTTAGAACAACCACTGTTTTCCTGATGCATGGAGAATCCCCACCAGGACATGGCCTGGGAAAGCAGGTCTATGTAGCCTGGGGAAAACCCAGGTTCACCCTGGAAATGGGTCTATTTAGCCTATGGGAAGCCCATGTTCTGCCTGGAAAGCAGGTCTATTTACCCTGAGGAAAACCCAGGTCAGCCTAGAATGTAGGTCTATTTAGCCTGGGGAAAACCCAGGTTCACCTGGAAAGCAGGTCTATTTAGCCTGGGGAACGCCCAGGTTCACCCTGGAGAGCAGGTCTATTTAGCCTGGGGAAAGCCCAGGTTCACCTGGAAAGCAGGTCTATTTAGCCTGGGGAAAGCCCAGGTTCACCTGGAAAGCAGGTCTATTTAGCCAGGGGAAATCCCAGGATCAACCTGGAAAGCAGGTCTATTTAGCCAGGGGAAATCCCAGGATCAACCTGGAAAGCAGGTCTATTTAGCCTGGGGAAAGCCCAGAATCAACCTGGAAAGGGGGTCTATTTAGCCTGGAGAAAGTCCAATTTGGACCCCAGCTACCCTTTCATTTGATGTATAATATATATATATATTATGGAGAAAATGTTTTCTCCAACCATATTAAATTGCTGCCCTGGAGAATCTCCAGGAATGGTGGTGGAGAATCCCCAAAAGTTGGGAATTCCCAACAAAATGACACCTATTAGGTTAATACTTATATCAAAATCTCCAGACCTAATAGGTCTCTGAGGGGGGTTGACTGAAGTGTGGCCATGGCACAAGCCTTGGCCTTTCTGGTCTTCTTGGGGCACTTCTCAGCGAAGTGTCCAGGGCCTCCACAGAACATGCAGAGGTTGCCCTCAATGTGACACTTGTGTTCCTCTGGGGTGAGCTTCCCATCCTTCCTGAGTTTGCTAGGCTCAGGCTGGATGAGTCGCTGTTATTGCCTGGCTTCGATGAAGCTGGCTTGGACTGGGTAGAACCAGTGTTGTTGCTGCCAGTCTTGGGCTTGTCTTGGCTGGTCTTGGACTGGTTGTTGCTGGTGGAGCCACCAGACTTGTTGTTGTTGTTGTTGGAGGATCTCTGATGCTTATTTGCCTGTTGGATTTCTTCCTTGTGCTCCCAATAGTGTGTATCTATTTCCTGGGCAAGGTGGTGGAGCTTGTGTAGTGTCCAGGGCTTTCCAACCAAACAGACTTCATCTTTGATCTGGTCTGGGAGCCCAGAGTAGAAGTGGTGGTGCAGCACACCATCTCCATAGCCCCAGACTTGTGAAGCAAGCTGGTTGAAGTCCACTACATATTTGTTAATGCGCTGGCTATCTTTCATGTGTAGGTGGTCGAGTTGGCTTTCAGCATCAGCAACTGGGTCATGAGGGCTGAAGGTGGTTTGTAGTTCTAGGATGAACTCCCTCCAGGAGTCCATCCAGAGAGGCCAGTCATCAGGGTCCTTGACCCCAAGCAAGTCTGGCTCAAACCATTCTAAGGCCATGCCTTTGAGGTAGGACTGGGTGAAGATGACCTTTGCATGGTCAGTCTTGAAAATTAAGCTCACACTGGATGAAGAAGGTGCAAAGCTTCTTGGGGTCAGTACCATCAAAGGTATCAGGCTCATGCAATTTGGGCCTGCTTGAGGACTCAGGGCTAGTATGGGTGTTGTGGGCCAGTAGCTTGATGGCCTCTGCAAGACTGTCAAAGGCTGCAACTGCAGGTTTGGTGTCCAGGTCTGGGAAGTCTGGTCTGTCCTCTGGATCATTCTCATCTGGATTATCATCACCAGGACCATTTCCAGGGTCATCATTGTCAGGATTGTTGTTGTCATCATTGTCTGGCCCATTGCCCCCAGGGTCACCACCAGGGATGGGAGCAATGGGGCAACATGGTGTAGGAGTATTGGATGTTCAGGCTGAAAAGCCCCTGAAAGGACTAACAGGGTCTGGGGATCATCTAGTGGTGCCCAAGGCAGCTAGTGCTGTCTTGCAGTGAGTTCCACTAGCTGAGGCAGAGTCGGGGTTGGTTGCAGAGCAGCCACAGGGAGGTTGGAAATGAGTCTTTGTTGCCATGATGTGTTAGACCCACACAAGTAGTGAGTCTGAAATACTGTCAAGCTTGTGGTGTCCGGGTTGAGGCCAGACCAGAGACCAAAGCAGGCACAAGGCCAAGGGGTCATGATCAGGGGGAAGGGTAGAGGTACAGGAGTGGACTGATTGGACTTAGTGACTGATGATGCAGCACTATTCCCTTGTGTGGGTCACAGTCCGATTCCAAGGCCAAGGCAGGGTTATCAGACTAACTTAGTTGGTTTTAGACTGAAGAGTACATGCTGAGTATCTAAGAGCTTATATACTAGAAGTAGCTATAGTATGGAGACTGGTAATGCCAGTCTCACAAAGATTGCTAAGGTGATTGGTAAGACTAGTATTAGTAAGGTATGACTAATGTAACAGAGACTGGGACAGGGTAAACTGGGGACAAGACCAGGCAGAACTTGACTGAAATGACACACTGCAAAGCAGTGTTATCATGCTAGACTATCTGGGGATAAGGGATTGGTGAGGCTGAGGCCAGACTGAATGAGTGTGAGACCAAGTCCAGCCAGGGTCGAGGCATGGTTATGACATTGTCATGCAAGTATTCTTCCAATCTTTTCATCATTTGCACTGATTGTTTTCCCCCTTTCAGAGGGATCATGCCTGACACAGCAACATCAGAGGCCCATTATCCCATATGCAAAAACACCTTGAGCTGTGAGTGATGTTACCTATGTTATGCAATGTCTTGCTATCAATCACCAATGCTGCAATCCTGGTGTACACTGCCTTCACAAGGATACATTCAATACCTCTCTGCATAAAATTCTCAGTGATTGTTTGAATAGTCTTTGACTTCCCACACCACCTTCCCCCAGTATAATCATGCATAGCTGATTGGGACACTTGCTGGCCACCAATTGCTGTAAGTGCCAATCAATGATGTCATATGCTCACTGCTGATCCTTTAACAAGTCCTCCACATCACTGGGCTTGAGCATGTTTTCAACAGTGGCAACTTGTGCAAACATGTAGGCACCACTTGCATCACTCAGTGCCATACCATCATTTTCCATGACACTGCCATGGTCCAATTCCTCCTCTGTCAGCTGAGAGGTCCCAATCTGGTCACTTGGACCACTATCAACCATCACCCACATGGCAATCAACCAGTGTTCAAGTTGAAGTGCCTTGTCTCCTATGGCCACTTGATATGAATAATTGTTTGATGCCAGGGCTTTCTCACTTGCCAAGAGTTGCTCATGTTTGAAAATCTCAAGACCTGCTTCAGAAAGGGTCCCTGTCCAGTCATTGGCACCAGTGTGATCATTGAGGATATTGTCCCCAAGGCCTGCAAATTGACTATCCCACTGTAGGGAATGTAATTTCCCTACTAGAGCAATTGTTTTATTTTGTTTGTTTTATTTAGTTTTCATTCTAGGTGTTTTCCTGTTAGTGGTACTTAGAATTTCACTTTTTGGTTGCTTAGTCAGCCCTACCCAGTACTCAGTGTAGTTAGCTTTTTCTTTAATAACAATAGACAAGTCACCCTGAGACAAGAAGAGGTTTGAGTTGAGCTTAAGACTGCCCTAGAAGACCCAGACATCCCTCTCCACTCTTTGGTCAGGTTATAGGAGCCCCCCTGGAGTTACTTGCCCCCTCAGATTTCACCCTTCCCCTCTCTCACTCTCAAAATAATTTTCCTTCACCACACCCAGCCTTGGTGTTGTCCAACTTCTCCCTCCAGTGATGATGATTCACATGCCATTTTAGAGTTGTAATAGTATTGCAATCTGGCAAGCACCCACATCACACATGGTTGACTTGAAGCCTCCATGTGTTCAAAGGTGTCACACCACTCTTCATTGTTACATTTCAGATCATCTGCTGATCACCAAGGCTTTAACAATGCCAACATGCATGTGCAGTAGAAATCTTTTGTGCTGCTGTCATCATGATGTGGCAACCATGGTCCCACTATTTGTGGAAGGGTATTGTGTCCATTGGCATGACAAGTGCAACAGTGTGTTTGAGCTTTCAGATGATCTATCTCCTTGATATGGTGAGTGCATGTTTGCAGGTCAACCCCTTGTGCAAGATGTTTGCTGATTTTGCACCTTGTCACTAGGTGTGTATTGTTCCTCCCACATGTCACAGACAAATGCAAGAAGTGACAATTCCTCTAATTCAGCACCCCATTGCAGATAATCCTGCATTTGGGAGCAAGTGTACAGCTCCCCTCTGTGACTGCACAGTAAAGTTACAACATCATTGTTGTCATCTCCATCTTGGCATGCCTTGTTGTGACCATTCAAGTGGGTTGAATATCTGACCACACATGTTAGTGAGCATGGATTCTATCATGATCAACATCTCTGCTCACCTGTCTGTTGTGCCTACAGAGAACTCTGGATACAATCTCCTTATCACACTGATGAAGAGGCAGCTAACATTGATGGACTTAGCAAAATGAGCATCTGATGGATGGAGTGCTGTAGAAGTGTGTTGGGTGTGAGGATCCTCTCCAAATTTGGAAGGCAGAATCATGTGGCTGAGCACTTTGAGTGAGTGTGAGAATGGAGTCAATATCTTTGGAAATGGTGGAGATATGACAAAAACTGGAATGCCATACATGGGCACTAAAAACTTTTAATGTGCACTTAACTCACTTCCTCTTTTCTCTCTAGCACTGATGACTTGTTCTTGTGTGAAGGATGACTGCTCATGTCCAGCAGTCTTTCTATACATGAGGCCTTTAGTCTTCATCTGCATTCATGGGCATTGTGTGCAACTTGTTGACAAGTTAGGCAGAGTCAGCTGTAACCATGTCCACAACACCTTTGGTGTGTGACACTGGGAGAGTCTGGATGACAATGCACTCCATCATCATCATGAGCATGCTGACAGCATGATCGAAGAATTTGACTTTTGTAAACTGTGGGACACATGGGATTGTTGGTGACATAGTGGTAAGTGTAACCCCATGTTTTCTTTTGTTTTCTAATCAAAGACTGCTGTTTACAAATGATTTTCTGCATGCAGACATCTATGGCATGCTTTCACCAGATATCCTCCACCAGCTTATCAAAGGTGGGTTCAAGGACCACCTGGTGGATTGGGTCAAGTGCTACCTAATCCATGTTCATGGAAAAACACAGGCAGAAAAAGTCTTGGACAAGATTGACTGGCAGTACATGACTTCAATTAATATTGGTATCTACTTCATGGTGATTCAGGATTGCAGCTGTTGCCCCATATACTGGGCTGTGGCATTTCCCTCAAGGTTGACACTTTGAACAGTGGACTGGCAATGATTCCAAGGGCCTTATGAAGGTGCACTCATCTGTATTTCCTTTGTGTGATTATTTACCAGTCCTTCACAGGTTTACATCACAGCAATTGAAGGTTATGTTCCACAATGTGTTGTCTTCACTTTTTGAGCCTTTCTGGAATTTTGTTACCTCATTCATCAGAATGTTATCACTCAACAGACACTTGTTGAAATTGACAATGCACTCAGGTGCTTCCACCTTTATTGCAAAGTCTTCCAGAATGCTGGGGTAGTTGATACCTTCTCACTGCCCTGGCAACATGCTATGAAGCATTACTACCACCTTATCTGTCAGTTTGGCACACCTAACAGCCTCTGCTCTTCAATTACAGAGTCCAAACATATTAAGGCTGTCAAACAGCCTTATCAGCACACTAACTGCTTTCAAGCTCTTGGACAGATGCTTTTGATCAACCAGAGGCTCAACAAGCTCATCACCACATGTGCCAACTTTAAAGAAAATGGTATGTTAAATGAACTGTTGCTATCACATGCACTTGGGGCTCTAGGTATGAGTATTAATCCTACAATTTGCCTCTTTCTGACAGGTGTTCAGGTCAATGTTCCAATGATGCTGATGATCCATGCAACCAAGTTGGGGAAAGCCAAGACATGGCTGATGAAACTGAAGAACAAACAGGGAGTTATGAGGAGGAACTGGGTGATGCTGTTGACACTCCCAGGTCAGTTGAGGCCCATGTATCATTGGCTCATACTCATTGTATGTCTCAACCTTCTACTCTGCACATACTCAGATGCTAACTGGTTCAAATATCTTAGAACATAAGCATGCAAGGACTGTAGGTGCCCTAGCAGCTGAGCTCTGCCTGCCACAGCTTCCCAACATTCTGCACTGCTTCCTCTACTCACAACTCTTTCCCACTGATGATCTGGATGACATCCCCCTCAATGAGTGCCCACTCTATGATGGTAGCATGTGTGTCTACAACTCTGCATGTTCCACTTTTTTTGCACTGAGTGATCTATGTGGCCTCTATGGCATGTGCCACAAGTACATTCATTCCTGCCCCATGTGGAGGAATGAAGGACCCTGTTTTGACTGCATCTTTGTTGTAACTGATCCAGAGGCAGAGGGTATGCATGGACTGGACATTGCCCATGTTCTGTGCTTTTTTTCATTCAAGTACAGTGGCTCAAAAAACTGACCACATGTTTGGACATTTGTCACTACAGTCAATACTGCCCCATATCCCCTAACCTAGGCCCTAACCTATAAGTGTATGAAACAAAGCCCTTACCATTGGCTCTCTATTGGTGCAGGGGTAAAGGGTTTTGGATAAGGTTTGATCAAATGGCAGCCATTTCAAAATGATGACTCATGTGGTCAGTTTTTTGACTTTAGGTTTCAATTACATATATTAGACCCTGGCATACTGTAATATTAGTACATACATTTGGTAATGGTTCTATTATGTCACCTTTATGTAATTGAGTGTCAGACACTATAAATAAACCCCACCATCACTATGAAACCCATCTCTGCATCTCAAAGAAAGAGCAACATATCTCTCTCCTCTCTTGATCTTTCCACCAGGAAAATTGCATCCCAAACTGGCTTAGGGCAGTCTACAGTATGCCAGGTCCTTCAGAAACTCCAGCCAGAGAGGACTAGGCTTTGTGGTGGCCATCCATTAAAGCTTACCCCTACCAACAAAAGGGCTATTGTTCAGCAAATCATTACTGGCAAGGCCAAAAATGCTGTCCATGCCATCTGATTCATCAATTCTCTTATTGATACTCCTGTCTTCCACAGACTGTTAGAAATAGCCTCAAGGAAGCCTCTGTAAAGGGTGTGGTCAAGAAAAAGAAGCCCTTGCTTTCTAATGGACACAAGAAGAGAAGGCTAGCTGTTGCTCTCAAGTACCAGAATTGGACTGTGGAGGACTGGATGAGAGTTATATGGTCAGATGAGACCTAAATACATAGGACTGGGTCAGATGGGCAAGAGTATGTGTGGAAAAAGAAGAGTGAAGGGCTAATTGCTAGAGAGGTCAAGGGTACAGTTAAGTTTGGAAGTGGTTCACTGATGGTATGGGGCTGTAGAAGGTGGAATGGAGAAGGGGTTTTGAGTGAGGTGGAAGGATAGATGGATGCTGAACAGTATGTGGCCATTTTGGAGCAGGGGATGCTGCAAAGCTTGGAAGATTCTGGAATTCCACAAGGTCATATAATCTTTCAACAAGATAATGGCCCCAAGCACACCTCTAGGAGAGCCTAAAGTTGGTTGGAAGAACAGGAAATCAACCTTCTGGACTGGCCTGCACAATCTCCAGACTGTAATCCCATTGAACATACTTGGAATCACCTCAAGAGATGCCTCTCAGGTTATGAGAGTGCTCCTACAGTCATTCACTGACTGTGGGAAAGAGTGGTGGAAGAGTGGGGGAAGATTGATGAGGAGCAGTGTCAAAAATGGATAGAAACCATGCCTAGAAGGATTGAAGCAGTTATTAGGGCCAAAGGAGCTCATATGAAGTACTAGATACTTAAATTGATATAAAGTCAAAAAACTGACTGCATGAGTCATCATTTTGAAATGGCTGCCATTTGATCAAACCTTATCCAAAACCCTTGACCCCTGCACCAATAGAGAGCCAATGGTAAGGGCTTTGTTTCATACACTTATAGGCCAGGGCCTAGGTTAGGGGATATGGGGCAGTATTGACTTTAGTGAAAAATGCCCAAACATACAGTCAGTTTTTTGAGCCACTGTATCAAAGCACTTTGTATCCATGCACTGTCATACATTGGTTCAACCACATGGGGGATGGCCCAGATGTAGCTACAGGGATGTGGATCATCTGCCCAAGTTACAATGCATGCAATGTCCCACACATCGACATAATATATCATGCAGCCCATCTCATCCCCATTTATGCCACCCACAACATCAACACCAGAGACATCAAGCCTCATGGCTCCTACAATACATTCAATTTCTTCTATGTGAACAAATTCACCAACCATCATGCATTTGAAATTGCATTCTAGCTCACCGTGGTACACTCAACACATACTTGAGAACCACCTGAATCAATTGGCCATATTTACCATGTAACATTTGCTATCCAATTCCTGACCATGAGTCAAAGCAGGTTCATCTATCAAGTTGACTGGTGGCAGCCTCTACTAATTAGTATCCCAGACTCTGTGCTGGATGCATACTCATGCACCATCCAAATCAACCCATAGATCTCTGAGGTATGTCATGTCATCTCACAGCAATGACAGTTGCTAAAGAATGCCCAAGAAACTGGTGGTCAGCTTCCCACTGCCCCTGGTCTGCAAGATATTCACCCAAATGCCTATGCTAACCCATCTACATGTCCACCCAGCTTGAGTGGCCCTCTGCTCCTCCTTCAGTCAACTTCCACCTGCCCCCTACTTAGGTCTGACTCTAGAGGTCCAGAAATAACAATAGCCTTCATTTGCCCCTGCCTCCTGTGCCTGTTAGCCATGCCTCTCCTCCATTCAGGGACCCTCCCCCTCCTGTTTCCATTGATGAATCATGGCATCCCACCTCTCACACCCCACTTGCCCCCATGGATGTCAATCACCCCCATCACCATGACTTCTCTGGCCCTTCCTGGGATAGTGTTGGTCATGGCCCCACTGGTCATCCATGTCTCTTGCTGCACCACCCCATCCCACAACAGCAGCTCCTGACAGAAGAACTGCAATCTTCCACCAACCAGGATCTAGCACAGCACTCAGAGTACTTCAACCACCCACTACATGTCCCTTCAGGATCCACATCACCTGCTCCCCATCTCACTTGCCCTCACTCTCCTGTTTCCACCTTCCCAGCCTACCCTCCTCCAAGTTGTCAGCCAATCAGGCCAGCTCAGCTGAGCATTCCAGCTTCCCAGCATACACCTCCATAGTATTCACACAACCTACATGCAGCAGGTTGTGATATGGCCTTGGATTGCTGCAGTCCTCACCTGGAGCACCACCATGACTGGGAGGATCATGACCACCATGGACATTCTGAATATCTGACTCACCCTTCACAGCAACCTTACTACACCTCCTGTTCCCCAGGACCTTGCCACACCCTAAGTCCCATGGAGGCATCCCCTCACTCTGCCCATCATCTGCAGCCCCATTGGGACTCAAAGCCCCCTGGTGGCCTGTCCCATCAACCTCTGGGTCCTCCTGAAAGCAGGCACTGGTGCTACTATCCTGCCAGATTCAACACATGCAAATGTCCAGTGGAGCAAGATGTGGAGTCGAGAAGGCACTCAAGTTCAGTTGTTAACTCATGAGAGGCAGTACCTTGCATCCTGCTTCATACAAATATTTGCATGTCTATGTCTCCAGAGCCATCATCAGCCAACTCAAAGAACAGGAGGAAGCAGCCACAACCAATGAAGGACAAGGATTTGGACACACAAAGTATCAGTGGGTCGATCCCTAGTGATGCCCCAAAGAGGAAGAAGCATCAATGTTGGGTCAAGGACAACTCTGCCTGTTTGGATTCAAATGGGTTACCCACTAATCTACCTTCATCATTCAAGGTCACCCCATTCTCAGTGAAGGACATGGCAAGTTCAAGCAGTTCTGGAAATCATTCACTACAGCCATCACTGACTAGTGCCACCCCATGCCTGCTGTCCTGAGTGGTAGATGAGGATTATGATGAAGGCATCACTGATGCATTGGTTAACCTGTCCCAGACCTGGCCTGCTGAGCAGTTGGCTTCCATGCATGACAACTACAATGTGATGATGCACTTGCTGACACTGTCTAATGCAAGCTGCCACACAATGCCACCCCCCATCATTGATCTATGTCATCCTCCAATGGTCCTTCACCTGCTTTGTCCAGAGCATCATCCCTCAAGTGCCTGCTCAGTCCCACAACAGAGGAAACAGACAGTAAGTGCACTCAAGTCGAGAGTGTGAAGCAAGGTAGCAGTTCATCTTCTGGATGACACACCCCTGTTCCATCTCACTCATCTTGCTCCTTCTGCATGCTGCCCACATCACACTTGCCTGATTCTCATCCACATAACAAGAGTTGCTTGAACACTTCCAAGACAAGGGTTCTCTTTTGATGGATGCACATATTTTGACTGTGGTGGACACAGGTAAAGACTCAGTGAGCACATCAGCAGAACTACAGCCATCTTAATTTTACTTAATTACAACTTATTACAACTTAATTACTTGGCCATTTATGCCAAGCCACTAAGTAACATCAAGTTAAAAAGACTTGCTTAGGCAATTTTGTCCAAAATCACACCAAGTATTTAAGTCCAATAAGACAGTTCAAGCATTATCATGCCTACCCAAGTCATCCAAGTGATATTAAGTCAGTCTAATTAAACTAAGTAATGGCATGAAAATGACAGCTCAAATGCATGGTGGTCCACAAAATGATTAACATAGAATCCACGGTAAACATCCAATGAATTATTGAAGCTAATGGACAGTGGAACACACTCCCAACCAAAAATAGGAATTAAATGTGCTGCTTGTACAATGGTGTTGATGTGAACAATGGCAAGGTGGTGAGTTCTGTTGTCCAGGAAGGACAGTTTTACCATCCACATCCCAGTCAGTTTGTTGGGCATGTCTGCTATGTAATCAAACCAATGAATGAGAGTGCATGGTGTCACACACCAAAGGTGTTGTGGACATGGTTACAGCTGACTCTGCCTAACTCATCGACAAGTTGCACATGATGCCCAGACTAAAGGCCTCATGCATAGAAAGACTGCTGGATGTTAACAGTCATCCTTCACACAAGAATGAGTCATCAGTGCTAAAGAGAAAAGAGGAAGTGAGTTAAGCACACATTAAAAGTTTTTAGTGCCCATGTACAGCATTCTGGTTTTTGTCATATCTCCACCATTTCCAAAGATATCGACTCCATTCTCACACTTGCTTAAAGTGCTCAGCCACACTATTCTGCCTTCCAAATTTGGAGAGGATCCTCGCACCCTATGCATTTCTACAGCATGTCAAGTCTGGGCCTACTCCGACCAACTCCGACACTTAACAAGGTCTAGAGAAGGGTTCAGAAGCAAGTCCAACACAAAGGAACAGAACTCCAACTAGCAGAGTGTTGTCAGGAATGAAGGCTGCTGAGACAAAGGCAGAGCAGAGTGAGGGCATTGGGTTTAGCTCATGCACTACCCCCTTGCACAATCTCAGCCCTCGTATTTCAGAGGGAGAGTACAAACAGAGAGTCGGAGGTAACTCTGACAGGCAGAAGTCAGAGACAGAGGGAGTAGGAACTAAGTTGATATTTGTACTGAGGAATGGCGGAGTATGATACATGCTTTTATACCACTACAGAGGTACAGTAACCAGAATTGGAACTGACATATGGAGACCCAGAAATTTTCAAGTAAAAACTTCCTAGACAACAAATGAAGGGTAGGCAGAGGACATATGAACAGGTAACATAGAACATCCAGAAAAGGAAACAGTCCAGGCACTGGACCATATGGTGCACATGCTGTGGAGAACCTGACTGCATGCTGTCAGGGAAAAGTCCAAAGGTAGTCACATGTCCCCTCATAGAACGGTCCACTCGGTCCGGTGTGAGGAATCCGCATTCCCTGGATGCATAAGCCCCTATCATTAACCATTCCATGACTACTGTTATGTCCGCTCCCCTCTTGTGTTCACCATCATTCACGTGCTACCTTCCCACGCCCTCACTCCCTCTCACACAATGCTATACCCGCAGCCGCTGTGCTCTGGTTGTTGTTTTTCCTCAGACTCTTTCTCTTATCATGGTCTCTATTCCTTTAGTGCTTGTAGTATACCCTCGGCCTCTGTTTTGGCCTGTCTTCTGTGTATGCGCTGTCACATGGCTTTCCTTTACTGTACCCTGTCTTACTTAGGTTCCAGGTTTGTCTGGACTATAAAGCCCTGTACTTAGGTACAGAATGATACCTTTTGGCACTCGGAAGGTCACCACAAGTTTCTTTCCTGCTTTGTCTACACCACACATCCTGCATTCCACCACACATGAACTATGTATACCGCTCACACCGCTCGCATCGCCAGTACTATTCCATGGACCATGCTGCACATGCCACGAAACACTACCTCTACAAAGCACCAGGTCTCACCTTCTAGTCTCGACAGTCCAGAATCCCTTGGGATGAACATTTCGTTCCCTTCATTTTTATTGTTGTTGTCTAAGCCATTTAGCTCATATTATACAGCTACTTGGACTTTTCCTACAACTGGAGCCCACCGCGAGGGATTCTGCTGTCACTTCCAGAAGGTCGCTCAGGCGCACTGCCAAACACACCAAACTAGAAAATTTATGCCTGCACTTTCACAATCTCACCCTGTCAGAAGACTCCAACATTTTCTGCCCTGTTTCACCCGTAACACTGGATCACACACAATTAACCACTGACATTCCATGGGTACTACCCACGATCACTCCTCCTGGTATCTCGGCAGATCAGATATCTGTCATGTCGGATCACCTAGATCTCACTGCCCCTGATTTTCCCGGTGGCTTTATCCACTCGACTCCCCAAAGGCCTGAAACCCCGCCATCACCTTTAACACCTGTCACATCATCTGATTCATCATCACTGACACCCTCTTTTTCCCATCTCTTTGACACCTCTGAATCTATACCCAGACTCCCAGTTCCATCCACCACACTGCCACAACCACTCACTCGGTTGCAGACCACCCATCAGCCAATTAGTAACCTGCCAACACTTCCACCTGCTCGCTCATGCACTATACCAACCGCTTCACACCCGCAACCAATACCCGTTCCACCCATTACCAATCTGGCACTGCTACCACAGGTTAACCCACCAATGGCTAATCCTCAGTTTCAGATGCCACTCCATGGAACACAAAACTCACCTAAATTTAGCAGAGATTCTCCCGCACAGCTTCCGCGCTACCTCAAAGACATCGACTTCCTCAGTACTCTCGCTGCTCTTGATGACTGTGGCAAGATCAGAGCCACAATCCGCTATGCTGACCTCGAAGAAGCCAAGGTCTGGCAAACACTTCCAGAAGCCACTCCCACGGCCAACGACTGGGATGCCTTCGTAGTAGCTGTTAAGGGTTTGTACCCTGGCTGCAAGGGTGACGACCACTACTGCCATGCAGACTTGCAATACCTTGTCAAAGAATATCAGTCCAAGCCTATGCGGAACCAGGATGACATCAGAGAATACCAGCGGAAATTTTTTAAGATTTCTGCCCTGCTCATTAAAACTAAAAAGCTTGCAGAGACAGAATGGGATTCCATGTTCCTGAATGGCTTCCCGAGGGCCATAGCAGACTGAATTTGTCATTGACTCTCCATAGTCCGCACCAACCTCCACCCTGATGATCCATACCCACTTGCAGAAGTCATCAAAGCTGCCAAGTTCCTTCTGACAGGATCTGCTCTTCGTAGCGTGGTACCGACAATGGGTACCACGGCCTCGCCAGCTGCACCTCCCTCATCGGCTTACATGCCACAAGTGCCACCTTCTGGTACTGTCGTTAAACAGGAATACAACTTCCAGACACAGCCTCCGCCACAGCAATGCAGACCCAGCTGCGGTTTCTGCGCAGGCCCCAACCACTGGACGAGGATGTGTGCACTCGTTGAAGTTTATATCCGTGCCAGTAAGATCACGAGAGGTACAGACAACCGTCTCTATCTGGCAGATGGGAGCCGAATCCCACGTTTCCCTGAATGTAACTCATTGAGAGAGGCTGTTGACTGCATCATGGCTGACAGAGACCAGGCCAGCGCGCATGCTGCGACTGCTGCTGCTCCGTGCAATGCGGCCACGCAAGGCACCGCTAACCTCTTCTGCGTTGCTCATCCCAAAATTGACATGCAGTTGGAAATCCAGCCTTCTGCCTTCTTAAACACCGTCCAAGATGCCGATGAACCTGTCACAGACTTAGCTGACCCTGACTTCCAAGCATATGTTGCTCAAGCTTGGGCTACCTACCAAGCAGATAAAGGTAACAAGGGAGCAGTCATTCCCCATGGAAAGAAAGCCTGCTTCAATGGAGTTGAAATCACAGCTCGACCCGCGGCACATCCTGCCAACCCTCCACGAGTCGACCCACGTGCAGCCACTGTCGAAGAGGAAATCATTTCCCCTGGCATTCAAAGTTCACATGCCGCTCACCAGGCATCCAATCCCTCTACACCTGCACCAACATCCACTGCTACGAAACCATATGTTCCTCCAACTAGTCTGGCTCCGATGCCCGCATGCAAGGATCCCATTCCTGCAGCAATTGCTCCATCACAGACACCATACCCAGCAGCTCGCAATCAAAACCAGTATTGTTCCTCGTTCCCTCTCGAAGATGAAGCCGTGCCCAAGTGTATCATGGAGCATGTACTCAACACCAGCGTTGCCATGCCAGTCAAAGAATTATTTGCAGTAGCCCCAGAGTTTCGCAAACAGTTCAGAGACATCACCATGGCGAAACACATCACCACAAACGAGATCGAGGTAGTTCATAGTGACAATGAAGAAGGAGTACAAGTGAATGAACTGACCGGCCACGATCCTCAAAGAACTGCACACAAATACGGAGACCATGTTATCCGCAGTGACGACAGCTCCATTGTAGCTCACCACACTCTGCTGCTCTGCTGCATCGAAGCCAAGGTCCCTGGGACCGATGTCACAATCAACTGCATACTAGATTCTGGTTCAGAAATTGTCACCATGCCCAGGCATGTTTGGGAAAAGATCGGGCTCCCATTGCACTGCGATCATCTCATGACTATGACGTCTGCTAACATGTCTAAAGACACTACTGTAGGCGTACTAGAGAACCTGAAACTCAACTTCAGCACCAGGCCAGTCATGCTACAGGTTCAAGTAATTGAACATGCCAACTTCGATATGCTCCTCGGACGTCCATTCATTTGCCTTATGAGTGCAGTAACAAACGATTATCCCAACAGCGGACAGTGGATCACTCTCCAAGACCCGAACGATGGCCGTGAGTACACTTTGCCCACATGCCCATGGCGTGAGGGCTGTCTGCGCTGTAAGTGCGGCAAGCACTGCCACAGTCACCAAAGTATAGTCAAATGGGGTTTTTGAAAATCGATGATCCACCAAATGGTTGGGGAGAGCCTACTGAGACATTCTGTTTCCTATTTAGCCACTGTTATCCGTTCCTCAGTCCTACAGTCTCATCACTAGCCTTCACTTCAACAAACTTCTCTTTGCCCACGGCAATCGTACCATGGAACATACCCACTGGAATACCCTCGCCTGCTTTCGCTTTCCTCTCTTCCACTCAGACAATACTAAACCCCTCTGCTATAGCCGCATTCGGCAGCGTTTATCAACTAGATCCCACGGTTCGCACCCTCATTTACAAGCCAGTTGCCAAGAAGGTTCGGATGGTACCTGCCCCAATGGCGGAAGAATACTGCATCATGTGCAGCCTGCCTGACAACCCACTCGCTGGTCTCCAACCACTTCCAACCCATCCACCAGACTTCACTCCAGGCATCTGCTTCACTGCCGAATGGGCTGTGGAGCTCGACCTCGATCCTGCAAATTGGCTTTGGCCAGAAGAACTTAAACTCGTAACTTGGCTCGTTTCGGTCCATGAGCTCGCATTCGCTTGGGACATTACAGAGCGTGGACACCTAGACGAATGCTATTTTCTGCCAGTAAGGATCCCTACAATTCCGCACATGCCTTGGGTCCAACACAATATCCCTATCCCGAATGCGATACATGCCCAAGTCATAGACATGATTAAAGATTGCATCAAGTCTGGCATGTATGAACCTTCTACAGCGGCTTACTGCTCCTGCTGGTTCTGCATAGTAAAGAAAGACGGAAAGTCTCTTCGCCTTGTGCATGACTTACAGCCCCTGAATGCAGTGACCATCCACGATGCATCCATTCTGCCCTTCGTAGAACACCTCACAGAATCCTTTGCTGGATACACAGTGTATGCGATGATGGACCTCTACTCTGGGTATGACCAGTGCACACTTCACATGGATTCCTGTGACCTCACCACTTTCGGTACCCCACTCGGACCGCACCGGCTTACTACCCTGCCACAAGGCCATGCGAATGCAGTCCAGGTATACCAGGGAGATACTGCATTTGTTCTCCAGGATGAGATCCTGCATCATACCCTGCCCTTCATAGATGATGTCCCTGTCAAATCCGAGACCACCCACTATCAGTGTGCAGATGGGTCCTATGAGACTATCCCGGAGAATCCTGGGATTCAGAAATTTATCTGGAATCACTGTATAGTTGTTAACCATATCCTTCAGCATTTGCAGAATGTCAGAGCCACCATCTCAGCAAAGAAGTTCATGCTAGCTGCTCCATCTGCTGTGATCGTTGGCCACAAGTGCACCTTTGAAGGTTGCATTCCAGAAGAGAGCAAAGTGCAGAAGATCCATGACTGGCCCGAGTGCCGCAACCTGACACAGGTTCACAGTTTCCTCGGTGTCTGTGGTGTGCTATGCATCTTCATCAAAGACTTCGCCAAGATCGTGTGGCCGCTAGTCATGCTCACACAGAAAGACATACCATTCACATGGGATGAGCCACAATGCGCTGCCATGCAACAACTCAAGGACAAAATTGTAAAGTCCCCTGCACTCCGAAGAATCGACTACGAGTGCGGTTGCAAAGTAATTCTAGCAGTCAACACATTGGTCACTGCAGTTGGCTATATCCTCTATCAGCTTGGAAAAGATGGCAGACAGTACCCAAGTTGCTTCGGGTCCATCACCCTCAACGAAGTGGAAAGCCGCTACTCCCAGGCCAAGCTTGAGTTGTACGGTCTCTTCCGCGCATTGTGCATGGTACGCATATACATCTTTGGTCTCACTAACTTCACTGTGGAGGTAGATGCGAAGTATATTAAGGGCATGATAAATAACCCAGATCTGCAGCCTAATGCGATGATCAATCGCTGGATCACTGGCATCCTCCTTTTCTCGTTCAAACTTGTCCACGTTCCCGTGGACAGGCATGCCGGCCCTGATGGCTTGTCCCGCTGTCCGCAGTCAGAGCTCAACCTGCCCAAGGATGATGACCATGAGGATTGGCTAGACCATTTTTACTCTTTCTCTATGCAGGTTGTCAATGACCGCCTGCCTCCTATGTCACTTTCCAGTCAAGATCAGCATTCCTTACCGCCACCTGCTTATCATCGGGCAAGCCTCCCACTGCCTGCATCCTTTTATCTCGCATTCTCTGCAACTGCTGATGCTAATAACCCTTCCGCTACCCCTGACGCCCCTACCATTCTGCGGTCCATGAAAGCTCGGGCACACAAAGCGAACATAGAAATGATCCACGCATTTCTCACGACCCGCAAGTGACCTCCTGGCCTTACTGATGCGCAGTACTCATCCTTCTTCAATTCGGCTAGCTGCTTCTTCCTCCTAGATGGCAATCTATGGCATAGAGAACCGCATGGATGGCACCAGCTAGTCGTCAATGAATCCAAGCGGTATCGTCTCATCAAAGAAGCACATGATGACCTTGGCCACAAGGGTGTCTTCATGGTCTGCATGCGCCTTCTCCTTCGCTTCTGGTGGCCTCTTCTTGTCAAGGATGTGAAGTGGTATGTCCACACTTGTCATGAATGCCAGATCCGCCAGACGCAGAAGCTTCATATCCCCCCCACTGTACCCATGATAGGGGGCCTGTTTCATAAAGCTCACATTGACATGATGCTGATGCCCAAAGCCGGCGGCTACTGCTACATAGTACAGGCTTGTTGCGCACTCACCTCATATCCCAAATGGCATATGTTGCACATGGAAAATAGTACCGCGCTCGCATCCTTCATCTTCAAGGACATCCTATGCTGCTGGGGTCTGCTCACCGAGATTGTCACTGACAATGGTCCTGCATTCATCCAAGCCTTAGATGCCCTAGCCGTGCAATATCATATCCGCCACATCTGTATCTCTCCTTACAACTCTCAGGCTAACAGCATTGTAGAGCATCGCCACTATGATGTTTGCAAGGCTATCATGAAGAGCTGCGAGAACGATGATCACCGCTGGCACACCGTTGTGCACTCCATCTTCTGGGCTGAGCGGGTCACCATTCTGAAGTCTACAGGTTTATCCCCTTACTTCATGGTGCATGGTGTCGAGCCGCTGTTTCCATTTGATCTTGCTGAGGCTACCTTCCTCTTACCCCTATCCCGTGATGATGCAACACCGCTGACTACCACAGAACTGATTGCTTGGCATGTGCGCCAGCTACAGAAGCATCAGGATGACCTAGACCAGGTCTGCAGCAATGTCCTCTGTGCACACTTTCAGTCTATCCAGCAGTTCGAAACCACCTTTCAGCATCGCATTAAAGACCATAACTTCGCTCCCAGCACCCTCGTGCTTGTTCACAACTCCTGCATGGAGAAAGAACTGAACCAGAAGACAAAGCCATGGTACACCGGTCCCATGGTCATCCTTCATCAGACCACTGGGGGCTCATACCTGCTGGCCAAGTTGGATGGCTCCATCTCCAAACTCCACTTCGCTGCATTCTGCTTACTTCCTTACCACCTGCGGTCTCAAACCCGCGCAACTGTGACTTGCATTACTGGGTTGGATGATGAAGAACTGGACTGCCTTCTCGAAGAGGCTGAGGATGACCCCACTGATGATGATGAGGCCTTTGGCTTGGACAGCTGACTATCCATTCTTTCCAGTGTCCACAGTTTCTCCATCGCACTGTTCCCCCATACCCTCTTCTCCCATGATACCCGTGCCTCCTTCCGCGGCTTTGCCCACCTCCCTGCGGCTTCTTCTGCTGCCCTCGTTCCTTCTCCTGTGCTGACTGGGGACAGTCAGCATTCAAAGTCCCCAGCAGGGGTGACCCCCATACCACTCTCTCCACTCCATACCAAACATGGTTCGTTTCTTTTTATCTGTTTTACCCTTGGTTTCGTCCAGAGACCTCTGTTTCACCCTGGGTTTCGTCCGGAGATCCTACTGATAGCTAGTCCTCACACAAAAAACATAAAAACCGCTAACAAAAAGTCAAAAACCGTCCAGAAAAATAACAAAACACCAAATAAGTATATAGCTAAAACAATGTCTCTCCTATCTCTCTTACTAGACTTGCTGATGCCATCCCTGGCTGCTCTATACTGCGGGTACTCGCAACTAAGCCACGCATTCCCTCTTCAATCATGCAGTCAGTGTGCACCCCTTGATCCTCTTTCCTTTCAATTCGTTCTCTGTTTCCCTACAATTAATACCCAAAGACCGTCACAGTTACCAAATAAACAGTCCCTTTGTTCTCTCTTCACCATTCTATCACATCCTACCATCAAGATCATTTCATGAGGACTTACTGATGAGAGCAGTCGAAAGCTGCATGAAGAAGACAAGTCAGGCGGTACCCCACACACTCTATGATACTGCTCCAGAGCTGGTGCCTTGCTGAGCAGACTGCAGTCCCTCGCAATGCCTTACATCGCAACCATGCGGAATGAGAAGAGACTTGGTATATGTCCGCGCATGGTGTGCAGGACAACAGCTATGCAGGATACAATACAAAATGGGATCTACATATGGTGTGATCATCTACTCTACTCCCAGTTTTGCCAGGGCCTCTGACAGCTGCTCAATGCGGACTTGAAGGTGAAGGTTGGCTGCATGTGCAGCCATGGCCTCGGCCCTGACCATCCCGAGGGCTTGCGAGATACCCGAGGCGGTCTTGCCATCCAACCCACCACACACTGGTGCCTTACCCTTGCCATGTGCATGGGTCTCGACCACCTCCATGTTGTCGTCATCGTCATTGTCATCGAGGGCCTGTTTGGAAGGGCCAGCCTTCGGTGCCTTGGTCGAGTGCACTGCACCTTGCCAACCCTGCACGTGTCAGAATGCAGTCGTCACTTACCAATCGATGCGCCAGCCTGCACCCTTTTTCCTGCCCCCTTGTTGGACTTCTCGCAGCCCTGCTTCATCTTCATGCACCAATCACATGTCTTGCCGCTCAGCCCGAAGCATGGCATTCCCTTGACAGAGCAACCCGCGCAGGGTACCATGTGTAGTACCTGCCCTGGGGGGACGGTTACCTTACGCTTCCCATCATCATTGCTCTCGGTGATCGTCTGTCAAGATCACTGTGCAGTCACGGTGTCAATAATGCTACACCATGCGAGCACAGGTACTTACCTTATGAGCCGGCTGCGGGACCTCCACATGCGACATCCTCTCTGTCACTGCCAGCACGGTCGCACCGGTCCCCAGCCCCTCTCCTGCCTCCTGCGCGACCTCCACCTCCATTCGCACATCCTCATCGCTGCCTGTGTGCGCAGCCGCTGCAACCTCCTCCATGGACCACCTCTCGTACACCTCGTCAGCCTCTGCAATTGTGGGCCCATCTGCCATGTCTATCTTGACATTGACATCCAGCTCCCACCCGCGCTCGACGATGGGGTACACTTCCCCCTGGCAGACAGTCAATGCCACTGTCACACACCAAAGGTGTTGTGGACATGGTTACAGCTGACTCTGCCTAACTCGTCAATGAGTTGCACACAATGCCCATGCATGCAGATGAAGACTAAAGGCCTCATGCGTAGAAAGACTGTTGGACATTAACAGTCATCCTTCACACAAGAATGAGTCGTCAGTGCTAAAGAGAAAAGAGGAAGCGAGTTAAGCACGCATTAAAAGTTTTTAGCACCCATGTACCGCATTCCAGTTTTCATCATATCTCCGCCATTTCCAAAGATATCAACTTGGTTCGCACACTCGCTTAAAGTGCTCAGCCCCACGATTCTTCCTTCCAAATTTGGAGAGGATCCTCGCACCCTACATGTTTCTACAGCACTCCATCCATCAGATGCTTGTTTTGCTAAGTCCATCAATCATGGCCACCTCTTCGTCGATCATCTCGCTTGTCTCATTTGCCAGAGACAATGGCTACATATATCTGCCAGGTGTTCCCACCAGCTTCCATCCTGAAACCCCCTGGTTCATCCCATCGTTGTCAGCCCCGTCCCATCCCATGCAGCTTGGTCAGCATGTTCTCCTTGTCAGTATGACTTCCAGAAGGACATTCTTTGGTTGCCTCAGGTCTGTCACTCAGTTAGAAAGGTCTTATGTGGTCATTTCAGTCTCCCCGGTTGATGAAGCATATGGATCATTCCTCCCTGCTCCCTGCACCATCTTTGTTCCAGTCTCATCCATCATTCTTCCTGCATTGTGACAGCTGCAGTATAATCTACTGTCCTCCAGCCTCCCTGATTGCATTCATGATGAGTATGACATGCATCTTGTCTTCTTACTGCAAGATCCAGCAGAAGATGTCCCTCCTTCTCCTCCTCCTCCATCAGAACCCCATTCATGAAGTTTTTGTTAACTTCACTGAGAGGATGGAAGGGTGGGAGATGCGATTGCGTATGCTTCCCATTGCCCCACAGACCCCCAATGCCCTAGCCCCCTTTGATGCCTGACTCATGCCCTTCAATTCTGGAATTAATACTTCCCTGTCTGGAAACACCATCCATCTGCCATGCCATCTTTGGATCTAGAGATGTCTCTGCCAAGATCTGACTTGCATCGCCACCCCCTAATGTGATATCAGTGCACTTACTCAGTTTCTGACTCTTTGACTCGTTCTGTGATATTTTGACTATCCTTGACTCATTCATTGCCAATACTTACCAATCCTCTTTGCCTGCTTACTTTTCATTTCTTGCTTACTCATCATGATTACTCAGTCCTTACTCATTACTTACCAAGTGTTTGTGCCTTGTTTGTCACAAGCTGTGCTCCCCCCATAGTATATAAACCCCCATGTACTTAGCTACCAGGGAAGCAATTCAGAAGCAGTCCAGCAGTCAGTTCAGTACCTATCTCATCGTCAACAGTTGAGGCTCATTTGGAAGAGTCTATCTGTCTTCATTCATATCATTGGTAGTTGAGGCTCCATCAAGGGTCTATCTACCACCATTCATCATCTGAAGCTCCATCCACACTTAGTCAGCAAGTCTTGCTTAGTCATCCTCCCACTCCTGCATAACTCATCATCGACTTGTGCAAGGAGCACATTTTATTGAAGTCCATTACTTGAAGTACCTTTTGGCTGAACACCTTCACTCTGTTCAGCATCCCCCATCCAATCATCACTCATTCATCTTCTCCTGCATAACTCATTGACAACTTGCACCAGGAGCACCTCTACTTGAAGTTCCCCCCCCCACATTTAGGTTTCTGCACTCCAGGTTCCGCAGAGGCACACCACCACTCGCTCTACATTTGTCTTTTGTGTTGGTTTTGGTTGGTTTTCACCACCTTTCCACACTTTGACTCACACCGCGGTCCCCAAATGAACTGTGCACTTACTGTCTTCTCCTCCCATTGGTGCATCCACATCACCTTCTCCTCCCACAGCTCTGGCTTGTCGTCTGGGAGGCACTTGGCTTTGGCAATGAGGGCTGCGGAAGCTGTCGCGAACCTTGCCTTCAGAGTGGCCTTCTCCGCTTCGACTGGGTTGGGGGTCTCTGCGTGAATGAGCTGGGAGAGATGGGGGGCACGGTTGGCAGACATGATGGAAGTGATAGAAAAGGTGATTGATGAGGGGGAAAGAATCAAATCGATGTGAAGGTTTGAGCTGTGCACTAACAATTATATACTTAGCGGCCATGAGGCGCTTATGTCATCGGTCTGGATGCCTATATGCTGCATTCAATGGTCTCCTTGCATTCCTCAGCTCCACACTTGCTTCGCTTCTACGTGGAATCATCCGGTATTCTTGAACCCTTGGCACCACACCGTTGCCATCACCACACGGCAAGCTATTTATGTCCTCCGCACCATGTGGCTGACTGGGGACGGTCAGCATCTAAGTCCCCCACAGGTGTGAGGAATCCGCATTCCCTGGATGCGTAAGCCCCTATCATTAACTGTTCCATGACTACTGTTATGTCTGCTCCCCTCTTGCGTTCACCATCATTCACGCACTACCTTCCCATGCCCTCACTCCCTCTTGCGCAATGCTATACCCATGGCCACTGTGCTCCAGTTGTTGTTTTTCCTCAGACTCTTTCTCTTATCACGGTCTCTATTCCTTTAGTGCTTGTAGTATACCCTTGGCCTCTGTTTTGGCCTGCCTTCTGTGTATGCACTGTCGCGTGGCTTTCCTTTACTGTACCCTGTCTTACTTAGGTTCTGGGTTTGTCCGGACTATAAAGCCCTGTACTTAGGTACAGAATGATACCTTTTGGCACTTGGAAGGTCACCACAAGTTTCTTTCCTGTTTTGTCTACACCACACATCTCGCATTCTGCCACGCACGAACTATGTATACTGCTCGCACTGCTCGCATCGCCAGTACTATTCCGCAGACCACGCCACACATGCCATGAAACACTGCCACTACAAAGCGCCGGGTCTCACCTTCTAGTCTCAACAGTCCAGAATCCCTTGGGACGAACATTTCGTTCCCTTCATTTTTATTGTTGTTGTCTAAGCCATTTAGCTCATATTATACATGTCATGACCATGACACCAGCGTAAGCCCCTAACACCTACTCCGCCCTCCTCCAACATGTTCCCACACTTCTCCACCCTCTTCCGACATGTTCCCGTGCTTCTCTGCCCTCCTCTGACGTGTTCCTGTGCTCCTCCAACCCTCCCAACACATCTCCACACCTCTCCGAGGTCCCCTGTCCATGTTCTGACCAACTCTGCTCAACTCCACCCTAGGGTTGGTCATGTGGGCTGTTGGACTTGCAGCCCTGCATTCTAGATAGGGTTCTGCCCTCATGTTGGTTTTCTCCATTCTTCCACTCCTTTGGTATTTACCCTCTCTTCCTTGTTGTAGTAGTTTCCTTGTCTCAGTTAAGGTCCCTGTCATCCCTACCCTCTATCCCTTGTGTTGGAAGGACTCTAACCCACTATACACTTATTGGTTTACATTCCATACTGCACCGCCCTTGACCTACGTCGTATATAAGGCCACATAGTACTCCGATGTAATCAGTACGAATATCAAATAAAGTCCCCACCTTCGACTCCCTCTCAGTCCCCTCCAGAGTTTCGTCTCCACTTCCTCTGAGTCTGCTCCACCTCTGAAATACGAGGGCTGAGCTCATGCAAGGGGGCAGCGCACTAGCTGAACCCAACGCCCTCTCATCCGACCTCTGACCTCTGATCTCCAGCTCCGACTCTGACCTCAGCCTCCAAGACTTTCCTTCATACCCCTCTGCTCACTGTTCATTGAATATCTCGCCACCCAGTGGTTGGATTTGCTTCGGACTTTGACTGCTGTACTCCACAGCCCAACCTGCTCCAACTCCGCCCTAAGAAGGAGCCAGGGGTGTTGTCCAACTTTGACAATACAGCTACTTGGACTTGTATTATACAGCTACTTGGACTTTTCCTACACTGGTAGGAGAGTGTGAAGTATGGGTTTACCCTCAGGTGACCAGGCTTCAAGACTGGGTGACAGGGGCTAAGTCTGAGTGGCCAAAGTCAAGGCCAGGAGACAGGGGCTGAGTCCAAGTGGCCAAAGTCAAGGCTGGGAGACAGGGGCTGAGTCCAGTTGGACTGGAGTTAAGGCTGGAGGGCAGGGGCCAAGTCTGGAGGACCGGACTTAAGGCTGGGAGGGTGGGAACAAGACCAGTAGCGTGGGAAACCGACCGGTCTTGGGGTGCGCACAGGGGGGAAGCTGGTCTGGGGTTGGATCTACCTCCCTTGGTCTCAGCTTATGTGCTGTACCCTTATGCAAGCTGGGGAGAGGTCCAGGACAGGGGCCAGGGATAGCTTAAGGCTTGGCCTTAGCTATAGAGTAGTCTCAGGGTGTAGTACAGGAGTTGAGGGTAATACTTAATTGATATTCTGACTGAGGGTGCTACAAAGTATGTACAGGGGTTAAATACATGAGGCTGGTCTGGAGTAATGAACATGAAGCTGGACTTGTGAATAAGCTATTAGCAAGATGATTAGCAAGAGTGAGGATAGCCACAGAGGCTGTGCAGAGACTAATAGCTAAAGTCTGGGTGACCGGCATAACCAGGGTCAGACACAGGATTGTACAGTAAGCAAAGTCAGATGAACGGGCTAGACTAAATATAGTACAAACAAAGGGAAACAGACCGGAGTTATGTCTGGGTGACCTGGACATAGACCTGGGAGGACCGGGGTGGGGCAGCGCAAGGCCAGGAGGCCGAAGTGGACCGGAGATAGGGGTAAAACACCGGACTTGGGTTATGCAGGCCAGAGTTGAGTTATCTAGGGCTGGGATTGGGTTTTCTAGGCCGGACTAGGACCAGACTTGACCGGAGTTAGGGGCTAGGGGTCTGGACTGGACTGAGTCTGAGTCCAAGAGTCAGAGTCCATATGGTATGTTCGTGTAGTCTCACTACACAGTTGCTTGCTGGCTTTGGTATTTTACTTTGTTTGTGATCCTGGCAAGCCACCGCTCTGCCATGCTGTGGAGTTTGTATTTTGAACCACTCTGACAATGATGGATAATGAACCCCTGGAACTCCTACCGATTATCACAGCACTAGTGATGCTTGTCAGTGAGTCTTGCCTCGAGCTAGTGACTGAAGATATGCCCTCCAATAAGGATTGAGCCAACTGGACTGAGGAAGAGAAAGAGGCCCTTGTCGCTTTCCTTGTCGATGAGAAAATCACTGGCAAGATGGGCAATGGGTCGTTCAAGTCTGCCACTTGGAGTGCAGCCGCTGCCCACATAAACAAGAAATTCCTGAAACAAAAAGGTGTGATGAAGACCTCTGATATGTGCAGAGGGAAGCTCAGTAATGTGAGTATCCTGTTCCCTCCCCAGTGCCTGTGTAGCCTCATCGATCATTATTGGTACAGCTCAAATCCATGCTGAGGGATATCAACTTATGGCAAGGTCGTTCTGGAAAGCATTGGGATAATGAAAATGGGGCAAATATTATCTCTGAGAGTGAGGAAAGCGACTTCAAGGAGTGGTTAGCGGTATGTGTCCATCATCTTGGGTCCATCACTTGACATCGATAACATCCATTGACAGGGCTGACCTGGGAATGCTATGCACCAGTTTAAAAATGTTGGTTGGCCCCTGCTTATGGCGATGGAGTTGCTGTTTCCAAATGACCAAGCCCGTGGAATGCACGCCTACCATCCTACGACTTCTGTGGCATTCGTATCTGGCGCCAGTGGTCCTGGCCTCTCCATAAACCTGTCTAGCCATACCTCCAGTGATCCAGTGATGACCCCATCCACATCCTCCACCGCTTTACAGTTCATTACTCCTCAGGTTGGAAGCTCCGCCGGCATCATTGAAGATGATGCAATCGATCAAATGTCTGTCGACAAGGTAGCTCCTGCTAACAGAATGAACGTGCAGTCCCAGCTATTTTCAATGCAATTTAATCCACCCATGCTGACTCTCACTTCCCCTATGATGTTACTTAGCTCATATCCCCCCTCAACTACCAGCTCTATGCCATCAAGTAGGAAGCATACACATGCAGATGCCAACCCTGCTTCACCCTCTGCTGAAATTCCATCAGTGCAAGCTGCGCTCCAGTCGCTCTCTATCAAGGACGATGCAGAATGCTCTTCAAAGAAGTTGAAGAAGAGCAAAGAAATGTCCACACCCGCTTTACTCGTCGGTGTACAGGGTTCCCTTTCATACCTTGGGTCTGTTATCAGTTCATTGTCTGCAGTTGCTGCACAGCAAAGGCATACTGAGCATATGCATGCCACCATGGAGATGCTTGCACAGCAAGATGACGACCTTCCCCTGTTAGCTAAGACAGCCCTGATGGAAGCATTCTGTATGGATGGGGGGGCAATCGATTTATACCTCATGTTGGATGATAAAACCCTTCGTAGAAACTGGATTCAGACTTGTCTTCGTAACCAGAAACTCATTCCAGATGACCTTGTGTTGTAGTACCTCCATCATGTTTGTATCCCTGCTCACAATTTATCTGACCTGGTGTTTTGTTATGCAAAGAATGATCCAGAGATATTCATTTAGAAAGTGAGAAAAGTGTACATAAAACAATCTCTACGATCAAGTTTGCCCTTGCTTCCACAGATACTCCTGGTAGTCGTGCCACATTGCCTCAGCAATAGAATCGCACAACGCCCTGGCTGATAATTCTTGAGGGTCATCATCTCCCTCGTCATCCCCTGATAGTGCGCTTTCTTCTTGCTTGATGTCACCAACTTCCCCAGTACCCCCATCACCTCTGCTATCCCCCTCCAGCATTTCTCCATCAGCATCTGGATCCTGTTCGTGCAACATAATTAAATTGTGGATAACGCATAGGGCGACAGGAATGAGTGCCTGGATCTCGATAGGATATTCTGGAGGGAGAAGAAGAATTTGGAAATGACACTTGATGACACCAAAGATTCATTCAACAACATTCCATGCAGATGAGTGATGCAAATTGAAAAGCTCTTCTTTGTTTGCAGGCCTGTAAAATGGGAAGTAAATGGATATCAATCACGCAGTAAATGCATACCTTAATGATGCTTGTTGCCACTCTGCCAGGTGATAGCATGTGCAGCAGTAAGGTATGAGGACTCCTTCTGACAATGGGAAACCAGCGTCGCCAAGGAGATACTTTCCTTGGGGAATATCGAGGCTTGATGCACATGCTTCCTGGAAAATTCATGCATCTGTAGCCAAACCCTCCCAGCCAGTCAATACATAAGTGAAATTCATGCCAAAGTCACAGGCAAACATGCAATTCTGGGACATGGTGCCCTTTCGGTTGTGGTAGGCAGTGCGGTCATGAAGTGGCAGGGAAGCAGGAATATGACTGCCATCAATGGCACCAATCACATCCTTGAAGTACGGCCAGAACCTATGACTCTGCATGATTTTTGGGTGGACAGTAGTAGTTGAAGAAGTGAATGGGAGTGATACGTGCTTCGAATAGAAGGGTTCAGAAGCAAAGATTGTAACCATTTTGCGGAAGTATCTAAGTATGGATGCTGTTAGAAATGGGCATGGAAAAGCAAATCAAAACATACCTCGAGATTGTATCATTGGATCTCTGAAAACATTCTCCAACATGTCTGATTGGTAGGCCAGTGACACACGCATACAAAAAAATTGCGAGCTGTTCTTCAAGAGAGGTGTGCTTCGAGGCTTGGTAGCCATGGTTGCAGAGTTCGAGAGTAATTTCTTTGAATGTGTGTACGCTCATACCTAACTCACAACGTATACGGTCTGGGTGACCAAGGATCAGTTCAACCAACCAAGCCTCTCCAGAAAGCACAGATGTGTGGTATGGCTGTATATTCTTAGGGATCTCTCCAGAGAGGAGATCAACCATTAGTTTGGTAAGAATCTGGACAACGACAAGGACCTTCTCTCATATGAGCTCTTGCAATTGATGTGCTTCTTCATCGTCCATGGCTGTGCACCGAGCATTGATCAGCGATATGAGCACAATATGAGCATCGCAGCTGGCAGTCAACTTTCAATTTCCGACCATTCTTACTAATCACCCAATATATCTCTGTAGAATTGTCAAAGAGTGTAGTGAGACTACGCGAGCATACCATATGGACCCTCATGGATATGACAGAGAGTGACACAAGTCCAATGGCAGTTGGAGCAGAGATGGCTTGCAACTGACAGAAGTTGGGTGGAGTTGGTGCAGAGTGAGTGAACAACTGGCAGAAGATGGTGTGGAGTGATCAGGGACCTAGAATGAATGCATGGTTATGACACAGCACTCCATCCATCAGACACTCATTTCACTAAGTCCACCAATCATGGCCACCTCTTCATTGATCATCTCACTTGTCTCATTTGCCAGAGACAGTGGCTATGTATATCTGCCAGGTGTTCCCACCAGCTTCCATCCTGAAGCCCCCTGGTTTGTCCCATCATTGTCAGCCCCATCTCATCCCATGCAGCTTAGTCAGCATGTTCTCCTTGTCAGTATGACTTCCAGAAGGATGTTCTTTGGTTGCCTCAGGTCTGTCACTCAGTTAGAAAGGTCTTATGTGGTCATTTCAGTCTCCCCAGTTGATGAAGCATATGGATCGTTCCTCCCTGCTCCCTGCACCATCTTTATTCCAATCTCGTCCATCATTCTTCCCACATTGCAACAACTGCAGCATAATCTACTGTTCTCCAGCCTCCCTGATTGCATTCATGACAAGTATGACATGCATCTTGCCTTCTTACTGCAAGATCCAGCAGAAGACATCCCCCCTTCTCCTCCTCCTCCATCAGAGCCCCATTCATGAAGTTTTTGTTAACTTTGCTGAGAGGATGAAAGGGTGGGAGATGTGATTGCTTATGCTCCCATTGCCCCACAGACCCCCAATGCCCTAGCCCCCTTTGATGCCTGACTCATGCCCTTCAGTTCTGGAATTAATACTTCCCTATCTGGCAACACCATCTGTCTGTCATGCCATCTTTGGATCTAGAGATGTCTCTGCTAAGATCTGACTTGCATCGCCACCCCCTAATGTGATATCAGTGTGCTTACTCAGTTTCTGACTCCATTTGACTCATTCTGTGATATTTTGACTGTCCTTGACTCATTCATTGCCAATACTTACTAATCTTCTTTGCTTGCTTACTTTTCATTTCTCGCTTACTCATCATGATTACTCAGTCCTTACTCATTACTTACCAAGTGTTTGTGCCTTGTTTGTCACAAGCTGTGCTCCCCCCACAGTATATAAACCCCCATGTACTTGGCTACCCCCAAGCAATCAGAAGCAATCCAGCAGTTGGTTCAGTGCATACCTTGTCATCAACAGTTGAGGCTCCATGAAGGGGTCTATCTGTCATCATTCATATACTTGGTAGTTGAGGCTCATTCAGAAGAGTCTATCTGCCATCCTTCATCATCTGAAGTATCATCTGTGCTTTGTCAGCACACCTGCTTAGTCATCCATCTACTCCTGCATAACTCGTCGATGACTTGCACTAGGAGTCCTTTTGGCTGAACACCTCTGCTCTGTTCAGCATCCCCTTCTCAATCAGCAGTCATTCATCCTCTCCTGCATAACTCATCAACAACTTGCACCAGGAGCACCCTCTACTTGAAGTCCCCCCCCACATTTAGGTTTCTCTGCACTCCAGGTTCTGCAGAGGCAAACCACCACTCACACATCATTTGTCTTTTGTGTTGGATTTGTTTGGTTTATACCAGCTTTCCACACTTTGACTCACATCTGGAGCCCACCACAAGGGGTGGATATTCCTGGATCAAGAACCCTGTTCACTCAGCCTATTGAAACTTGTCTCTAAAAACCCACTTGATATCTCATTACTATGTCATCCACCATCCCCACTATCTATCCTCCTACATCATCAGCAGTTCCAGTAGCTGTGGCTGCTCCCCCTGCTTGCTCTGTCCTCACTATGCCCTTGCTTGGCATGAGGTCTGCTCCTGAACTATTCCAAGGAGACCATACCCATGTTTGTTCCTTCTTGGACCACTATGAACGTCTCTGTGCCTACCACAATGTCACTTCTGACCAGGAAATGGTTGAATCAATCCTCCAGTACTGCAATGCTCATGTTAGGGAGAGTATTGAAGGAATGGCTCACTACTACACTCCTGATTGGGCTAACTTGAAGGCTGATCTCCTCAAGTACTTTGATGCTGATCTGTCAGATGAAAGGTTCTTTGAAAGGCATCTCAAGAGCTTTGCTTTGGAGTCCAGGATGCAGCCCATCATGACACTTCAAGACTTTAGGGCTTACAACCATGGCTTCATTCAAATTGGAGGTTGGTTGAAGAACAAAGGAAGGATATCAGTTGATGAATATAATTGCTACTTCTGGGCTGGTTTGTCTCCAGTCTTTCATGGCTTGGTTGAACCTCATCTCAGGACAAAGGATCCCAACCTTGACATCAGCAGGCCATTCCCCTATGATGATGTATGCCAGTCAGCTGAAGAGGTCCTTCATCATGATCACTTTGATGCAGATGACCTTGACTTCCTTGGCCCTTGTGCTGTCCCTGCTCCTCAGGCCCAGCCTAATGCTTCCCATCACTCAGATGGAAGAGATGACAGTGTTTGCCCTCTGCTCCCTTCCCACAAAGCCAGAAGAAACCTTGAACATTTGGAGAAGGAAGGTCCTACTGCTTGCAAGCAAGATGAGGTTGAGACCCTAATCAAGTCCCTCTCTCACATGTCACTCAATGACCCAGACTACTCCCTCCTCTACTATCATGCTATCAAGATGGATCCTGATGCTGCAAAGGTGCTTCATGCCCCTTCCCTTTGTCCTGCTCCTGCATCTACTCCTGCATCCACTGCCCCTGCTGCTACTTCCTCATCCCAGACCCATCCAGCTAGAAGGACCATCACTTGTTATGGCTGTGGTGTTGAAGGCCATGGTGTTGAGAGTTGTCAAGCTATTAATGATCTCATTCAGAAGGGTTCCTTGGCACATGATGAAAACCATCGGGTCATCTACCCTAATGGCCAGCACATCTATTGCAATGGAGAAGAGACTATCCTTCAAGCCTATGAGCGCACTAAAGCTGCTGCTCAGCCTGCCAATGCAGTTCACTTTGTTATCCATGAAGAGGCCAAAGAAGAGTCTAGTGCTGAGATCTATGAGTTGGAAGAAGAACCCCTTGTTGCTGCTGTGAATCACTCTAACAAGGTTACCAAAGAGAAGAGAAAGGCTGTCTTTGATAGTGTCCTTGTCCCACCTCATTCACACAGCAAGGAGAAAGAGAGTCAAGATCCAAAGCCCTCATCCTCTGCATCTATCCCTGCTCCACAGAAAGCACCACTTGCTCCTGCCTTTGTACCAGTTGACATCCATCCCACTGTCTTTGATGGTACTAGAGATGATGCTATCATGGAAGATGCCTCTGTCCCAAAGCCATCTGGACAGGCCACTGATTCTGCAGACAGGTCTAAGAAATCCAAGCCCCCTCCTACCACTTCCCTGTCTTCATCACTTTTGCAGTCTGCCAATTCCAAAGCCATTGTAGAGTGCATTCTTTCTACTCCCTTGACTGTATCTGTTGGGGAGGTCATTGGATCATCTAGGGATGTTTCTCAGCACCTTCAGGAGCTTATGCGATTCAAGAGACAGCCCCTGGCTCAGCCTGTCAAGTCTGTTACTGTTGTTGAAGGAACTCCTCCAGTAGCCTCCTACTTGGCATTGACTTCTAGCCCCCTCGTCACTATCAATCTGACTTGCAATGGTCGTCATGTAACAGGTGTCATTGACTCTGGATCTACCCTCAATGTTGTTCATGCTGGCATAGCCCAGTCAGTCATTCACATGCCCATTGATATGTCACAGACTATCAATATGCAAGATGCAAAAGGAGGTATCCCTACTCTGAAAGGCCTGGTACAAGATGTCCCTCTCTTCTGTGGTGCTGCCAAGACTTGGACCAATCTGTTCATTGCCCCAGACACTAATGCAGGCTTTGATCTCCTCCTTGGTCATCCTTGGGCTCTTGGAAACTCAGTTAGCATTGTTGAAAGAGAGTCTGGAACTTATGTTGTCTTTGGAGCTGATTCAGATCGCCCCCTGGAGATGTGTGTTACTGAAGGCCAGCTTGGGTCTGTTGCAGATACACTTATGGCAACTCTAGAGCCTGTCCATTCTCAGCAAGAGGCCAGTGAACCTATGAGAGATGTAGCAGTTGGTACCCCTCATCATGTCTCACCTACAGTCTTCGCTCCACCCCCATCAACTTTGCAGTCACCCCCTCAGTCACTTGATTCTACTCTGCTATATCCTGAATCACCCCCAGATGGGTTTGATGTTGCCTCAGCCTTTCCTGCATTCCATCCCATTCCTGTCCAGGCATTCCCACCTCCTACCAGTCCCTTTCCTTCAGAGTTTGTCGGTCAGCTTACCCAGGAGTTACAGTCCACTGATGTGAGTGGATTGGAGGATAATCCTACCCTTGCCCAGATTCATTGCTGGATCAGAAGAGAAGAGTGCCAGTCACTTGTCTCACTTCTTACTAGCCTTGCTCATTGCACTCCCCATCTGTCCTCCCTTTATCTCGACTCAAACCATGCACTTGCTGGAGAAAGAGGTACTGATGAATCAGGAGTCTACTTCCAAGACTTCATTATGCTTGATGTTTGCTTAGTCTGACAGGTCCCTGCCCCACTTGAGCATTACCATGAGCTTGAAGGTTCTGCCTATGTCAGGTTCTATCCTCATCTACTCCCACAGGCATCTCCCACTCAGAGCAATGCATCTCCACCTCCAGACCTGCCATCCGACTTGAGTCTACCTGCCTCACATGTACTTTCTAATGGCATTACTGCTCTGCCTCAGACTCCCTCTCCCCCATCCCCAGATCCAGTTATCATTCAAGAAGAGCCAGTATATGGAGTATACAGGCACATTGATCGTAAAGTCAAGCCAGTGCCTGGAGTCTATCCAGAAGATGCTTGGGTCCATTGCCAGTTTCCAGAAGACCCCCTTGCATCACTCACACCTCTCACTTGTCACCCTCCTGTGTTCATTCCCACAAGGAAGCTTACTCAAGAGTGCTTTACCTCCATGAAGATTAATGCTGATGGCTTTCTCTGGCCAGAAGAGGAAAAACTTTTTTCACATGTCATGAAGCTTAATGAGCATGCCTTGGTGTTTGATGAATCGGAGAGAGGAAACTTCCATTTGGACTACTTTTCACCTTACATCATCCCTGTCCTGCCACATGAACCATGGGAGTTTCATAACATTCCAATTCCCCCTGGTATACAAGAATGTGTCATACAGCTTCTTTGGGAGAAGATCACTGCTGGTCTCTATGAGCTGGCCCAGTCATCCTATCGCTCCAAGTGGTTCTGCATTATGAAAAAGAATGGCAGGATCTGTATTGTTCATGATCTACAGCCTCTGAATAAGGTTACAATTCAAGACGCTGGTGTTCTGCCAATATTGGACGACTTTGTGGAGCCATTTGCTGGTTGTCAATGCTACATGGTCTTTGATCTGTTTTCAGGATTTGATGCATGCCAGCTCCATCCCAATAGCCAAGATCTGATGTCCTTCATGATGCCTCTTGGCTTACTGTGCCATACTGCCATGCCTCAAGGCTACACCAACTCACCATCAAAGTTTCAGAATTGTACAGCATTCATTCTACAGGACAAAATCCCTCATGTTGCCAACCTTTTCATTGATGATCTGCCAGTCAAAGGCCCTGCGACCCACTATGAAGATGCTGATGGCAATGCCAAAACGTTACCCAAGAATCCCGGCATATGTCACTTCATTTGGGAACATGCTGTAGACATGCATAGAGTCATGCATTGGTTTGCTCATGCTGGTGGAACATTTTCTGGCTTGAAATCTCAGATCTGCCAGCCTTGTGTTATCATTCTTGGTCAAGCATGCCATCCTCATGGTCACTCTCCTGATGACCACAAGGTGAGGAAGGTCGTCAACTGGCCAGCACTCGCTATGCCCAAAGATGTTTGCTCGTTCCTAGGTCTCTGTGGTACTGTTCATATCTGGATTGTGAACTACTCACAGTTGGCTCGCCCACTCATTGACCTTTATTGCAAGATTGCTCCATTCATTTGGGGTCAGCCCCAGCAAGATGCATTTGATGCCTTGAAGCTCACTGTCTCATCTGCTCCTGCCCTTTGCCCCATTGACTACTCATCCGACCCGCTGGTTGTTCTTTCTGTTGACACCAGTAACATTGCCATTGGATTTGTTCTCTCTCAGTATGATGAAGAAGGTTGCAAACATCCTGCTCACTATGGCTCACTCCCCATCAGTGAACGTGAATCTTGCTACAGTCAGCCTAAGCTTGAGCTCTATGGTCTTTTCAGAGCGCTTCGTCACTACCATCTATATCTCTATGGTGTTCATCATCTATGGGTAGAGGTTGATGCGAAGTACATCAAAGGTATGCTCAATGATCCAGATCTTCAACCTAATGCTACTGTCAATCACTGGATTGAGGGTATACTTCTCTTTGACTTTAAGCTCATTCATGTCCCTGCCATTCATCACTGAGCCCCAGATGCCCTTTCTAGATGTCAACCTACAGAAGAAGAGTATGAAGAAGGCAAAGCTGATGCAGAAGAAGCTGATGAGTGGTTGGAGAGTATTCTTTTTACAGATGCCTGTCCATCTTCAGTTTGCACAACTCATTGACAACTTGTGCATGAATCCACATATGCCATTACCCTCCCATCATTCCTTTCCAATGATATGTCTCAAGATGTCCTTTTATGTCGAGTCCTACACTTCCTTCATACTACAGAACTTCCCCCATTCCCTTCCAATACTGCTCACAAGCGCTTCATTCACAGATCCCTCCAGTTCTTCCTTCGTGGAGACCAGCTCTTTAAACGTCGAGGTCCTCATCCTCCAGCCAAGGTCATTTTCGATCCCCATCTCCATGTCCAGATCCTCAGTCATGCTCATGAAGAACTCGGTCATCATGGAGTTTTTGGAGTCTTTCATATGGTCAGACAGCGCTTTTACTGGCCTCAGATGTACCAGGATGTCGCCCATCATGTCTGCTCTTGCCATGAATGCCAGATCCGAAGCACTTGTAAAGCAGAGGTTCCCATCACCATTTCTGCTTCCCCCAGAATCTTTATGAAGGTCTACATCGACGTCATGCTCATGCCCAAAGCATGTGGTTATCGCTATCTTGTTGCAGCTTGAGATGATCTTTCCCTTGCTGCAGAAGGTTGTGCTCTTCATCATGCCAATGCAGACAGTCTCGCTAAATTCTTCTGGGAAGAAGTCTTCTGTTGTTATGGTGTTATTGCCCAGGTTGTCACTGATAATGGCAGTGAGGTCAAGGGCACCTTTGAGAAACTCATGAAGCGTTACTCCATCCCTCAGATTCGTATCTCACTGTATAATTCCAAGGCAAATGGAGTTGTAGAACATGGTCACTTTGTTATCGAGAAGCTATCATCAAGGCTCATGAAGGGGATCTTTCACTCTGGCTGTCCAAGGTCCATCATGCATTCTTCACAGATAAGGTCACTACTCGTCACTCCACTGGATTCAGCCCCTACTTCCTGCTACATGGTCTTGATCCCATCCTGCCTTTTGATCTCTTCAAGTCTACCTATCTCATTGAAGGATTCTACTCTGGAATGTCATCTCAAGAGCTTCTCACACTTCGCATTCGTCAGTTGGAAAGGAGAGAAGAAGATATCAATGCTGCTTTCACTACTTTGCAGAAGTCTCATTTACACTCCAAGGGTCAGTTTGAGAAGAGGTATGCTTTATGGTTGATGAAGTTGGCTTATGAGCCAGGAGATTTGGTATTGGTTCACAACACACAGGTGGAAAAAGAACTGGATTGCAAATCAAAGCCACACTACCTTGGTCCCTATGAAGTCATTTGTCACACCAAGGGAGGCTCCTATGTCCTTAAAGAACTCGATGGCACCATTTCTGCTCGAGGTGTCACAGCATTTTGACTCATTCCTTATTATTCTCACCACACTCCCTTACCCAGTGTTATGGAAGAAGAAAGAGATGAAGAGGAAGATAATAACAGAAGTAACAACAGTGATGATGACAATGATGATGAAGATGAAACAAATGATGAAAACAAAGACACCAATAATGATAACCACTACAACTCAGATGACTATTCATGATTTTCTTTTTTTCATTTCTTATGATACTGGTTGCCTGTCATTCTTTCTTTCATTTTCTTTTTATTTTCCCTGGGTTCCCTGCATTGGTCACAATTGGGGACGATTGCATTTCTTCTTGCCAGTGGATGTCACACACCAAAGGTGTTGTGGACATGGTTACAGCTGACTCTGCCTAACTTGTCAACAAGTTGTGCACAATGCCCAGACTAAAGGCCTCATGCATAGAAAGACTGCTGGATGTTAACAGTCATCCTTTGCACAAGAACAAGTCGTCAGTGCTAAAGAGAAAAGAGGAAGCGAGTTAAGCATGCATTAAAAGTTTTTAGTGCCCGTGTATGGCATTCTGGTTTTCATCATATCTCCACCATTTCCAAAGATATCGACTCCATTCTCACACTCACTTAAAGTGCTCAGCCACACTATTCTGCCTTCCAAATTTGGAGAGGATCCTCACACCCTACACATTTCTACAGCACTCCATCCATCAGATGCTCATTTCACTAAGTCCATCAATCATGGCCACCTCTTTGTCAATCATCTCACTTGTCTCATTTGCCAGAGACAGTGGCTATGTATATCTGCCAGGTGTTCCCACCAGCTTCCATCCTGAAGCCCCCTGGTTCATCCCATCATTGTCAGCCCCATCTCATCCCATGCAGCTTGGTCAGCATGTTCTCCTTGTCAGTATGACTTCCAGAAGGACATTCTTTGGTTGCCTCAGGTCTGTCACTCAGTTAGAAAGGTCTTATGTGGTCATTTCAGTCTCCCCAGTTGATGAAGCATATGGATCGTTCCTCCCTGCTCCCTGCACCATCTTTATTCCAATCTCGTCCATCATTCTTCCCACATTGTGACAGCTGCAGCATAATCTACTGTTCTCCAGCCTCCCTGATTGCATTCACAATGAGTATGACATGCATCTTGTCTTCTTACTGCAAGATCCAGCAGAAGACATCCCCCCTTCTCCTCCTCCATCAGAGCCCCATTCATGAAGTTTTTGTTAACTTTGCGGAGAGGATGAAAGGGTGGGAGACATGATCGCTTATGCTCCCATTGCCCCACAGACCCCCAATGCCCTAGCCCCCTTTGATGCCTGACTCATGCCCTTCAGTTCTGGAATTAATACTTCCCTATCTGGCAACACCATCTGTCTGTCATGCCATCTTTGGATCTAGAGATGTCTCTGCTGAGATCTGACTTGCATCGCCACCCCCTAATGTGATATCAGTGTGCTTACTCAGTTTCTGACTCCATTTGACTCATTCTGTGATATTTTGACTGTCCTTGACTCATTCATTGCCAATACTTACTAATCTTCTTTGCTTGCTTACTTTTCATTTCTCACTTACTCATCATGATTACTCAGTCCTTACTCATTACTTACCAAGTGTTTGTGCCTTGTTTGTCACAAGCTGTGCTCCCCCCACAGTATATAAACCCCCATGTACTTGGCTACCCCCAAGCAATCAGAAGCAATCCAGCAGTTGGTTCAGTGCATACCTTGTCATCAACAGTTGAGGCTCCATGAAGGGGTCTATCTGTCATCATTCATATACTTGGTAGTTGAGGCTCATTCAGAAGAGTCTATCTGCCATCCTTCATCATCTGAAGTATCATCTGTGCTTTGTCAGCACACCTGCTTAGTCATCCATCTACTCCTGCATAACTCGTCGATGACTTGTGCTAGGAGTCCTTTTGGCTGAACACCTCTGCTCTGTTCAGCATCCCCTTCTCAATCAGCATTCATTCATCCTCTCCTGCATAACTCATCAACAACTTGCACCAGGAGCACCCTCTACTTGAAGTCCCCCCCCCACATTTAGGTTTCTCTGCACTCCAGGTTCTGTGGAGGCAAACCACCACTCGCACATCATTTGTCTTTTGTGTTGGATTTGTTTGGTTTATACCAGCTTTTCACACTTTGACTCACAACAGGTATGATAAGCTGTTGGTGCATGGTAACAAAAAAAGCAAAGAACTCAGGCTATGTTCATGCCCTCCATCCCATCATGTGTGTCATCTGTGTTCACAAACACAGTGTCATAACATTCAGGACCACCATACCAGGATGGTGTTGCTTGAATCTGTTCATGGCATGTGCTCCCAATCCTGCAAGGATCACTTGGCAAGACAAACATCACACTGGCAGAGTGGAAAACCTTGATATGACCTGTGGGAGTTGCCAAGCACCAAAGCTTGGCATCCAATGTGTTGAGTTGGTGAGACAACAACTCCTGAAGGAGGTTGGGAAATGCTGGAACTCCAAGCTTGTCTGCAAGCAAGAGGACTTTGGTGGCATGGTTTCTAGCTGTTAGTAACCCATTAGTGAGATTAAGATGTGTAATAAGATGCTGAAGATTGATGTGATACCTGGCACTTGTGCTAGTTTGACAATGGAGTGAATGGTTTCCAACCTTTCATTTGTGATGCCAGGATCATTGACATCATCAAACTGGTCATGTTCTGGATCCATTTCTCCGAGTATGGGAGCAGAATCAATGTGAAGATCACCTAGCTTTGAATTAGTCCAATGGCTGTGAAGCAGTGAGAAACAAACATACATAGATAGTGGGAGTGGCTTAATGCAATTGAACCCTTCAGCATTCTGCACTTTTTGAAGTCAACAGCTGCTGCTGCAAGTTTGTCTAAAATGCTGATTTGTTAGCAGCATTTGACCAAGCACCTTATACTTGTTGGAATGTCTCCATGGCTCTTTCACTGCCTTGATATGTTTCGATTCCATGATCGACATACAGAGGCCATTCGGCATGCCAAATGATCTGATGAGTGCCACATAGTGGACAAGTGAGTGTTGACAGGGAAGAGAGAATCCATCTGGGTGGACACCAGTAGAGCAAAAGATTTCGCAATAATGATGGAATCAAGTGAGGGCATCCTGAATCTCCACCAACATTTCATCAGTGATTGCATCCCTCTGAACAAGGTAGCAGAATTCCAAAAATGCCCAAAAGGTACAAATAATATCGTCCAGGACATGGCCTTCAATGGCAGGGAGGTAAACCTTCATGAATGTCAATGCAATGAAAGGAATCCAGCATGTTGGACAAGAAATGAACCTTCATTAGTGCTTTTGAGTTGTTGCCTGTCCATTGTGAAAATCCCTGTCCCTCAGGGAAATGTTGCAGACCTGAAAAGGATGGAACAACTGCAATGCTATTATTCACATATTGGATTAGTAAGTGCATCAACTCAGAGTAAAGTGTCTTACCATCAATCAATATCAGCTAGAATTTCCTTTGCTCCAGCCTTTCCATGAGTTTGCTCAAGGTACTTTGTCACCCACTCAACCAAATGATCCTTAAATGTCCCTTTGATCAGTTGATGTAGGATGTCAGGTGCTAATAACAAGTAGATGCTGGCTCTAGGGAACTCATCAGTAAACAGCTGCAACTGCAATGAGTCCAAATCACATCTAAAATCCAAACTTTGTACCTTGATCTCCACATCCATCCCCCATTCATCCCACAATTCAACAAGTGAGAACACATGCTTCAGTGTGTCAGCAAGTGAGCAGGAATGAGGCACACTGCCTCCATCCAAGTTACCGGGGGTTGCCATACATCTAGAATGGATCATCAGCCCCATCCAAAAAACCTTGAATTGCATCTACTCACTGGCCACACCAATTCTGCACAATGCAAGCAAGTAAAACCTGTTCTGGATAGTCAGCAATATAAGGCTCATGGCCATAAATGATGCAACGAAAGTGGCCATCTGGGCAGTGGAGAACCTCTGGGGTCATCATACCAGTCTTGAGCAGTTGAAGAATTTGTGCAAGTGCCACATGAAAAGTTTGTTTCTTGAACTTGTGGAAGAGGACATCATCTGAGTGTTTTTTGCTGGCTGCATTCAAGTCTTGGATCAGTGTACAAGGGAGAGAAGTAAATAGTGTAACAACCTTTTGGAATAGGTAAGAAAGCTACTAGGATGACAGCATTGTGATGTGCACACCAAACATGGTTATGAACATTGCCAATGGAAAGGTAGATGAGCCAGTAGTCATTCTGGCCCATAGCAACTGATACAGTTGTTTTGTCACTGCCCAGGATAATCAGGATGAATGTTGCACCATCTGCTTGAGGCTCTTTTGCAATTTCATCCTGGAAGAACAGTTAGTAATGAAAGCCACCAGTAGTGTCACTAAGATACACACTGCCTGTTCCCAAGCCCACTCACTGGACATGAAATCCTTATATCTTTGTGAGTGACTGTCCACTGAAAATTCATGATATGGAGCATAGTCAATTTCTGCATTAAAGTCAGTACTGGAAAGAATATTCTTGATGATGACTTGGGGGTCCCAGAACCAGACATCGTATGACTTATTCATCCAGGAAGGAACATCTTCTGATGCTTTGTTGCCACTGTACTTGAGCCTGAAGCTCTCCCAAGGTGCATCACCTGTTGGGGTTGCATTGATGGTTTTATAGAGATCAGTGTGGTCAGCAAATGGTGGGGTATCTTGATGAGGTGCAAGAGACAATCCCCATAAGTGAAGTAACTGGTTGATTTTACCTGCTGACAATTGTGCTTGAGAAAAGAGGAGTTGAGCAGTCTCAAACTCCAGGCAGTTCTGATATGGTGTCCAGTCATCTGGACTTTGGGGAGTGTGGAGGGGAGGCAGAGCATCTTGAGGGATGTCCAGACCATTCTCATCGCAAATCCTTCCTGTGCAACAAAATTTAAGATGGACATAAATAGAAATGAGCCAACATACCTGTCAGTTTGTCATGGTATTCCCACACAACATCAGGGGGAGGGCATGGTTGAGCATCTTCATGAGTATTGGGTGCATCAATGTTGAAGTTATGTGCCACATGTAGGTGTGTCCTGAGACTGGTGGGCAACACAAACCAGCAGTGGCAGCTTGCAAACTTGCAGGGAATCTGACAAGCAGTATATGCTCACCATGCAGAACACATTCCAGTCACCAACAGCACTGAGTATAAAAATGTTACTTAACATTTCAGCACAAGTTAGAGGAACTATTGGCTAAGGATGCTGACAGTGGGTGGGAAAGACTCAGTTGTGGGTTAATAGAACTTGAAGGCACACAGAGTCTAAACATTCCCTCATCCCCCCATTCCTACTCAAGGCACATGAGCATGTCCTGATCAGATGTCATGTCTGGTCACCCATGCCAAGAATGCCAATCAGCACCCAGGCCAAATTATCCTGGACATGACATGAAAGAAGCATACCTCAGAGCAAAAACATCAAGATGACACTCACATGGAGCAAGAGAAGCATGAAGAACAAGTTGCAAAAGCCTGTGCCATAAAACAGGTCACTGAAGTCATCAACAAAGGAACCAAGGCAGAAAGGAATTTATGTTGAGAATGCAATCTGGAATTATGGTAGCATCTCAGAGTTTCACCCAGAGGGCTCGGAATTGTTCCCTGACCCTCGGAATTAAATTCCAATGTCATTATGCTTACTAATTACAGTACTATAAATTTTCCACACCATTCTTTTCCACCTCAGTGACTACTTCATACACTGAGGTGAGTATAGCTAGATTCCTGCTCATTTACTTGGTACTGACATAGTGTAGAAACTCATACCTTTGTTAGGTACTAATATAGTGACTACTTTGTACACTGAGAAACTCACACCTTTGTTAGGTTATGAGCCCCACTCTCACACTCTAATTCCAAAAGAGTTAATATGCAGCAACAATACCCACTATGGCAAAAGATGATCATTCCTTACAAGTCCCAACCCTAAATGCAGACGGAAGCAACTGGCTATACTACAAGGCTTGGGTTGAATGGGCTGTCAGCTCAAAAGGGCTGATTGGACACCTGACCAGCTTGGATGCGAAACCAGAGGACCCTTCAGCAGGGAAAGATGCCTCCTGGAAGCCCACAGCCATGGAGCAAAAACTTGTTAGCAAATACCCAGAAAAACTTCAGCAATGGGCTAAGGACGACGGATACATCAAGCAAGTGATCGCTGTGTTGCTCCCAGAATCTCTGTTCCTTCGAGTCCTGAAGGAAGAGACTGCGAAGAGTGTGTGGGGTGTCCTCACCAATCTTTTCCAAAACTGCTCTTGTGTTGTCACAATTGACCTCTGGAGAAAACTCCAAGAATCCCACTGTTTGGAAAAAGGTGATGTCCACACTCACTTCAACAAGATGCATGCACTGCATGAACAACTTGCCACGCTTGGACAGTCAATCACAGATGACGACTTTGCAGCCATCATCCTCAGTTCACTTCCCGCTTCTTACAACTCCAACCTCACAGCTATGACATCTTCAGCCCTAGTCATGCAAAAGGACCTATCTCCAGACTTTATCATCAAAGTAATTTCTGATGAATATGATAGGCGCCAAATGCGGACAAAGAGAGGCAACTCTGGAAACTCCGGAAATTCCAAAGATGTGGCTTACTCAGTGAAGGATGGAAAGAAGTCCACCTGTGAAAACTGCAGAAAGAAAGGTCATACAAAAGACCAATGCTGGGAAGAGGGTGGCAGAAAAGCTGGGCAAGTGCCCAAGTGGTTCCAGAACAAGGGAAAAGGGAAAAAGAAGGAGAAAGGTACCAGAAAAGTGGCCACTGCAGCCAGCGCATCAGCCAGCTCAAGTGCACAGACCAGCGCTGACTTGGAACCTGATGGAGTTTGGCTAGCGCACCCACAGGACAACAACTGGCTTACAGAAATTGTGGAGGAAGAAATTCCAAACCCCCAGGACATCATTAACGATGAAGAAGATGCATATATGAACAACTATGACCATGTTCTCCTCGCAGGCAAAAACCTAAATTCCGCAGAAGAGACAATCCTGTTCAACTCTGGCACTTCACATCATATGTCCTCCTACCACAGCAAATTCCCTGACTACAAGCCAATCGTACCCAAACCTATCACTGCTGCCAACAACCACACCTTCCATGCCATTGGGAAAGGCGATCTCGCAATTTCACTCCCAAACGGCACTACCCAGACCCATATTTGACTCAAGGACACACTCTATGCTCCCAAGATGGGAATTACACTTGTTTCTGTTAGCAAACTTGACATCACTGGGTATGCGGCATTATTCTGAGACAAGCATTGTCAAATTTTCAACACTCAGAAAAGGAAAGTAGCCGAAATTCCGATGCAAAAAGGCCTCTACTGCCTCAAACGAGCTCACCATGCCTTTGCAGGCCTAGCCAAGGCCATGGAATCCTTAACCATGGAGGAGGTTCACATAAGGCTTGGCCACATCGCTCCTGAAGCCATCCAGCACATGCTCAAGGACGGAACAATCACCAGAATTAAACTGGACAAAGTGCATTCTACCATGGGCATGTGCAATTCATGTGAATATGCCAAAGCCACTCAGAAGCCCATTGGGAAGGAGCGCAACCCACCCCACCATGAACATCTAGGTGACGAGGTCCACACAGACCTCTGGGGACCTTCTCCAGTCCAAACCCCTGGCCACAGCCAATACTATGTCTCATTCATGGATGACCACACCTGCTACACCAAGCTGTACCTCCAGAAGACAAAAGCCAAGACCTTCACATCATACAAGGCCTATGAAGCATGGCTGAACACGCAGTTCGACACCAAAGTCAAGTGACTTTGCTCAGATTGAGGGGGAGAATACCTTAGTGCAGAATTTTCGGAATATCTGAAATCCTGAGGCACAGAACGACACATAACCATCCATGATACCCCCAAACACAACGGAGTTGCAGAACAACTCAACAGAACACTCGTTGAGCATGTATGTGCGATGATTCATGCCAGCAGCCTACCCAAGAACCTCTGGGGGGAGGCCATCATGCATGCTACTTGGCTCAAATACCACTCATCGACTCGCCATCTAGGCACAAAAACTCCCTATGAAATGCTCTACCAAAGACCACCTGACCTCTCAAAAATTCTGGTCTGGGGATGTTGTGTCAAGGTCCATGACACCTCTGGCTCCAAACTAGACATGTGAGCCTGAGATGGACACTGGGTAGGTTTTGACCCTGAGAGCGATGGCCACCATATCTACTGGCCTGACACACAAGCAATCAGAATTGATAGAAGTGTCATTTTCGAGTGCCGAGATGTGTCTGTACCACATGGTGTGCCACTCGAGGGGGAGCAGGGGAATTCCGATGCGTCAGAAAGAAATTCCGAAACCTCAAAACAGAACTCCGCAGCTTCACAAGGAAATTCCGAGGCCCCACAGATGGTCGAGCGACCCACCGAAGCAACTTCAGGAATTCCGAGACTAATTCCGGACCCACTCAGAGACAATTTCAAAACACCTCCACCTCAACCTCGTCGCTCCACTCACCAGTGCTTTGAATCAGACTATATGAGGCGCCTACGTACAGGGGAAGGCACTCATGATGGGCACATCCCTCTTGACTTTGTAAAAGAACTCCAAGAGAGTGATAGCAACCCAAACAGCCTGAAATCCCGAGAAAATGCTACCTATGTGTTTGACAAAGAACTAGCTACTGATGAAGACGACACTAACATTGTGTATGCTATGGTGGCAGGGATGGCTGAAGCCGAAGGGCTGGACCCATCAACAGTCCATGAGGTGAAATCCTGAGCTGACTGGCTGAAGTGGCAAAATGCCATAAATGCGGAATTAAAGAGCCTAGAGGAAGCACATCCCTGGGATGTCGTCGAGTGCCCCAAAGGCACAAATGTTGTAGGATGCAAATGGGTCTTCAAGATCAAATGCAACGCTGCCAGAGAAATCAAGAAGTACAAGGCCCACCTAGTCGCTAAGGGCTACTCCCAGATACAGGGCATTGACTACGACGAAACATATGCTCCTGTCGCAAGACTTGCATCTCTCTGCACCATACTAGCAGTTGCTGCACACAATGACTGGGATATCAATGTATTTGATTTCCACTCAGCATTCCTCAATGGCAAACTCGGAGATGGTGAAGACATCTACATGGAGCTCCCTGAGGGCTACGCTGTAGGGCGGAATTTTTCCCATCCAGTTGGGAAGCTAAACGTAGCATTATACAGCTCGAAACAAGGCATGCTTTGGTGGTACCAGAAGCTATGCACTACTCTTGCAGATCTTGGGCTCACCAGAGCACACGCAGACTGGGGAGTGTTCTACGGTCGCATAGGACCAGAAATTCTCATCCTCACCAGCCACATTGATGACTGCACTGTAACAGGCAGTTCCCCATCATTAATTCACTCATTTAAACAGGAGATCAGCACTCATTTTAAAATCTCCGACCTAGGGCCCATCAGTTGGCTACTTGGGATGAAGGTGACATGGAACAGAGAAGCCTGCACCATATCCCTGTCACAGCAGTCCTACATTGAGGCCATCCTGATGAAATACAACCTCGCTGACTGCAAACCTGCTGCAATTCCGATGGACCCCAGAATAAAACTCTCTCGCAGAGAAATTCCGCAGCCAGCCAAAGAAGCTGCACACATGAAAAACATACCCTACTGTGCTGCTGTTGGCTCCCTCATGCACCTCGCCATTGGAACGCACCCTGACATTGCATTTGCTGTCTCCACAGTTGCGCAGTTCAACAATGCACCCAACATGACTCACTGGGAAGCTGTGAAATGAATCTACAGATATATCTCAGGCACCAAAGCACTTGCTTTAACATTCAGAAATTCAGAACAAGGCCTTGAGGGCTATACCGACGCAGATGGAGCTTCACAGGAGCATCGACGTGCTATAAGTGGATATGCCTACCTACTGGATGGTGGAGCTATCAGTTGGGCTTCATGGAAACAAGAACTTGTAATGCTCTCCACTGCAGAAGTGGAGTATGTTGCAGCGACTCACACAGCCAAAGAGGGCCTATGGCTTCGACAGCTCATTGGAGAAGTTTTCCAACCACTCAAACACCCTATCCTGCTGTATTCCAACAGTCAATCTGCCATCGCACTTACCAAAGATGGCAGCTATCACGCTCGCACAAAGCACATCAACAATACGATACCATTTCATTCGTTTTGCTGTGGAAAACAATTCCTTTCATTTAATTTATTGTCCTACTGATGACATGGTCGCCAATACCCTTACCAAGCCTTTACCTAGCATCAAGGCAAAACACTTCACATCTGCACTCAGACTTTGTTCCGATTGAGGGGGAGTGTCGAGAATGCGATCCAGAATTACGGTAGTGTCTCGGAGTTTTGCCCAGAGGGCTCAGAATTGTTCCCTGACCCTCGGAATTAAATTCCAATGTCATTATGCTTACTAATTATGGTACTATAAATTTTCCGCACCGTTCTTTTCCACCTCAGTGACTACTTTGTACACTGAGGTGAGTATAGCTAGATTCCCACTCATTTACTTGGTACTGACATAGTGTAGAAACTCATACCTTTGTTAGGTACTAATATAGTGACTACTTTGTACACTGAGAAACTCATACCTTTGTTAATTTACTGACATCCCATCAACAGCCCAGGACTCGCAGGGCACCTCTATCACAGGAGCAGACTAGGGCAACTTGTTGTAAGCACTTATAATGTTATTTTGGCTAATAAAACTTACCAAATCCATTTTTCAGCTGCCATGGGGCAAGATGTTGCTGATGGTGTGGAAGATGTGGAAGAGATGTTTGGTGATGGTCTGACTCAGGAAGAGACCCTTGAAAACAGCACAGAAGTCACTGACAAAGCTGTCACAGCAAGGAAGTGGTGTGCACAGAAAATAGGAACACATGACCTTGTTGAGGTGGCACAAAGGACTTCTTTGCATCAATGTCCTGGGAACAGCATGCCAGAGTTAGTCCTTTCCCATCACTATACTCCACATGCTTTTACTCACTGAAACCATCCTCTTCTACTGGGACTTCCTTGATGTACAATCTAGCTCTGCAAAGGGCAATATTGCAGGAATTGGAAAGGTAAAGGACTGGGCAGAGAAACTTTCAAGCAGCAAGGCTGTCTGCTCTCCAAGAGTCAGTGCTTCCAGCACATCGCATTCCCATGCTTCTTCACTTTTGAATGCAACATCCTTTGGGGTCAAAGGGAGCACGAGGTCTACTCATTCAAGTGCCACTCAACCACCACCCACACCTGCAAGTGTCAGCAGTAGAGTTGTGCCTGTTTCATACCTGGGTGAAGACAGTGAATTGGCAGACTTCAGGAACTACACACAGGAAGGCATCAGTAAGGGAAGCAATGCCAGTACTAGGGTAGGTTGCATCCATAATCATTGGCATATCCTGTGCATTGACTCAGTGGAATAGGTATTTGTTGAAGTGATCAACAACATACATTCCCCATCCATCAGCCCACCACCCCCATCCCAACCATGCATCATTGCCAAAACTGCAGTGTCAGCAAAGCCTGTGAAGAGTGAGCTATCAATGTACTATGACAGGTTGAGCTCAGACAATGAGGTGATTGAAGTAGATCAGGTGTCAACTCCTCTGAGAGGATCTTTGAAATGGCCTCTGGTCTCACAGGTATGTGGCACATACTAAATTGAGCACCCAGCAAGTAGGTTTACACCATTATAGGCTGATATGGAAGGTCATCAATCAGCTGCTCCCCTGTCAAAACACACTAAAACAAAGGCAGAAGATGGAGTTATCAAACTTCCCAACTGTCCAAGGAACAACATGAGCAGCAAGTTCACTAACCAAGACCTTCCACCTGGGTGTCAAGATGGAAATGTCTGGCACAGTATCTACATCCCTTCACTTGCCCACTGGTGTGGGGGCTATGTCAATCCATGGACTATTGAGGCAGGTGACCTTCAGGATGCAATGCAGATGATCTGGGATGAAGTTTACCATGGCAAAGTGGAACATTATATTGCTCCTAGGGGGCCAGTCTTCCATGTGGTAAGACCATTCTAAACTTGAGTTTCATAGTTGTGCTGCTAACCCTATGTTGCAATCCTAGGGAAAGCAGCACTTGAATGAATGGCGAAGCGGCTTTGCAGCAACAGCACTGATGGTCATTGCAACATTCTTTATTCAAGACACTGACTTTCATGATCCCAAACAGTGAGAGGATTTTGCAGCAGCCATGCTCCACTGTAACCATTATCTATTCAGTGGAAATGAAGATATCAACCACAAGGTGAGTTGTGCTAGATATCATCATCATCTTGGTATCTAAATGATTTTTTTGGCAGATGTGGACTGGTATTTGGCAGTCTCCATTTGTATTACAGACATTCACATCACACTTCAACTTTGTTGCTGGCCATGCCCAGATTCCCAAGTTAGACAGTGAAAAGATCACTGCTCAAGTTGCACTCACCCTTGCTGCCACAGCCATAGGTTTTATCATATCTCATTGTCACTACATCAGTAAATCACTTTTGCTGGCCAGAGCTGTCCAGCACTGGACAGATTCCCTAGGACTGCCAGTACACAAAGTGGTTTACTGATGTACTCAGCTGATTTCATCTTCCAGGTTTGCTGGGCATTGACTCTAGCTGCACATGGTAACCTACAACTTGAAAAACTTGTGTCTGGATCAAAGCCACAGAAGCATGCTGTCCTGCTGAAAGGTGATTCTGGTGTGACCTGGGAGGTCATTATCCCTGATGGCAAACCATATGGATTCAATTTCCAGACATGGGGTGAGACAATGAGGAAGCTTTTGCAGCCAATCATGATGCTCTCAAATGCAAACTTTTCCACAATTGTTGAAGAAACTCAGTGCTATGTCAAGGTCAGCACAAAGGGGAAAGAGAGATCCACTGGAAGTAGTGGGTCCAATGAAGATGATGATGATGATTTCCAGAATCTGTTTGAGTTTCAGTAATTGGTATGTCAGCAATCATATCCATTGCTCCCTCCCCAGATTCACTGATTTATTATACATGCTCTCCCCCCCTCTTTGCTCACTGCCCCCAACACACACAGTTTGTCATCTCCCATTTGCCTACAACTCCCTCAACCTCAAACCCTACCTCCAATACCCTCAGTCCCCATATGGCATCTCTGCTATTGGCTTCATTGTTTGTGCATCAACTCTATGAAGCACTGGGATCTTATTGGCTGGCTTCATGCTATCAATCCTTTTTATCTTGACTCACTGATTTTTGACTGTTTTTCCTATGCCTCTATAATATCATTCTTAGCCATCCTATTCCCCCCCTCTTTACTACATATGCTATTGGTGTAACCTTGGTGACTGGAATCTGCTTAAGTACTCATGGCTTGAGTGACTTAGGGCCCAAACGGTAGCAGAATTTCTGCTTCCTTATGCAAAACATATACAAACCAACTCTGTGCAGAGTTCAGCGGACTTCTAAGTTGATACTCAGCTGTGGTCACATGGCAATTGACCTTATATGCCACTATGCCATCGAGACCATTGCTATGGTCGAGAATCGCCTTATCGCCGTGAGGGATGAGAATGATTTGGACGAGGAGGATGAAGATTCTGATACTTCATCTGATATCACTCGGAGGGTGCTAGTCTTGCAGCAGATCCAGAACTATGTGGTGGTCGCCACTACACTCGGTCTATACCAGGCTGCAGTCTCAACACTTCGAAGCGCTACCCCAGAACCTTACCATACATCTGCTCTTTCAGGCCAGGGCTGGCTAAATGAGTTGCTTAATGGGCACCCCAAGCGGATCAGAACTGAGCTTGGTATCCACAAACATATCTTCCTCAGGCTGATATCTATCCTTCGTGAAGGGGATCTCCAAGATTCGAAGAATGTCATGTTAGAGGAGCAGCTGGCGATTTTCCTGTATGCAATGGTGACAGGCTTATCGGCTCGGCACATTGGTGAGCGATTACAATGCTCAATGGATACAATATCATGGTGAGTGCACTGTCATTTGGATTGAAATTCTGCTAAACTTTACCCAGGTATTTTAAACGAATGCTCCATGCATTCTCCGAGGGTCGCATTTATACCACATATGTTTGCCTTCCCAGAGCCAATTCACCAGTCCCCAGTCGTATCGCCACCAATCCCAAATTTTATCCATACTTCAAAGACACCATAGGTGCCCTCAATGGTACACACATCGCATGTGCGCCATCTGCAAGTGAACAAGACCTTATGCACAACTGCAAGGGTTTCTTATCTCAAAACTGTCTTGTCACATGTTCATTCGATGGTATCATCACATACGTTCTCGGAGGCTGGGAAGGGTCGGCTGCTGATGCCATGGTCTACCACAATGCCCGCTTGTGGGACTTTGCTATTCCTGATGGGCAGTATTACCTTGCTGATGCAGGGTATCTGTCGACTCCACAGCTACTCATACCATACCGTGGCCAACACTATCATTTGGCTGAGTGGGGGCGAGCCAATCTACAGTAAGTACCACTACATTTTTATGTGCGTTTGATTCTCATTCATTCCCTACAGGCCGAGGGATGGAAAAGAGCTTTTCAACCTTCGCCATGCCATGCTCCAAAACAACATTGAGCATAACTTCGGAGTTATAAAGCAACGTTTTCGAACCCTCATTCTCCCACCCAAATATGACATGGCAATCCAGTCCTGCTTGCCTGCAGCGGCGTGCTGTGTTCACAATATCATCTGCCTCCACGATCCTGACGACGTTGACATGCCAGATCCTGACGAATTCAATGAAGATGACGGGCCACTTTTAACATCTGAAGAAACGGACGTCGGAAGCTTGCAAGATACTCCATTGAACGCTGGGTCGCATAGTCAGATGAATGCCATGCATGACACAATTGCAGCACAAATGTGGGAAGATTATCGCACTGAGCTCGCAAGAAGGGGTTGATTCAGTAGTTCAGTAGCTAGTTTTGCATATTATCCGTGTATCACTACGTCGCCCTCAAATTTCATCCATGTCTTATCCACTCTCAATTTTCATGCTTGCATGGCAATTTTAAAACAGTGGTGATTGCTGTATAGATGCACAAGTACAAATGAACTACTTATTTCCCCCCCAAATTTGCATATTCTGGAACCTCGTAGCCAGCGGCCTCGAGCCTCATCTTAACCCACAACATTTGGTATGTTGCCGACTGAGCAGCAGCGTTCTTGTAACCCATGACATAGGAGGATTTCTCTTCAAACAACATTTGCAAGTGGACTAGGTTCTGCTCTGAAAGGTTCTTCTCAAGCTCAAACATCAACGTGCATGCTTCGTTGAGACTTTGGCCCTTGGAATTGTTGAGAGCAGCGAGCGTCTTGGAGGTACTGTCTTGCACACCAGACATCAGATCCCACACCACATCTTCAAGGCCAGCCATCTGCAAGCACCACTTCTGAGAACCGCTGGAACTTCCCTGGGAAGCCGCTGTGGATGTGGTGTCGAGCCCAGCAGTGGCGTCGCTTTTGCGCTTCTTGCCGTGAGACGACAAACTAGATGACGGATTGATGGAAGTGCTTACTGATGTCATTGCGGAGGACGGTGGTGATGTAGGAATGGACAAAGGGGAAACCATCGGGCCAGGCAGGGACACAGGTGGCACACTGGACAGGGCCTGTGAAATACCCTGTGGTACAGGCATACCTTGAATGTTTATGGCGGGCTGCACACTCCAGGGAGTCTGTGTGATTTGATGTTGATTAGGGAACCCGGATTGATCCTGCACAAAGGTAAACTGTGTGGCGGGTTGCACAGGTGGTAGCTGATACTGCATATGAGGATGTGTGAACGGTAGCTGATGCTGCACAGCAGGCTGCGGGAATGATGGTGGTGTGGGGAGCTGCATAGATGTGAGCTGAGGCAATATGACAGGGTGCACAATGGAGCTGGGAAAATCGGATGATGTGGAAGTAGAAGCCTGGGACCTTTGGGCGGGGGGTCGGGCACCAGCGGCATGGTGTGCATTGGTGCCCCTCGCCTTGTCAGGAAGGGCAAGGTCTCACATACAATCGAAGTATTTGAAGCCCGTGTTTCGGTATTGGGCAGTATCTGGCCGATTCTAGGGGAAGGTCAAGGATTTTTGCACCATGCCATGAAAAAATCTCAGACATACCTCGACAACATCATCCATCATGAGCTGCCCTGCCTCAGTTATGACATCAGCACCTCTTGCTGCTGAACATGCGAGCCCCAATCCCCTTGCAACAGCTAAAGCTGCATAGTAATCCCATTTCAGCTTTGTATGAGATGAGTGATACCGAATGCAAGGATAAATCAATAAATGCACACTTTCCCACTTGTCATAACAGCTTTTCGCAGTTTTATGGTAGCCATTGGCTTGGACAGGTAACTGAGATACCAAATTGTTGAAGTGCCCTAGTTGAAAGACCATACGATCACCTGCCTTGGGTCGGATTTCCTCCACAAAATCGAGAAGCATCTCGACATCTGTATGGGGCCATACAGCTCACAACTTCAGCTGAGGCTCAGAGCTCGAACTGACTGACGGAGCCTTTCCTTTTGACCCAGAACCCCTACCTTCCATCTTACTGTGAAGTCGATGTGAGTGGCAGGTTGGGGACACAGAATGGTCTAGCCTGTGATAAAGGTCGGTTCATCGAGGTGGCATATCATATTATGCATACATGGTAGCTGTGATTCATCACCTGATCAGTAAACACCACAGTCGCAGATAGTCCACAATTATCAACTTAGAAGTCTGCTGAACTCCGCACAGAGTTGGTTTGTATATGTTTTGCATAAGGAAGCAGAAATTCTGCTACTGTTCGGGCCCTTAAGTACTTATTCAAATGTTCAATGTGCACAAGCTCCCAAGTAGTCCAAGTCATAATTACTTAATTCACTTAAGTGACTTGACACCTTATTTTGACTTGGTAACAAAATTCCAAGTAATCAAGTCAGATTAAGTAACTTGTAGTTTTGCTGATGCAAGTGCTTGCAGACAGTACTCAAAAGGCATTAGAACAACTGCATGGCTGACTGTCTGGGACACAAACTTGAGAAGCAGTTAGGTGTTAGGTAGTATATACGACTCAAGTACTAAATGAACAGAGACCCCTGTATATATGGTATATGGCATGGAATAACACTTTCTTTACTACTACTACTATCTTGACTAGTTTGACTTTTGAACTTTTCAAGAAATACTATCTTGACTATTTTAACTATTTTGACTAATCTAAACTTTGTCTGTATTGAGTGTGACCAGAAATAGCCATAATAGTCGAAATAGACAAATAATTCCATAAAAAGCATGGATAGTATTTGGTTGATTTCCTGATGGGCCTTCAGGGGTAGGAAGCAGCATTGAGGTTCCAGATGGTGGTTTATTTCTGGTTTTAGACTTTTGACACTGCTGGCAGTGCTTCACATAAGTCTGCACCTGTTCCTTCATTCCTTTTCACCTGTGATACTTCCTAAGCACATTATATGCAGCCTTGGCACCTTTGTGACCAGCAATGGGAGTATCATGAAAGTCCAAGATATATGACTGGCATTTCTCATAATTGTCCAGGTTCACATCAATGGTTGTGTTACATTCTACCTTGTCCTTGCAGTGGATAAGGAGGAGCTGTCAGCCTGCCACCTAACAGCAATTTCATACTATCAGAGTCATGACCAGCCAATTCTAAGAAAGCTATCTTGCCATTCCCTTGTACAGGTGATTTTGCCACTGATGTGTCTGCCACCTAACAGTAATTCATACCATCAGGACTGGAAGAATAGGTCCCTTTACAATCACTGAGTGCCCATCACTTCTGTGGCTGCTCGGGAAAGGACCAAGGAAGCAGTGGAAATCACGCGTGCCCACCAAGATGTTACATTCAACCCAGAGATCACACCTTCCATTTCCCAGCCTTCAATGCAAAAAGTCAAGATGTTGCATATCGCCAGGAGCAGTCATTAATGCTGATGCGGGCGGAATCATCGAGAGCACTAAGTCAGGGACGACGACTACGCTGACACATCCCTTCAATTCCCATGCTATCTCCTGTTATTAGTGGACTCATCCTTGTTTGGGGCCTGCAGTGGTGCATGCTGTACGATCATTCATAGAATGTAGAGTACCTCAACAGGGTAGCGACACACCAGATATCCACTTCCACACACAGGTTTCATTTACATACTCCAAACACCAGTTTATTCCTCAGTATCAATGGGGATATCAGCATCGATACTGGGATCAGCACCAACGCTCGCAATGACATGGCTGCCTCGTGCTGTCTTGGCTTCGCAGTCAAGGACGTACAGTTTCATGGATGCCACTAATTTGGTCAGCTGATCGTCGCTCGGGAGAAATCCGACGAGCTTATTGATCTGGAGTAGTGTATTAAACAACTCGTCCCCTTGTTTTACGCGCACATCAGTATTTTCGTTGCTGTCCTGGGGAGGACACCTCGAAGGCTTCGTCAGCGAGCGGGAGTGCATGGGAACCACCAAAGTCCCAATCGAGAATCGCCAGTATACGGCGGGGGAAGAATGGCTAGGCGTTGCATCAACTTCGCTCTGAAAGACTTCCAAGGGAAAGTAGAACATACCTCACCATGACATTCCGCCCATGTAAATCGCCATGCCGCAACACGAAGGGGTATTTGCAGTCGTACGGCTGTGCCATAAAATCATCCCTCTTTCTCTTTATAAGTTCGAACGCCTCCTCCAGCGTCAAATTGCGAAGGCACTCGCTCATCTCCTTCCTGTATTCTGCTTCGTAAGCCGAGAGTGTACCTTTGCGCAGCATTTGATCCATGTGATGGAATTGACGGTCGAAGACGGACTGAAGTATTCTCGCACGGATTCGTACTGATTAAAGTTTCAGTACACGACGTAGATGTGAGCGAAAATGGTCGTCGAAGCACTAACGGCCCAATATCGTATAGACCGAAAACCGTCAACTACCCCCTGTACGAGGTTCAGCGTCCGCCGAGTTATACGGTCCAAGTAAACATACCTTCCCACTCGTGGCATCCCTGTCATCGACTAGAGGACAGGAGCAACCATCTGGGCTGATTCCTCCGATCAACTTGAAGCTCGTCTTTGTCCTCATCGTGCGCATTATCTCTACGACTTGGTCGACCATATTCTGCTTTTCCTCCTCTGGAAGGTCCAGCCACACGTCGTTCAGGGTATCTCCATCGATATATTCCATGGCAATGAATTCGATCCATAAGTGCAGTTATAAGCGTAGATGGCTGGACGTGGGTATATTGAGATCAGGGTGTTGCTGACAATACATCATACAGCCTACAGCTGTACAAGTCTGCCATCGGGAGATGATATCGGGATCAATTGGAAAGCGCAAAACAAAGGGAAAGGGGCGGCCAGATTCACCAATGTCGAGGTTAAGGATATGTACAAAGTTGTAACCCCCTTCGATAACATCGATTCCTTCTACTCTAGAGACTGAGTTTCGAGGACAGAATCTCAGTGGGACTCGATACAGAGGCGAAAAATTTCCTCGCTGAATCAGGGATGTTGGTGAGAGCATCAGCGATGGACGGTGGAGGTTTAAGAGGAACGTCATGATCCAATAGTAACTGGAGTCCGGATGAGCGGATTGCGCCTTTCGGGATGTTCATTTTATGCAATGATAGCCTGCATCAGGAAATGAATAAAGCTTTAGTCACGTGACCACTCACCGGTGATGGACTCGGCCCATGTGCCTCAATACTCTCCCAAGGTCACATGAGTTTCACGTGATGCATCACATAAAAGTCACGTGGCCTATGGGAGTCTTAATTATCTGTAAATGGTAATTAGTTCCCATCCAACAGCCATAATTATTGATAATTTTGTGGCTAGTGCAGTGCGACCTCTACGCAGAATTGACGGTAGCCTCTAGCATTTTGGACATTGTAACCTAGGTTGAAAACAATCGTTCTAGAGTCTTGAAGGCAATCTAACACTTTCCGTTACCCGAAGTTGCTTAGTTTGCTGAAAAAGAGGAGTACTCCTGGAGGGTACCAGGCATCCAGCTTATTGGTATCAAGGGCTTGCCTTCCGATGGTCACATTGCGGTATCCTTGCAGCATCCTGTGCCGTAGTTTGCTAACACGGCCATTCGAGATGCCATGGGCTTTCGAATCTCCTCAGGGAACGCAGCGTGCCAGTGGTGAATGTCCCTGCGCCTATTCGTTCTTGAATTTGACGGCGGTTGTGTGCGACACGAAATGGCCTGGCCTCCTTTGGATTGGTTCTGAAAGAATGCCTTTCCCAGCAAATCTGGCATCGTATACGCACTCATTCGTGGTGCGGCTAATGCGAAGAAACATAGAAGGGACCTAGCATACACGGGGGGACAAACCACAGAAAAACAGGGTTCTATCAAGAGGCTGTCCATTATACAGCACTAGGCGGGAGAGCGGAAAATGCGATAAATGGGATGAGGACGAGGTAGGAATGAACCAAGTCATCTTACATATTGCACCAAGCCGGCGTCATTTCTCTACATAAAATATGCGAGTAGCTTGTCGTTTAAAGGCAGGCAACAGGTTGTGAGCCACTTCTGGAGTAGAATCTAGTATCAAGACATTCTCCGTGCGCATACCGGCCCATTTAACATTGCCAGGGAGCGGGTACATGTTGGTCATTAACCCCTTGAACCTTTGCTCAAGGTTTGGTTTATGTTGGCACACGAAGTCATACAGCTTCCCCTGGATACAGGCCGCGTGCAATTCCATGGGGTCGACCATTGGAGACTCGAGAACCTCTTTGTATACCCCTTTGAGAGCGAATATTTCTTCAACTGACTTGCAGTTAAAAAATCCATAGTCCACGGCCACATGTGGTGGAGGGTCCACATCTGGCGAGTGGACGAAGAGTCTGAGGTACCATACAGTGGGGCAGCAATCGTTGGGCTTGATCTTTAGGAAGGCGCCCAGATGCTTGACTCGCTTGCGCACCGATTCAAGCCCCTTTGCATCCATCAATGCCGTGAGACTGTTGGTCTGAAATGCATTCCAAACATTGTGAACGGGCATCTGCTAATGAGAAATCCGTAAACCCAAGGTAACACTCCTCGCCCTCGGACCCAATCCCGGTTACGAAACCGAACTCGAAATAAAGGTCTTTACAGACTGTGTCAGACAGCGAAGGGTTCGGATGGTACCCATTTAGCAGCATGGAATACAGCAAGAAAGACTTGCGTTTTGCCTCCGGGACCAATTCGTGGGGCTCCTTGTTCCTATCTTCTGGGTCGAGGTAAGGCCGGGCAATCGCTAGGAAATCCGGCTGTACATCTCGCGAATTGAAGATGACCAGGTTCTTACGGAACCACGGGTAATACACGCCACGGACGCGTTCGGGTATCACTTCATATTTGGCTATGATATTTTCTGTCAGAGTGCCCTCCATTTTCCACTTGTGCAGTTCTCGACTTCGGACACCCATACGCGTGAGGCCGACATACAAACCAAAGAGCCTCTGCAAGTCGCGGTCCGACGCAAATTTCGCGAATCCAAAGTCCTCCGCAGTGTCCCCATCAACGTCGTCCAACGAGCCTGTCCGGCAGGCCCGGACAAGGTAGTCGGCAGTGTCCAGAGGTCGGCCTATGGCACACCGGAAGGTATGTCCGAAGTAGTCCCACTCATTCTCACAGCGATCACTGCACAGCCAAGGGCCAAGACATTTGGAGCACCTCCTTGAGGTTTCGCATGCGCAGTGTTCGCATTCTCCAGAGGGCTCTGGTGTTTTCACAGATTTAAAAGCGCCAGGCATGCCGTGGCGATCACAATCTCCGTATTCTCCGGAGAGCCCCGGGCCTTCCGAGTGTTCCAAAGCCGTGGAAATGCCGTAGTTTTCTGATTCTTCAACCGACCCGGAGTACGAGCACATGCTATGATATTCGCTGCAATCTTCTGAAGTCTTATACTCGCAATTTTCGCACTCTCCGGAGCACTGGAGGTTCAGTGGGCGTAAAAGCACCAGGCATGTTGTGTGTCTTTCCTCCTTCGACTGGGTCAATGCTCCTAAGAAGTAGCAAGGTCAGCGCGCACAATTACATACACACCGCAAGTACGCACCTGACGAAGCTCTTGCGCGTATGTGCGCGCAGAAAGTCGAATTCGCGTCGGGCAGTCAACGCACTGTGATATTGATGAATGAAAGAGGACCGGGGACTGTAATCCGTAACTCCAGCAGAGGATTCGGCGACATGAGCAGTTAGTGTGACGGGGTTTGTCAACTCGCAAAGTAGCAAGTTTCGCATCTTCTTCAATGCTAAATTGAGGCCTGAGACCATATCGTCATGAAATCCATCCACGTCCGGGATGGACCACAACGCGTAAATTTTCCCATGACTCCCGCGGGTCCTAAATGCAAAGCCAGACTGACCCCAGAGCTCGAGGAAAATGGTGCAAAGGAAGCAAGACAACTTGCTGCATCCAATGTAGGGATATATTTCCCCGTGCACAGTTTTCATTTCCATTGTCCTTAGGATATAAAGGACGAGCTGAAGCTCTGCATGAGTTGAGAGATGTCGCCTCGTGATTTTATTCTGACGCTGCTTGAAATCGTGCTCTGCACTAGTGACACTTGACCGTTCGTCGATAAATCTTTTGACAGAGGTCGGATTCAAGGTCTGACCCAGACAATTCATCACATCGCCAGAGTGGGTAAGGTGGACGGACAGACACGAGGTGAAAGGTTTTGCACAGGAACGATGGACAGCCGAGAAAATCCAGGAATATTAAGTGCTGCTTCCACAAGCGTGTTATAGCAGGACCTCAAACGGCCCAACCAGTGTATGTCCGAGATGAGCTTACGCCCAACTAAAGCCCCCGGACCGGAATCGAGAAATACCCTGAGAGACTTCATATGACGGAGAGAATAGGTATGCTCAGCAAGAAGGCGTCGCCGAGTCGCTCTGTCATCACGGGAAGAAAGGATGTTACCCAGATCACGGATGTGCTCCTGGGCACATTTCACGCGGGCACCATGAGAAGCATCTGAATAGAGGCCGGTGCTACAGTCATCACAGAAAGTTCTCTGTTCGGAATCGCCGCCCCGCGGTGAACGAGAGTCGTTATGCGGAGGTATGCATCCATCGGCCTTGAACGTTTGCAGATTGACACGTAGGCTATTTGCGTGATAATCGAGGCGGAGTTGATTGTAGCGTACCAACTCCTCCCAAAGCTCCTTTTCAACTGCAAGCAAACCTAAGACGTACATATATGTATGTCAACGGCTAGAAGTCTACCACAGAGTATAACAATATACATACCAGTGCTTATCTGTTCGGACACAGTAGCGCCGATAGCGGCGAGCAACCTTTCAAGGGTGCCAAAAAAATTCTTATCCTCCTGCTCGAAATCCTGATTACGGGAGACCAGCAAGGAAACTTTAACGTTCCCGTCAGGGCATCGATCCCCCCGGGACTCGCGGAGTGCCACAGAGCAAACAGCGACATGCCTGTCACCTTTGTCGTTCGAAATAGCTTCCGCAAACTTGTCGAGAAAGCGCCGCTTTAGTTCGTCCTCCTTACTCTCCCTGACATCTGATTCGCCCCCGCTGACCTCGGTGTTAGTGCTACATTGAACTTCTTCTTCCTCTTTCCCCGTCTTTGGTCCAACTTGACCACCATTGCGCAGAGATAACAAGTTAACAAGACCGATGAACTGTTCGATGTTTTCCCACTGAAATATGGCCATACTGACGAAGTCCTCTCAAGAGAGTCAGACGGCGGGGCTGACTAGATCAAGAGGGCTCGGTAGGATGACTTGTGGAGATGTACGTTGGGAGAGGGAGAAATTGACGCCCAGAAGCCTTCCATAGGCAAACCCAGAACATTTCCGAAATCGAAGTCGAAGATCATATGCGGACATTAAAGGGTGGTTGCAAAGTCCAAGTTCAACAGAGTGTGACCCCAAATGTATCCTGTCTGGAATTTAGCACCTTGTAGGTCGAGGCCTTTCCAAGGTTATCGCGGCTCGATGGTCCAGTAGTAAGATACGTGCTTCGGGAATAACCCGCCACCCCGGGTGGTCAGATGTACGTGACCCGGGTTCAATTCCCGGTCGAGCCCACTTTTTGCAACTTATTTCCTCTTACCTCAAAATACTCAAAACACTCTTGGATGTACCGGTATCTAATAATACACTTGGATTTTTGACTAGCTAAACATTGCGAATCCGGGAAACACAGACATCTATTCATACATGTACTATGACTACTTTACTTCAACTCTGCCTTGAACAAAACGCGCTTCCATGCCCATCGCTGCGATCCTCTTCACCTGCTCGCGGCCAAGGCCAAGACCCAAAGGAGGCTTTGCGAGGAGCTGGGCGTATTCGGCTAGCAGAGTAGTCCGGAATGGGAGGGTATCGTCAGTCTACAATAAGCGATGCCAGTGGTGCAAAATTCAGTACAACAAAACAGTATAAAGCAAAATTCAGCGCATACGCATATTGAAATAGGATGGTCATTTGCGAGGTAATATTGTATATGGTGGGATTCGAGAGACTGTACAGTCCTGGAACTGCACGTGGTGTGAGACGTAACGCAAGATCGAGAAATAAAACAATGGTGCTCCCGAACTCACAGCAAATTGGAGCTAAGGCAGATCTCGATACAGGGCTTGTATGCACCGTTCCGCCGCTTCGACAAAGCTTCGATGTCTTTCAACGCAGCACGACGTGCCCCTTTGTCAGCGTCAATGTGGTAACTCAACATCCGGCGAGCTTCCTCAGATTCCGTGCTTTCCTCGTGAATGCGCTTCAGATGGGTCTTATATGCAGTCAGGTATGCTGTATGGAGCGGATGTTCAGGGTCCCATGGTTGAACCGAGTTGGACTCAGTTGCCGGCGAAGGGACAGAATCCGGTTGCAGCAGATCGGCGAAAAACAATGCCTTGTGCTCGTCAGAAAGGAAGGTTGCATGCCCAAGCCTATCCGGACGCCAGTCAAGTAGGGCGAGTGATTCTGCGGTGGTATTTCCCTTGGTCTGCACCATAACTTCCAGGCAGGCTGTAGAACGGAATATAGTATGACACACACCTCGGCAATGTGAAGAGTAAGTCCCAATCCAGCGTCTTTTCCTCTCTTGAAATGTTTCTCGAACGTGGCAATGTCACCCTTTCCCGGATCACCACACAGGTCCAGCCCCACTACACGCCTACCCGCAGCTCGAAGCGCGATAGCAAGATCAACGCACTCTTTCGCGTCTGCCTCAGACATCCGTCGATCGATGGAAACGATCAACGCTGCCTGATCAGCTGAGAATTTCTCGATCTCATCTAGCACAGTGGTCAGGTACGTGTACCGGGACATTTGTGCAGTTGCGCGGGGAGTCGTGCGCAGTTCGAGGTAGCTGCATTCGGGGGCAGGTGTATATGCAAAACCTGGTGGAGGATTGCTCTCGGCCTTGAGGAATGAATCGAGAACATCCCGAGTGACCCGGCCCAGTGCTGATGGGGTCGAAGTGATAGCATAGATCGCAGAAAACAACGGAAAGAACTCTGATACGTCATTTAGCGTCAACCCAGACTTCAATCTTGCGACTGTTGCTGCTATCTCATCGGTGGTGTCTGCGGGCAGGGTCAGATGCTCAGTGAGGTCTGTGAGTGTCTGTAAAGGGATGCATCCGTTGAGATGGGCGTGGAGCTCAGCCTTGGGTAACGATTGCAGAAAATCGACGTCGGAAGGCGACAAGGAGTGCAAAGCAGCTGCAGATGGGCCGGATATCGTTGCCATCGTAGATCGTCGGCGGTGATGCAGAGGGTATAGACGCTCGAGTCACCATCGCAGCTACATACTCAATTCCTCACTGGTGTCCAGTACCGCGATTACCACGCGGGCAGGCAGTCGGCTTGGGTAACAGTGATGCGAAGATAGGACGACAGAATTCTTCTCTGATCTAAAGGCTACTTGGAGTTTCCAGATAATGCAGTCTGTTAATTCGAGGGAGGGAAAAAGACCCCATACATTGTACTACATAGGCCCTTTTGTACTGTAGGGAATAGGCACAAGTATGCCAGCACATATCTACGGAACAGATAGGATCAAAGGCAATAAAAAAGCTGAGCAAAGCTGTCAAGACGTTCCACATCGGAACGATTCCTTTTATTGGGTAGCTATTAAGCAAGTCCGGGCGCAAGGCTCCAGAGCCTAACAGAAAGCACGATGCACGCCAGGTTGTTTGAATATTGACTGGTTTAAACTTTCCAGACCACGGAGCAAGCTACTGGATGACCGGTTTTCTGAGTTCTCATACATAAGTACTCAAGCAAAATGAGCCCCAGAGAAGCTGGATTACATTGGTGGTAACATGCGTTTGTAAATGACAATGTGATCGCGATGCATCCCCCCGCGGGCCCAGAGCAGATAGGTACGCCCGTCACGCCGGACGACGCAACCCCCGGTGAGTGGTGGTGGAGGAAGAGGAGGATACGAAGGCTTGAGAAAAGCAGAACCTCAGTTGGGTTTCTGCCCCGAAAGCAAACTAGCCTCGATGTCCGCCTTGTCAAGCATCGTGCGTAAGAGTTCCGAGAACTGGCCATGTAAACTTTCTGGAGGGGATATCATCAACGAGAGGCGAAGGATGTCTATTGACATGCAAACGAAGGACATACTAGCACGCTCGACAGCTTGGATATATTCTTGGTTTGCGACCGTCATCTCGTTTTCCAAATCCTGGAGACGCTTTGCCTAGTGACAGAAAATCGGTCAGTAGTAAAGTACGACACCCAGAAGTTGATATACGACAGACTTGTTGTTCCTCGGGTTCTGGGACAGGTAAAGACTGGATCAACACCTCGATTTGCTTCGCTTTCATGATCAGGTCATCTACCAGTTCCTTCTTGTTCGCTGGAGAAAAGTGAGCGGGAGCGTCATCCAAGTCAACGCAAGCTCGATGAGAAGTGGAAACCCTGCGAACCTTCAAACACCTCCGGTGGATCAAACTTGTCCGGATTTCGCTGTTTCGTGATCGGTATCTCCTCGCTGACTTGAAGGAATGTGGATCGAGTGGTGAGGTAGGCAATGCTACTCGACATAATTACAAGGAACTATCGTTCCATAGTGAATTAGCATCCTTCGACCGTAATAATAGAGCTTTTACCCTTTGTATCTCATCTTGCAGCTGCGTTATACGGTCCATATGCGAGAGATCCTGCAGCATTTGCGCTGCCTGAATAGCAGGCAGTCGAAGGACAGATATGTATTCCAAACCGGAGGAGCCGCACTACCCAGTTGGCTAACGGCTTGCCAAGCTTGTTGACAGTAACGGAGGGGATGACATCACATCGAGCCAATCAGATACTACTAGCACGTCCATCCACGTGACATGATACTCTCGTGTAGAGATAAATAATGCCTACAGACATCCATCTCGGGAGAATGATAGGACAGCCCCAATCAGAATTCCAAGTCACTGCAGTCCTCTCCGTCAGAAACATGGACGCCCCCAATTATTTTCCTTACTCCTTCATTCATATGCTTCCTCACTGACGCACTTATGAGGGGGACGTTCGAAAGTTTAAATTGCGAAGAAACGCACGGTATAACCATTCAAAGCGAAATAAAACCGAAAATACAAGTCACGTAAGGATTACCGAGCACCTTAGAGATCCTGTGCGTACTTCTCCATAACCTTTCTCAGGTGTTTCTCGTCCCCAATGCGAGGCGTGAAGCACGCAGCGAAAGGTTTAGGGTGGGCAATCACACCGTCGACGAAACCCTTGTCGTTGATTGGGGCGTTAGGATCCTGGGTGATACGGAAAGACCAAAGAAGGAGCGAAGCATTGATGAAGATGGACCGGTTAGCAATGTGTTGTCCAGGGCAAATACTGAAGTGCAAAGACGCGGTCGTCAGCACCGGGCTTAAATAGAATGTGGTACGCAAACAGCCTTACCGTCTCCCGAACCCGAAACTGGGGAACCGAACGTCTTCGCGGATACGCCCGTCACTGCCTAACCATCTCTGAGGGTCGAACTTGTCGGGGTTCGGGTATACAGCGGGGTCCCGAGAAATAGCCCTGTGAGGGACGGTTATTCGACGGAGGTATACCTTGGAAGAACTGGCTTACCAGTGGTTTCCGAAAACGATCGCTCCCTCAGGAATACACATGTCTTTCTGTAGTGACGATCAGCTATGGCGTCATGAATTCTATAAATTAACGTACGTAAACGATGTCCGTCTGAGCACGGTGGGCAAAGCCTGCGGATGATATGGTCAGGGTCAATGACGCACGTAGAGACGATAGCCGTACCGAGTGTAGTGACCGGACGCCAGCGGAGACATTCAAGCATGAACGCCTGAATTTGAGGCAACGCGTTGTAATCATCGAAGGTAGGTGCTATTTGCATACATCAACAAGCTTGGCAAGTTTCACGAGCCTGGGAAACATACCACGGTCGCGACCGACGACGTTGTCGAGTTCCTCCTGCACAACGTCCTGGGCCTCAGGGAAGCGAGCGGCAGCCATGACCAGTACCATGATAGCGACAGCAGTCTAGAAATCCCATACACGTCAACCGTAGGATGAGGCCAAAAAGGCAACGACCTACAGTGTCAGAGCCAGCACCAAAGAGCGAACCGGCGAGATACGCCATCTCCTCATCAGACAACTTGTGTGTCTCCTGGTTCTCAAGGAGGTATTTCGCAAACGAAGGACCAGGATTTCCCGTTTTCTGAGGTACCCGTCAGGATCATATGTCTAGCCAATCTAGCAAGAACTCACTAATTCCTTGGCAACACGGTTAAGCTGATCATGGAATAGTTGGCGTTCCTCTCTGCGCCACTCGTGAAGGTAGCCTGCATATCCAGGCACATACTTCAAGATTGGGTACTTCTCGACGAGAAGCGCTCCAGGACGCATTAGTGTCTGGAAGCGCTTCAACATCTTGTGAATGAGGACGATCTCAGGCGCATTCGTCTCTGTGGCTGTCGACTTGCCGTACGTGACACGTAGAATGACGGATGCCGCGTAGCGGTTGGCGTGCGCTTGATGGTTCTTGGGGTTATCAAGAATGTCAATAATCACATCGCGCGCGGCTTGCATTTGGATGGGGCCATATGACTCTGCGGCTTTTGCCTGGAGATGGGTGTGTGCAGCTCTGTTTACAACACGGTTAGGGAAGCTGTTCGCTGCATAGTAACTCCCAAGTCTCTTGCTCACCTGCGTAATCTACGGAACTGCTCGCCAGCGGGGGCAAGGATCATCCGAAGTCCACGGGACAAGATTTCACCCGCCGCAACTGCACGGGGACGATCTGCCAGCAAACCGCCTTCCTTCTCCATAATATCTACAGATTCCTGGTGTTCGCTCGGTTTTAGCTAGTCCACTAAGAGGACCGGCTGTAAGGCGCACCTGATAACGCCCTATGATGACCATAGTCCTTGGGCCAACCCGAAGCGAAATAATAGGGCCATACTCGTTGATCCATTCGGCGAACTGTTGAGATTGGCTGGAGAGTGCGTTAATGCTGCTGCTGCAATACAAAATAAACTGTGAAAGAAGAACGTACTTTTCCCTGGGAAGGGCATTTCCAAACAACCAATGACCGGGAGGACCAGGAGGTAAAGGCAGACGCCTTCGGGCCCTAAGCTGGGACCGTACGGCCTTGCCGAGGATGGCAAGGGCAATGAGGGCACCGAGTGCCTTTGCCTGGAGGCCGTATTCTCGCAACAACGCCTCTAACATTTTCTAGGTGACTGTACAGATACACAGACAGTACACGGTGGAGGCGAGAGGGGAGGATGAACAGGTCAGGCAGGGCAGGCTAATTCCCGACGTTATATCAAGGCCGGCGACAAAGCGGCTGGATAGCTTCCTAAATTTTACGTTGAACAAATAGTTGTTAGCCGGATTTGACGTGCAGCTACTGCTAATTGCCGACAGAAGGCTGTGAGCGCTGGGCAGCAACACAGCTTGCTGATACCAACGGTGTTCATGCGTCTTTTAAGTGTATAGAAGGGGCCAAGGTATCCAGGATAATTGCTGGGCTCGCTCATTGGCGCATCTCTGGCAAAGGTGGTGCCTTGCAGTTGCAAAGTCGATTGGCAAGGACGAAAATCGGTTCAGACCCATAGCATAGCGATTTGGAGCCTAGCACGAAATGAAGGTACCGAGATATCTTGCCCGGTTCGCAGCCGAACGCAATCCTTTGCTGAAGGAAAAGACCTCATTTATAGCAATACACAAATGTATGGTCAACAGCGTTCTCGCGGCCGATATGTGCTGCGAGCACTTTGTCAGTCGATTTGGATTGAAACACGACCACCGCCTCATGGAAACTGAAGTCCATGATCGACTACCATCGTCCCCTGCAAAGACCGCCACTTCTATTAGACGACGTTGCGTTTCTCGATTCGCACTTTCGTCAAAAATCAAAAGCTATAGTAGTATCGCCTCCGACGGAGCGCTGATAGCGCTGTCTTATGTGGCGCAGTTGCTTCACATGTTTGACCGACCAAATGGTAAGGTTTGGTTGGAGCGCTGGACCCAATGCGGCCGACAGGTATAGCTGTCACCTGCATAAGCTTAAAGTAGAACCAACAAGCACTTAAGCACCGACCTGTATATGTCAGCGAGCTTCGCCGCACCCTACTAATCAAGGTGACCAAGTCGAGCGTTACAATGATTACACCGGCCGAAGAGTTATGTTCATGTTATAGAAAACATGGGACTTTAGATTGAGTGTTGGTGAAGGAGCTCTGTCACACTCATAGCAACATGGTCCAGACTCCAGGGCGCGAAGATTTCATGGCGTAGGTAGCACCGGAGCTTAGCAGCTTTTGAACAATGTTTTGACAACCTGCATGCGTGTATGTTGAGAAATCGGCATGTGGGCTGAACGAAAAGCCGCCAAGTCAAATGGCGTGGGGCTGCGGCCAATCGCAAAAACTGATTTGGTCGCCCAACGATAGCCTTATCAGCCCGACAAAAAAAGCATACACCTACCAAATCGATTGATAATAGTTTGCACGTCAAGTCTACTGCAGGTATTCTGCTAGGTACCCAAGACCGCCTCCGGCGTCAACTGCCTCTGGAACCTCAAAGAAGCCCTCCAAACGGCCGAGGACAGCCACCCACAAGATACATATCTTCTCTGGATTGCTGCCCTAGGCTGTTGGAGGAGAGGTGAGTAATGATCTCTAAAGCGCCAATAACGCCAATATTCTTTCCATGTTGCAGATTCGGAGTCCATGGAGTACGAGTGACAGTGGATTAGTTTCCTCGCGAGGAAACTAATCCACACAGTAAACAATTGGTACTGGCAGAAGGATCGAGTTGATTTCTTGTACACGTGATCGCGATACGCCACCACGATGGAGCACTTGTCACACTATCCGTGCTTGCCGAGCTGACTAGAACAGGATCCGCTGGTGGCAAATAACATAATTCTACAGAGGCGATTTAAGAGCTCCCCATTTGTTCTATCTATCTAGCACCAATGCTCCAAAGTTTTGCTGCTGCGGCTGCATGACGGTCATCACTTTTTCTTTTTGCACGATGGACCGAATCCTTCTTTTGATTTGCATACTCCTTTCTTTCTGCGGTCTCGAAACCCTTGCTGCAAATGCACAGAAATGGAGGTCGCGCTCTATTTACCAGGTCTATCTTACAACTGGGTAACCATATCAACAAGGAGACACTGACCGTCTACTACAGATCGTAACTGACAGGTTTGCGCTTAGCGGCACGAGATACAACACGTCTTGCGATCCAACTGCTTTGCGGTACTGTGGTGGAACTTGGCAAGGCATTACCGAACATCTAGATTATATCCAAGGGATGGGATTTGATGCCGTTTGGATCTCACCACCCTTCACTAATGTCGAAGGATTCACGCCATTTGGCGAGGCCTATCATGGGTAAGTATACATTCTTGCATGACACACAGATGGTACACTGAGACCTTTATCCCGTCATGCAGGTACTGGCCTCAGAATCTGACTTCCTATAATGCCCATTTTGGAACGGTCAATGATCTCAAAAACCTCAGTGCATCTCTTCATTCGAGGGGCATGTACCTTATGCTGGACGTCGTCGTTAACCATATGGTTCCTCCAACTCCGATTAATACGACAGCGTTCAGCTTAGAACAGGCCGGTGCTAACCCAAAGAATTTCTCCAGTGGGGTGGCGCCCTTCACTGACGTCTCATACTTCCACAAACCATGCTGGATCGGTAATTACTCGAACCAAACAGAAGTGGAACAGTGCTGGCTCGGGAACGAAACTATGCCATGGGCGGACGTGAACACAGAGGACGCTGGTGTCGCTGGAATGCTGAGCCAGTGGATCAGCAAAGTCATCTCGGATATCGGAGTCGACGGGTTACGCTTGAGTACGGTGAAGTATGTCTCTCAGAGTTTCTGGCGGACCTTCACGAATCAGGCGGGGGTGTTCACGATGGGTGAGGTAGGTAGGATTCTTTCAGGTCTGAGATGCTGGGATGATCTAGCTTCCAATAGGTAATCTCTAACAGCACCAACCATACGAGTCCTTACACAGGTAAGCTTCTACATTGGTATTGTGGCTTGAACGACACAAATTAGCTCTGAAACAGAGGTGATGGATGCGGTGTTGGACTACCCTACGTGGTTCAAGTTGGTAGCAGCATTTGCCTCCCCTCAAGGGAACCTATCGAGCTTGGTGGACACCGTCACGGACTCGCAGAAGTCGTATGAGAGTGGAGCATTTATGACTGGTGCCTTCCTCGAGAACCACGACCAACCTCGGTTCGGTGCGATTACAAACGATTCTGCGGTACGTATCACGTATCCCCTCTCTGTGACACTCCAATCTGACATGATGGAGTAGCTTAGGGCTAATGCGATGGTCTGGCCGTTTATCTACGACGGTATTCCCATTCTCTATTATGGTAATGCTATATTGAGCCGTAAACTCTACTGCATGAGCTTATCGTGAAGTATGTAGGACAAGAACAGGGGCTCTCTGGAGGAGAGGTTCCAAACAACCATGAGCCGTAGGTCTGCACTCATACCTCTGTGTGCTGCTGCTCATGTCTGGTAGGCTTTGGCGTGCAGGTTACAATACTTCACATCCTTATTATAAGATGATCACGTCACTCAATTTGGCTCGCAAAGCTGCGACTAGTTCAGGGGATTATTTCCTGACAACACCGGTAATTACTTCGGCGCTTCAGTTACATGGCGTCTCCCATGTTAACCATACGTTAACAGGTGAAGTTCTTCCGCAGTGCAGATGGACACACACTTGCTGTGTCCAAACCACCTATGCTCTCCCTATTTACCAATGTTGGTCAAAACATCTCGTCATTCGTGCACTGGAATGTCACGCAGTCGGTGTTTAGAAGCCGAGAGCAGTTAGTGGATGTGTTGACTTGTCGGGAGCACTTGTCCGCGGAGAATGGGGGCGTGGACATCGTTTCTACTAATGGGATGCCAAAGGTGCATATCGCTTCCATTTCGCAAGACAATTGTGTGGAGCCCCCGCTGACTGATGCTTCTATGTACATATGTAGGTCCTGATGCCCGTATCGGTAGTCAAGGGGTCTCCAGAGCTTTGTCCACAGGTCCGCTCAAACCGCGTGACCCGGCAACTTGACTATTCGACCTTGTGGTCACTGATAGCTGTTCCATTTATATCTTTGGGATTGACTGCCAGTTTTGCGTAGACAATCCTAACAAGACATGGAAGTCTGTCATACTATAACAAATCACTTTCACAGGATACATCCTACTAATTACAGCTGTACATCACGCTAGAGATGGACTCCTCGTTGTTGATACCCACTAGAGCCAGATAGAACAAGTACTACAAGGACAACTCCACACGCCGCTCTAACTCGCGTGGAACTGATTCGTTCTTTATATATCAATATTACTTCCCGATCACGGGGCCCAAACTAACGCCCATTCCCTTAGCAAATCTGGAAGTTTCAAGGATGCCAACACAATCCCGGTATCGGGGTCGACCGAATTCAATGGTGGGAAGGTCAGTATCACACTGAGAGAGATGGCGAGCCAACGACGGTAGTGGTTAATCCACAAACATATTCGTTGGTCGGGTATCGCGGCGACGCCCAGTTACCATGATAGAAATATTACCCTCCAACGAACGGAGACGAATTTGAACGAGTCCGTCTCCGCAATTGACTGGGAAGATGGCTCGGCGCTGTGTCAGCCCCGTAACGGATCGAAGGCTGTCAGCGCGGAGGACAGAATTAATTATGTACATTCTTGTGCGACCGCGTGCTTATAAGCGTAATGGTAACTGTGCTTGGGTATTGTGAGCAACTGTCACCGTGAGAACGACCTCGACGGGTGAGCTGCTATTTTACTTCACCTCGGCGGCGACCAGCAAGTATCGCATCTTCCACGCAGTCCCAGTCCACCGACTCGCCTTATTTTCTTTGTTCTGTCGACGTCGATCGTCTGTCGTGTCTTTCTTTTTCGTTTTTTTCCCTCTTGTTTTTGAATGCAAGTTCCGTTTTTTTAAGCTTCAAGATGCAACCCGTCGAGGACACCCACCTTCTCACCCGCATCCAACACGCTGTACAGTCGCTCTCTGCAAAAATACGACCGAGACGGTGAGTGATCGTTTTCTTAGATACGCTTTTCCCTGCGCACATTTTACTTGAAGAGCCGTTGTGTGACGAAGTTTCCCATCATCTAGGTCTTGTCGCACTCTCGGTACTGCGATACGTCGGTATTCACATTCTCCAGCGCATGATCTGCCATATCTTCCTACTGAATTATGGCTGCTCATACTCCGCGAAGCCACCGCCATGTCCCCAGATCCTCTCGACATCTCCGTTGGCCTCTCGTTCCTGGAGACACCCTGTGATGTCGAGGAATACTTTGCCGCGATGCGCGTCAAAAGGGACCTCGCCCTCGTTAGCAAAGCGTGGAACAAACACATGCAGGAATTTCTCTATGAGTTCGTTTGGATTAGCCGTGCGAGTCAGGCCAAGGCGCTCGCTCTCACTTTGCTGACTCAGTTCGTCAATGGAAAGCTGTCCAGCGGTCGGTGGATTCGTAGGCTTCATATGGAGACTCCAGCATTGAAGCGCTGTGCAACGGATGATATTCGAACCATCCTTGACTATGCACCTCACCTGGTTATCTATTCGGATCATCATGCGGTGCGGTGCACGCGTTACCAGGAGTTCAGCGACGTCCGGTGCTCGCCCGAACACCTCGTCTCTGCCCTTGCAGTCCCGAACAGCAAACTCCGTCGACTGTCGCTAACCAACTACAGCGACCTCCCCTTTCCATATCACATGTCTCCGATGCTCAAGCAGACTGCAAGAAATCTCGAATACCTGGAGCTATCTTCAACCAGCATTCCTGTTTCGAGTCGCACCCCTACCCGTACGACGCCCGTCGTTTCCCTTCCCGTTTTGCAGTCGTTGAAGTTGACTTTGGATAACACCACCTTCGCCGTCCTCGCATCTTGGAAGATGCCCAATTTGCGCAATGTTTCCGTCGTTTCTTCCGATTTTGGCTACGCTGGTCAAGGCTTTGCCAACTTTTTCGAGGCCCATGGTTCCAAGATTGAACAATTGGAGCTTGGACATTCCTCGTCGCTTATCGTGGAGCACAATCTCTCTCTCACTCCGCGTCCCATACAACAGATACCACTTGCAGACTGGTGCCCGAATTTGAAGGAGTTTATTTGTTCTGCTGATGCAGAGTGGAACTGGAGAAATCCAGACTGGATCGCACCTCATATTTTGCTTCCTGCCCATCGCCACTTGCGTTTTATCGGAATCCGCGACATTGACAAGCGTCTTATCGACGATGCTGCTGCATTCCCCGCGGACCCCGAAGACGACGCGCCATTCTTCCCACTTCTGGAACAGATCTCTTCTCTACTTTTCAACGATGCCTTTCCCTCTTTGCGCTATATCCGGGACCTCAGTCGTACCTCGCATACTATGCGTTCTGGTCGCCGCCCTGAAATTAGGGTTCTGAAATTCTGGGCCAATGTACTTGCTCGTTGCGGACAACGTCAAGTCTGGCTTGAGGATTATCGCGGTGTCAATATCACCGTTCGCGATCTCAAGCGTGCGGGACTTGTAGCAGCGTAATGCAATACTATATCGTGTCACATTTCCTTTCAGAATCACCTCACTTGCATTTTCATTTCAAGCTTCGTTCCCCTAACACCGTTTCTGGCCATCTTTCTCGCATTTCGTTCTCATATCTTCTTCGCTCGCTCTCGTCCCTTGCCTAACTGTATATTTCATCCCCTAGTCGTTCATCACTGTATCCATCGACATATGCATCTCTCGCCATCACACTATTTCACATCTTACCTCACTATACCGTTGGGCTTTAATCTAAAGCTGTCCGCTCCTTTTCTTTTTCTTTCATCTCTCTCGCGTTTGTCTTCATGACTTTTTTCACTCATGCGCTTTTGTCAGGACCTATGCTCACCTATGTCCCATTGTCCATTTTCAGTTGGTATAAAATGGACTCTTAGGGGATAAGGAATTTCGGGTCCTCGACAGTTTTATTGTGTCTTTTTTCCCCTTCCATTTTGTTCGTGGTTTGTCTTAGCTGCTATTGGTTGTATATACTTCCGATGGGTACCGTTGAGCCAAGTGGTTGATTATTGAACCTGATATTGAGTCTGCTGATCTTGAGTACGTCAAGTTTCAACCCTCAGATCGACGAACGTAAAATAAGTAGACTAATAGCACATCCGTGACCATCCTGATCCGATCAAGGTCGGACGACGACGACGACCGTCTGTTGGACAAAGCTCCTGCAAATTTGCATTTGCTACTACCAGCGCACGTTCAACACGAGAAAAATGGTACGTTTCTCCATGCTCATGTGTATGTTCGCTGATAGGGTGATCCCTATGTATACACGTATGTTGAATGCACTACGCCGGCTCACGCTCGTGATATGTACGAATATGCATGTGCACCCTGCGTCTATAGGACGCCGACATCGAGTACCTCGTCCAATCGGGGAAGCTTTTCGAAGGAGTGTCGCGCTCGTCCTCGCCAGAACGATCCACATCGCCCACCATCTCGTTTGCATCTAACTCGTCGGACGACTCTGATACTGAGAACTTCGGCTTTGATGGTGATAATCAGGGAGGGAATGCTTGGGTCGGGAAGCGTCGTAGTGGACAGATGGACGGTGTGCCACGCGAATCGATAGGGATGGCTCCTGGGAGGACGGGTGTGAAGGGTGTAATCAGGGACGAACGGGAGGCGCAGCAGATCAAAGCTGCGCAACGCCAGCGAGAGATAGATGCTTTGCGAAGGCGGATGGAAAAGGCTAACTTGGGTGGGATGACTTATTTGGAGGAGGAGCGGGAGCGTCGTGAGTTGGAAGGGCTGGAGGAGGAAGAGAAGAAGGTGAGGCGGGATGTGCTAGGGCGTACCAAGGATGGGCGGTTTGGGCATTTGAGGGAGGTGGGCAAGGCGGGGTTCGTTGGGGCCGTTGAAAGAGAGGACAGTGGTGTTTGGGTCGTCGTGCATTTGTATGACCCTGTAAGCAGGATCTCTCTTTTCGTGCGGATGCATGTAGGGTTGACATGTTTCTAGTCACTGGACAGGTGTTATGACCTCGACGATACGTTGGCGAGGCTGGCACGGATATATCCTCAGACCAAGTTCTTACGTGCCCGCGCTGCTGCTCTCGGGTTCGCATCTAAAGGACTGGCGCCGAGGTCTCATAAGTCATATTCGAAGCAACAGGCGATGCCCGGTCGATATGTTGATAACGATGAAGACGAAGTTTTTGGTAACGATGAGGACACGGATGAAAAGACACCTTACTACGACGATGAAGAGGAGAACGAGGAAGTAGAAGTGGACACGGACATGCTACCTACGCTACTTGTCTATCGGGACGGTCAACTCGTGCATAACTGGGTACGAGTTGATTGGGAGGCTGGAAAGGCGGGCGTGGACGATCTGCTTGCACGGTATGTTCCTAAGGATCTGGTTGTCCGGCGTATCTCTGACTACATACACATGATTCGCAGACACCATGTTATATCTAGTTCGTCGCGCGGTTTGCCTGCGCTGTGGACTGCTGGAAATGCAGAAGACGATGAAGATTTGATCTGGAGCGACGAGGAGAACAGTGCTCCAAGGTAACGGTCATATTTTCACTTCCCTGTGTGTATACGTATTAGTCTCGTACATTATTGGCACCGCTTGTCAGAAGATCCTTATCTGATAAAAGTCACCGCTTTCGGTAGTCAGCGCTTCCTTCCCTCGGACTCGTCTTCATGATGCTCGGAGGCTACAGGCGCCTCCCGGTTGAACCTCCTGACAGTGAGCGTAGCTTACAGCGCTCACGGACAACTCTGATGACGCTGAATTGTAACAACGAACACGCAGGTGGAGACGAGGATATGCCATCACACTCGTCAGAAGTGGGCGACGATACTATATCCATCGTAGAGCTAGAGGAAGAAGCACACGTTGGCGTAAAAAAGGTTGAAGCTGCTTTGCAAGTGTACGGACGGTATTCACGATGGGTTCTGTTCGCAAGGCGTGTACCATTTATCCGCTCTGCTTCTCTCTCGTCTCACCAGCCATGTTCCCGGAACGTCGTGTGATCCTGACACAATGACTGCCACCCACTCTGTTCAATATGCTCGTGTCTTGGTTTGTGCCAGTCTTGCACTCGCGTCGTTCGTTTATGCACTCGATTCTTCCACGACACCTGCCTATCTCACCTTCGCCACCTCGAGCTTCGGAGAACATAGCCTTATAGGTGCTATTACCGTTGTACAGTCACTCATAGGTGCGAAAACGTGTCCACATTGTTCTGTTGTCGCTGCGCAGCGATGGTTCGGCCGACGCGGGCGATTTGCAAAATTTTGTAAAGCGAACCTTGCGGCATTGCTGACATATTGTTGCTTTCGTACAGTCGCCGTCGGAAAACCTGTCATTGCAAAGATAGCAGATGTCTCCTCCCGTGGAACGGCATATGTAACTGTTCGTGAGTGCGCATACTAGTTTGTCTCAACGCTCGGGTGTCTCATTATGGAACCCCAGTATGTTTCTACGCTCTAGGTGGGGATGGTCCGGGCCGCCTTCTTGTGGGCGCTAAAACGTTTCTCACAGGTTATTCCGTTATTGCCTCAGCACCGAGCGTAGGTGTGATAGCAGGTGGCATTATTCTTTACGCCATGTCCGTCATCGTTAATTGATTCCTTCATCCCGCGCCGCTAACATGACATACACGGACGATGGTGTCCCGTTGGTCATCACAGCGGAAATACGTGCGTTAGCATTGTCCCTACGCTGCTTCAGTTTCTGACTTCCGGATGTTTAGTGGACTGCAACTACTCACACAGATTGTAATTGCTGATATTACCACACTGACCTGGAGAGGACTCGTTGTATCGCTCGCCTCTACGCCGTTCATTATAAATGCATTTGTAGGACCTAATATTTCTTCAGCCGTGGTCGAGCATCTAGGATGGAGGTGGGGATGTGAGTTGCCGAGCGTACCCGGTATTTAACAAGCTCTCATGAATGTGATACACAGACGGCATGTTCGCTATCCTGATGCCCCTTGTGCTCGCTCCGCTCATCACCACCCTGTTGTGGGGCGAACGTAAGGCCAAGAATTTGCCGCTGGTGGATTCGCTCTTGAGCAGAACACGATCTCGAGCCAGGTCTCTGTCCCGCTATTCCCAGACAACGCGAAGTTCAAAGGACAGCCGCCAGTTTAACTATGATATCCTGAAGCAACGGTTCCAGCGGATAGCAGAGCAACTTGATCTCGTGGGACTCATCCTACTTGGAGCGGCGATCTCCTTGATCCTGCTCCCCCTTACCATGTCTGTCAGTGGATCGCTGAGAAGTGGTACGACTAAGCCCGCTGTTTCCATCGAAATGTAAATGACTGGCGAGGGTTAGGGCCGATCATCGCTATGTTGATTGTCGGAGTGGTTCTACTTGGGGTCTTCGCGTATTGGGACATCCGTGTCGCGAAGATCCCTGTTTTCGCGCCTCGTTTCATGAGGAATACAAGCGTCATTATTGCAGCACTCATCGGATTTTTTGATTTCGTGAGTGTCATGGTTGCACTCACATCTGGTCTATGGCTTAGGTCAAATGTCCACGCCAGATGTCGTTCTATCTCACCTATACCTACTTGTACTCGTTTGTACTGGTTGTAAAGCCGTGGTACGTGTTCCGTTCCAATTAATGTTACGCGAGTCGCCGATGTACTGATTCCTGTCTTAGGTCATTAGTCAACGCGACATACTTCATGCAGGCCCAGTCTGTCGCACTAACGTTCTCCGGTATCATTGCCGGTATATGCATGCGTTATTTCCATCGTTACAAGGTCCGATTTCCCGCCGCCAATTCGCCGTGTGGTAGTCTCACATTTTGCAGTATGTACTTATCACCGGGTTGATCGTGCGCTTCGCGTGAGCTGGTCTTAGACTATATGATGGGCTGTGTTTGTCGTTCTTACCTCGGTCAGCGGTGTCACGATGATGATCTACTCTCGAGGTGCGAATAGCTCTGACGCTGAACTCGTCGCTACCCAGATCTTGCAAGGGTTGGGTGGTGGCCTCGCGGCGGTCTCTTCTCAGGTCGGTGCCCAAGCATCCGTACCGCACGCGGACGTCGCAATTATCACTGCACTCGTCTTATTGTTGACGGAGATTGGTGGCGCCGCTGGGAATGCATGCGGTAGGTACCTTGTGCCTGGCTATAAGATTTTGGAGAGAGATGACTGACGCGTCACATGATAAGCCGGGGCCATATGGTCCAACACAATGCCTCGTAATCTGGAGAAATATCTGCCATGGTTGACGGACGTGCAGCGTGCCGACTTGTACGGCAGTATTACCTCGGTCACGTCGTTGCCGCGTGGGAACCCCGTCCGTGAAGGCGCCATACAAGGTACACATGACAACCCTTGTTTTCTAGCATATAATCACCGTTGCACATGATGACAGCGTACGACGACACGATGAAGATAATGGTAATTGCTGCTGTCGTCGTCAGCGTACTACCCATGGTGCTTGCACTGGGGATGCCAAACTGGTACCTCGGAGATAAGCAGAACGCCGTCGACGCTGCTGACCTGGATGGGCGGAAGTCAGTGGAAACGGAAGTCGGGAGCAATGAGACTCGCAACGTCAATGGGGGGATACATCACGAATGGGAGATCCCGCCCCATAAGTAGATTAGTTTTGGTAAGCGATGGACACATTTTTCTTGGTTTTCTGGTGGCGCTAACCTTGTGCACAGATCCCAAAATGGTGGAACGCACGTTGGTCTTACTATTCTGCACCACTGAGCTGCTGGTGCTGTAAGCAGGGTCCTGGTGGGAGCGCACAGTGCCTTTCGTGCCTTGTGATGTGACTCCGTTCGAATCTTAATAATTCGCTCTGGTACCGCGTGAAGTGGTGCTCGACTTCAGGCCTCCGTTCTAGAGCAGCCGCGAAGACAAAACCCTTCAACTTCCCATGGCTACCAAAGCAGGTGATTGCGATGTGCGCGGTGTGCCCGCTGGAAAAGGAGATACCTGTCAATGTGTTCTGATTACTGATAACAAGCAGCACACTCGTTCACACTCCTAGGGGGATCCGATAACTAGGCTCGTGAAGCAGATATGGTGACCGTGCGTGCCTATATGACTGTGCCGTTTAAAGGGTGAGGACCTCGTCGTTTTGTATTTCTTATTTTATTTTTTCAATTCGAGACCCGAGCGCGGGAAATAGTGTGAGTGGGTGTGCCGCGTGGCAGATTCCAGTACCCTGAGCTCTTCCTGGGTCAGTGGCCCACATACATACCGCCGCCGAATACCCAAAGCTCGTTCGAGGACCGTGACCTTTTTCACTCAGATTTGTCGATCCCGCGCTCGGCGACCGTACTTCAATTGCTGCCCGCCATTCCGAATAGTGATAGTAAAATATTGATTTCCCAACTGCCTAGAACGTTGTTTTTTCAACACAGTGCAGTCCCTTCCACCATATCTTTCCAGGTAAGCTGCATACGGCAGGGCGTAACCTCCGTGCGCACTGCGCCACGTTGTGTTGAACTCGAACCACTGCCTTGCGAACCCTCACGCAACCCCGAAAAAAAAAAGGACAAATGTGCGGACTTATATATTGTCGGCTGCCCTTGTGATTAACCAGGACCGCCGACCTCAGCCGCGTGGCACGATTGTGATCGAAAGAAATGTCCGTGCTCCTATCACGACTTTTCCGACCGATATTTTCCGGGTTCAAGAGGGTCAAGGGAGGTCAGCATGCATAGTCAAATTCAGAACACATTGACCGGCATTTCAACTTGGTCTCGGGTCTGTCGGTTAGTGTATGACGTTGCAGTGCGCCACACCGTCAAACCCTTTCCTCCAACATGGAGCATCCATGACTGATTCGGAGTCTGCTAGCGAACACTCCGAATTCTTCACTGCTTCAGTATCCGGGACGTAAGGCTTCACGAGACACTCAGGTCCCCCACTTGGAGCTCTGACCGCATAGGGTGGCTATGACGTCATACCTGAGGTGGTTGCGCCCAACGCACATAAGACAGCCTTGCGCCAGGCTAGCTAGCTTCATTGCAAACGATGTACCAGCGACTTGTCTGCCTTGCACGTCCATTCGCGTTGCGCAATTCCCCAATCTCGCTCAAACGTCCAGGGCGCGTCCCCGGGACAATCGGTCTTGTAGCCACTGGTGGTGGCCTTTCTCGACTGCACGCGCGCTTCGCTGCCAGCTCGGTCTCAGGAAGACCCGGTAGTCAATCCGTCGAGCATGCTACGCAGAACGTGAAGGAGGAATTAGGGAACTCGCTTACTGATTGGGCGCGCGAGATTGCGGGCGGCGTGTTCACTGTCGACACTGTGAAACCTAAAGTTGACTCTTTCGTAAGTACACCTTAAGCATGGACGCATGGTTCGGTGTGTTACGATGAAACGGCTCATATCATGTCACTTTAACAGTTTGGAATTACGGGTGCTGTTGCGGTCAAGGTGCCCACTCCGGTGTTTGTTATGGGTCTTGCTGGTGGTTTGCCGTACATTGCATCTGCAGGGACGACCGTGTACCTTGCCCACCAGGCGGGACTGGCTACGTTGGGACTAGCTACGAATCTCGATCCAGGTGTCGCGCTCACCGTTCTTGATCAAGCTCTTAACTTCCAAGTCCATTACGGCGCCGTGCTGCTATCTTTCCTAGGTACGACTTTCCTCGTGTGGTAATATTAATTTTATCCAAGCGTTGCTTATTGGGCCTCTCTACCTTCAGGCGCACTGCACTGGGGTATGGAGATAGCCGGGTATGGGGGGTATAAAGGCTATAGACGGCTTTGCCTTGGAGTGGCCCCAGCTATCGTTGCGTGGTCTACAATCACGCTACAGCCTACGACAGCCCTGCTTTGCCAGTGGCTTGGATTCGTGGGGTTGTGGTACGCCGATAACAGGGCCACCGCTTGGGGATGGAGTGAGTTTTCGATACGGTATAATCGCTTGGGATGATGGCGATGGCTGACATCTTGCTTTTTCTTATTTGTCGCGTCCTGCGATTCATAGCGCCGGTATGGTACTCGCAGTATCGTTTCTACCTTTCCTTCTTCTCGTGGGGACGTGCATCATCGGCTCACTAGCAGGCACATCGTATTATGGTCCTGTAGCTGGACACGGACTTCTCTCACACGATCTGTACATGATCCGAGCTGAAAGGTTAGCGATCTCCTCGCTTGCATGCCTGTGATCGCTCTGCTTGAATTACTGACTCTCCTCTTACGCACTGCAGAAATTACTTCACACCCGAGCGTTCCGGTGTAGTGAAGGGCGACATCGAAGCTATCCCTGCCGGCGAAGACGCTGATAACTATGTTATCATACGTCGAAAGCACAAGTCTGAAGAGGGATCGGAGTCCAAGGAAGAACAGTAAGAGATACGCATAGCATACCTATTGAACTTGTACCAGTATGTCCTATCAGAGCCACTGCCATTGTCTTCAGGTTCTACAATCCGAGGAAACTTTGAAAGATTGGGATTAGTACTGTCACGATGCAGATAGTGAAGACCATGGACTTCCGAACTGACGGGTCAGTACAACACACGGTGATGAGTGTGGTGCAACACAAGCCATAAAGCAGATTATCAAAGCGCTCTATCCACTCGCCATTCAATGTCGCAGCTTACTGGGACACGGATGCAGTAGGCATACCTTCGTTGACGTCACCACACGTGCGGTGTGAAGAGTGTGAAGGGGGAGGGCGCTTCCGCAGCCTGCGGTGTGCTGTGGAGCCTGGAAAAATCTAATGCTAGTACGAGCGATACCTCAAGTATTCTGGCACAACTCGGAATTATACATACTGTGAACTGATGCTGCAGGCTCGTCTGCCGTTTCTTTTCCGCATACCACTGTGCTGAGGTAGATAAGCTTCGGGGGGTTCTAATCGATCGGCATATTCCTGGACGCTTCCAGGTCTAGGTCTGAAAATTTTTTGTTCCGTCCTCCCTGAGCCCTCCACTGGCGCGGGAGTCGGAGATGGTACTGCTGGAGGGGCGCCTGGAGGGCTTTGGCATCAGCCACTGCCACTCGTGATACTCCTGAAGTATGGTCATACAGCACAAGTGCGCACTGGCATTTATAATGGACTCCTTTTACCCAGAACCACCCTCCGAAGCAATTCACTCCCCTCATTTTTTTAATTTCCATGCACGTTCCCTTCATTTCACGTAGGGCCCGGCGTGGAGCAGTTGCAGTCGGTGGCGAAGGTGGTATCGGTGCTGGTGCTGGTGAGGGTGTGGGTGCGGGCGGTTTGGAGGGCCCGGGAGAAAGCGAAAGTTCTGGCAGTGGTGGTAAGAGTCCGGGTGGAAGTTCTACCGATTAACGTTTCCCTAAGGATAGTTCCTCTGTCTTCAGGTACTTCGACTGGCAAACTAAGTTCGATTCCTCTTTCGTCTTCGTCGAGTTCGTCCGGAAGTCTCGGGAAGAGTAGTGCGACTGCTTATGGATATGGCGGTGGAGAATCCATCGTGATTCCCCCCGGTGAGTTGTTCGCCGGGCGGAGTGCTGGTGGGGGGACGAGGGACGAAATATTCGGCAGCAGGTAACCATTCTTCCTGAACGCTGACTGTCGTCTATGACCCGAACTGTGGACCGACAGAACCTATGGAAGCGGGTATCCGAGCATCACAGGACGCGGCGTTTCAGGTCGTGGTTTCCCGTTCTGGTACTGGCCAGTCGTGTGGAATGACACTGCAGCAGAGAGTCAACCTTATCTCAATGGTTCAGAGGTATTTCCTTTCGATGTGTATGATTGCACGTCCTTCTTGTTGATGGTACTATTTTTCATGCAGTACGGGGACGCCTATAATACGAGCCGTTTCGGCGGTCCCCTCATGGAAGCCACGTTTATATCCAACACTTCCAGCCCAAATACCATATTTCATGTCTTATCTGACAATAGCACCATTGTGTCCCTTATTCATTCCATCGACGCCAACTGCTCGCACTACCTCTCTTCATCCAGCTCCTCCTCGCCAGTAGCCTTTAACGCGAGCTCTGCGACTGCCCCACATCCCGAACAAGCCATTCAATACTATCGCGCAAGTAGCGTCGTACTAACGCTGGATGGGTACAACAACTCAGTAACGTTCAGTAACAACACCAATATGACGGATTCACCCCTTCCGTCGAACATCGATACGAATTTGACAGTTTGCTTGAATCAGACGATCGCATTGGCAGTTCCACTTGTTGACGGTGCTCTCCCATCATCATTCGCGGCGCATCTATTGGCTAGTACGGTGTTGCTGGGCACGGCAATACAATTATTGTTGTCGTTCGCTTGACGACATCTCTACTGTACTTGTGCGTTGTGAGTGTAACATTGATCTATTCCGTCGTGTTTCCTGCGTCGTCCATATTATGTACTTATTATTGTAGCCATCTGGGTCTGTATTTTTGGAGGTTCACTGTTCAATGTTCACCATTGACAGAAATAAGAATAGAGGGCTGTGCGACACGCGATGCATTCAGCGAAGAACCCAACTAGCTCGTGTTTGTCGACGAGTCGGCATACCATTTGATCTGGTGAGTGAGTGCTTGGATCCTTTTGGGGCTACCAATACATACCCGGAGTGCACGCAATTGCGGAGGTGGGTCATACTTTACTAGTATTTCGCAGGGCTGAGCGAAGAAGAGAATGATGATATTACCATGATAAATACACACATCACGCACGTCGTACTCAGAGGTGTGCCATTAATGCATCTCTGTATCCTCTGCCGCTCAGCAGTACTTGATTGCGGGTAGGAAAATCCACCATGGGCGATATCTAGTGATTCCTAGTTGTTATGTACGAAGTAGGATCCAGCTCTTCATATTCCATGAGGCTTCACGCCGTATTGTGCACTAAAGATCTCAAAGAGCACTGCTGCCCGAAGCTTACAGTATCAGTTCCAAGTAATTTCGAGACAGGCGACTACTGTAAGATAAAAAAAAGGCGAAGAAAAGAACGTGTGGATAGAATACTTGTGCGGCTGGAACACCAAATCTTCGACCAACTCTGGCTCCGTCGTCATACCATCGACCGAAAAGCACTGGTGTGTCTCCCACGTATCCCGCCAACCTCTCGCTCAACAGCAAATACCATCTCGTTTTTCGGCATCTCCCCACAAATTGAAAATGTCGACTTTTTCCCCATATACCACATACCAGAATGTCGATCATTTGGTGCTACCGTTCCTTAGGACATGTAACTTAGTGCTTTCAACACCTCCTGAGTCTCTGGGCTTTTCACGTGTTGGCTCCATCTCGATGCTCTCTTCGACTTGCTAGCCTTGGCTGAACCCGAGAGGCTAGTAGTGGAAATCACCGAGATCCTTCGACTCGTACGACGCGAAGGAGGCGGCACATTAGTGGAAGTTCCGGATGGAATAGAAGGCGTCTGAGGTGCCGACCCTCCACGGGGAGGAACCGGCACAGAGAACCGGATTGATTTGGAGCGCTTGGACAGGGACGGAAGCATCGAAAGGTGACGGCTCTTGTCCCTTGGTTTCTCTCTTCTGGGTGAAGATGGTAGTTCGGCCTGTGCACCAGCATTCGTATTCGCCTCGGCAATACCTGAGACCCTCTCATCGAGTATATCCTCCCAGACAAGGGCGTCAGCCGCTGAGGGTTTGGGTGAGGCTCGTTCGGTGTCGACAAGCGTCGACACCGAGGAAAATGATTCACGAGTTGGCCGGGATGAAGATGGGGGAAACGAAGAAAGAAATGGATATGGAGTCGGTGGAGACGACGAGGGCCCCGCCTTAGCGTCGTCTCCCATGACGAGGAAGGACACATGTCTCTTCTTCCGAGATATCGCAGGACGTGGAGAAAATATTCCGCACCCGGTGTTTGCGGAAATGCGCACACGACCAGCATACGTATCAGCTTGTTTGCGATCCCGACTAACGAAAATGATAGGGCTGAGGGGGACGGGCGTCGGCTCTTGTGCTGGAGTGGACGCAGGATGTTCCGGAGGAGTCAAAGGCTCCGGGCACGTTGACGCCTTTGCGGAACGGGGTGTAGACGGGGGAGCTGAACGTTGTTTACGCCTGAACCGAAAGATGCGGAAGAACATGTCTTTGGATGCCGTGATACGAGGATGACCTGCACCCTGGAAGGAGTGTGTGGGATGGCCTTGAGGGACAGGGCTCCTGGATTGTGAACAGCCGCTACTTATGCGATCGATTGTCGGGGTGAAGATAAGTAAATGACCTCGGAAGATCAACGACCTGTGTCGTTCTTACCACGAGGGCGCTTCGATTTGACTGATCTGTTAATATGACAGCACGTCCGTTGTTACGGACACCGGAACGTGACGCTCAAGTAGGAAGTTACAAGAAATGACTTTCACCTTGCTTTCACCTATCTTCCAATAGAACTTGCGACTACTCAAATGGAGGGCGAAGTCCGAGGTGTTCCAGGGACTAACTGAGAATGGCCCGCTTGGAGAAGACATAAAAACAAGAAATGAACGCACATCGACTGGAAAGCGTACAGTATGATGTCGAGACGAAGTGTCATAGGACCTGTTAGAATGCGACGAACGGGTGTTATATGTGACCCAGTCATATCGTGCTACGTACGATGCACTGCTAAGAATGCATGGGATGCCATCCTCATCATCGAATCATCCATGGTTACCTAGCGAGCAATCAGCAGGGTCCCTGCCAGTACTTGCAGTGCATGTTGAAGATGATCATCAAACGATCATGGAAACACATTTGGTTATGGCTATGCCACTTCTGTCTCCGACAAATTAACGACCATATAAGGCAATCATCGTTGCTTGCCGTCTCTTATTGGTGGGGGAGGAGATAATCTCCAAGTCCATATGCCCTCGTAAGCAAGCATATTATACTGACGTATGGAGTCCATGTTTAGTTGGTATTCATAGTGAGGCAACTTATCCGTGAGTTACTTGATCATTGGCGGTCGATGGGCTGATAGTTAGCAGCTATTTGGAGGGACTTCACCAACTTTTTTTCTTTCAAACGGGACGCTGTACTGTCAAAGATGATTAACAATAGTGCACGTCGGCCTCACGGGGCGTCCCACCTGGCCGTCCCCAAAATTGCCACCTTGAAAATGCTCCCGAGCTTGTTTTGCTACACTTCGATGCCACAATTACATTCATCTCTCACAATTGGTGGCAGTCTGAACGCATCCTATACTATGTCCTCCGTTTTAGACTGATCGCGCTGATGGGTTATCTAGGCTCAAGGACTCACTTGAATGCCCGACTCTTTGCTTATGGAGGTGAGCTTTCAAACGACTGAGCTGAAGTCGGTTCAAGGGCTCTTCGCCTTCATCTGAAGAGTCGAAGCATGTAGCGTTACAGCTAACGTGTAGCCCCACGCCTGAAGACCTTATGTACGAGTGAGATACACACGTATCACAAAACTTCTTATCGTCGTCGTCGTCGTCTAAGTTATATCTCATCCAACTTCCGCACGGAATACGATGCGATCGACGGTCTTTCCGGGCGTGAAGCCGGGCTTTCAGATTGGAGATTAACGACGCGCAAATAAGTTTTTCAAGACGTTTGAATGATTATTCATTATCGGCCAGATGTTTACAGACATTTCACAATGTTGGGTGTGACCGTTGCGCTCAGTTCGCCTCGAAGCATTTCGGTTCACCGGCAGCAAAAGCTGTGGGGAAGAATTATCTCGGCTACCTTGAAGATGTCTATGACACCCTACCCAAACACTAGACGGCATAGATAACCACGGTCAAACTCTTTTTCTCTTAATGTACCTAGCTTGATTTGCCAAGATTGGTTTAACCTTTGTGTGGGAGACTTTACAGGGTCATCATGGGTAGGTCCGCATAAGGCCGACATCAGACGGTCTTCTCGGCGACAGGAGTAGGGCTAAAGGGGTCCGTGTTGAATATCCCTATGGAATCCAGATACTCCAAGACCCAAACTTGTGGCAGAATCTCGCAAAAATAGCGTAACCTTATCCGAATTTGCCTCGGGTCCCCCCAGAGAAGGGTCGTTTGTGTTGGAAGCTCGGGGCCAATGGAGGTTAATGGCAGTTATCTTAGCAGTGACTATGAGAGAGTACTGTAGATGGCACTAAGTATGCAAAGAGTTAGTACGGTTTCAAAGCCTTGCGTTGCGCGTCGACTGACTTTTCCATTAGTGGTCAAGTCGATGCCGCTGTCATATATGTCTTTGGACTAATGTGGTATCTGATCATCTTCCGTCATATGTTCGGACACGAAATCTACTCTGACCGGTCCGGACTGGTATCAGAATGATAGTTGATACTCCGAGGACAATTTCTTTCAGAGAAGGGATCCATTATGAGGGATACTCAGGGGACTTGGTTCAAGGCGAAGCCGTTACGACGGGACCGGGTGCAAGGCTATCTATTCGTCGACCGCAAGAAAACAGAAGATGTGAGTTCTGTCACCGGTACCAAATAGTGGACGTGATCATCATTCCTAAGTGGGTATTGTGCGTCTTAGCTACGGCACAAACCTTGCGTCCTAGTCGAACACGTGAATGAGAGTCAAATTATAGTACGGAGACGGAAACACCATAGACCCTTACGGTGTTTGTAGGGTCTTTCAGATTGTATCCTTTGGTGTCGAGATAACGCGTAGTAGAGAAGCGGGCGAATGTAAGGAAAAGACGCACTCGATTTCGCTATACACACGCTTTCACAGTTTGTTCTATAGACTTTCTTCGCCCGATCGCCCTGTACCGGGTACACGATCAGGGTACGTGTGAAAGGCAGATACATACGTACACATGGAGACAGACCCTGTCGTCCGTACTGGCTAAGCCAGGCCAAGCCCCATGATCCTAAAGGTGACTTTCAGATTGATGCCAGTGGCTGAGATACGCACTGTTATAGACTGCTGAGTAGCACTTACTGAATAGGTTGTTGACATGGGAAAGTAAGCAGAAAAATGACGGATGTCGTAGGTAAACTCGCGACGGGTCCGCGAAGACACTTTCAGAAAATTCAGGGCTCTAAGCTGTCGGTCGAACTGCGTCCGTGGGACGGAAATAGGCTATATGACTGTACAGTTAACAGTCACAAAGTCACGATCAGCATGTTAGTGGATCGGGCGAGAGCTCCTCTTCGTAATTACCCTGATAAGTCTGATAAGTCTCATCGGGGTCGCCGAGCCAGCTCTCGGGGAACGTATAAGGACAGGGCTGCAGGAACAGGATTAGCGCCGGTTAGGTAAGTACATTTGCTGACTGACTGACTGACTGACTGACAGAAATTCCGGTACAAATTATTATGCACTACAGGAAGGAGGACAGCCTAGGACAGCCTGTTATCACCTAATGACTTGGTGCCCGGAAGTGCGACGAACGTGCAAGGAGGAGAAGTGGTTGGGAGTAAGCTGGCATGGCGTCATGAACTCAGAATGAGCTGTGAGCTGCGCCATCCCCTTGGAACGATATTGCAGCTATTGGGTATACATGCAGCATGTGCATAACGACGGTGGTCCTGAATTTTCCGTGACAGTCGGGTTCGTACATTTCTCCTCAGTTGTTCTTCGTAGCATGTTCCTTCCGAGCCGTGAGGCAATGTGCAGCGCATCGAAGCCAGAAATGCATTTCAATAATCTAGGCAATAAACAAGCAAATAAGCACAGATGTACCCGAAACGAGCCAACAAGACACCTAACTAGAACAGCAAGTGGGAGTACAGACAAATTACAAGACGCACAACACACTTAGGGTACAGTATACACAACCGAAAAGACTTAGACCAGAAGTTAGCCTCGACATTCTATACATAGTGGCAACTTTTTTTTCGCTTTTTTTCGGTTCTGTTTGGGCGAGAAAGAGAATCATCACAGCGCTCTCCCGGGTACGTCCTCCAGCTCCCTACACATCTCATCCACGATGAAATCAACGGCCTCAGGATTGAGATCGCATTCCCTCAGTCGACTCTGCCAATGCGGAGGATCGCATCCGGGCTCGGAGCGAAGGCATTTGAGTACCTGCTCCTTCACGGCCAGGGAGGCACTACATATTTTGAGAGCCTTTTCAAGCCGGGGCCCTATCTCCCATCCGTGTTCCGACAGCAGATGAGCCACTGCATCCGCATACGAAGGAGGGGCAGTACCGACAGCACTACTACGGCTGTGGCTTGCTTCGCCGTGAAGGGGGCTGTCCGACCGCGTAACAACCCTGAAGTTCGAGAAGCAGTCTTGATCTGTGAGGTCAATATCGGAAGGGATGTATCGTTCGATGTCGGTAACTGTCGTGAAAGATTCTTTAGAGGAGTAAGGGGAAGAAGGCAGTGGTGACGGCATGCGTAAACCACTGTCATTATATGGTTGAGGATTTGGGGATACTGGGGATGCCAAGGAAACCGTAGAACTAGCAGCTGACGAGCATGCAGACTGAGGAACAGGCTGTGTTGGAGCAGGGCGAGGAGTGGGGGGTAAAGCGATAGATGGCTCAGAGAGACGGTTTAGGGGGGGTATTGAGCGGCGGGTCATGATTGGAGCAGGAGGAACAGGGTTGGAAACAGAACGATGGCGTTGGGGAACGATCGTGGGGGAAGGAGGGGATAGGGTCGGCGGCTTCCTTGTACTGCGAACTGCGACCAAAGGATATGGCGTGTAAACGGTCGGTGAATGATTGACATATGGGCTGGAATGAAACGGACTCTGGCTGCCTCCGGGGGAAGGGGAATTATCTGAAGTAGATGGTGATTCAGGCTCCTCGGCGTATGGATCAAGTCTGCGTTCAGAGTATGAAGGAGAGAAACGATTATAAGAGGTAGTTGGGAAGGTGGGAGTTTGAGGAGAAGAAACCGGGCTATAACGTGAGTTCTCGCCGCGAGTGACGTCGATAACTGGGCTCTCTGACGATCGCGTCGAGGAATACGAGTGGCGTTTATTGACGAAGTCCGGAAGAGGGAGATCGGGGGACCTGGGCAGGAATGTTACTGCCCTGGCTTCGCGGAAAGCATCATGCAGTGAGAAGTCTTTGATGAACTGCGCGTCGAAACGAGTAAGTGGAGGCAGTTAGCCGCACTAAACAAGGAGACGGACCTTCTGTTCAAGCTGGCGCAATTTGGTGAGAATGTGGTCCGTTGACCTGCCTTTGTGCTGCTTGCGTTGAATCCATGTTACTAGAGCCTGTCGCGCCCGAACGGTATCAGTACCGCAATTTGCCAAAACGGTGATGACCTATGTATATTCCGACGTCAGAATTCCGGGGCTTCTATTGCAGAGAACGACGACATACCTCGAAGTGGGTGTCGCCGGTAAAGCTGAGGGTGCCGACCATATCGACGAGGGCTGGGAGTGGGAATGGGGATCGTGTCAGGCTGTTAGCGCAGTCGGCCTGTTAGCGTTTTATGTAGTGTCAAGGAGTAGGGAGCGCCTCTCCCCTAAATGGACTGGGAATCTTCCATTACGTAAATTGCCACTGTCCGATGGGATCAGTTGGCGTCCCCGACCAATCACGTCGGTTGAGGGCCACGCACGTGTAGTTTATGGATTAGGACAGGCTGGAGGCAACTGGCGTTATCAAGAATTTAAACGCTACTGACAGAAAAAAATACCCACACGGCATATGAGGCTGTATGTCTGTAGACTTGGCGCTGGAAGATCTGCCTGTGCTGATACCCTGCTTACTATTTCCGCATGACACAGGAAAGAGTCTCACTCTCTTTCGTTAACACGTTCGTTCATGCAGGGGTAATTACCTAAATTGCTGTCCATCTGGCTCAAGGTCTGTGTGTTTGTGTTGACCTCCAATGATCCGGAATAACAAAACGTACTCTCTTCTGTATTTGACTTGAGTGACCCCCGTGGATGGCTGTCTGACGCGGCCGAGAACGATCAGGTTACCATTTCAAGCTTAGAGGTTTGTGGGGTTCTCCCTGAGCGTGTGACCACCCACATATATTATGTAATCAAATGACTGCAAAACTTCTTGGAAAGTTAATTTCCCATTGACCTTGGGCCCCCGGTGTACCAGCATTTCACATTCATACTCTCCAGTGGATATTATATATATCATGGCATTATCACAGAGTTCATGAACGTCGAGCGACGACGCCATTTCACTACATAATATTCGTGCATATATTACATAATCAACAATCGTGAGGTTAAATTGGCAGGGTGGGACATCTCCCGAGGTTCCACCTGATCCGATGCATCGTGAGTACCTAGGGCTATGCTTGTTTATTGTTTGTTGGCCGAAAGGAAAAGCCTATGGAAAAGTGAGAGCTGTGAGGGCTGAGCTTCTACAAGGAGAGTGATCCCTGGGTCCATAGAAATGGCCTCACAACTGCGCATATGATGGTACCTTGGGGCGTTAGTAAAGAGGTTCAAATCTCAGTCAATCAATCTAAGAGATGCCGTGAACTGTTCAC